>CM035416.1:84734821-84739821 GCA_020310875.1 Ceratopteris richardii | reverse complement strand
CTTTTGTGCAAGGGAAGCGAGCACACCCCCCCTGGCTTTCTCCAAGGCTTACGACTAAGGTGGCAACCAAGGCATAGACCTTGGCATACCTTGTCATCCGAGTCACCGAAGTCACCATTGGCTGCACGCAAGGGACGACCTCAATTATTAAGGAGTATAGAGGTTCCCGGTACTTCCGAGGAGGTCACCCATCCCAGTACTGTTCCCCTCAAAGCTCGCTTAACTGTGGCATTCTCTTGCCACTAAGCTACACTCGTGTGGGTTCTGAAGAAGGGGAAAGACTAAGGTTGACATTACCTTGAACACATTTTGGTCCCTCAAAGCTTCATTCTTTGCTTTCAAAGCCTATTTTTGAAGCATTTTTGGGGTGTCTTTGGGAGCCGTTTTGGAGTACATTCGCACATAGTTCTCTTCACACAGGTCCAAGAACATCAAGAAGAGTGTTCTTTGTACTTCTCTAACAATAAATATCAACCTTTGGGGCTGTGTTTTCAGCCACACTCATAAACTACAAGTTTCTCGAAAGATTTTAGTTTTGGTGGGAGCAGCCGCTGCAAATTTATGCAGGTTTTTTAGCCTAAAACATCAGAGTTGACAGACACTTGTAGGTGTTATTGGCTAGTTTCTTGGCTGTGCATTCAGGCCTTTAGTGTCATTTTACTACATATATTGAGCACATACACACCATGTACACTTTTGTGGATACCGCTTATGTATGTCCATGTGGTCATTGATATAGCGGTTACATTTTTTGCATAAAGCTTTTTACATTTGATAAAGAGGGTCGTGGTGAGGTTTTCTTAACTATGAGACACCCAAATGTCGGGGTCTCTTCGGTGATGCAAGTGAAAAACTTACCCAACCTTGCCATAGGAGATGTATGATAGTTGTTCATAGGTGCTCGATAAGCGTAGTTGGCTTCTATTGGGTAACTGATTATATGCAGTGGAGTCAATGATTCACTATGCAAACAAACATGTCACTATTTGCAGTTTTATGATATTTTTACACTAGTCATATGCTCATTTTGCAGAGGTACTCTAGCAAAATTTTTCTATATTTTTGGTTTTTTCAACTATACAGTGGTCGATTTACTCCTTGATACACTTATTTGTTGTTGTTTGGAATCATTTAGCTCCATTATCATTCCATTTAGTTCTCTACCATCATGGCATCAGAGGTCTCAGCCACATGTGGTGGATCAGGGTCTAGTGCTAGTGTTCTGAGGAGGAGCTATAACTTACAGGGCAAAGACCAATTGGAGATCCGAAAATTTGATGGCACAAACTTTGCTCTATGGAAGAATCAGATTAAAGATGTGCTGATTCAAAGGAGGCAATGGAAGCCAGTAAATGGGATTTCAAAGAAGCCTGCTGACATGGATGAAGATTATTGGGATGAGTTAGGTGAAATGGCCAGATCTACCATTCGCTTGCACCTGGCAGATAATGTTTACTTTACAGTATTAGACTGTGAAAGTGCAGAGGAGCTTTGGAAGAAGTTATGCAATACATATGAAAAAGAGACATCATCAAATAAAGTCTATCTGATGAGAAAATTATATGACCTTCGTATGAAGGACACAAATAGTGTTGCTGCTCATCTAAATGACTTTGATACTATATTCTCTTAGTTACAGACTCAGAAAATGGATATGGATAATGAAATGAAAGCAATATTGCTGTTATGCACCTTGCCATCATCATGGGATACGTTTTGCACAGCTATTAGCAATAGTGCACCTGGTGGTAAACTCGTCTATGATGACATATGTGGAGCAGTCTTGAGTGAGGAGATTCGTAGAAAATCTATGGTTGGCACTTAGAGTGGAGATGCATATAATGTTTGTGATTCTTACCAAGGAAAGAATCAACAATGTGGCAAGAGCAAGAACAAGGAAAACAATGGTCAATAGAATAAGAGTAGAAGTAAATCAAGGAAGAGGGATAGCGAATGCCATTATTGTCATAAGAAAGGACACATGAAGAAAGATTGATATGCATTGAAGAATGCTAAAGGTAAAGGACAGAATGTCGATGGGCATGTTAAACAGTTACCTGCACCATCTACTTCAACTATGAAGATTGAAGAAATTAATGCTATTTCTAATGATGCTGATGTGTTGACACTTGATAGCACTGTGCCAACTGAGGCTCTTATGGCCGATTCTCTTTCCCACACATGGCTACTAGATTCTCGTGCTTCTTTCCATGTGACACAACACAGAGAATGGTTCTCTAATTATGCAGCAAAGTCTCTTGGTATCGTGAGACTTGGTGACTCTTACTAGTGTGATGTTGTGGGGATTGGAGATGTGATTGTACAGTTCATTGATGGTTCAAAATTTACTATGCATAATGTATGCCATGTACCTCAATTATCACACAATTTGATGTCAATTGGTCAAATTGATGACCTTGGTTACAAGGTGGTCTTTTATGCTCAGTCCTTTTGCATATCAAAAGGCAATATGGTTATTGCAAAAGGAAGCAAAGTTGGCTCACTTTATCCTTTATTTGTATCACAGAAAGAACACTTGTTAGTTGTTACTGAACAACCTATGGCTTGTATTTGGCATGGTTGTTTGTGCCATATATCTCGTAGTGGGATGGAAAAACTTTCTCACTCTGGCTACTTACTTGTGTTATCTTTCTCCGATTTATCATTTTCTGAGCATTGTCAATATGGAAAGCAAACCAGAAATGTGCATAGAACACACATTGACTCTTCAATTCAGCCTTTAGATCTCGTTCATACATATGTGCGTGGTCCTATGCCCACTAGGTCCTTAGGTGGTTCTCTTTACTTTGTCACTTACATAGATGATGCTACTAGAAAAGTTTGGGTATATCCTATCAAATCGAAGGATGAAGTATTTCCTACTTTCAAAAAATGGCTTGCTTCAATTGAGACTGAAAAAGGAACTAAGATTAAGGCTTTACGTTTAGATAATAGTGGCGAGTAAACCTCACATGAATTCAACCTTTTTTGTCAGTCTAGAGGGATTCCTAGAGAGTTTATAGCTCCTTATACCCCAGTACAGAATGGTGTAGCTAAGAGGATGAATAGAACTATTCAAGATAGAACAATCTCTATGTTGCATCATGCAAACCTCTCACAAGGCTTTGGGCAGAAGCAGTATTAGTTGCAGTTCATGTGATTAACCTTTCACCTAGTACTGCCAAAGGTCTGAAAGTGGCACAAGAGTTATGGATAGGGAAGCCACCATATTATGATCATCTTTGACCTTTTGGGTGTGAAGCATATGTTCATATACTAAAGAATCTTAGACAAAAGTTGGACCATAAGTCAAAGAAATGCATTTTTCTTGGATATGGTCGAGAAGGACAATTTGGATATCGCTTATGGGATCCTGAAACACGGTTAGTGATAAGAAGTAGTGATGTCATTTTCAATGAGTCTAAGATGCATAAAAAACCGATTAAGGACATTGAAATCAAAAGAGTGGTGTTTGAGGATACTAGTCCTCTAGTTAGCATGCATAAAAATGCCGCACATAGGGATGTTCAAGAGAATGTCCATTCAGATCAGTCTGCACATGTTCCTATTCATCAACCATTGAGATGTTCTACACGTTTCTCACATCCACTTGATAGATATGTTCCAGGTCTAGATTTTGTTATGCTAACAGATGTCGGTGAGCCTTCTTGCTACAAAGAGGCTATGCAGACAGATGATCATGTCAAGTGGGAGCATGCCATGAAGAGTGAGTTGGATTCTATTCGCAAGAATGGTACTTGGGATTTAGTACCTTTGCCAAAGGGCAAGACAGATTTACCATGTACATGGGTATATAAGCTAAAATTCACATCAGATAGTGCTTCTCCAAAGTATAAAGCATGACTTGTTGCAAAGGGTTTTAAGCAACAACATGGTGTTGATTTCAATGAAATCTTCTCTCCAATGGCCAAGATGACTACCCTACGCATGTTGCTTGGATTCGTTGCAATGGAGGACTTAGAGCTAGTCCAAATGGATGTGAAAACTGCTTTCTTGCATGGAGATCTTAGAGATGAGATCTATATGGAACAACCAGAGGGTTATGTAGTTCCTAGCAAGGAAAGTCTAGTTTGTAAGCTGGAGAAGAGCTTGTATGGACTTAAACAATCCCCGAGACAATGGTACCAAAATTTTGATGCTTTTATGAAGTCTCAAGGCTATTCTCGAAGCGATGAGGATCATTGTCTCTACACAAACAGATGCTCAGATGGCAACTTGATATGCTTGATACTTTATGTCGATGATATGTTGATTGCTGGGAAGTCCTCTTATGATTTGTCAATTTTCAAAAAGAAGTTGAGTCAGACATTTGTTATGAAGGATTTCGGGGGATGCCAAACATATTCTTGGCATGTGCATTACTTGTGATAGGAGCAAACGATGCATATACTTGTCTCAAAGTGAGTACATATCCAAAGTACTTCACATGTTCAATATGCAGGGTGGAAAGGCATTGAGTAAACCTTTACCCACATATGTGAAATTGAGCAAGGATGATTGCCCTAAAGCAAATGAGGAAAAGAATTCATGACCGAAATTCCCTATCAGTTTGTTGTTGGTAGTCTCATGTATGCTATGGTAGCTACAAGACCAGACATTGCATTTTCAGTGGGAGTTGTGAGCAGATATATGTCTAATCCTGGCAAGAAACATTGGGAAGCGGTCAAGATGATTTTAAGATATCTCACTCGCACTAAGGACAAGTGTCTATGCTTAGGTAGAGGGAAAGCATCCATTATTGGTTACACAGATTCTGACTATGTTGGTTGTGTAGACAATCGTAAGTCTACATCAGGGTACATTTTTCATTTTGCTGGAGGTGCTATCTCTTGGAGATCCCATCTTCAAGAATGTACAGCTATTTCCACCACAAAAGCAGAGTATGTTGTAGCAAGTGAGGCATGTAAGGAAGCGTTGTGGCTTTTGCTTGTGATATGGGTTTATCTCAGCATGTACCTTGTTTGCTCAGTGACAGTCAG
>CM035416.1:84724821-84729821 GCA_020310875.1 Ceratopteris richardii | reverse complement strand
AGATAGATAGATAGATAGATAGATAGACTGTTGGTGCATGTCAATCATCAATTGAAGGTTTATGAAGAAATGAAGTCAAGGAGTCAAGAAGAAAACAAATTCAGAAGGTTGAAGGAAGGACATATTCAGAAATTCAAAGATATGTACACATATGTACATTAGCTGACTTATACTTTTGTCTAGTCATAAACTTGTATATATTCATCTATAAATACTTTGAAAATGTCGGGAGCAAATAGAGCAGAAGAAGAATAGAGAATAGGAAGAAAGAAATGTGTAGTAGAGATTGTCATTAGACACATGAGAAGTGAGTGAATTGTCTATCCTCACTTAGATGTAATTTTTCTGAGAAATCGAAAAATCTAGCACCCGATATTTTGCTGTCTGTTCCGTCTGTGTTTAATCTTTTGAGAAATCCTTCTGCACATATCTAAGTCCATAGCTAATCTATCTATGGCTAGAATTTGAGAGATTAATTGTAATCAGGTTGAGAGAATTTAGTTTAGGAACATTCATATGTGAAGATGTTCTGAGAGTCGTCAAAACTGGCGCAGATTTCATGTTCAGAGAAATGATCATTACTCAGTCCACAGTGTAAAGTTTTACATAAGTGAGGGCTCAAAATCTAAGTTGGAAGGTAAGCCATCTATGGCTTAAAGATCTTGATCAAACGGGTTCGACATTGAGAGAGCTGTAGCTAAGAAGTTGCAGGTGTCAAAGTCGCCATTACAGAGAAGCTGTTTCAGACATAGGTAAAGTGTTTCACACATTTCTCAGTGTGTACTCAATCATTTTGAGAAATTTAACTTGGAAAGGTTGCGCAATCTCTAGGAGAAGTATTGTACAAAGTTATATAAAAAACTTTACAGGATTGATTAGTCAATGAGTGATTAATCTGCAGCAGACTTTTCTGAGAAGTTGAATTTTTCAGAATAATCAATTTTCTGATAAATTGGTGAATGATCCCTAGATTTGGTGGAGTCTAAAGTTGATCTTGATATAGAGATGGTCTAAATTCAAGGTCAACTTGTTCTTTTGGAGATTAAAACTCTCCATTAGTGGTATCAGAGCAGGTTGTGTCAAAATTGAAGTGAAGAAGACTCCGACTACTGCAGAAATACAAATCTTTACATCTTGAAGGTGCAAAAGGATAAAGGTTGAAGAAAACTTGAAAGTAGACACATTGAAGCTATCAAAAGGATAAGAAGGAGTGAGATTCAAAGTCAAGGTACATTTATTTCTCATAAAGATTAAAGAGTTGACAATACAGGTAAAGAAATAATGGGAGATAGTCTCCAAATTGAAAAGTTGGATAGAGAGAACTATCCAGCTTGGTCTATGAGGATGGAAGCTCATCTTATGAGCAAAGATCTGATGGGATACATCACAGGAGATGAAGAAAAGCCAGAATTTAGAGACTCTAGTGTTCCAACTAGAGAGGAGCTTGCAGACTTAAAGAATTGGATGAAGAAGGATGCTCAAGCAAGGAGCATAATCTACATGGCAGTCAATGACTATTTGCTTCCTCACATTAGAGGACTTGAAAGTGCATGTGACATTTGGAATGCTTTGGAGGAGCATTTCCAAAACACAACCAAATCAAGGAAGGCTTCACTATGGGCAGAATTTACTACCTTCAAGAAGAAGGCCTCACAATCAATCTCTGATTATGTGACAAAGATGAAGGACATTGCAGATTCTCTAGGTGCAGTGGATGAAGATATTGAAGAAGACAAATTGGTAAGACAAATTCTCATAGGGCTAAGAGGAGATGAGAAGTGGAAACCTTTCATTTTATCTACAGAACTTTCATTAGATCACTTTACTCCTGATTTGAATCAATTGTTAGGTCATATGCTAACTTTTGAGAATGATATCAAAGGAGATGTTGATAAGAGTGCAGGTCATGCAATGTATTCTAAAGACAAGAAGAAAGCTAACAAAGGGAAGCAACAATCAGGTGAAGAAGAAGGTACTTCAAATCAAGCAAATTTCATAAGAGGAAAAGGAAGTGGCAGAAGTAGAGGAAGAGGCAGACACAACAAAGATAATGCAAGAGCTTGTTGGATATGTGGTAAGACCAATCATCTATCTCATGATTGTTGGCACAATAATCAGAATTATAGTAATTATCAGAACTTTAATCAAAGAGCAAGAGGTGGTAGATTTCAGAGAGGAAACTTCAGAGGTAGAGGTGGTAGGAATTCTTTTGGAAGAGGTGGAGGAAGAAGCTTCCAAAATCAATCCTATAATAACACCTACTACAACTATGCATCAGATCAGAAGGAGGACTCGACTCTCATTATGAATGCAACATGTGAAACCTCACATGAGGACATGAGAGTGTTCTATATTGATTCAGGATGTAGTAATCATATAAGTGGAAATATTGCTTTGATGACTGATTTAGATCATAATGCAATTAACCATACAGTTCAGACAGGTGATAATACGAAGCATAAGGTAAAGTCAATTGGTTCAGTCAAAGCTAAAGATGGGAGCACTCTTCTGAGTAAGGTTCTTTATGTTCCCACAATCCCAAAGAATTTGATCAGTGTAGGTCAAATTGTGGAAAAAGGATATGAGGTAAGGTTCACCAATGATGGAGTTTATGTTGAAGACCCTAGTCAAGGGTATAAACAGGTTGTTACAGGAAAGAAAGAAGGAAGGCTCTTCACATTGAAGGTACAAGGAAATGTTGGACATGCTATGTTCACATATGGAGAGCAGAAGGTGTCAGAATTGGATCTTTGGCACAAAAGACTTGGACACTTTAATGAAAGAGGTATTAAAGAAATGATTAACAATGATTCAGTGCTTGGGTTGCCTAACATTGCAGGTCAACACATGACATACAGATGTGAGGCATGTCAATTAGGTAAGGCTCATAAGCAATCCTATTCCAAGCATGGGTTTATGTATTCAGAAAGACTTGAATTGGTGCATACAGATGTGTGGGGTCCTTCAAAGGACTTTAGTATAAATGGTTCAAGATATTATGTTATATATGTTGATGATGCTACCAGGTGGATCACAATTTATGTGATTAAAGAAAAGTCAGAAGTGTTTAATACATTTAAACACTATCATGCATATGCAGAAAGGATTACAGGTCAAAAATTGAAAAGGTTAAGGTCAGATGGAGGGGGAGAGTATTTTTCAAATGAATTCAATGATTACTTGTGGAATGCAGGTATAAAGAGAGAAGTTACTTGCAGGTACTCTCCTCAACAAAATGGGGTGGCAGAAAGAAGAAATAGGACTCTTGTTGAGTTTGCAAGGTCCATGATGAAAGAGAAGAATTGCCCAAATTATTTGTGGGCAGAGGCTGTAAATACAGCTACTTATTTGGTCAATAGATTGCCTTGTAAAGCTTTGCAAGGTATGACACCATATGAAGCTTGGTGGGGTAAAAGACCTACCTTGGATCATTGCAGAATATTTGGATGCTTGGCATATGCATATATGCCATCTCAATTGAGGCATAAGTTGGAGCCTAAGGCAGAAAAGTATGTATTCATTGGTTATGATGATAAGCAAATGGGATACAGGTTGTGGAGTCCATCCACAAAGCAATTCCTTGTATCCAAGGATGTTACATTTGATGAGCAAGGTACTTGGTATGTAGGTAAATATAATGTACATGCAGATGATGAAGAAGTAGTGGATCAAAGGAAAGGTAAAGCAAAGATTCAATTACTTGATGAAAATGAAAATAATGATGTAGAGGTTGAAGTTGAAGAGAGGCCAAGGTTTGATCCAGAATGTGATGAACTAGAGACTTCAAGAAGTGCAAAAGTTAGGAGGTCATCTAGGCACAAATGGCAACCTACAAGGTATAGCTATGACACCTCATTCTTGACTACTAAAGATTATGCTTATTTGGTAAAAGCAGATGAAGATCCATCTACATATGATGAAGCCAAAGGCAAGAGAAATTGGGAAGAAGCCATGCAAGAGGAGTATGATGCATTGATAGAGAATCAAACTTGGGATCTGGTTCCTAAACCTAATAGCCAGAAAATTATTGGATGTAAGTGGGTTTACAAAAAAAAAAGATTTGCAGATGGAAGTGTGTCTAGGTACAAAGCTAGACTTGTTGTGAAAGGGTATGCACAGACATATGGAGTGGACTATGATGAGACTTATAGTCCTGTGGCAAAGATGACAATAATCAGAACCCTCATAGCAATTGCTGCTTGCAAAGGTTGGAAGTTATCTCAATTAGATGTTAAAAATGCTTTTTTGAATGGTTACATTTCAGATGAAGTTTACATGGAGCAACCAGATGGATTCAAAGATCAAGTGAATCCAAATTATGTGTGTAAGCTCAAGAGAGCTTTGTATGGATTAAAGCAGGCCCCAAGGGCATGGAATTATAGGCTTGTAAAGTTCTTGAATGATCTTGGATTTCAAGCATCAAAGGCAGATAGTAGCTTGCTAGTCAAAGCAAGTGAAGATGGATTCATTTATGTTTGTATTTATGTTGATGACATAATACTTACAGGAACAGATGATAAGGGAATACAAATGATCAAGAAGCAGATGGAGAAAGAGTTCAAAATCAGTGATTTGGGGAACTTGTCATTCTTCTTGGGAATGGAGATTTCTTATACTCAACATGGAGTATATGTGACCCAAGAAAGGTATCTTAAAAATTTGCTAACCAAATTTAAAATGGAAGATTGCAGGGTTGCACCTACACCTTTGGAAGTGAACCATAAATTGTCTAGATTTGGAGGAGAAGAATTCAGAGACATGAAGCTCTATCAAAGTTTGGTTGGTAGCTTGATTTATGCTACATTAACAAGGCCTGATTTGTCATATGCAGTTGGTGTGCTTTCACAATTTATGCATTGTCCTAGAAAGGAACATTGGATTGCAGGACAAAGAGTACTTAGGTACATCAAGGATACACTCAGAGAAGGGCGGTACTATGGATTTACTTCTGATACAAGAGTGAAGATATATAGTGATGCAGATTGGGCAGGTAATGTGGA
>CM035416.1:84707321-84709821 GCA_020310875.1 Ceratopteris richardii | reverse complement strand
AAGATTCAACATTGATAATGAATGCAACTTGTGAAAGGCAGAATGAAGATCAAAGAGTCTTCTACATTGATTCAGGGTGTAGCAATCACCTGAGTGGTAATATAGCCTTGATGACTGATTTGGAGAATAAGGTATCTAATCATGTTGTTCAAACAGGTGACAACACAAAGCATAATGTGAAGTCAATTGGATCAGTGAAGGCTAAGGATGGTAGCACCTTATTGAGTAAGGTCTTGTATGTTCCTACAATTCCTAAGAATTTGATAAGTGTAGGACAAATTGTGGAAAAAGGTTATGAAGTAAGGTTCACTAATGAAGGAGTGTTTGTGGAAGACCCTAGCAATGGGTATAAACAAATTGTTTCAGGGAAGAAAGAAGGAAGATTGTTCACATTGAAGATTCAAGGTAATGTTGGTCATGCCTTGTTCACCTATGGAGGACATAAGATCTCTGAGTTAGATCTTTGGCACAAGAGACTTGGACATTTCAATGAAAGAGGTATTAAAGACATGATTAATAATGGTTCAGTGCTTGGATTGCCTAATGTTGCAGGTCAACATATGACATACAGATGTGAGGCATGTCAATTAGGTAAGGCTCATAAGCAACCCTACTCCAAGCATGGGTTTATGTATTCAGAGAAACTTGAATTGGTACACACAGATGTGTGGGGACCATCAAAGGACTTCAGTATCAATGGCTCAAGGTATTATGTGATTTATGTTGATGATGCTACCAGATGGATCACTATCTATGTGATCAAAGATAAGTCAGAAGTATTCAATACTTTCAAACATTATCATATGTATGCAGAGAGAATTACAGGACATAAGTTGAAGAGACTAAGGTCAGATGGAGGGGGAGAGTATTTCTCTAATGAGTTCAGTGATTACTTGTGGAATGCAGGTATAAAAAGAGAGGTTACTTGCAGGTACTCTCCTCAACAAAATGGTGTAGCAGAAAGGAGGAATAGGACTCTTGTTGAGTTTGCAAGGTCCATGATGAAGGAGAAAAATTGCCCAAATTATTTGTGGGCTGAGGCTGTAAACACAGCCACTTATTTGATGAATAGGCTACCTTGTAAAGCTTTGCAGGGAATGACACCTTATGAGGCATGGTGGGGTAAGAGATCTACACTAGATCATTGCAAAGTATTTGGATGTTTGGCCTATGCATATGTGCCATCACAATTAAGGCACAAATTGGAACCTAAAGCTGAAAAATATGTGTTTATTGGTTATGATGATAAGCAGATGGGATACAGGTTGTGGAATCCATCCACAAAACATTTTCTTGTATCAAAAGATGTTACATTTGATGAGCAAGGTACTTGGTATGCAGGTACTATCAATATTAATACAGATGATGAAGAAATTGTGAGCCAAAGGAAAGGTAAATCAAAGGTTCAGATATTTGATGAACAAGAGAATCATGAAGTGCAGGTTGAAGTGGAAGAGACACCAAGATTTGATCCTGAATATGAAGAACCAGAAACCTCAAGAAGTGGAGAACTTAGGAGGTCTACAAGGAACAAATGGCAACCTACAAGGTATAGCTATGATACTTCATTTTTGGCTACCAAAGATTATGCTTACATGATTAAAGCAGATGAAGACCCTTCTACATATGAAGAGGCAAAAGGTAAAGAAAATTGGGAGAAAGCTATGTAGGAAGAATATGATGCATTGATGGAGAATCAAACATGGGATTTGGTTCCAAAGCCAAATAGTCAGAAGATCATTGGATGTAAGTGGGTTTATAAGACAAAAAGATTTGCAGATGGAAGTGTGTCTAGGTACAAAGCTAGACTTGTTGTCAAAGGGTTTGCTCAGACATATGGTGTTGACTATGATGAGACTTATAGTCCTGTGGCAAAGATGACAACCATCAGGACACTTATAGCAATTGCTGCATGCAAAGGTTGGAAATTGTGTCAATTAGATGTGAAGAATGCTTTTTTGAGTGGTTACATTTCAGATGAAGTTTTCATGGAGCAACCTCAAGGATTCGGAGATGGAAGATATCCAGATTATGTGTGTAAGCTCAAGAGAGCTTTATATGGCTTGAAGCAGGCCCCAAGGGCATGGAACTATAGACTTGTAAAGTTCCTAAAAGAACTTGGATTTCAAGTATCAAAAGCAGATAGTAGCTTGCTTGTCAAAGCAAGTGATGATGGGTTTATTTACATGTGCATATATGTTGATGATATCATTCTTACAGGTACAGATGAGAAAGGCATTCAAAGCCTAAAGAAGCAAATGGAGAAAGAGTTCAAAATCAGTGATTTGGGAGACTTGTCATACTTCTTGGGCATGGAGATTTCATACACTCAACATGGAGTGTATGTGACTCAAGAAAGGTATTTGAGAAACTTGTTAACCAAGTTTAAAATGAATGATTGCAGAGTAGCACCTACTCCAATTGAGGTGAATCACAAATTAAGCAGATTTGGAGGTGAAGAGTTCAAGGACATGAAGCAATATCAGAGTTTGGTTGGTAG
>CM035416.1:84679821-84682321 GCA_020310875.1 Ceratopteris richardii | reverse complement strand
TCTTTGAACTCCATGTTAATGTCTTGTTTCCTGCTATTACCACATATCCACTTGTGGATCTTCTGTCATCTTTGCTTCCAGCCCAATCTGCATCACTAAAGACTTTAAGAGTTAGATCAACATCATGACTATAAAATAATCCTTCGTTCATGGTACCTTTCAAATACCTAAGCACTCTTTTCGCTGCATGCATATGAGGTACTCTAGGTTCATGCATAAACTGTGACAATACTCCTACTGCATAACATATATCAGGTCTAGTTTTTGTTGCATAAATCAAAGATCCTACCATGGATCTATATACATTCATATCATGCAACTCATCACCTTCCTTTGCACTCAGCTTTACATTACATTCCATTGGAGTAGAAACAAATTTACATTCCTGCATACCAAACCTTTTCAGCATATCACATATATACTTTCTTTGTATCAACCACATACCTTCATCGCTATACACAATTTCAATCCCAAGAAAGTATCTGAGCAAACCAAGATCTGAAATTTTAAATTCCTTTCCCAAATTACCTTTTATCTCATCAATTGCTTTTGCATCATTCCCTGTAATCAACAAGTCATCCACATAAATGCATACATAGACACACATGCCATCTACATGTTTTACATAAAGTGAAGGATCAACATGACTCGCTGTGTATCCTTGCAGCATAAGATACTTTACCAACCTTGCATTCCATGCCCTTGGTGCCTACTTAAGACCATACAATGCCTTCTTTAACCTGCATACATGATTAGGATATTTTGCATCCACATAACCATCTGGTTGTGACATATACACTTCTTCATTTAACTCACCATTAAGAAAGGCATTCTTTATATCGAGTTGATATATATTCCACCTTTTACTTGCAGCTAAAGCCAACAAAGTTCTCACCGTTGCCATATTTGCTACTGGACTAAATGTTTCCTCATAGTCCACACCTTGAGTTTGATTATATCCTTTTGCTACAAGTCTAGCCTTATATCTAGACACACTACCATCACTATTTCTTTTAATCTTAAAAACCCACTTGCAACCAATTACCTTTTGCTTTGGTGTACTTGGAACTAAATTCCAAGTCTTGTTATCCTGAAGTGCTTCCATTTCTTCTCTCATTGCTTTCTCCCACTTTTCATCTCCTTTGGCCTCATCATAACATGTGGGTTCATTTTCCTGCTCAACTTTTGTCATAAAAGCATAATGAGTATTCATGAAAGATTCATAAGTATACCTTTGAGGTTGCTTACTTACTCTTGAAGTTCTTCTTACCTCCAATGTAGATGCTCTTCCTTTCTTATTAGGAACCTTTGATGATTCTCCATACTCACATACATCACTAATTTCCTCTCCTTCATCATTAACTTCAACAAGTTTGAGTTTACCTTTACTTTTAACACTTGGAGGTGACTCTTGCCTTAATCTTCCATTGAAAGGTGATCCTCTTTCTTCATCTAGACCACTCCTTTCATCATTTAAACTTCCTGATGGCTGAACTATGCATTCATCTCCTTCAACCACACCTTCTTCATTTTCATCCATGTCCTGCAAACAATTCTTATCTGCATACCATGAAAGTGATTCATCAAAGTTTACATCTCTTGACACAACAACCTTATTGGTATGAGGATTATAGCATCTATATCCTCTTTGAGCATCTGCATAACCAATAAATATACATTTTTCTGATTTTGCATCAAGTTTAGATCTCACCTCATTAGGTACATGTACATAACATACACAACCAAATACTTTCAAATGACTTACACTTGGTTTCCTTCCATGCCATACCTCATATGGTGTCAAATGATGAACTCCAGCAGTCGGAACTCTATTCATAATGTAAACACTTGTGCTAACAGCTTCAGCCCAAAAATAATTAGGCAAACACATATCATTAAGCATACTTCTAGATGCTTCTGCTATGATTCTGTTTCTTCTTTCTGCGACTCCATTTTGTTGTGGAGTATACCTGCATGTAACTTCTCTTTTGATACCTTCATCATACAAAAAATCAGTAAAAACTTGAGAGAAATACTCTCCCCCTCCATCAGACCTTAGCTTCTTAATATACCTTCCTGTTTGCTTTTCGACATATGATTTGAACTTCTTGAAACAATCAAAGACCTCACTCTTATGTTTAATGAAATACACAAATGTCATTCTACTATGATCATCAATGAATGATACATAGTACTTATTACCAATCAAGGATGCCTCTTTAGTAGGTCCCCACACATCTGTGTGTATGAGATCTAGCAAACCATCACTTACATAACTTGAATGCTTGAAAGGTTGTCTACTCTGCTTACCCATTTGACATGCTTCACAAAGATGCACCATATGTTGCTTAGTAAGATCAGGTAATCCTTCAACAATCCTCTTCTTTGATAGCTCCTTTAACCTGTGTACATTCATGTGTCCAATCCTTTTGTGCCATAGATCAAGCTCTGCTATTCGATGCATACCATAAGAGAAATAGTTTGTATGATTTGGGTTTAC
>CM035416.1:84662321-84664821 GCA_020310875.1 Ceratopteris richardii | reverse complement strand
ATAATTTTCTGGCTATTAGGTTTAGGAACCAGATCCCAAGTCTGATTCTCTATCAATGCATCATACTCCTCTTGCATGGCTTCTTCCCAATTTCTCTTGCCTTTGGCTTCATCATATGTAGATGGATTATCATCTGCTTTTACCAAATAAGCATAATCTTTAGTAGTCAAGAATGAGGTGTCATAGCTATACCTTGTAGGTTGCCATTTGTGCCTAGATGACCTCCTAACTTCTGCACTTCTTGAAGTCTCTGGTTCATCACATTCTGGATCAAACCTTGGCCTCTCTTCAACTTCAACCTGTACTTCATTATTCTCATTTTCATCAAGTAATTGAATCTTTGCTTTACCTTTCCTTTGATCCACTACTTCTTCAACATCTGCATGTACATTATATTTACCTGCATACCAAGTACCTTGCTCATCAAATGTAACATCCTTCGATACTAGGAATTGCTTTGTGGATGGACTCCACAACCTGTATCCCATTTGCTTATCATCATAACCAATGAATACATACTTTTCTGCCTTAGGTTCCAACTTATGCCTCAATTGAGATGGCACATATGCATATGCCAAGCATCCAAATATTCTGCAATGATCTAAGGTAGGTTTCTTACCCCACCAAGCTTCATATGGTGTCATACCTTGCAAAGCTTTACAAGGCAATCTATTGACCAAATAAGTAGCTGTGTTAACAGCCTCTGCCCACAAATAATTTGGGCAATTCTTCTCTTTCATCATGGACCTTGCAAACTCAACAAGAGTCCTATTTCTTCTTTCTGCTAACCCATTTTGTTGAGGAGAGTACCTGCAAGTAACTTCTCTCTTTATACCTGCATTCCACAAGTAATCATTGAATTCATTTGAAAAATACTCTCCCCCTCCATCTGACCTTAGTCTCTTCAATTTTGGCCTGTAATCCTTTCTGCATATGCATGATAGTGTTTAAATGTATTAAACACTTCTGATTTTTCTTTAATCACATAAATTGTGATCCATCTGGTAGCATCATCAACATATATGACATAATATCTTGAACCATTTATAGTAAAGTCCTTTGAAGGACCCCACACATCTGTATGCACCAACTCAAGTCTTTCTGAATACATAAACCCATGCTTGGAATAGGATTGCTTATGAGCCTTACCTAATTGACATGCCTCACATCTGTATGTCATGTGTTGACCTGCAATGTTAGGCAACCCAAGCACTGAATCATTATTAATAAAGTCTTTGATACCTCTTTCATTGAAGTGTCCAAGTCTTTTATGCCAAAGATCCAATTCAGATACCTTCTGCTCTCCATATGTGAACATAGCATGTCCAACATTTCCTTGTACCTTCAATGTGAAGAGCCTTCCTTCTTTCTTCCCTGTAACAATCTGTTTATACCCTTGACTAGGGTCTTCAACATAGACTCCATCATTGGTGAATCTTACTTCATATCCTTTTTCCACAATTTGACCTACACTGATCAAATTCTTTGGAATTGTAGGAACATAAAGAACCTTACTCAGAAGAGTGCTCCCATCTTTAGCCTTGACTGAACCAATTGACTTTACCTTATGCTTTGTATTATCACCTGTCTGAACTGTATGGTTAATTGCATTATGATCTAGATCAGTCATCAAAGCAATATTTCCACTACATCCTGAATCAATGTAGAACACTCTCATGTCCTCATGTGAGGTTTCATATGTTGCATTCATAATGAGAGTCGAATCCTCCTTCTGATCTGATGCATAGTTGTAGTAGGTGTTATTATAGGATTGATTTTGGAAGCTTCTTCCTCCACCTCTTCCAAAAGAATTCCTACCACCTCTACCTCTGAAATTTCCTCTCTGAAATCTACCACCTCTTGCTCTTTGATTAGAATTCTGATAATTACCATTGTTCTGATTATTGTGCCAACAATCATGAGATAGATGATTGGTCTTACCACATATCCAACAAGCTCTTGCATTATCTTTGTTGTTTCTGCCTCTTCCTCTACTTCTGCCATTTCCTTTCCCTCTTATGAAATTTGCTTGGTTTGAAGTACCTTCTTCTTCACCTGATTGTTGCTTTCCTTTGTTAGCTTTCTTCTTGTCTTTAGAGTACATTGCATGACCTGCACTCTTATCAACATCTCCTTTGATATCATTCTCAAAAGTTAGCATATGACCTAACAATTGATTCAAATCAGGAGTAAAGTGATCTAATGAAAGTTCTGTAGATAAAATAAAAGGCTTCCACTTCTCATCTCCTCTTAGCCCTGTGAGAATTTGTCTTACCAATTTATCTTCTTCAATATCTTCATCCACTGCACCTAGAGAATCTGCAATGTCCTTCATCTTTGTCACATAATCAGAGATTGATTGTGAGGCCTTCTTTTTGAAAGTAGTAAATTCTGCCCATAGTGAAGCCTTCCTTGATTTGGTTGTGTTTTGGAAATGCTCTTCCAAAGCATTCCAAATGTCACATGCACTTTCTAGTCCTCTAATGTGAGGAAGAAAATA
>CM035416.1:84637321-84647321 GCA_020310875.1 Ceratopteris richardii | reverse complement strand
ATCACCCTTGTTGAGCTGCAACTAATTTCTTTAGCACCCAAATTTATATGTTATTATGGTTGGCCTTCATCGATTGCTTTGGTACCCACATCTGTCGGAGACCTTGGGATTGAGCTTGCCCTCGTTTCTTGGTGCTTCTTTTAGCATGGTTAGCTTGCTTCGATGGGAATGGTTGTGGCAAAGCTAGTGGTTGTTCTCCTTTTCGTACCCACATCTACTTCATGTCTTGAGCTTCTTTCTTCTTGAATTCTCTCTGTCTAGTTGATATAGCAGATGTCTTTTTTGCTTGCCGCTTTGGTCGAGTTACGCTTGCATTAGTCTGTGAAGGCGACGAGTGGTTCGTTGGCCTTTGAGCTTGTGCTCCCATGATTGAGCCCTTTTGCTTCGTAGGGTTATTGACACACACAACATTTTCTTTGCGAAGATTAGTTTTGGAAGAACAAGGAGAATGTGTGACCTCTGGATTTGTGAGCATGCAATTGTCTAATTCTAATGTAATACATTGTTCATGTGCCCAAACTTGAAGGATTTGACTTCTTAGGTTCAAGTGGACTGCATGGTTGTAAATCCAATCTTGACCCAAGACAAGTGGCTCTGTAAGGTCCTCATCGTGACACACTAGCATTTTGACTTTTATTGGAACATCTTGCAGGTAGATGGGAAGTTCCACCTCGCCCAAACAAGAGGTTTCCACACCTCCCAAACCTATGAGATAGGCCTCAATGGAACTGATGTTCAATTGTAGATCTTGGCAGTATGAAAGTCTAACTACACTAGTTGCTGCACCTGAGTCAATCAATGCTCTCACAGTCCTGTCGTGATGTTCACAAAGGGGCATCGATCAATTATTTGAGAAGCAATTGCACTTGATGTCTGACACATGGCCATGTGGTATCTTGGGGCCTCAAGATTGATATCTAGGCGGAGGTGTCTTAGCTTATTTCTCCTAATGTGTTCTCTAGCCTCTGCGTGTGCTTCTTCTCTAACTCTTGACTCTTCTTCTTTTCGCTTCTTAGCAGTGTTGAGTCTCTTTAGCATATCCTCTGTGAGAGGTTCTTGATATAGCTTGACTCGACAACCACTTATATAAATCGGCAGGATATCACCTTCTAGTGTGGCCAATTGAACTACACCGCTAGTGGAAATTCTATTAATAATCATGGGTCCATATCCTCTTTTTTCCAATTTACAAGCATGTTGCTTTAGGGTATAAACCGACACTAGGTCTCCCTCTTTCAAGCCTTTATCTTTGATATGTGCATTGAAGTATGCCTTTTGCCTTTTCTTTGCAGCATAGATGCCTGCCGCCGCTCTTAGCCTTGTCTCACCTAAGCGTTCTAGATCAAAGATCCTAGAGGACAACTCATGTCCATTCCACTCATGCTCTTGTGCTACTTTTAAAGTCGGGATTAGGAAGTCCAAAGGTAGCACAACATTTTATCCGAAGACCATCTGAAATGGGGTGGCATTGAGTACCGTTTTGTAGGCAACTCGGTAGGCCCAAACAGCATGATGAAGTTGTTTGTCCCAATCAGAGCATTTATTATTTACCAATTTTGTCAATACATTACATAGGATCTTGTTGGTGCTCTCAACTTGTCCATTAGCTTGTGGATGATAGGGGGCAGAATTCTTATGTTTCACCAAGAATTCTTGGAGAAGATGTTCAATGACTTCATTCAAGAAGTGTGTGCCTCTATCACTCACTAACTCTATTGGTAGCCCGTATCTAGTGAACACGTTCTCAAATAAAAACTTAGTTGTAGTTTGAGCATCGTTCTTTGTTGTGGCTTTGACTTCTACCCACTTTGTGAGGTAATCTGTGGCTACAATAATGTACTCGGCATGGGAGTTTCTAGTTGGGGGTTAATAGGACCTACAAAGTCTATGCCCCACTTTGAAAATGCACGTCCTCCCATCAATGGCCTCAAAGGCATCTCATCCTTTCTAATTGGGTATTGGGCACATTGGCATGTGTCACATTTCTTCACATAGGTATGTGCATCCATATGAAGAGTGGGCCACCAAAGTCCTGAGAATAGAATAGTCTTAATTACTCTATCAGGCCCAAAGTGTCCGCCTGCAACACTACTATGGGCAGTTTCTAAGATTTTCAAATAGTCTGATTCATGAACGCACAGTCTTAAGTAACCATCTTTGCCTCTTCAATATAGGTTATCTCCTATGAGAGCGTAGTCCATAGATTCTTGCTCTATGCTTCGTTTCCTTGCTAGACTAGCCTCATTGGGTAATGTTCCTGATCTCATGAATTCTACCAATGGAGCACTCCAATCTGGAATTAATGATACGTGATAAAGGGTCACATGCTCCACAGGGGGTCTCTTCTGGCATGCTGGACAATTCTTGAGCCACTCATGAATTTCTTTGTCCATACTAGGCCAATACACTCCTAAACGTTTTAAATTTGCAATGTTCGTTGTTTAGAATAGTGATTCCCTAGAAATCCCTCATGGGCTGTTGCAACCAACTACTATGTTCGTCGTCCTCGACACAACAAGCTAGAACACCTTCCGTGTCTTGTTTATACATGCTTCCTGCCAATATTTGATATTTTTGTGATTTTACAATTTTGTCTGTGTTTGTTTTTACATCCTTATTTGTGGGTCTGAAGGTTAGAACAGGCACAAACTTATTTGCCCATTTAGGAACAACTTCTAGATTGAACAGATAAGCATCAGGCAATTCATTAGACACTCCTTGTGGTGACTCTCCTGAAGTGATGCGAGAAAGATGATCTGCTATGAGGTGGGTCTTACCTTTCCTAACAACCACTTCAAAGTCATATTCCATTAGTAAGAGGAACCATCTTACTAAGTGTCCTGTATTACAAGGTTTATTGACCAGGTATAATAAAGCTTGATGATCAGTAAAAAATTTGAACTTGTTGGCCAATAGATAGTGTCTAAACTTCTTCACCGCATATACCATGCCTAAACCTTCTCTTTCTGTTGTGGTGTAGTTTTGCTCAGCAGCATTCAATTGCCTACTAGCATAGGCGATAGGCAAATCTAAATTGCCTTCACCACTTGGTTGTGACAACACACATCCTATTGCATAATTGGATGCATCCACATGTACATGGAATGGCTTATTCCAATCAAGAGTGGTCAGTATTCAGCTCATTGAAGGACTTCTCGCATTCGTTGTTCCACTCAAATTTTGTCAACAAGGCATAAAGAGGCTCAACAATAATTGCATACATGTGAATAAACCTACGATAATATCCACAATGGCCCATAAAGGCTTGTACCTCTTTAACATTCCTTGGCCTCGGTAACTCAGCTATGGCTCTTACTTTGTCCTCATCTGTTGATATTCCATTCTTCGAAACAATATGACCTAAGATTTTACCTTGACACACCATGAACACACACTTTTCTGGATTCAGACACACTCGGTAGTCTCTACACTTGTTGAAGATCTGTCTGAGCTCAGGAATGTGACGTCTCCTTTCTTGGGCATGAGCAGATAAATCGTCCACATATACTTCTAAGCTCTTTCACAAGAACTCTTTGAAGACATGCCACATGAGCCTTTGGAATGTTGTAGGTGCATTGGTGAGCCCAAATGGCATCACACAAAATGCAAAGACTCCCCACTCTGTGGCAAATTCCGTTTTGTGTTGATCTTCAGTGGCAATGGCTACTTGATTGTAACTTGAAAATCCATCAAGGAAGCTATAAACTTCCTTGTCCGCAACACGCTCCAATAAATGATCAGTGATTGGAAGTGGATAGCTATCTCTAATCGTAGAAGCATTAACTTTTTTAAGGTTAATACACACACACGTAACTTTCCATTCTTCTTGGGCACCACTACAACGGGGGACACCCATTCAGTATGCTCAATTTCATAGATGAATCCAGCTTCAATCAATTTGTCGATTTCCTCTTTATTTTAGCTGCATAGGTGTCATTATAGGTGTAGGGCTTCTGTTTGGTGGGCTTGGCTTCTGCTATCATGGGGATTGTATGAGAACAAACCTTCAGATCTACTCCCTTCAAGTCTCTATAGTGCCATGCAAGCACGTCCCTATATTCCCTTAACAAAGCTACCAACTCTGCTTCCTCTTCCTTACTTAGGTCATCTCCTATGTAGGTACATCTCTCTTCGTTTTCTTCAATGGTGACTACAAATTTTTTGGTCTTTTCTTTGTTATCATACGCTTCTCCTATGGGGGCCTCTCTCTTAGGCATTCGTACCAAACTTTTTCGGTCCTCAACTTCGTATTTCTTGAAATTCTCTGGTACTTCGAACAATGATTCCTTCTTTTCTTGTTTCACTTCTTGCCTTTTCTTTTTCTCTGGACCTCCTTCACTTCCATCCTTTGAATTGACAGTTTTAATGCTTGTGAGAGGTTCTTCTTCCTTTTGGGTAAATACTCCTATGTCTTTTAGATAGTGCTCCTCTGAAATAAAACAACTATCCATCACAATGGACTCTAGATCGTCATCATTCTCTTCTTTTTCTATGAAGTCACTAGGGTCACATTCTTCTAGCAAGGGCTGACACATGAACACTGAAATATAATAACCCTCTTCATCACAATGAGGTGTCCATTGTTCTTCATTGACATCAATGTCCATGGTGGCTAAGATTTCTGCCCAACCATGAGGCTCAAATTCCTCATCTAGAAAGATCATCGGTGTACAGGCTGGATCTCTAATTGGTCTATCTCCTTGAGAAGTTCCTTTTTCTCTCGCTTTTAGGCGTTTCTCCTCTTCCTTTGCAACCTTGCACATCCACAAATAAGTATGTTCATGCATCCAGGATGTCGCAGATGAACTTTTAGAATGCACAGAGATCGAATCTTCTTACTCCTTGTGGATATGATTCCACTATAGGGGTGGTACATCTCTGAAGGTGTAATCCTTCAAATTGACCTTGGTTGTGACCCTTAAGCGTTGCAAGTATAAGGAGTTGGTTCCCCAATCCTCTACAACTTGCAGTTGTTGTAGGAAGGGCCTTCCTAGGATCATTTCGTAGGTAGTAGTTTTACCAAAGTCACATATAGCAAAGGTGTGCTCAAACTCTACACCACACGTGGTTAGAGTTATCCCTTCTAGAAATCCTAGAGGTCTTTCAACATGGCCATCAGCCATCTGAAGCTTCATTCTAGTTGGTCTTAATGCAGGTTTACCCCATTGCTTCCACAGGGAAGTGGTCACAATAGCAACACCAGCACCTGAATCTATGATCGCTTTGGTTGTGTAACCTTGGTGGGTGATCGGAAGATAAGTATTACCTTCCTCACCTTCGCTCATGTCCCCTATTTTGTCTAGAGGTATCTCTGGAACTTTTTGGTTAGAGTCTGCTTTTGGCATATTGGAAGCAAGTTCTGGAACCTCATCCTTCACATGATTCCATAGCTCAGGTTTTGCTTTGAGCAGCTCTTCCACAATGAGCTGACACTGAACCTCAGTGTTCTTCATGACATCAGTGTTTCTTGGAACCATTGAGTCTTCGTTTCTGATCAATATTGTGGAAGCCCTGATCTGGAGAGATTTAGATTCCCATGGGCCTGTGAACTGTGGCAACTCTTGTAAAGAATTGGATTCAAATCCTGAACTTTCTTTTTCTTGTTGCTCTACTTGGTCTCCATAAATAGATGGAATGTCTTGTGGGAATTGATCATGACGGTCATCAATTTCAAGAATAGGAGGGGAAACATCCTTCTCCTTGGCCCATTTCTCTTCTTGTATTTCCCGCAAGAACTTTTGAGTGTGCTGTTGAATTGAAAGAGGTTCTCCCTCATCTATGGAGTCAGGAACATAGACTTTCTGTTGTGATGAGCTTTCTCTTTCAACAGTTGGTTGAGCCTGTGGAGGTAAAGAAACTTGAGGTTTATTTACCAACTGTTCTAATCTATCTAGTAAGCCTTGGAAGTGCAAACCTGGTGTAATAACATTTGTCTGATTGAACGATTGATTGGCCTCAAACATATCTTGAGCTAGTTCCATCATTTTTATGCACATTTTTGTCCCTTCAATCTCTAAATCTGCTCTAGGATAGCTCTTGTCTAGGTTTGCAGGTGTTGGCCCTTCTTGAAGTCGAGCCTGGTATGCCTTGAACATCATGTCCAAGTCTTCTGGGGTTGGATCTGCAAGAAGAGATCCTACTTGTGGTCTATTTACAATGGTTGGTGGGTGGGGATGAGGTGGCGTGGATGGAGTTTTGACATGCGAGGGGATTTGAGAGGCAATATCTTCTATTTTTGTTTTTGCATCTTTCAGGCTTTCTTCCAGTTCGGATAACTTTTTGGTCCACTTACGATTGGCCTTCTCTCTAGTATCCTTCCATGTTCTTGTTTTTCTCTTACTAGGCTCTCCTGACTCACTTGGCTCTGATTGCTCAACTAGTTTAGCTTTTTGTGAAGCTTGTGCCCTAGTAACTGCATGTATAGGAGCCACATTATCGCTACTGGAACTTTAATCCCCTACTAGGCCTACCACATTAACGGGTGTAACCTTTGGTGCACTAGAGGGATGTCTGGGACAATCTCTCAAGAGTTGTTCTTTGGCACACTCAAGACAAATGACTTGTATTGTGATATTTTGCCCTTGTGTCAAATCTGGTGGGTGGGGTGGTTGTTGTCCTGGTATAGGTTGAGGTTGGCTATATCCTCCATGTTCATATGGTCTAGTTGCTCCTCGTGGTCTTGGACATGGGTTATACCTAGGAACTTCTCTGCCTTGTTCTCTAGGAGGGTACCCGTATGGTCTACATTGGGGTGGTACAAATGGTCATGGCTATCTATTCATTGGATAGTTTTCGGGGTTGTAGTTGATGTACTTCTGCTCACTATAAGAGTACATGTTAGGCTCTTGAGTTGGTTGTCTATAGTAAGGGTAAGGTTGTGATAACCCTAGTCCTTCTCTTCTGCAGACATGAGATGGATGATCTCCACCACAAAGTGTGCAACTTCCTAACATTGGTGCTCTCAAGGGGAAGTTCTGGTAGGTTCTTTGTCCTTGTACTCCTAATTTCTTGGCCACTAACGTTGCCACTTCCTCCACATAACTCGAACTAGCAATCTCATCACTCCTTGTATCCTCTGTTTTGGTAGGTTCTTGTGTGATTTTGAGATCCTCAGCTAAGTTGTCTTCCAAATATATGCATTCTTGAAGACACACACTCAGAGTTTGCAACCGTTTTACGTATACTAACATTCTCAATGTTCCATTTGTTAGACCTTCTAAAAATAGGGATATCACTTTCTGCTAAGAAGGTCTCTCTGTCACAGGGCATCGGTTCACATATTGATTAAATCTTCGTGTTGCATTTTTTACTGTCTCATTAGGAGCTTGAAACTATGTAGTAGGGATGACGAATTGTGCTTGATCCCTCGCTTAGTGAATTCCCAAATAGATTCTTGGAAGAATTGTTCGATATTGCCAAAGGAATTTGGATCCAAGGATTGAAACCAAGCTAAGGCTATTCCCATGAGGGTTAGCCCAAAGGATTCATATTTCCTAAAAAAGTCATCCACTTGCTCTGCTCGCAATACCTGCTTGAATTCTGCAATGTGGTCATATGGCTCTCCTGTGCCATTGTAACAATTTTGCATACATTTGGCCAGTTGGATTGGTCTCAGTCTTCTGTCGGGCTCTGGTGATTGAATTACGATGGGGACACCTTGGGGCAGTTCTGTCCTAAAGGTAGGTCTATTCATATTTCCCATTCTCTGGCTAGTGTGGCCGTGGGGGTTAATTCCTGGCATGGTGAATTGCTCATGTGGTCTATCGGGTATACTACCTTGGCTCATTTGTCCTAACATCTCATTTTCTGTTCTTTGTTGGGTCTCGAATGGGTTTTGTGAGGTTGTTGCATGATCTCGAGCTAACTCTCCTCTTTCATTAATCTGGTCAAGGTTTTCAGTTACTACATAAATCTCACCCATCTTGTCCATGTAGACTCCATCTTCGTACTTGACAATTGGTCTTGGAACTAAATTTTCTAATTCAGTAGTGTTTCTCATTCTTGCTACAAACCTCTATAGACCATCGAGGTAGATGGGTATTCCTTGTAGGTTAGTGGATACGTATTGAAGAGACATCCTATATTCCCCTTCCACTGTAGACATAAGACCTTCCCTAGGTATGGATCTATGCATGTCTTCAGAAGCCAAGAGTCTCTCCCAGTTAAATGACATTTCTGACTCACTCGTCTGTACACTCAGCACGTAGTGTTGACCACCGAGTTGTGAGTGCCTGACTTGGTTGTGTGGTTGACCTTAGGTTCAAGTGATTTGGTACTTTATCTATCTCTTCCTAAGTATCAACTTGAGCTTAGGTTCATAAGCCTTGTCTACAAGTCCAAAATTGTCCTTTGAATTGCTCAAAATCTTGTGGAACCCCTTGCTTCCTAGTCCAACCTGAGGGTCAACTTCAAAATGCCCTATCTAATAATCCTCCCCACGAGCTTTCCAACAAACCAAAAATCACTCCGAACGGATTTCGTATGAGAAAGTTATGTCAGTTCAAGGTTGTGGGGGTTTAAACAGGGAAACATGATCTCTCTGGGAACTCAGTACAGGCGATATGATACCATATTTTCAGGATACGATACCTTTGTCTTACACGATACCACTTCAGACGATACCACCTTAGACGATATGATACCACCAAGGTGATACCAACTTCCACGATATGATACCACAAGGGAGACTATAATCGTGATACCAACTTCCCCGATACGATACTGCTATCCACACGATACGGTACTAGAAATGTTCACGATATGATACCTTTGATTTGCACGATACGATACCAAGTTAGTGGGTGATACGATACTTGACCAGTCCACGATACGATACCAGATTGCACACGATATGATACCAAGGAGACAGGCGATACGATACCAAAAATTACACGATACGATACTGGTTCTATGGACGATACGATACCAAAGGGTCAGACGATATGATACCACTTTTTTGCATGATACGATACTAGATTGGGCATGATACGATACCATAATCGACGATACAATACTTGGCTTGTCGACGATAAGATACCAACAATTCACGATACGATACTGGAAATCTCACGATATGATACTGGAAATATGGATGATACGATACCACATTTTTGCACGATACGACACCAAGATCTCAGGCGATACGATACCACCGTCATGTGCGATACGATACCGCTCGATCAACGATACGATACCACTGGGGCGACCGCAATCGAGATACCAATACTTGACGATACGATACCAGAATGGTATCACGATACCTCAAGTGGGTGTGCACGATACGATACCTCGACAAGTATCACGATACTCGGGAATTCTGGTATTGCGATACCAAAACTCAACCGGACACGATACTTGGAGATTTTTAAGTCCAAATTCAAAATTTTTTGCAAATGTGTGTACCTTAGGTTCTCCTTATCACTCCTATGTGCCTGCAGATGCAAAATCTATCTCCAAAACTGGTGATACCACCCGTGCGATACCAAACGCAATCCTTGTCACTCCACGATACTACCACTCAGATTTTTCACGTTTTGAGGTGGATTTCAAGGCAATTTCTTCAGTGCTTCAGCTCTGAACACCCTCTGCGCTTGTTCCTCACAGTCGCAAGTGAAAAACGAGGTGAATGCATACTCAAAAATGAGAAAAAAATCAGAGAAGATGAAGATGGGAGAAGATGGTGATGATCATGAAGATGAAGAAGAAGAAAAACTCAGAAATTGAACTGAAAATGGTGATTTTTTTACCTTCCAACGTCGCTACTCTACGTCTTATCATCACACGCTCGTCCTCCAAGCTCTCTCCTTGGCAACGGCACCAAATTTGGTGTCACTCTAGCACAATGGCAAGTACCAACGTGAGGAGATTCACCTCATAATTGTCAATCCGTGGAGACATGAGGACCGGTATGAAGACCAAGAGCAAGTGTGGTGCACAAGTGCGTGAGTGAAAGCATACAAGCATGCACACACATACACACACGTGCACAAGGTAAGAGCAA
>CM035416.1:84629821-84632321 GCA_020310875.1 Ceratopteris richardii | reverse complement strand
AACACCAACTCACAAGCTTATCTCCAATGTATATCATATAACCATGGGTAGATCTTCTGTCATCTTGACTTCCTGCCCAATCTGAATCACTATAGGCTCTCAACCTTATATCTGATGTAAAAGGATAATACAATCCTTCTTTCAAAGTCCCTTTGATATATCTAAGGACTCTTTGACCTGCAATCCAATGTGGATCCTTTGGACAATGCATGAATTGAGAAAGGACACCAACTGCATAACTAAGATCAGGCCTTGTTAGAGTTGCATAAATCAAACTTCCCACTAAAGATTGATACTTCCTCATGTCTTTGAATTCTGCTCCATCATATCTACTGAGTTTGTGATTGACCTCTAGTGGTGTAGATGCCTCTCTGCAATTCTCCATGTTAAACTTCTTTAGAAGATTCAAGAGATACCTTTCTTGTGATACATAAATACCATGCTCTGCATAAGTGATTTCCATTCCAAGAAAATATGACAATTTTCCTAGATCACTTATCTTGAATTCCTTCTCAAGTAGCTTCTTCACCTCTTTGATTCCTTCATTTGAGGTACCTGTAATTATAATATCATCTACATATATACAAATGTAGATCATACCTTCATCTGTTCTTTTGATAAGTAGACTTGCATCTGCCTTTGAACTTTGATATCCAAGATCATTAAGATACTTTACAAGTCTATAATTCCAAGCTCTTGGAGCTTGCTTCAAACCATAAAGTGCTCTTCTTAATCTGCAAACATAATTTGGAAACTTATGATCTGCAAACCCTTGAGGTTGCTCCATGTAAACCTCATCTGATATATATCCATTCAAAAATGCATTCTTGATGTCCAATTGACTCAATGTCCATCCTTTTGATGCTGCAATGGCAATGATTGTCCTTATGGTTGACATCTTTGCTACAGGACTGAATGTCTCATCATAATCTATGCCAAATGTTTGAGCATAGCCTTTAACCACCAATCTAGCTTTGTATCTGGCTATAGTTCCATCTGCATGCTTTTTAACTTTGTAAACCCATTTATTTCCAATCACTTTCTTACCATTAGGTTTTGGGACAAGTTCCCAAGTTTTGTTCTCTTCAAGTGCATCAAATTCTTCCTTCATTGCTACTTCCCATTGTCTCTTACCTTTTGCTTCATCATAGCTTTGAGGTTCTTTATCTTCCTTAACCATGTAAGCATAATTTTTCTGAGTCAAGTAAGAAGTATCATATGAATACCTTGTAGGTTGTTTCCTCATTCTGGTTGACCTTCTTGGTTCACACTCTTCATGTATATCTGGATGTACTTCTTCATCAAATATTGGTCCATCTTCATTCCTTCTATATGATCCAACTCTTGATGTGCTTGCTTGCATATGTTCTTCATCTCCATCTATCTGCATATGTGACTTACCTCTTGCACTCCTTCTTATCTCTTCTTCAAATGTTTCAAGGTCACAATCTTTATCTGCATACCAACTCTTCTGTTCATCAAAGGTTACATCTCTGGAAACAATAAAATGTTTAGTTAAAGGACTCCATAGTCTATAACCCATTTGCTTTTCATCATACCCAATGAACACATATTTTTCTGCCTTTGGTTCAAGCTTATGTCTGAGTTGTGATGGTACATAAGCATAGGCAATTGACCCAAACACTTTACAATGATCAAGTGTTGGTTTCTTACCCCACCAAGCTTCATAGGGGGTCATACCATTCAAAGCTCCACATGGTAGCCTATTCACAAGATATGTAGCAGTATTTACAGCCTCAGCCCAAAGATAATTAGGGCAATTCTTTTCCTTTAACATTGCTCTTGCAAATTCAACCAATGTTCTATTCCTCCTTTCTGCCACCCCATTATGTTGAGGTGTATACCTGCAAGTTATCTCTCTCTTGATACCTGCATTCCAAAGATAGTCATTAAACTCTTGGGAGAAGTATTCTCCCCCTCCATCAGACCTTAGCCTCTTGAGTTTGTGACCTGTAACTCTTTCTGCATAAGCATGAAAATGTTTGAAGGCTCCAAAAACTTCTGATCTTTCCTTTAGAACATAAAGGGTTATCCACCTTGTAGCATCATCAATAAACAAAACATAATACCTAGATCCATTTATTGAACCTTCTTTTGTTGGCCCCCATACATCTGTATGTATGAGTTCAAGCAAACCATCATGCTTGAATCCTTTCTTCTGAAATGGTTGTCTATGAGCTTTTCCCATCTGACAAGCTTCACACTTGTATATCATATGTTGATTCTTTACATTTGGTAGTCCCAATACAGATTGGTTCTCCACCATAGTTTTGATTCCTCTTTCATTGAAGTGTCCCAATCTCTTATGCCAAAGATCTAACTCTGTAATTACTTCATCACCATGTGTGATTAGGGCTTGACCAACATTTCCTTGCACTTTGAGAGTAAAAAGTCTACCTTCCTTCTTACCACAAACAATGGGTTTGTATGCATCCTCTGGATCTTCAACAAATACCCCTTCATTTGTAAATCTGACTTG
>CM035416.1:84614821-84619821 GCA_020310875.1 Ceratopteris richardii | reverse complement strand
TGTCAACATACTTCTCATCAAGCACAAGGGCCAGAAAGAATCAGCTATGGATTGAGTTTACAACTCTTAGGAAGCAATCAAAACAATGTGTTTCAGATTTTGTCACCAAAGTCAAAGATATAGCAGATCAACTTGCAAGTGTTGGAGAAGAGATTGAAGAAGAGCAAATTGTTAGACAAGTGATCAATGGACTCAAAGCAGATGACAAGTGGGAGAGCTTTACCACTGCAATGGACTTGTACATGGACATTCAAGCACCTGATCTAACAACTCTGATTGGACAACTCTTTACACATGAAGCCAAGATCACAAAGAATGGAGAGCAATCAAAAGGTAACAATCCCTCTGCCCTATATACAGATAAGAAGTCTAAAGATAAGGGTAAAAGCAAGAAGGTTGATGATGAAGGATCCACCTCCCAAGCAAACTATGCAGGGAGAGGTAGATCATCTAGAGGTAGGGGCAGAGGAGGTAAGTCAGGTAGGGGGAGACCCTATAATCAATCTCCATGCAATATTTGTGGCTTGTCTAATCATACTACAGATGAATGCTACAAAAACTACAAGAACCAAAGAGGAAGAGGTCACCAAAGAGGAGGATACTCCCAAGGCAGAGGCAGGTTCAATCAATCTCAAGGCTACCATGGCTACAACAATAACTACAACAACAATTACAACAATAGCTACAATCACAATGGCAATTATCAAGGAGGATATAGGAACAGAAAGGATTACAACAATTATGCAGAGGATCAAGATGATTCCTTGTTGATTATGAACATGACATCTAAATCAGGTATCAATGATGATCATTTGTTCTATATTGATTCAGGTTGCTCTAACCATGTAGCTGGGAATGTTGCCTTACTCTCTGATTTGGAAGAACCTAAAGGCAAGCACCAAGTGCAGACAGGTGATGACACTAAACATTCAGTGGTTAAGGTAGGTAATGTCAAAACAAGTGATGGTAATCAGAATTTGCTAAGCAGAGTATTGTATGTTCCAACAATCACCAAGAATCTGATGAGTGTAGGTCAGATTGTTGAAAAAGGTCTACAGGTCAGGTTCACTCAACATGGTGCATATGTAGAGGATCCAAGGCATGGATTCAGAAGGATAGCCAAGGGAGAGAAGTCAGGTAGATTGTTTACCTTTGAACTTGAAGATACTAAAAATATTGCCTTGTACAACTATAGGGACCAAACCCTATCAGAATTGGAGATGTGGCACAAGAGATTGGGTCACATTGGAGAGAGAACCATAAAGCAGATGAGCAGAGATCAATGTGTGCTTGGGATACCTAATGTATCCAAGCAACACATGATATACAAGTGTGGGGCTTGTCAATTTGGTAAGTCACACAGGTTGCCATATACCAAGAAAGGATTTATGCATGAAGATTACTTGGAATTGGTGCATACAGATGTGTGGGGACCAAGCAAGGAGCCATCCATATCTGGATCAAGGTACTATGTATCCTTTATAGATGACTATAGCAGATGGACTGTCTTGTACTTCATGAAGCATAAAGATGAAGTATTTAATTGCTTCAAAAGGTATCTTGCATTAGTAGAGAATCAAACAGGTAGACATTTGAAGAGGTTAAGGTCTGATGGTGGTGGAGAATACTTCTCAAATGACTTTGAAGAGTTCTTGCAGGAAAGAGGCATCAAGAGGGAGATTACCACAAGGTACTCACCTGAACAAAATGGGGTAGCTGAAAGAAGAAATAGACTCATTGTGGAGACAGCTAGGTCTATGCTTAATGAGAAGAAACTACCAAATTATCTTTGGGCAGAGAGTGTATCTACTGCCACATACTTGATCAACAGGTTGCCATCAAAGACACTTGATGGAATGACACCCTATGAGGCTTGGCATGGTAAGAGACCATCTCTGGATCATTGCAAGATCTTTGGGTGTGTTGCATATGTGCATATTCCCTCACAGGTAAGGGGAAAGCTAGACCCTAAGGCTGAAAAGTGTATCTTTATTGGTTATGATTTGAATCAGAAAGGATACAGGTTCTATAACCCCTCAAACAAAGGCTTCAAGGTAAGCAGAGATGTCATCTTTGATGAAAATGATTCATGGTATGATAATGAGTGCAGGAAAGTGAGTTTACCTTATGATATGGAAGAAGACTTTCCAAAGCTTGTCAGACAAGAACCAACTCAGAATGAGGATGCAAGTTCAGATGATGAAGACACCATCAACATTGAAGAATTCAAAGCTTGGAAATCCAAAGGGAAGATGAAGATGAAGCAACTTGAAGACAATCCAGAATCCTCAACTCAAGCTATGAGGAGATCTTCAAGGGAAAAAAAGAAACCTATTAGGTATGGATATGATACTTCACTTGTAACCAAGCACTCTGTATATCTTGCAAAGGACATCTTAAGTGAAGAACCAGGTACATTTGAGGAAGCTATTACTAAACCAGAATGGAAGGAAGCAATGGATGAAGAAATGGAGGCTCTCAAGGAGAGTGATACTTGGGACTTGGTACCCAAGAAGGACTCCATGAAGGTGATAGGATCCAGATGGATCTACAAACTCAAAAGGAACTCAGATGGTTCAATAAGCAGGTACAAAGCTAGGTTGGTAGCCAAGGGTTTTGCACAAACCCAAGGCATTGATTATGAGGAGACATTTTCTCCTGTGGCAAAGATGCCAACTATCAGAATTATGGTGAGTGTAGCTGCATCCAAGAATTGGAACATGTACCAATTGGATGTGAAGAATGCATTCTTGAATGGATGGATATCTGAAGAGGTCTACATGTCACAACCACCTGGCTATGAGGATCCCAATAAGGTAAATCATGTTTGCAAATTGAAGAAAGCTCTGTATGGATTGAAGCAGGCACCTAGAGCATGGAACTATAGGTTGACAACCTATCTCTTGGATCAAGGATTTGTGATGAGTAAAGCAGATACTTCATTGTTTATAAAGAAGAACAATTCAGAGGTAATATACTTGTGTGTCTATGTTGATGACATCATTATTACAGGAAATGATGTTCAAGGAATTAGACACATCAAAGGTCAAATGATGAAGGAATTCAAGATCAATGATCTTGGATTATTGAAGTACTTCCTAGGACTTGAATTGGTCTACACAAATTCAGGCATATTCATTACTCAGAAGAAGTACATACAGGACATGGTCAAGAAGTTTAATTTGCAGGAAGCTAAAGTCTCAAACATTCCTATGGAGGTCAACCACAAACTCAGTGCACATGAAGGAGAAGAACTCAAGGATATTACAGGTTACCAAAGTTTGGTAGGTAGTCTTAATTATGCTACCTTAACTAGGATTGATATCTCATATGGTGTTAGTGTACTTAGCCAATTTATGCATAAGCCAAGAGTACCACATTTGGAGGCAGCTAAGAAGATAGTAAAGTACCTAAAGGGAACACAAAATCATGGTTTGTATTATCCATATTCATCAGACATTGATATCAAGGTATACTCAGATGCAGATTGGGCAGGTTGCAAGGATGACAGGAGGAGTACATCTGGTTACATATGTTTTGCAGGTGATAAACCAATTTCTTGGTCATCCAAGAAACAACCCACAGTGGCTCTATCATCTACTGAGGCAGAGTACAGAGGGCTAGCCAATGCCACTCAAGAATCAATATGGTTGAAGCTACTATACTCAGAATTGGGCCTATATACAAGGCCACCTATCATATTTGGTGATAATACAAGTTCACTTCATTTAGCTGCTAATCCTGTGTATCATGCTAGGACAAAACACATAGAGGTTCATTACCACTATGTGAGGGAGAAATTACTTAGCAAGGAAATCCAATTATCATATGTGTCCACTAATATTCAATGTGCAGATTTGCTTACAAAAGCCTTGGATGGGAGCAAGCTATGCAGGTTTAAATCCATGATTGGATTGCAGGATATTATTGAAGACTAAAGATGAAGACTCAAGCAAGTGTTTGGCTTGAGGGGGAGCTGTTGGTGCAAACAAGCCTTAAACACTTGGCTTTGTTGTGTGCCTTTGAAGACCCAACTTAAAGCTTGGACTATTGAACCCTTGGAAAGCATAAAAGATTGAACCCTTGGATGATACATTCACAAGAGTCAATAATCATGTGAATCTAGTCTTAGTGATTCTTACTTTTATCTCATGTAAAAGTCCATGTGACTTTATTAACAATGTAATCATACCTACTAGACTAGAGTCGTGGAAAAGTTAGATGATCTAGTTGAGGGAATATCTCCCTAAGTCTAGTGGAGAGAATCAAGGGAGCTTTAATTTGAATTCAAATTAAAATTCATTCAAAAAACTCCTATAAAAATCAATGTAAAAGTCGCGGTTTAGTTACACTCTTCCCGAGGCTGATCCAAGCAAATTTGTGAGTGTGTAAGAGCTACTACTTAGCCTACACCTCAGAGTACCATTGTGCATTACATCTCTTGCCAATGGGAATGTACATTTGATAGTATCAATACATATACTCATAGTTCTTTACTCTGTGTTTTCTCTGAGTGACTACCTCCAAGTCTGTCAAGTTCAACAGGGCATATCTCAAGATCTACTGAACCAAATTTGATGATCAAGGGCTCATTGGAACCAGCTCAAAGCATTCTACAACACTACAAAGTTTCAAGTCAATCTATTCAGCCAATTGGGAGAAATCGCTGTCGAAGTGATCACTGGTATATTTCTGTGTGATTCCTAAAAAGTCGGGGGTGTCCCTAATTTTGCTAAACATCATGCTCAGTGTATAGTTTGTCATTTGGAGTGATTTAACTTGCTAATGATAGCTTGTTAAGTTAATTTAATACTCCCAGAAGGAATTAGATCAATTGTAAGTGTGCTGGACACACTGAGCTTAGGACTGAGCAGGTGTCATTACAGGAATAGCAAGTTTTTGGACTTATGAAGGTTCAAACTTATCTGTTTTGATTTGGTCATTACTCAATCATTTTGTAAAGCACATATATAGTTTCTTGGTATCATTTGGAAGCTCAG
>CM035416.1:84607321-84609821 GCA_020310875.1 Ceratopteris richardii | reverse complement strand
TGATGGAGGGGGAGAATACTTCTCCCAAGAGTTCAATGATTATCTTTGGAATGCAGGTATTAAGAGAGAAATAACTTGCAGGTATACACCACAACAAAATGGTGTAGCAGAAAGAAGGAACAGGACTCTGGTTGAGTTTGCTAGAGCTATGCTAAAGGAGAAGAATTGTCCAAATTATCTTTGGGCTGAGGCTGTAAATACAGCTACATATCTTGTGAATAGATTACCATGTGCAGCTCTGAATGGAATGACTCCATATGAAGCTTGGTGGGGTAAGAAACCAACACTAGATCATTGTAGAGTGTTTGGATCAATTGCATATGCTTATGTGCCATCACAACTTAGGCATAAACTTGAACCAAAGGCAGAAAAATATGTGTTCATTGGTTATGATGAAAAGCAGATGGGTTACAGATTGTGGAATCCTCTAACCAAACAATTTATTGTTTCTAGAGATGTTACATTTGATGAACAGAAAAGTTGGTATGCAGATCAAAGTCATACAGCTGAAGAATTTGAAGAAGAGGTAAGAAGATGTGAGAAAGGAAAATCAATTGTGCAGGTGAATAGAGATGAAGACTATATGCAAGCAAGTACATCCAGAAGTGGATTAACAAGAATGAATGAAGAAGCTCCTATATTTGATGAAGAGGTGTATCCAGAAACTTATGAAGAATGTGAACCAAGAAGGTCAAGCAGGACAAGGAGACAACCAGAAAGGTATTCTTATGATACTTCTTACATAACTCAGAAGAACTATGCATATATGGTCAAAGATGATGAAGAACCTCAGAACTATGATGAAGCTAAAGGTAAAAAGCAATGGGAAGAAGCAATGAAGGAAGAGTTCAATGCACTGGAGGAGAACAAGACATGGGAACTTGTTCCTAAACCAAATGGTAAGAAAGTAATTGGAAATAAATGGGTTTATAAAGTGAAGAAGCTTGCAGATGGAAGTATAGCCAGATACAAAGCTAGATTGGTGGTGAAAGGCTATGCCCAGACCTATGGCATAGATTATGATGAGACATTCAGTCCCGTAGCTAAGATGTCAACTATAAGGACAATCATTGCTATTGCAGCTTCAAAAGGATGGACTCTAAGTCAATTGGATATAAAAAATGCATTCTTGAATGGATACATATCAGATGAGGTATACATGGAACAACCTCAAGGGTTTATAGATTCCAGGTATCCAAATTTTGTTTGCAGGTTGAGAAGAGCATTGTATGGATTGAAGCAAGCTCCAAGAGCTTGGAACTATAGACTGGTGAAGTATCTCAATGATCTTGGATATCAAAGTTCAAAAGCAGATTCAAGTCTACTTATCAAAAGAACAGAGGAAGGTACAATCTACATTTGTATTTATGTAGATGACATTATAATCACAGGTACTTCAGATGAAGGAATCAAGGAGGTAAAGAGATTACTTGAGAAAGAGTTTAAGATCAGTGACCTAGGAAAGTTATCATACTTTCTTGGAATGGAAGTTACTTATACAGATCATGGCATATATGTGTCACAAGAAAGGTATCTTCTGAACTTGTTGAAGAAGTTTGATATGGAAAATTGCAGAGAAGCTTCAACTCCACTTGAAGTTAATCACAAGCTCAGTAAATATGATGGTGCAGACTACAAAGATATGAGGAAGTATCAATCTCTTGTGGGTAGTTTGATTTATGCTACACTAACAAGACCTGATCTTAGTTATGCAGTGGGAGTTTTGTCACAATTCATGCATTGTCCAAAGGACCCACATTGGATTGCAGGTCAAAGAGTTCTCAGATATATCAAAGGAACTATAAAGGAAGGATTATATTATCCTTTTACATCAGATTTGAAGTTGAGAGCCTACAGTGACTCAGACTGGGCAGGTAATCAAGATGACAGGAGATCAACTCATGGTTACATGATATACATTGGTGATAAGCTTGTAAGTTGGTGTTCCAAGAAACAACATACAGTAGCATTATCATCAACTGAAGCAGAGTACAAAGGACTTGTGGAAGCAGCTAAGGAAGTCATATGGATGCAGACATTGTTCAAGAGCTTAGGCATTGATCAAGGTACACCTACAATACATGGAGATAATATGAGTTCACTTTATCTTGCAGCAAATCCAGTATTTCATGCAAGAACAAAGCACATAGAGATACAATATCATTTTCTCAGAGAAAAGGTAATGGAGAAGGAGATTGAAGTGGAGTACATTTCTACTAAAGATCAATTAGCAGACATAATGACAAAGAGCTTGGATGGTGTGAAGACCAGCAGATTCAAAAGCATGGCAGGAGTAAAAGAAAAGAAGATGATATGAAGAAACAGGGAATGCCAATTAGTGATTGAGGGGGAGCTGTTGGAGAAACACTCACTAATTAGACATATATTTGAAGGTCAAATCTTAGAAAGAAAAACCCCATGCCTATGTGAAGGGACAAATTCACAAGTGTATCATACTTGTAAAGTTAGTTCACTTTAGTTCTAGAAGTTTTTTAAAAAT
>CM035416.1:84587321-84597321 GCA_020310875.1 Ceratopteris richardii | reverse complement strand
CCAGAACAACAATAGCAGAGGCAGTAGCGGAAGAAATCAGAGTAATGCTCAAAGAGGAAGACAAAACCAAAGAGGAGGCTATGGTAGAGGTGGAGTGAGAAGTTGGGGACAGAGCCAATCCTACAACACCACCTACAACAACTACGCAAATGACACACAGAATGAAAGTCATACATCATTGATGATGAACTCAATCAGCACATCAGAAAATGAAGACCTAAAGGTATTTTACATTGATTCTGGATGCTCTAATCATTTGTCAGGAAATATAGAACTAATGTCAGAACTAGAGAAAGGTAGTTCTAGTCACACTGTTCAAACAGGTGATAATACAAGACACAAAGTACAATCAATCGGAAAAGTGAAATGCAAAAGTGGAGCAGATTTGCTAACCAATGTTTTTTATGTTCCAACAATACCGAAAAATCTGATCAGTGTAGGACAGATAGTCGAAAAAGGTTTTCAGGTCAGATTTACAAACAAAGGCGTATTTGTAGAAGATCCCAAGAACGGATACTATCAGATCGTCTCTGGTAAGAAAGAAGGCAGACTCTTTACCTTAAGAGTACAAGGGAACATTGGCCAAGCGCTGCTCACACATGATGAAAAGGTAATTACAGAACTTGATCTCTGGCAGAAGAGATTAGGTCATTTTCACGAAAAAGGAATCAAAGCTATGATAGTGAATCAGTCTGTACTGGGATTACCGAACGTACAGAACCAACATATGATTCACAAATGCGAAGCCTGTCAGATGGGAAAAGCCCACAGGTTACCTTTCCAGAAGAAAGGATTCAAACATGACAGTGTGCTGAAACTCATACATACAGATGTATGGGGACCAACGAAAGAAGGATCAATCAGTGGATCGAGGTACTATGTTTTATTCATTGATGATGCAACAAGGTGGATAACTCTTTATGTTTTGAAGGAAAAGTCAGAAGTGTTTGGAGCCTTCAGGCATTTTCATGCATATGCTGAAAGGCTTACCGGACGAAAACTTAAAAGACTGAGGTCTGATGGAGGGGGAGAATACTTCTCCCGAGAATTCAATGACTATCTTTGGAATGCAAGTATTAAGAGAGAAATAACTTGCAGGTATACACCACAACAGAATGGTGTAGCAAAAAGGAGAAACCAAACTCTAGTCGAGTTTGCACGAGCTATGCTAAAAGAAAAAAATTGCCCAGATTATCTTTGGGCTGAAGCTGTGAACACAGCGACATACTTGGTAAACAGATTACCATGTACAGCCTTAGAAGGAATGACCCCTTATGAAGCTTGGTGGGGAAAGAAGCCAACACTTGATCACTGCAAAGTGTTTGGATCAATAGCGTATGCTTATGTACCGTCTCAACTCAGACATAAGCTTGAACCGAAAGCGGAAAAATATGTATTCGTCGGATATGATGAAAAGCAGATGGGTTACAGGTTATGGAGTCCTCTAACCAAACATTTTACTGTTTCCAGAGATGTAACATTTGATGAACAGAAAAGCTGGTATGCAGATCAGAGTCATACAGCTAAAGAATTTGAAGAAGAGATAAAAAGAAGAGAGAAAGGTAAAACAATCGTACAGGTAAACAAAGAAGACGAGGCAAGTACGTCCAGGACCAGAACAGGTATAAGGAACGAAGATGAAGACGGGTACTCAGACACACACGAAGAATATGAACTAAGAAGGTCAAACAGAGTAAGAAGACAACCGGAAAGATATTCGTATGATACATCGTATATAACTCAACAAGATTATGCATATATGGTTAAAGATGAGGATGAGCCTCAGAGCTATGATGAAGCCAAAGGCAAGAAGCAATGGCAAGAAGCAATGGAAGAAGAACTCACCGCACTGGAAGAGAACAAGACATGGGAGCTTGTTCCTAAACCGAACGGTAAGAAAGTAATTGGAAATAAATGGGTGTTCAAAATAAAGAAACTTGCAGATGGAAGGATAGCCAGACATAAAGCGAGACTGGTTATCAAGGGCTATGCTCAGACGCATGGCATAGACTATGACGAGACGTTCAGTCAGGTGGCAAAGATGTCAACCATAAGAACAGTGATTGCTGTAGCAGCATCAAAAGGATGGAAGCTAAGTCAGCTAGATATAAAGAATGCATTCCTGAATGGATATATATCAGATGAAGTCTATATGGAACAACCGGAAGGGTTTATAAGCTCCAGATACCCAAATTTTGTTTGCAGGTTAAGAAAAGCACTTTATGGACTAAAGCAAGCCCCAAGAGCTTGGAACTACAGACTTGTGAAATATCTCAATGAACTTGGATACCAAAGTTCGAAGGCAGATGCAAGTCTACTCATCAAAAGGACAGAAGAAGGAATGATCTACATTTGTATCTATGTAGATGACATAATAATTACAGGTACCTCAGATGTAGGAATCACAGAGGTAAAGAAACTGCTAGAAAAGGAATTCAAGATCAGTGACCTGGGAAAGTTATCATACTTTCTAGGTATGGAAATCACATATACAGATCATGGTGTATATGTCACACAAGAAAGGTATCTCCTGAACTTACTGAAGAAGTTCAATATGGAAAATTGCAGAGAAGCTTCAACACCGCTTGAAGTAAACCATAAACTTAGTAAATATGATGGAACAGAGTTTAAAGATATGAAGAAGTATCAATCGTTAGTAGGAAGCTTAATATATGCTACGCTAACAAGACCGGATCTCAGTTTTCCGGTGGGAGTTCTCTCACAGTTTATGCATTGTCCGACAGAGCAACATTGGGTTGCAGGACAAAGAGTTCTTAGATATATCAAAAGAACTATAAAAGAAGGATTATACTATCCTTTTACGTCAGATATAAAGCTCAGAGCGTATAGTGACTCAGATTGGGCAGGAAGTCAAGATGACCGAAGATCAACGCACGGGTATATGATATACCTAGGAGATAAGCTGGTAAGCTGGTGTTCGAAGAAACAACACACAATAGCTTTATCGTCAACAGAAGCAGAATACAAAGGACTGGTAGAAGCAGCCAAAGAAGTAATATGGATGCAGACTTTACTTAAAAGCATGGGTATAGATCAAAGTATACCGATCATACATGGAGATAATATGAGCTCGCTGTATCTTGCAGCGAATCCTGTGTTTCACGCAAGAACAAAACACATAGAGATTCAGTATCATTTCCTAAGGGAAAAAGTAATGGAGAAAGAGATAGAAATAGCCTACACTCCTACGAAAGATCAGATTGCAGATATTCTGACAAAGAGCTTGGATGGAACAAAGACGAACAGATTTAAAGAAATGGCAGGTATAAAAGAAAGGAAGATATATGAAAGACCGGAAGGTGTCAAATTAGTGATTGAGGGGGAGCTGTTAAGGAAACACTCATGAATTTGACGCAATAGACAAAGAGAGAAACAGAATCTTCCAAAAAATCAGTGCACAGGTGTACAGTATGCGAAGTTAGTGCACGGTGTGCGCATAACAGAGCAATTAACTGCGGCGGGCGCGTAGGGCGCGCATAACGTGAATTGAAGAGTGACAGCGCAGAGGAGCGCCAAAGGAAAGTGTATATATATACAGCCAGATTTGAAGAACAAGAAGAAGAAGGGAGAGAGAAGACTCAGTAAGAGACGCGTGAAGATGATGCGTGTGAGATGCGCGTATGAGTGAAGAGAGAGTTAGAAGTTCTCAGAAGACGCCATAGATCGCGTATGTACAGATGAATAACACAAGTCTGAAGTGTCAGGTCTTTTCATCTGAAGAGAGATGGTAATAAGAAACTACTCACTGTAGGAGAGTTTCTGTAACTTGAGCAAGAACAGGCCAAGTTTACTTGTACACATCTTCTCTAATCGAAAACACATGTTCATGTGGATGTTTGCACGCAATCTTTACTTGTGAAGAATCTGAAGTTATTTCGTGTTACGGTAGGAAGTTTCATTTATCATTAACTGTCACGACTCGTTACTAAACATGCTTCAGTACCTTTTCTGTAAACGCATGTTTCAGTGAATAACAGTTTACTCAGTAAACATATTTCAGTAATTTCCGGTCAGTTACAGTTTCTCAGAAAACAAGATTTTTTCCGGTAGAACAACGAAGTATAACTCGCAGCAGAGTTCGAAGCTTTGTACGAGAGATAGCTCATCTTGTAGCTAGACGTCTCTACTTTAAGCTAGTCACAGTTTCCGGTGGAATGGAGATGTACACACAGTACAAAAGTTAACCGGAAAGTAGCACTTCAGAACTGTGAAGTTTTTTCTTAAACTTTCAGAAGAGTTCATTAAGTGGAGAAAGCTCACGAATCACTTTCTTACTTCTTGTATGTTCACTTGAAGAAATTATAACCAAAGTAGCAGTTCATTTCGGTGAAGTTCCGGTACGACTACGGTGTCAGTCCAGTGACAGTCTGGTGAAGTTCCGATGGAGCTTGTGTCGCAGGATAACACAGTTAACGTGACGTTAATTAGGCTGAGCTACTGTTGATTACAGAGGTGTTCTGAATCACTCTAGTTTAGCATTCTATTGCGGTGGCGTGGCAATTTCCGCAGGCCTGACAGAGTTCAAGCTTTGTCGCGAAATCCACCTTCAGGGCAAAAGTAATTCCGCACCAGTGGTATTAGAGCTGAAGGTTTTCGCCAACATCTATCTATCTATCTATCTATCCATCTATCTATCTATCTATGATGGAGAGTGTTAATCTCCAAAAGAACAACCTACTCTTGAATTTAGAACACCTCTATATCAAGAGTAAGTCAAAACCTTCACCAATTTAAGAGATCAATGACCGAATATCAATTTCTTGACTAAACTCTGAAGGAGGAAATTACTCAGAAAGTCTTCTGCATAAATCTTGCTCATTGACTAAGTAAACGTGTAAAGTTTTTTATGCAACTTTGCACAACGTGTCGCCTAAAGGTTGCGCACCTTCTCCAAGTCAAATCACTCCAAAAGATTCAGTAGATCTTGAGAAATCTACTTACCAAGTTAGCTATGTCTAAATCTCCACTTTTGAGAAGTCGATTTGGACACCCCTAACTTCTTAACTTTAATTCTCTCACTATAGAACCCGTTTAAGCAAATGCTTTTAGCCACGAGTAGCTTACCTTCCAACTTAAAGATTAAGTGCTTACTTGCACAAAACTTTAAACTGTGGAGTGAGAAATGATCAAATCATTAAGATCAAAATTTGCGCCTGTTTCAGGAACCAGTGAGTACTTTCTCACATGTAAATGTTCCTACACACAATTCTCTTAGCCTGATCACAATTAAACTCTCAAACTCTAGCCATAGATTGATTAACTATGGACTTAGACATCTCCAAAAGGAATTCACAAAAGATCTACCACACAAGGAGAAAACACAGAAACATCGGGCGCATTTTTTCTTCTATTTCTCAGAGATTTACAACTGAGTGAGGATGGATAATTCAACTCACTTCTAAGAGACTTAATGACTCTTACAACTCCTCAATACGCTATTCTCATACTCTCCTACTGTCTCCCCTATTGCCCCGACATTTTTTCAAGTATTTATAGGCAAATATATACATACTTATGACTAATCAAAAAGTCTAAGTGATTTATGTCTTCACTAATGTACATATGTGTACAAATCATTCATCCTGTGAATGTGTCCACCTTCTTTGCTTCAAGAATTGTTCTAATCTCCATTCTTTGTCTTCAAACCTTCAATTGGTGATTGGTCTGCACCAACAGCTCCCCCTCAATCATCAATTGAGGTTTCTCTAACCTTCTTTATGCCTGCCATGTCTTTAAACTTCTATAACTTTGGTCCATCCAAGCTTTTTGTAAGCATATCAGCTATCTGATCTTTTGTTGAAGTATGTATGACTTCAATTTCCTTATCCATCACTTTCTCTCTTAGAAAGTGATACTGTATCTCAATGTTTTTGGTCCTGGCATGAAAAACAGGATTAGCAGCTAGATATAATGAACTCATGTTATCACCATAAATGATAGGTATGCTCTGTATAGTGTCAAAACTCTTCATGAGAGTCTTAAGCCAAATCACTTCTTTTGCAGCTTCAACCATGCCTTTGTACTCTGCTTCTGTAGATGACAAAGCAACTGTATGTTGCTTCTTTGAGCACCAGGAGATTAACTTATCTCCCACATAACACATGTATCCATAGGTTGATCTTCTATCATCTGGATTACCTGCCCAATCTGCATCACTATAGATCTTGATATTTGTATCTGATGTAAAACCATAATACAAACCTTCTTTGAGTGTACCCTTAATGTACCTCAACACTCTTTGACCTGCAATCCAATGCTCTTTCCTAGGACAATGCATGAATTGAGATAATACCCCAACTGCATATGATAAATCAGGTCTAGTTAATGTAGCATAGATAAGACTACCAACCAAACTCTGATATTGCTTCATGTCCTTGAACTCTTCACCTCCAAATCTGCTTAATTTGTGATTCACCTCCATTGGAGTAGGTGCTACTCTGCAATCATTCATTTTAAACTTGGTTAACAAGTTTCTCAAATACCTTTCTTGAGTCACATACACTCCATGTTGAGTGTATGAAATCTCCATGCCCAAGAAGTATGACAAGTCTCCCAAATCACTGATTTTGAACTCTTTCTCCATTTGCTTCTTTAGGCTTTGAATGCCTTTCTCATCTGTACCTGTAAGAATGATATCATCAACATATATGCATATGTAAATAAACCCATCATCACTTGCTTTGACAAGCAAGCTACTATCTGCTTTTGATACTTGAAATCCAAGTTCTTTTAGGAACTTTACAAGTCTATAGTTCCATGCCCTTGGGGCCTGCTTCAAGCCATATAAAGCTCTCTTGAGCTTACACACATAATCTGGATATCTTCCATCTCTGAATCCTTGAGGTTGCTCCATGAAAACTTCATCTGAAATGTAACCATTCAAAAAAGCATTCTTCACATCTAATTGACACAATTTCCAACCTTTGCATGCAGCAATTGCTATAAGTGTCCTGATGGTTGTCATCTTTGCCACAGGACTATAAGTCTCATCATAGTCAACACCATATGTCTGAGCAAACCCTTTGACAACAAGTCTAGCTTTGTACCTAGACACACTTCCATCTGCAAATCTTTTTGTCTTATAAACCCACTTACATCCAATGATCTTCTGACTATTTGGCTTTGGAACCAAATCCCATGTTTGATTCTCCATCAATGCATCATATTCTTCCTGCATAGCTTTCTCCCAATTTTCTTTACCTTTTGCCTCTTCATATGTAGAAGGGTCTTCATCTGCTTTAATCATGTAAGCATAATCTTTGGTAGCCAAAAATGAAGTATCATAGCTATACCTTGTAGGTTGCCATTTGTTCCTTGTAGACCTCCTAAGTTCTCCACTTCTTGAGGTTTCTGGTTCTTCATATTCAGGATCAAATCTTGGTGTCTCTTCCACTTCAACCTGCACTTCATGATTCTCTTGTTCATCAAATATCTGAACCTTTGATTTACCTTTCCTTTGGCTTACAATTTCTTCATCATCTGTATTAATATTGATAGTACCTGCATACCAAGTACCTTGCTCATCAAATGTAACATCTTTTGATACAAGAAAATGTTTTGTGGATGGATTCCACACCCTGTATCCCATCTGCTTATCATCATAACCAATAAACACATATTTTTCAGCTTTAGGTTCCAATTTGTGCCTTAATTGTGATGGCGCATATGCATAGGCCAAACATCCAAATACTTTGCAATGGTCTAGTGTAGGTCTCTTACCCCACCATGCCTCATAAGGTGTCATTCCCTGCAAAGCTTTACAAGGTAGCCTATTGACCAAATAAGTAGTTGTATTTACAGCCTCAGCCCACAAATAATTTGGGCAATTTTTCTCCTTCATCATGGACCTTGCAAACTCAACAAGAGTCCTATTTCTCCTTTCTGCTACACCATTTTGTTGAGGAGAGTACCTGCAAGTAACCTCTCTTTTTATACCTGCATTCCACAAGTAATCACTGAACTCATTAGAGAAATACTCTCCCCCTCCATCTGACCTTAGTCTCTTCAACTTATGTCCTGTAATTCTCTCTGCATACATATGATAATGTTTGAAAGTATTGAATACTTCTGACTTATCTTTGATCACATAGATAGTGATCCATCTGGTAGCATCATCAACATAAACCACATAATACCTTGAGCCATTGATACTGAAGTCCTTTGATGGTCCCCACACATCTGTGTGTACCAATTCAAGTTTCTATGAATACATAAACCCATGCTTGGAGTAGGGTTGCTTATGAGCCTTACCTAATTGACATGCCTCACATCTGTATGTCATATGTTGACCTGCAACATTAGGCAATCCAAGCACTGAACCATTATTAATCATGTCTTTAATACCTCTTTCATTGAAATGTCCAAGTCTCTTGTGCCAAAGATCTAACTCAGAGATCTTATGTCCTCCATAGGTGAACAAGGCGTGACCAACATTACCTTGAATCTTCAATGTGAACAATCTTCCTTCTTTCTTCCCTGGAACAATTTGTTTATACCCATTGCTAGGGTCTTCCACAAACACTCCTTCATTAGTGAACCTTACTTCATAACCTTTTTCCACAATTTGTCCTACACTTATCAAATTCTTAGGAATTGTAGGAACATACAAGACCTTACTCAATAAGGTGCTACCATCCTTGGCCTTCACTGATCCAATTGACTTCACATTGTGCTTTGTGTTGTCACCTGTTTGAACAACATGATTAGATACCTTATTCTCCAAATCAGTCATCAAGGCTATATTACCACTCAGGTGATTGCTACACCCTGAGTCAATGTAGAAGACTCTTTGATCTTCATTCTGCCTTTCACAAGTTGCATTCATTATCAATGTTGAATCTTCCTTTTGATCTGAAGCATAATTGTAGTAGGTATTGTTATATTGTTGACTTTGGAAACCTCTACCTGCATTTCTTCCAAAGTAACCCCTACTACCTCTGCCTCTGAAATTACCTCTTTGATTTCTGCCACCTCTTCCTCTTGAATTATAGTTTTGATTGTATCCTCCATTACTTTGATTATTATGCCAACAATCATTAGCTAAATGATTTGTCTTACCACAAATCCAGCATGCTTTGGCTCCATCTTTGTTGTTCCTGCCTCTTCCTCTACCTTTGCCACCTCCTCTACCTCTTAGGAAGTTGGCTTGACTAGTTGTGCCTTCATCTTCACCTGATTGTTGCTTTCCTTTGTTAGCTTTCTTCTTGTCCTTTGAGTACATTGCATGACCTGTACTTTTGTCACCATCTCCTTTAACATCCTGCTCAAATGTTAGCATATGACCTAGCAACTGATTTAAATCAGGAGTGAAATGATCAAGTGATAATTCTGTAGACAAAATGAATGGCTTCCATTTGTCATCACCTCTCAAACCTGTAAGGATTTGCCTTACCAATTTATCCTCCTCAATATCTTCATCAACAGCTCCTAATGCATCTGCAATGTCTTTCATCCTTGTTACATAGTCTGAAATGGATTGAGAGGCCTTCTTCTTGAAAGTTGTTAATTCTGCCCATAAAGATGCCTTCCTTGACTTTGTGGTGTTTTGGAAATGCTCTTCCAAGGCATTCCATATATCACTTGCACTTTCAAGTCCTCTAATGTGAGGTAGCAAGTAATCATTGACTGCCATATAGATAATGCTCCTAGCTTGAGCATCTTTCTTCATCCAACTCTTCAAATCTGATAATTCTTCCCTAGTTGGAACACTAGGATCTCTGAATTGAGGCTTTTCTTCTTCTCCTGTAATGTAAGCTATCGAATCTTTGCTCATTAGATGAGCTTCCATCCTCATTGACCATGCAGGATAGTTTTCTCTATCCAACTTCTCTATTTGAAGAGAATCTCCCATCCTTCCTTCACCTGTATATTGAATTCTTTAACCTTTATAAAGTATAAGGTTACCTTTACTTTGAATGATACTCCTTTTGACTTCCTTGATGTCGTATGATCTCCTTCTCAAACTTTCCTTGCAAGCTTT
>CM035416.1:84574821-84579821 GCA_020310875.1 Ceratopteris richardii | reverse complement strand
ATGGCGTTGGTCTTGGTGTATGGATTTGCATGTGTGTGTGCATGGTTGGGAGGATGTTCCCCTTTGCTCCTTGTGACGTTGGCCATTGTTGCCATTGCTCCATGAGCGTGGGTGAACCTCTCCTCTCATTCTTTGCCCCAACTTGGAGAAACCTCTCACTTCCATGTGAGGCGGTTAGGGTTTGTTGCTCCCCGTTTCTCAACAAATTTGGCGCCGTTGCCGGGGAACGAACCCGGGTCTCCCGCGTGACTGGCGGGGATACTCACCACTATACTACAACCTTGAGAAGTGTCAATGCTGAATGCCGACCACTGCCACTCCACCAATGATCCCCCAAGGTCTGCAGCGAAGGTGAGGTCCAGAAACGTGACTCGGAATCTATGGATAAAAGATGGCAGCCCCATCGCTACCATACTCCTTCACATGCTATGGCACCTCCAAAATGTTTTGCAGGTTGTGAAAGTGCTAGATAAATTATTGAGCTTTATGAAGATAGAGTTGACATCTTTTTTATCTTTTTATCTTGTGGCACTCTACATCTCTCAGTACTCATTGTTAATGTGTGTTTCCCACCCTTGTGAGGCCAACATGTTTTCGAGTGTTACAAGATCGAAGAAAGCAAATAGACGCCCATGGGCTTGGAGCTTACGACTGCAACAATCTACATACGTTATGGTAGAAGACCAATACTTACACATAATGTGAAATAAACCTTCAGAAACTGACTAATGCCTTTTTGGTGATTCATTACAAAGTCTTGTCTACATTGCTATGCATATTAGGATCGTCCAAGGAATTCTGGACAAGTCCTCAGGAACTGAATGAAGCATTCTAGTCTAATCTACATAGAAGAAACATGTTGTAGAATTGGAGGACTACTCAGAGCTTGCAACACTCCATATGATTAATGCAGGGGTTGCTTTCTTGAAGTGCTTAGATGCTACTCCTAGTTTTGTTGTTTTGCAAGCTAAGTATGAGTTTTGGTTGGGGTTTGTGTTCAAGAAACCTTGAATTTTTGAAAGGCACTCTTATGGAATGGAGGGCTAAGTATCTATTTTGATGACTCACTTGCCCTTTTGATTTAAGTGCCATCTATGCTTTTTGATAATTCTTGGCATTGCAGGTTTTGAAGCCCCACCAAGGAGTGATACACATGTTGGGTTTAAAGGATCGTTGAATTCTTTAGGCACCTAATATCTATGCATTTTATGATCTTCTTTCTTGATAGGAAAGGTTGCAGGAATGTAGGTGATTGGAGTATTGGTGACTCTTCTCCTTGGGGAAGGTGTCCAATTTGGTGATCAAAATGTTTTTAAAGAGCTTTTGGGGCTGCTTCAAGAAAGGATGGTGGTTCTTCCTGATCTTGTGAAGTTTCTATTGCATGCTTCTATCATAAATCATTGGACACGGGTTCAAGCCCAATCCTCATGAGGACTTTTTGCTAGAAGAGCTCATATTCTAGAACTTGATGATCCCTGAAGTGGAAACTAAAAAAGGAATTAAAGTTATTGGCTGCTTCTTTTCAAAATCAGTCTACTTGTTGTGTATGTTTTAAATTTCAGGTTTTTGGAGCTTCTTGAGAAGGCATTCCCAGCCTTACAAAGTGTTGCACATTATGGAGGTTAGGCTGACTGCCCCCCAAGGGGATTGTGTCGCTCAACATTGAAGACCTGAAGAACTAAAGACTTGCTGCAGATTAAATAGACTTGTTGACCTAAAGACTGAAGACTTGTAGAATTAAGTCTTGCAGAATTGAAGACTCAACATGATCCTGTTCGGCTATGCATGATGCTTTCATCTTAGCTTTGTCGAGGATGACAAAGACTAGGTGGGGGAGGGTGTTGGAACCATGAAGTTATGAAGGACCTATGAAGCTATAAGGCTATGGAATACTTGGAGGCCTCCGTCGGAGCTTAGGATACTTGAAGGCTCAAGGCCTTATGTGGTAGTCTCCCAAGATTCCCATTTTTCCCTCTTGTATACAAGTTCTTTCATAGGAACTCCCTCTTACTTATTTATGTGAGAAAACCCATAAAAACTCAACCTTGCCCTTCTTTTTTGTAAAAGGCTTCTTTTTAGCCCTTGCCTTATTTTAGAAATGAGAGCTCTCTTTTGGATACGTGCAAGAGCTCTCTCTCTCTTTATGAAGATTCCCTTTTTGATTTTCCCAACTACCCACCACTTTTAGAATATCTTAGTTAATGAAGCCTTTGGCCACTTGTACTCAACGGATCCCTCCTCCTCTCTTATATAAGGAGGGGCTCATTTTGTAAAAGGGGAGGTCCCTTGGCCATGGCCTTGGCCTCCATTTTGTAATGGAAGAAGGTGTCATTTGTTACTCTCTTGCCTCCTTGTGTGCAATGGCGTTGGTCTTGGTGTATGGATTTGCATGTGTGTGTGCATGGTTGGGAGGATGTTCCCCTTTGCTCCTTGTGACGTTGGCCATTGTTGCCATTGCTCCATGAGCGTGGGTGAACCTCTCCTCTCATTCTTTGCCCCAACTTGGAGAAACCTCTCACTTCCATGTGAGGCGGTTAGGGTTTGTTGCTCCCCGTTTCTCAACACCAAGGGAGAAAAATCAGGTAGATTGTTTACTTTTGAGCTAGAAGACACCAAGAACATTGCTTTATATAATTACAAGGATCAAACACTTTCAGAGTTAGAAATATGGCACAAGAGGTTAGGTCACATAGGTGAAAGAACCCTAAAGCAAATGTGCAGGGATCAATGTGTGCTTGGGATACCTAATGTGTCCAAGCAACACATGATTTACAAGTGTGGAGCATGTCAGTTTGGTAAGTCTCACAGGTTGCCCTATTCAAGGAAAGGTTTCATGCATGAAGACTATCTAGACTTGGTACACACAGATGTTTGGGGACCTAGCAAGGACCCTTCCATTTCAGGTTCAAGGTACTATGTGTCCTTCATTGATGACTATAGCAGGTGGACCATCTTATACTTTATGAAACATAAAGATGAAGTGTTTAATTGTTTCAAGAGGTATCTTGCACTTGTTGAAAACCAAACAGGAAGAAGCTTGAAGAGGCTAAGGTCAGATGGTGGAGGAGAATACTTTTCCAATGAGTTTGAAGATTTCTTGCAGGAAAGAGGCATCAAAAGGGAGATAACCACAAGGTACTCACCTGAACAAAATGGAGTAGCTGAAAGAAGGAATAGACTCATTATAGAAACAGCTAGGTCTATGCTTAATGAAAAGAAATTGCCAAATTATCTTTGGGCAGAGAGTGTATCTACTGCCACTTATCTCATCAATAGGTTGCCATCCAAATCACTTGATGGCATGACACCATATGAAGCTTGGCATGGTAAGAGACCTTCTTTGGATCATTGCAAAATCTTTGGTTGTGTAGCATATGTGCATATTCCCTCACAGGTAAGGGGAAAGCTAGACCCTAAAGCTGAAAAATGTATCTTCATTGGTTATGATTTGAACCAAAAGGGATACAGATTCTACAACCCAACAAACAAAGGCTTCAAGGTAAGTAGAGATGTCATCCTTGATGAGAATGACTCTTGGTATGAGAATGAATGCAGAAAAGTTAGTCTACCCTATGATATGGAAGAAGATTTTCCAAAACTCACCAAGGAGGAACCAATCCAGGAAGATGAATCAAGCTCAGATGATGATGATACAATAAACCTTGAGGAATTCAAGGCATGGAAGTCCAAAGGAAAGATGAACATGAAGAAATTAGAGGATACACCAGAATCCTCAACTCAAGCAATGAGGAGATCTCAGAGAGAAAAGAAGAAGCCTATCAGATTTGGGTATGACACATCACTTGTAACTAAACATTCTGTATATCTTGCAAAAGATTTGTTGAATGAAGAACCAGGTACCTATGAAGAAGCTATCACCAAACCAGAATGGAAAGGAGCTATGGATGAAGAAATGGAAGCTCTCAAGGAGAGTGATACTTGGGAATCGGTACCCAAGAAGGACTCTATGAAGGTGATAGGATCCAGATGGATCTACAAGCTAAAGAGAAATTCAGATGGAACAATCAACAGGTACAAAGCTAGGTTGGTAGCCAAGGGGTTTGCACAAACCCAAGGCATTGATTATGAGGAGACATTTTCTCCTGTGGCTAAGATGCCAACTATCAGAATATTGGTGAGTGTAGCTGCATCCAAGAATTGGAATATGTACCAATTAGATGTCAAGAATGCTTTCTTGAATGGATGGATATCTGAAGAAGTCTACATGTCACAACCACCTGGCTATGAAGATCCCAAGAAGGTAAATCATGTTTGTAAATTGAAGAAGGCTCTATATGGTTTGAAGCAGGCACCTAGAGCATGGAATTACAGGTTGACAACTTACCTCCAAGACCAAGGATTTGTGATGAGCAAAGTTGATACTTCTCTGTTCATAAAGAGAAGTAGTACAGAGGTAATCTACTTGTGTGTTTATGTTGATGACATCATCATTACAGGCAATGATGTCAATGGGATTAGACACATCAAAGGACAGATGATGAAAGAGTTCAAGATTAATGATCTTGGATTATTGAAGTACTTCTTAGGTCTTGAGTTAGTCTACACCAACTCAGTTATATATATCACTCAAAAGAAGTATGTACAGGATATGGTCAAGAAGTTTGGCTTGCAGGATGCTAAAGTCTCAACTACTCCAATGGAGGTCAACCTAAAGCTAAGTGCTCGTGAAGGGGATGAAATACAAGACATTACAGGATATCAAAGCATGGTAGGTAGTTTGAATTATGCTACCTTAACAAGAATTGACATAGCATATGGAGTTAGTGTGCTTAGTCAATTCCTGCACAAACCAAGGGTACCTCACCTAGAGGCAGCAAAGAAGATCTTGAAGTACTTGAAGGGAACTCAAAGCCATGGTTTGTACTTTCCTTATACATCAGATATTGACATTAAAGTATATTCAGATGCAGATTGGGCAGGATGCAAGGATGATAGGAGGAGCATATCAGGTTACATTTGTTTTGCAGGAGATAAACCTA
>CM035416.1:84537321-84552321 GCA_020310875.1 Ceratopteris richardii | reverse complement strand
GAACTCATATTATCTCCATGTATGATAGGTATACCTTGATCAATACCCATGCTTTTGAACAAGGTCTGCATCCATATCACTTTTTTAGCTGCTTCCACAAGTCCTTTATATTCTGCTTCTGTTGACGATAAAGCCACTGTATGCTGCTTCTTTGAACACCAGCTTACAAGCTTATCTCCTAGGTATATCATATATCCATGTGTTGACCTTCTGTCATCTTGACTTCCTGCCCAGTCTGAGTCACTGTATGCTCTCAGATTTATATCTGACGTAAAAGGATAATATAATCCTTCTTTTATAGTTCTTTTGATATATCTAAGAACTCTTTGTCCTGCAACCCAATGTTGATCCTTCGGACAATTCATAAACTGTGAGAGAACTCCCACTACATAACTAAGATCAGGTCTTGTTAGTGTAGCATAAATTAAGCTTCTCACTAACGATTGATACTTCCTCATATCTTTAAACTCTGCACCACCATATTTGCTGAGTTTATGATTTACTTCAAGCGGTGTTGAAGCTTCTCTGCAATTCTCCATGTTAAACTTCTTCAGTAAGTTTAGGAGATACCTTTCTTGCGAAACATATACACCATGATCTGTATATGTAACTTCCATTCCAAGAAAGTATGATAACTTTCCTAGATCACTGATCTTGAACTTTTCAAGTAATCGTTTTACCTCCTTGATTCCTTCATCTGAGGTACCTGTGATTATAATGTCATCTACATAAATACAAATGTAGATCATACCTTCATCTGTTCTCTTAATGAGTAGACTTGCATCAGCCTTTGAACTTTGGTATCCAAGGTCATTGAGATACTTCACAAGTCTGTAATTCCAAGCTCTTGGAGCTTGCTTCAATCAATAGAGAGCTCTTCTTAATTTGCAAACATGATTTGGGTAACTGGAACTTACAAACCCTTCAGGTTGTTCCATGTAGACTTCATCTGATATATATCCATTCAGAAATGCATTCTTGATATCCAATTGACTTAGCTTCCATCCTTTTGATGTTGCTATAGCAATCAATGTCCTTATGGTTGACATCTTTGCCACCGGACTGAATGTGTCATCATAATCTATGCCATGCGTCTGAGCATAGCTTTTGACCACCAGTCTAGCTTTGTATCTGGATATCCTTCGATCTGCAAGTTTCTTAACTTTGTAAACCCATTTATTTCCAATCACTTTCTTACCATTTGGTTTTGGAACAAGTTCCCAAGTCTTGTTCTCTTCCAGCGCATTGAATTCCTCCTTCATTGCTTCTTCCCATTGTTTCTTACCTTTTGCTTCACTGTAATTCTGAGGTTCTTCATCTTCCTTTACTAAGTAAGTATAGTTTTTCTGATTCAAATAAGAAGTGTCATAGGAATACCTTGTTGGTTCTTTCCTTACTCTGTTTGACCTTCTTAGCTCATATTCTTCATGTATATCTGAATACACATCTTCATCAAATCTTGATCCATCTTCGTTTCTGATACCTGATCCGATCCTGGACGTACTTGCCTGCATATGATCTTCATCTCCATTCACCTGCATATGTGATTTTCCTTTTTCAATTCTTCTCATCTCTTCTTCAAGTGTTTCAACACTATGCTCTTTATCTGTATACCACCTCTTTTCTTTGTTAAAGGACTCCATAACCTATAACCCATCTGCTTTTCATCATATCCAATGAACACATATTTTTCAGCTTTTGGTTCAAGCTTATGTCTCAGTTGTGATGGTACATAAGCATAAGCAACTGATCCAAACACTTTACAATGATCAAGTGTTGGTTTCTTGCCCCACCAAGCTTCATAAGGGGTCATTCCATTTAAAGTTGTACATGGTAATCTATTTACCAGATATGTAGGTGTATTTACAGCCTCAGCCCAAAGATAATTTGGACAATTTTTCTCCTTTTGCATTGCTCTTGCAAACTCAACTAGAGTTCGGTTTCTCCTTTCTGCTACTCCATTTTGTTGTGGTGTATATGAGTTCTAACACATTATCATGTTTGTACCCTTTCTTCTGAAATGGTAACATGTGGGCTTTTCCTATCTGACAGGCTTCGCACTTGTGAATCATATGTTGATTCTTCATATTTGGTAATCCTCTCACAGATTGTTTTTCCACCATAGTTTTGATTCCTATTTCATTAAAATGTCCTAACCTCTTATGCCAGAGGTCTAACTCTGTAAATGCCTCATCACCATGTGTGATCAAGGCTTGACCAACATTCCCTTGTACTTTAAGAGTAAAAAGTCTACCTTCCTTTTTTCCATGGACAATTTGATTGTATCCATTCTCTAGATCTTCAACAAATACTTCTTCATTTGTAAACCTGACTTGAAAACCTTTTTCTACTATCTGTCCCACACTAATCAGATTCTTCGTGATTGTTGGAACATACAAAACATTTGTTAGTAGGTCAGCTCCATTCTTACACTTTACTTTTCCAATTGACCTTACATTATGTTTTGTGTTATTACCTGTTTGTACTGTATGATTTGAAATACCTCCTTCAAGTTCTGATAACAATTCTATATTTCCTGACAAATGATTTGAACAACCACAATCAATATAGAATACCTTGACGTCTTCATTCTCTGATATACTTATCGAGTTCATCATCAATGTTGTATGACTGTCATTCTGCGTATCATTCGCATAGTTGTGAGACTGATTCTGTCCCCAACTTCTTGCTCCACCTCTACCATATCCACCTCTTTGGCTTTGTCTTCCTTTTTGATAGTAGGTAGTGTTGTGAGACTGATTCTGTCCCCAACTTCTTGCTCCACCTCTACCATATCCACCTCTTTGGCTTTGTCTTCCTTTTTGATATCTTCCGCTTCTGCCTCTACTATTATTGTTCTGATTCTGACTTGATCCTTGATAATTATGCCAGCAATCATGAGCCAAATGATTGCTTAATCCACAGATCCAACAAGTCTTCTTGTTGTTAGTCTGATTACCTCTTCCTTTACCTCTACTTTTACTTCTTATGCTACCTCTGCTTCTTGCAAAATTTGCTTGAGTAGACATCTCTTCTTCATCTTTTTCTTTACCTTTATCACCTTTCTTCTTATTCTTTGCATACATAGCCGAACTATGTCCTTTATCTCCGTCTGTCTTCAAATCTTGCTCAAACGTTAACATTAGTCCAAGCAACTGATTTAAATCTGGTACAAAATGATTTAAAGAAAGTTCAGTTGAGAGTACGAAAGGTTTCACCTTTCATCTCCTCTCAATCTTGCAAGCACTTGTGCTATCAACCTGTGATCTTCGATATCTTCATCAATAGATCCAAGACTGTCCGCCAATTCTTTCATCTTAGTGACATAATCACTAATGCTTTGACTTTGCTTTTTCTTGAACGTTGTAAACTCTGACCATAAGCTAGCCTTCCTAGCTTTCGTCGTATTTTGGAAATGATCTTCCAATGCACTCCATATGTCTTCCGCTTTCTCCAGACCTCTAATGTGCGGTAGTAGATGATCTGTAATGGTATTGTGATATAAGCTCTTGCCATTGCATCTTTCTTCTGCCACATCTTCAAGGCTTCTAACTCTTCTTTCTTTGGTTGACTGTCGTCTTCAAAAGTCGGCTTCTTTTCTTCTCGTGTCACATACATCACTAAGTCCTTACTCATAAGTAAGGCTTCCATGCGCATTACCCATGCGGGATAATTATCTCAGTTCAATTTGTTGTTGGAACAAACCAATCACAAATTGGTGATTATAGAGATCTTGAAGAAGGCTTATGGTCAGAATGAAGTGAAAGAAGACACTTGAGAAAGTGAAGGAGATTTCAGAATGATAGCTTGTACACATATGTACATATAAGTGGAAATCTTTGTAAACTGAGTAGAGATAAATCCTTAGGATGATAAGGAGTAAAGTCATAGACTCGGGATAAGTCTAAAATCATGTATATATAAGTTAATGATGATAAGAAATGTATGTGAGAGTCATTTGTAGATGACAAATGTCTTAGAGATGTGTAGAGAGTTTTTTCCCAGAAAATAGCGACGGGTTTTTCTCTGAGTGCTCTCTGTCTGATCATGTGGATCAAGATTCCTTTTGTACACATCTAATTGAGAAGCTAATAAAGCTATGTTCAGAGTTTCATGATCTAATTCCTCTCCTGCTGTGAGAATGATCAATAGGAACATTTGTATGTAGAAGTGAAAACTGAAGTCTGAGAGTAGCGCATTTTTCCGTCTCAGTATTTTGCTTAGATCTCAGTGTATACTGTAAAGTTTTTGATGAGTGAGCACTTAAAATCTAAGTTAGGAGATAAGGAAGCTATGGCTAGAAGCATTTAGCAAAACGGGTTTTGTATTGTGAGAAATCAACTTAAGAAGTTGACCATGTCGAAGGCGCTACCTCTGGAAGATAGTTATGACATATCTTTGATCTTAAGGATCAAATTAAACTTTTGGTGATTAGTTTTGAGAACTAATGATTAGGATGATTGCGCAAAGGTATTGCGAATACTTGTGCATCATTTACTTGAAGAAATTTGAAGTTATGTGCAGGTAATGAAGTTGATTTCTGAAGCAGACTTTCTGAAGTAAACATTTCTTCACTCAGAGAAGTGTTGATGAAGTTTTTGGTAAAGAAGAACAATATTTGTGTAAAGTTTGGTTTATAACTGACATAGAAGTGTTCTTAAGTCAGTATAGATCAAACCTTTGGAGATTAAGAGGTCTCCAACAGTGGTATCAGAGCTGAAGGTGCAATACAAGAGAAGAAAAGACAATTGAAGTTCCGATTGGTGCAGATATTGAAGTTCTTCCAAATCAAAGGAGGACAAGGACAAATTATTGAAGATAACCTGCAGAAGTTCAAAGCGCGAGTTCGAAAGAATCAAGAAGGACAAAACTCATATCAAAGGTACACTTTATTCTCACAAATCATAGTAATTGCAGATACAGAAGGTCAAGGATGGGAGAAAGCTTGCAGATTGATAAGCTAGATAGGGAGAACTATCCAGCTTGGTCCATGAGGATGGAGGCACACCTCATGAGTAAAGATTTGATGGCATTCATTACAGGAGAAGAAGAAAAGCCTGAATTTTCAGATCCTAGTATTCCAACTAGGGAAGAACTTGCAATTTTGAAGACTTGGATGAGAAAGGATGCTCAAGCAAGGAGTATCATTTACATGGCTGTAAATGATTATCTTCTACCTCACATTAGAGGATTGGAAAGTGCAGCAGATTTTTGGAATGCTTTGGAAGAGCATTTCCAAAATACAACCAAGTCAAGGAAGTCCTCACTATGGGCTGAGTTCACAACTTTCAAGAAGAAGAGCTCACAATCAATTTCTGATTATGTGGCAAGGATGAAGGATATTGCAGATAGCTTGGGAGCAGTGGATGAAGACATTGAAGAGGATAAGTTGGTAAGACAAATACTTACAGGTCTGAGAGGAGATGAGAAGTGGAAGCCTTTCATATTGTCCATAGAGTTGTCACTTGATCACTTTACTCCTGATCTTAATCAATTGCTAGGACACATGCTAACTTTTGAGCAGGACATTAAAGGAGACAATGATAGAAGTGCAAGTCAAGCTATGTACTCTAAGGACAACAAAAAGAATGGCAAGGGAAAGCAATCGACTGATGATGAAGGGACTTCAAGTCAAGCTAACTTCACAAAAGGAAAGATGAATTTCAGAGGTAAAGGAAGAGGAGGTAAGAACAAAGATAATGCTAAAGCTTGTTGGATTTGTGGCAGAACCAATCATTTGGCAAATGATTGTTGGTATAACAATCAAAATGGTGGAAGCAATAATCAGAATTTTAATCAAAGAGGTAGAGGAGGCAGAAACCAAAGAGGCAACTTCAGAGGAAGAGGTGGTAGGACATCATATGCTAGAGGAGGTGGAAGAAACTTCCAATCTTAGTCCTACAACAACAATTATTATAATTATGCATCAGATCAGAAGGATGATATGACTCTTATCTTGAATGCAACTCATGAATCAGTGGGAGAAGATCAAAGAGTGTTTTATATTGACTCAGGATGTAGTAACCATCTGAGTGGGAATCTATCCTTGATGACTGATATGGAAGCAAAGGTGAATGGACATACAGTTCAAACAGGTGACAATACCAAACATAAAGTGGAGAGCATTGGATCAGTGAAGACAAAGAGTGGAAGTACACTTTTGAGCAAGGTACTTTATGTTCCTACTATTCCTAAAAATTTGATAAGTGTAGGGCAAATTGTGGAGAAAGGATATGAGGTAAGATTCACAAATGATGGTGTTTATGTGCAAGATCCAAATCAGGGATATAGAAACATAATTGCAGGGAAAAAGGAAGGAAGATTGTTCACTCTCAAAGTCCAAGGTAATGTGGGACATGCATTATTTACTTATGGAAGTCAAAAGGTGTCTGAATTAGACCTATGGCATAAAAGGCTAGGTCATTTCAATGAGAGAGCTATAAAGGAAATGTCAAAGAATCAGGTGGTGCTTGGATTGCCAAATGTTGAAGGGCAACATATGGTGTACAAGTGTGAAGCTTGTCAATTAGGTAAAGCACATAAAGGTTCTTACAACAAATCAGGGTACAAGCATTCAAGTATGCTTGAATTGGTTCATACAGATGTATGGGGTCCCTCAAGGGACTATAGCATAAATGGATCCAGATATTATGTGTTGTTTGTTGATGATGCAACCAGATGGATTACTTTATATGTAATCAAGGATAAATCAAAAGTTTTCAAGACATTCAAACATTTTCATGCCTATGCAGAAAGGATCACAGGGCAAAAGCTTAAGAGGTTAAGGTCAGATGGAGGGGGAGAGTATTTCTCTAAAGAGTTTGATGATTATTTGTGGAATGCAGGTATAAAAAGAGAAGTAACTTGCAGGTACTCCCCTCAACAGAATGGAGTAGCAAAAAGGAGAAATAGGACTCTTGTAGAATTTGCAAGAGCAATGATGAAGGAAAAGAATTGTCCAAATTACTTATGGGCAGAAGCCATTAATACTGCAACATATCTTGTGAATAGGTTACCTTGTAAAGCTTTGGATGGAGGAACCCCTTATGAAGCATGGTGGGGTAAGAAACCTACTCTTGATCATTGTAAAGTATTTGGATGTGTAGCATATGCTTATGTTCCTTCACAATTAAGACATAAGCTAGAACCAAAAGCAGAGAAGTATGTGTTTATTGGATATGATGATAGACAGATGGGTTACAGGTTGTGGAGTCCATCCACAAAGCAATTTCTTGTTACCAAAGATGTGACATTTGATGAGCAAAATACATGGTATACAGGATCAACAAATGATTATGCAGGTGTTGAAGAGATACAAAGAAAAGGAAAGGCAAAAGTAAAAGTGTATGAAGAAAGTATTGATGATGTTTACTCTAAAAGTAGATTGCAGGATCATGTAGAAGAAGGGCCAAGATTTGATCCAGAATCAAATGAGGCTGAAACTGTTGGTGCAAACAAGCCTTAACACTTGGCTTTGCTTTGTACCTTTGAAGACCCAACATGAAGCTTGGATTATTGAACCCTTGGAAAGCATAAAAGATTGAACCCTTGGATGATACATTCACAAGAGTCAATAATCATGTGAACTCAGTCTTATTGATTCTTACTTTTATCTCATGTAAAAGTCTATGTGACTTTATCAACAATGTAATCATACCTACTAGACTAGAGTCGTGGAAAAAATTAGGTGATCTAGTTGAGGGAATATCTCCCTAAGTCTAGTGGAGAGAATCAAGGAAGCTTTAATTTGAATTCAAATTCAAATTCATTCAAAAACTTTTATAAAAACCAATGTAAAAGTCGCGGGTTGTGAGACACTCTTCCCGAGGCTAATCCAAGCATATTTGTGAGAGTGTGAGAGCTACTACCTAGCCTACACCTCTGAGTACCATTGGGCATCACTCTACATGCCAATGGGAATGTACATTTGATAGTATCAATACATATACTCATAGTTTTTACTCTGTGTTTTCTCTGAGTGACTACCTCCAAGTCTGTCAACTTCAACAGGACATATCTCAAGATCTACTGAACCAAATTTGATGATCAAGAGCTCATTGGAACCAGCTCAAAGCATTCTACAACACTACAAAGTTTCAAGTCAATCTATTCAGCCAATTGGGAGAAATCGCTGTCGAAGTGATCACTGGTATATTTCTGTGTGATTCCTAAAAAGTCGGGGGTGTCCCTGAGTTTACTAAACATCATGCTCAGTGTATAGTTTATCATTTGGAGTGATTTAACTTGCTAATGATAGCTTGTTAAGTTAATTTAATACTCCCAGAAGGAATTAGACCAATTGTAAGTGTGCTGGACACACTGAGCTTAGGACTGAGCAGGAGTCATTACAGAAATAGCAAGTTTTTGGACCTATGAAGGTTCAAACTTATCTGTTTTGATTTGATCATTTCTCAATCACTTTGTAAAGCACATATATAGTTTCTTGGTGTCATTTGGAAGCTCAAGGAGTCTCCTAACCATATCTGAAGAAAAGTAAGGGCAGGTGTGAAGCAGGTCTAGCAGCACCACCTTGATCTTCTGATTGTACCCAGCCATCACATCCAACAGTGGTATCAGAGCAAACAAGGTAATCATGGGTGATGGTTTCCCTTCCTTTATTGACAAATTGGATAGAAATAACTACCAGGCATGGTCATTGAGAATGAAGACTTATCTACAAGGGAGAAGCTTGTATGGATACATATCAGGAGATGAGGAGTTGCCCTCATTCAAAACCAGAGGCCTACCTACAAAGGCTGAGCATGAGAGACTTAATCAATGGTGTGCTAAAGATGCTTTAGCAAGGTCATATCTTCTAAACTCTATCTCTGATTTCCTTCTACCTCATGTTAGGAACTGTAAGACTTCCCAAGAGACTTGGGAAACCTTGTCAACATACTTCTCATCAAGCACAAGGGCCAGAAAGAATCAGCTATGGATTGAGTTTACAACTCTTAGGAAACAATCAAAACAATGTGTTTCAGATTTTGTCACCAAAGTCAAAGATATAGCAGATCAACTTGCAAGTGTTGGAGAAGAAATTGAAGAAGAGCAAATAGTCAGACAAGTGATCAATGGACTCAAAGCAGATGACAAGTGGGAGAGCTTTACCACTGCAATGGACTTGTACATGGACATTCAAGCACCTGATCTAACAACTCTGATTGGACAACTCTTTACACATGAAGCCAAGATCACAAAGAATGGAGAGCAATCAAAAGGTAACAATCCCTCTGCCCTATATACAGATAAGAAGTCTAAAGATAAGGGTAAGAGCAAAAAGGTTGATGATGAAGGATCCACCTCCCAAGCAAACTATGCAGGGAGAGGTAGATCATCTAGAGGTAGGGGCAGAGGAGGTAAGACAGGTAGGGGGAGACCCTATAATCAATCTCCATGCAATATTTGTGGCTTGTCTAATCATACTACAGATGAATGCTACAAAAACTACAAGAACCAAAGAGGAAGAGGTCACCAAAGAGGAGGATACTCCCAAGGCAGAGGCAGGTTCAATCAATCTCAAGGCTACCATGGCTACAACAATAATTACAACAACAACTACAACAATAGTTACAATCACAATGGCAATTATCAAGGAGGATACAGGAACAGAAAGGATTACAACAATTATGCAGAGGATCAAGATGATTCCTTGTTGATTATGAACATGACATCTAAATCAGGTATCAATGATGATCATTTGTTCTATATTGATTCAGGTTGCTCTAACCATGTAGCTGGGAATGTTGCCTTACTCTCTGATTTGGAAGAACCTAAAGGCAAGCACCAAGTGCAGACAGGTGATGACACTAAACACTCAGTGGTTAAAGTAGGTAATGTCAAAACAAGTGATGGTAATCAGAATTTGCTAAGCAGAGTATTGTATGTTCCAACAATCACCAAGAATCTGATGAGTGTAGGTCAGATTGTTGAAAAAGGTCTACAGGTCAGGTTCACTCAACATGGTGCATTTGTGGAGGATCCAAGACATGGATTCAGAAGGATAGCCAAGGGAGAGAAGTCAGGTAGATTGTTTACCTTTGAACTTGAGGATACTAAAAATATTTCCTTGTACAACTATAGGGACCAAACCCTATCAGAATTGGAGATGTGGCACAAGAGATTGGGTCACATTGGAGAGAGAACCATAAAGCAGATGAGCAAAGATCAATGTGTGCTTGGGATACCTAATGTATCCAAGCAACACATGATATACAAGTGTGGGGCTTGTCAATTTGGTAAGTCACACAGGTTGCCATATACCAAGAAAGGATTTATGCATGAAGACTACTTGGAATTGGTGCATACAGATGTGTGGGGACCAAGCAAGGAGCCATCCATATCTGGGTCAAGGTACTATGTATCTTTTATAGATGATTATAGCAGATGGACTGTCTTGTACTTCATGAAACATAAAGATGAAGTATTTAATTGCTTCAAAAGGTATCTTGCATTAGTAGAGAATCAAACAGGTAGACATTTGAAGAGGTTAAGGTCTGATGGTGGTGGAGAATACTTCTCCAATGACTTTGAAGAGTTCTTGCAGGAAAGAGGCATCAAGAGGGAGATTACCACAAGGTACTCTCCAGAACAAAATGGGGTAGCTGAAAGAAGAAATAGAATCATTGTGGAGACAGCTAGGTCTATGCTCAATGAGAAGAAACTACCAAATTATCTTTGGGCAGAGAGTGTATCTACTGCCACATACTTAATCAACAGGTTGCCATCAAAGACACTTGATGGAATGACACCCTATGAGGCTTGGCATGGTAAGAGACCATCTCTGGATCATTGCAAGATTTTTGGGTGTGTTGCATATGTGCATATTCCCTCACAGGTAAGGGGAAAGCTAGACCCTAAGGCTGAGAAGTGTATCTTTATTGGTTATGATTTGAATCAGAAAGGATACAGGTTCTATAACCCCTCAAACAAAGGCTTCAAGGTAAGCAGAGATGTAATCTTTGATGAAAATGATTCATGGTATGATAATGAGTGCAGGAAAATTAGCCTACCTTATGATATGGAGGAAGACTTTCCAAAGCTTGTCAGACAAGAACCAACTCAGAATGAGGATACAAGTTCAGATGATGAAGATACCATCAACATTGAAGAATTCAAAGCTTGGAAATCCAAAGGGAAGATGAAGATGAAGCAACTTGAAGATAATCCAGAATCCTCAACTCAAGCTATGAGGAGATCTTCAAGGGAAAAGAAGAAACCTATTAGGTATGGATATGATACTTCACTTGTAACCAAGCACTCTGTATATCTTGCAAAGGATATCTTAAGTGAAGAACCAGGTACATTTGAGGAAGCCATTACTAAACCAGAATGGAAGGAAGCAATGGATGAAGAAATGGAGGCTCTCAAGGAGAGTGATACTTGGGACTTGGTACCCAAGAAGGACTCCATGAAGGTGATAGGATCCAGATGGATCTACAAACTCAAAAGGAACTCAGATGGTTCAATAAGCAGGTACAAAGCTAGGTTGGTAGCCAAGGGTTTTGCACAAACCCAAGGCATTGATTATGAGGAGACATTTTCTCCTGTGGCAAAGATGCCAACTATCAGAATTATGGTGAGTGTAGCTGCATCCAAGAATTGGAACATGTACCAATTGGATGTGAAGAATGCATTCTTGAATGGATGGATATCTGAAGAGGTCTACATGTCACAACCACCTGGCTATGAGGATCCCAATAAGGTAAATCATGTTTGCAAATTGAAAAAAGCTCTGTATGGATTGAAGCAGGCACCTAGAGCATGGAACTATAGGTTGACAACCTATCTTTTGGATCAAGGATTTGTGATGAGTAAAGCAGATACTTCATTGTTTATAAAGAAGAACAATTCAGAGGTAATATACTTGTGTGTCTATGTTGATGACATCATTATTACAGGAAATGATGTTCAAGGAATTAGACACATCAAAGGTCAAATGATGAAGGAATTCAAGATCAATGATCTTGGATTATTGAAGTACTTCCTAGGACTTGAATTGGTCTACACAAATTCAGGTATATTCATTACTCAGAAGAAGTACATTCAGGACATGGTCAAGAAGTTTAATTTGCAGGAAGCTAAAGTCTCAAACATTCCTATGGAGGTCAACCACAAACTCAGTGCACATGAAGGAGAAGAACTCAAGGATATTACAGGTTACCAAAGTTTGGTAGGTAGTCTTAATTATGCTACCTTAACTAGGATTGATATCTCATATGGTGTTAGTGTACTTAGCCAATTTATGCATAAGCCAAGAGTACCACATTTGGAGGCAGCCAAGAAGATAGTAAAGTACCTAAAGGGAACACAAAATCATGGTTTGTATTATCCATATTCATCAGACATTGACATCAAGGTATACTCAGATGCAGATTGGGCAGGTTGTAAGGATGACAGGAGGAGTACATCTGGTTACATATGCTTTGCAGGTGATAAACCAATTTCTTGGTCATCCAAGAAACAACCTACAGTGGCTCTATCATCTACTGAGGCAGAGTACAGAGGGCTAGCCAATGCCACTCAAGAATCAATATGGTTAAAATTACTCTATTCAGAATTGGGCCTATACACAAGGCCACCTATCATATTTGGTGATAACACAAGTTCACTCCATCTAGCTGCTAATCCTGTGTATCATGCTAGGACAAAACACATAGAGGTGCATTACCACTATGTGAGGGAGAAACTACTTAGCAAGGAAATCCAATTGTCTTATGTGTCCACTAATATTCAATGTGCAGATTTGCTTACAAAAGCTCTGGATGGGAGCAAGCTATGCAGGTTTAAATCCATGATTGGATTACATGATATTATTGAAGATTAAAGATGAAGACTCAAGCAAGTGTTTGGCTTGAGGGGGAGCTGTTGGTGCAAACAAGCCTTAACACTTGGCTTTGCTTTGTACCTTTGAAGACCCAACATGAAGCTTGGATTATTGAACCCTTGGAAAGCATAAAAGATTGAACCCTTGGATGATACATTCACAAGAGTCAATAATCATGTGAACTCAGTCTTATTGATTCTTACTTTTATCTCATGTAAAAGTCTATGTGACTTTATCAACAATGTAATCATACCTACTAGACTAGAGTCGTGGAAAAAATTAGGTGATCTAGTTGAGGGAATATCTCCCTAAGTCTAGTGGAGAGAATCAAGGAAGCTTTAATTTGAATTCAAATTCAAATTCATTCAAAAACTTTTATAAAAACCAATGTAAAAGTCGCGGGTTGTGAGACACTCTTCCCGAGGCTAATCCAAGCATATTTGTGAGAGTGTGAGAGCTACTACCTAGCCTACACCTCTGAGTACCATTGGGCATCACTCTACATGCCAATGGGAATGTACATTTGATAGTATCAATACATATACTCATAGTTTTTACTCTGTGTTTTCTCTGAGTGACTACCTCCAAGTCTGTCAACTTCAACAGGACATATCTCAAGATCTACTGAACCAAATTTGATGATCAAGAGCTCATTGGAACCAGCTCAAAGCATTCTACAACACTACAAAGTTTCAAGTCAATCTATTCAGCCAATTGGGAGAAATCGCTGTCGAAGTGATCACTGGTATATTTCTGTGTGATTCCTAAAAAGTCGGGGGTGTCCCTGAGTTTACTAAACATCATGCTCAGTGTATAGTTTATCATTTGGAGTGATTTAACTTGCTAATGATAGCTTGTTAAGTTAATTTAATACTCCCAGAAGGAATTAGACCAATTGTAAGTGTGCTGGACACACTGAGCTTAGGACTGAGCAGGAGTCATTACAGAAATAGCAAGTTTTTGGACCTATGAAGGTTCAAACTTATCTGTTTTGATTTGATCATTTCTCAATCACTTTGTAAAGCACATATATAGTTTCTTGGTGTCATTTGGAAGCTCAAGGAGTCTCCTAACCATATCTGAAGAAAAGTAAGGGCAGGTGTGAAGCAGGTCTAGCAGCACCACCTTGATCTTCTGATTGTACCCAGCCATCACATCCAACAGAAACTTCGAGAAGTGCAGAAATCAGAAGATCCTCAAGGGAAAGGAAAGAACCTATAAGGTATAGTTATGATACATCTTTTCTAACAACAAAAGATTATGCTTACATTGTGAAGATAGAAGAAGATCCAATCACTTATGAAGAGGTAAACAGAATTGGGAGAAGGCAATGCAGGAAGAGTATGATGCTCTACTTGAGAATGAAACTTGGGAATTAGTACCAAGACCAAAGAATCAGAAAGTCATTGGATGTAAGTGGGTATATAAAACAAAAAGGTTTGCAGATGGTAAGGTGTCTAGATACAAGGCTAGACTTGTGGTCAAAGGTTATGCCCAAACTTATGGGGTAGATTATGATGAAACCTTTAGTCCTGTTGCTAAGATGTCTACAATTAGAACATTGATTGCTATTGCTGCTTGTAAAGGATGGAAGGTGTCACAATTGGATGTGAAAAATGCATTTCTAAATGGATACATTGCAGATGAAGTATACATGGAGCAACCAGAAGGTTTTACGAATTCAATTGGATCAGATTATGTGTGTAAGCTCAAGAGAGCTTTGTATGGGTTGAAGCAAGCCCCAAGAGCTTGGAATTATAGACTTGTCAAGTTCTTGAATGAATGTGGATTTCAAGCATCAAAGGCAGATAGTAGTTTGCTAGTGAAGGCAAGTGAAAATGGATACATTTACATGTGCATTTATGTTGATGATATTATTGTCACAGGAACAGATGCTCAAGGAATCAATGAACTTAAAAGGCAAATAGAGAAGGAGTTTAAGATAAGTGATTTGGGAAACTTATCTTATTTCCTAGGAATGCAGATTGTATATACTCAACATGGAGTATATGTTTCACAAGAGAGGTATTTGAAGAATCTTCTAGTCAAGTTTAACATGGAAGATTGCAAGACTTCAACTACACCATTGGAGGTAAATCATAAATTGAGCAGGTATGGAGGTGAAGAATTCAATGATATGAAGAAATATCAGAGTTTGGTAGGTAGTTTAATCT
>CM035416.1:84382476-84527321 GCA_020310875.1 Ceratopteris richardii | reverse complement strand
TTAGGTGAGCCGTTAGTTGAGCATCTGATGAGTTTCAACATATTCATATATTTAATGGATGGGTTACTATCAAAGTTTCACAAATGCTTCACATTATTGAAGTCCATTTCTGAAAGCTTTGATGGACTTCACATTATTGAAGTCCATCAGAGCTTTCAGAAATGATGGGAATGCCATTTCTTCTGTACCATTCTGAGAACATATGTAACATGTCTAAATTATTTTTGTGCATTTTGAAGAATAGGTTTTTCCATGCATAAGAAGCTTTATAATGCTATCATGTAATTAAATCTTAATCCATGGCTCATGGAAGTGTGCATAGTGACATGTCACATTGAGAATATGTTAAATGTACAAGCTAAATCAGTTTCAATCATACATTATTGATGGTGAAATAATCATTCTAAGTGAAAAAAGGAATCTAGCTTCCATGATATGCCATAGCATATCTCTAACTCTTTGCATATGGATGTATGTCAATTCTTGTAGTTATTCTAAATAGAATACAAGTAATTTTGGTTTCTTCAAAGCAATCCAATGAAGAGTGTGCTATCTCTAATGAAATTTCTCTTTAATTGGGATGTATGAAATCTTAGAATGCTGCTTGACATGTACATTCTTGTTTCATATACATTGTTCTCCTCATCTGTGAATGAGCTTCTCTATCCTTAAACTTGGCCTAAATTTTCTTTGTAAAGTGAAAATTTCTTCTTCAACTTCATTATCTTGCATAATCTTGGTATGTTTGTTCAAGATGACAGCTTGCCACATGGAAAGGACATCTTCAATATTATATTCTCTCGCATAAGTGCAAAGAAGCATACAATTTACCTTCCTATCATGCCTTTTTATAATATATATATTTCTAAGGGTATGCACAACCTAAGAACTATATTTTTCTTTGCATGTCTGTAGAGGATGGAGGTCTTACCATAGTTTACTTCTTTTGGATGTGTTTTCATGTATACTAATATTCTAATGGAGTTCCAAGTATGGATTTATGTGTTGGACAAATGGTTGACTAGGGATATAAGTCAAGTTCAATGTTGATGGGTTATATGTAGAAGAATACAAACATGGTTGACGATTGATCGCCAAAGGAAACAAAGTGGGTAGGATGTTCACTTTAAATGTGAAAGTTCCTAAAATGAATGCAGCCATGTTTGCAAAAGGTGTAGGAGTTAATTGCTGATATAGAGATCTCACACAAACGAATTGGACATGCAAATCTGCAAAGGTTGAAACTGATGCAATCAAAGGAGATCGTTCATGGACTACCAAATTTCAAGGTTTCAAAGATGCAAAAGGTGTGCAGCATGTCAATTTGGTAAACAGTCAAGATCATCGTTTTCACATGACAAGCATGTTAGTGAGAATGTGCTAGAAATAGTACATACAGATGTTTGGGGTCCTGCAAAGACCACATCTATGGGTGGTTGCATGTTTTATGTTACTTTCATTGATGACCATCCACGAAAAGTGGGTATGTTTCATGAAAGAGAAGAGTGAGGTATTCACTCACTTCCAGAATTTTAAAGCTATGGTGCAAAAGCAGACAGGGTATATCAAACATTAAGATCTGATGGAGGAGGTGAATACATGTCAAATGAGTTAGAAATTTTCTTAAAATTCATGGAATTCGATGTCAGTTTTCATGAAGGTACACACCACAACAGAACGGTGTTGCTGAACTCAAAAATAGACATATTGCAAAAATAGCAAGAGCCTTGATGGATGAAAAGAATATGCCTCATTGTTATTGGGCAGAAGTTGTGCATACGGCTATATACATCATAAACAGAACTCCACTGTTGCTGTACATCAAGTTACACCTGGAGAGAAGTTCACAAGTAAAAAGCCAAACTGATCACATGTGAAAGTTTTCGGCTGTATTGCATATGTATATGTTCCAGATGAGTTGAGGACAAAGCTTGATCCAAAAGCAGAAAAATGTGTATTCATTGGATACTCCCTTGAGCAAAGGGATATAAATGTTTAACCCACTCACACACAGATGAAGGTGAGCAGAGATATGGTATTTGATGAGATGTCAAGCTTCTATGCAAATGCTAATGAAGGACTGAGTCTTGAACCAAATGACAAAGAAATGCTGAAAAATCAAGTGCAGAATCTCAGGTTTTGAGTGGACCGGATGCATCACCGAGCAATAGTTCCAACTCAGATCCATGGAGTGGAAGATTACGTGGAAATTTCAGTCCAGCAATTCATCAAATACATCCAAGAAAGGTAAAGAAAGCTTTCTGCTAGTCATAAAACATGTGCAGGTTTTGAAGACGTTGATGGAGATTCAAGCGATTCACAAAGAGTCATGATGAGGAACTTGAATTGCCCTCTGTGAAGACTCCAGGAGTAAGAAAGGCATATGCAGATGATACAAAGAAGTGACCCAAGACCAGAAGATCTAGGAGGATGCGGAATTCAGTGCAACGAGTGACTGATAGTTACATGGCTCGTCAGTGTGCCTACATGACAAAGGTAATACAAGATGCTGAACCTTCTTGCTTTGAAGATGCAATTGGAAATGCAGATTGGGAAGAAGCTATGGATGAGGAGATGGCTTCACTTTATGGGAATGACACATGGAAGCTGGTTCCATTGCCGCAAGGAAAGAACCCATAAGTTGCAATGTGTTTACAAGGTAAAGCACAATGCTGATGGTAGCATAAGCAGGTATAAAGCACGATTGGTAGCTAAAGGATATGCACAGACATATGGCATTGATTATGATGAAACATTCAACCGTGTAGGTAAATGTCTACTGTCAGAACACTTGTTGCATTAGCTACATCAAAAGGATGGACTTTGCATCAGATGGATGTGAAGAATGCCTTCCTACATGGTGAGTTACAGGAAGAAGTTTATATGGACCAACCACAAGGATATGAAGATTCAAAGCATCTAGAATATGTTTGCAGGTTGTAAAGGCTTTGTATGGGCTAAAGCAAGTTCTTCGTGCATGGCATGCAAGGATTGCTGATTACTTAACCAACATTGGTTTTCTATGTGTGATGCAGATCATTCACTATATGCAAGGAAGGCTGATGATGGCATCATGATTGTGGCTATTTATGTTGATGACCTGATTGTAGGTGGTGATAATGAAGAAAACATCAAAGAGTAAAGCAACTTCTTATGTAGTAATTCGACATGAAAGATCTTGGTGTGCTGCGCTATTTCTTAGGCATTGAGTTTATTCATATAGAAATAGGTATATGGATGTCACAAAGGCAATATGCCTTGAATATATTGCAAAAGTATGGTATGGCTGATTGTAAGCCAATTTCTATGCCATTAGATCAGAATTTGAAGTTAGATACAACGTCAAGTGAACCATTGGATAATGCCACTATGTATAGGAAAATTATGGGAAGCTTGATATATCTCACAATTACGAGGCCTGATCTTAGCTACAATGTTGGACTTGAAAGTCAGTTTATGCAGGTTCCTAGGAAGCCACATTTGGATGCTTGAGGCACACTCTACGTTATGTGAGTGCCACTTTGGATTATGCCTTGTTTTATGAAGCTGGTGTATATTTGCAGGTTCATGTATACACCGATGCAGATTGGGCTGGTAGTACTCCAGATAGAAAATCTACTAGTGTCTTTCTATTCTCACTTGGAGGTGTAACTATTACATGGAGCAGCAAGAAGCAACCCACTGTTGCTTTGTCGAGTACAGAGGCTGAGTATAGAGGTGCTGCAATGGCAGCATGTGAGGCATCATGGCTGGAGATGCTACTTGACGACTTAGGTGTGGAAGTGCAAAAGCCTATCACTATCTATTGTGATAATCTTAGCAGTATACAGTTAGCACGGAACCCTGTTTTTCATGCTAGAACAAAGCATTTCGAGTACATTATCACTTCATAAGAGAGAAGGTATTAGCAGGTGATATTGATCTTGTTATGTGAGAACAGATGAGCAGGTTGCTGATATTTTCACTAAAGCACTTGGAGCAGAGAAGTTGAAGAAGTCTCGGAAGATGCTTGGATTAGAGAATGACGTTAAGCTTGAGGGGGAGTGTTGAGATATCAAGCTCAACATGTGACGATCCAGGGTGACACATATCAATTTTTTGTTTCTCTGACATGTATAGTGGTCACACTGGTATATGTCAGGGATACTTCATTGAGCTTTATTAGATTTATCTACTAAGAGTGATGGAATATTTGTTCCTTGCCAACTCACCCATTCGCGGACATTAGGTTTTTCCTTATGTACTGGTCTTTATATATTCCACTTGTTGTATTCTTGTTTTAGGTCATTCTTGTACATTCCTTTTTATGTAATAGAAGAAGAAGATTTTCTTCCTTGCCTCAATTTGTGTGTGCGTGTTTCTCCTTGAGAGTGAGGTGTGTGTGTGAGCTCTCTTCCTTATCTCCTTCCTCGTGACAACTCCAACGTGAAAAAAGTTCAAGCTGCCAAAAATTTTCTTGAGGCATGAACTTAGATAACAAAAAACTTGAGAAAACCTCAAGTTCATGCTATCCCTGTCCCTGAAAAGGCTGAAATTGCAAAAATTGGGTCATGCCCAAAGTTGTTTCCTAGACATTATGATCATTTCACTATTCTAAGAAAGTTTGGGCATTTAGCTTATCAATTATAGCTTCATGAGGCATCTCAAATGCATCTAGTTTTCCATGTTAGCTTTTTGAAGTATAAGATGACTGCTTTAATAAGTTATTATCACAAGAAATCATCTAACCCATTTTACTCCTAATGAATCTGAAAGAATACTTCACACTTGTGGAAAACATACAAGAAATCATCTGTATAAAGAGTACCTAACTAAATGAGAAGATGAGATAGATGAAAATTCAATATGAAAGGAATCATCACTACATAGAAGCAATTCCTATCCTTTCAAATTGCACTAGAGAATCCAATACTTGATTGAAATTCAAGGCAAATAAAAAAAGCACACGCTCATGCTCTATGTAGTAGACCATAAGGATCAAGCAGAAAGCCTTTCTATATAGAATACTTCAATTCATTTTCAATGACAAAAATATTCTTCAAGAGAGATAATATTACCAAATCCAAGGGATCCATGAGTGTACATATATGCACGAGAAAGCTCAAGAAAAAAATAAAAAGTGTTTGAAAAGCCTAAGAATGAAATACATTACTGTTAATGGAGAAAACCTAATGACAAACTACCATCAAATTGTTCCTTCATCTATTGTTTTTCCCTTGTTACCAAAGTACATGATACCACACAAACCAATAACTTTGGTGATGTTAAACAAGATTCATGCAATTGCTTGCTAAGAAGCATCAATACAATTTGAGAGAGCATCTTAAAGGCTGTCTTGGAGTGGTTAAACTTGGGCCAAAAAGCAATGCAAAACATGTAAAGGTAATGCCAAAAAATGGATATGCACCTAAGCTTTTTCAAAAGATAATGTTAGCATCATGAACAAAAATAATAAGAATAATCTAATCTTGAATCTGTCGAATAGTGAGAACCTAATTTAGCCTATGTGTATTTAGTTGTTAACCAAGAAATTTAGACCATCTGTCATGATAGCAAAGGAATTGGGGAAAGCATGGTGCATTGCCTTATGGTGCACTTGAGAGAATGGAAGAAAGAAAGTTTTCCATTGATGTTGGTTCAAGCGAAAGCATTCTCCATAAGAGTGGAAACCATCTTGATGAACTACAAGCCAAACCCCAACTCGAGAGATTGCAAGAAAAAATCCAATTCAAGCCTATCATAGAATTTATCAAAACCAATATTTAAGAACATCATGTTTTTGTGTAGATCCTTTATTATATTTCAGACCTTCGTGAATGTCAACAATGGCTTTGAGAATAGATCTACCCTTTGATAAACCGTTTGTTGTTATATTTTGGTAGTGATGTATGTGAACACACTTAGGAGTGTCAAGGTACTTTCTTTTTCCTCTTTAGGATTTTTTTTCTTCCTTGCTTGTGTATATGCCAGTAACCCTAGTTGGCCACTTATCTTTTGTACATTCACTTACTAATGCACTTTGTTTTGTGTTTGAAGACTTTTCTTCTTCTTTGTGATATTCATGTACTCTTGTAGTCCTTGAACTCAACAATCGGTAATAGAGTAGGTTTAAAGCTTCTTCTTCTTCCTCATTCTATTTGTGTGCTTCTATAGGCTTGAAAAATGGACAAAATTCTTTTAATCATACTAAGGTCATAAAAAATTTAAAAGGACTTCATTCTATGTTGGCAAAAAATGATTTGAACTTATTTTGAATTTCCAATGCATTATTGTAGCAATTGCATATGCAATTTTGTCCTTTTGTGCAAAAAATATATGGATTAGTTTGCCAATAGTGTTGGAGTTAGACGTCTGTGGAAGCATGTGAACAACACAGAAGAAGAAGAAGCTTGGAGCACAATACACAATATTGAAGGTATTACCACTAGAATGTACAAAGATAAGTAACCCGTTAGGGCTATAGGCATATATACAAGCTGGGGGAAGAAAACCTCCTAAGAGGGAAAAAAGTGCCCCGACGGTCCTAGTGTGTTCACACACATCACTACCTAAAATTATAACAACAATCCCCCTTGGGAGTGATGCAGTGAACAAGGAGTTGGCACTCAGGTATAAGGAAGTGCCAAGCTATGTGGAATCAATCCACAAAGGAAGTAAGCCCAAAGCTTTGTAGAAAGCTTCAAACTTCTCCCTAGGTAGAGCCTTCGTGACAAAGGTCTGCAATGTTCTCCTACATGGGTGCATATGCCAAGCTCATCTCTCCAGTAGAGAACCTCTCCCTGACATAATGATAATGCACCTCAATGTGCTTAGTGCGAGCATGGAACACAGGGTTCCTCGCAACTGTCAATGCGCTCTGGACTATCAGTGAAGATGGTGGTGGTAGAAGACTGACAAACACCCAAATCAGCCATAAGGTGTCTGTGCTACTCACACACACTCAATAGTCACTGTGAAAGATGCCCTATACTTAGCCTCACAACTGGAAGTGGCCACAATAGGCTGCTTCTTGCTCAGCCAAGATATGCATGAGCTATCAAGCATGAAGAAAAACCACTAGTGGACATACGAGTGTCAAAACAACTAGCCCAATCATTGTAAAAAAAAAGCATGCAAATCTGGCGGTAGTGATCCCCCTTTGGGATAAAAACAATCCAAGTAGCTGGGTACCACTCAAGTAGCGAAAGATGCGCTTAACTGCCTGCCAATGCTTGACACCTGGGCAATGCATAAACCTGCTTATTTGTGAGACAACAAATTGAATATCTGGCCGAGTAATGCATAAGTAAATCAAGCATCCAACAGACTACTAATGGAGAACAACATCAAATGCATCTTGAGCATCATGAAGACTCAATTGTAAACCTGTCTCCATAAGATTGGAAATAGGCTTACAGTCTTGAAGGCCAAAACACTGCAATAATGTGTCAATATATTTCATTTGACACAAAGCCATTCCACCATCAATGTGCATAGAGTGAATGCCGAAATAATGATGCAAATGCCCCAAATCAGACATCTCAAATGAGGCATGCAAATCAGCCTTGAAATCAGCAGTATGCTTCTCATGAGGACTAGTGAGCCTGGTTTTCATGCCCTTTCTGCACAAAGCCACCAGGCTGAAAACATACACTTCTTCATGCAAATCACCATTTAGAAATGTTGTTTTAATGTCCAACTGATGTATATTCCAATCATGATGAGTTGCAAGTGCACAAATCCTATCAATAGTAGTCATTCGGCATGTAGGTGCAAAGGTTTCATCCAAATCAATGCCTCTTTCCTACGCATAACCCTTTGCAACAAGCCTAGCCTCTATACCTATCAATTGCTCCATTAGGTTTATGCGTTAGCTTGTATACCCACTTAGTGCCAATGGATTTCTTGCCAGGAGGCAAGTTAATATAAAGACCAGGTACCATTTTTCATGATAGCATCATATTCAGATTGCATTGGCAACCATCCAATGTTTAGAATTTTGTGCTTCATCAAATGAACAGGTTGAGTCTCATCCCAGAGACTAGAGACAACCATAGCATATCAATCTGATGCAAAAAGGCACTATGAGAGCCTGAACGAGTATGGTATGACAGAAGTGCATCTAATTTAATGTCATGTAAAGTCTACGCTAGCCATTTTGGCATAGTATTTGCCTGCTCAATATTAGCTCTCTCATCAACAAGTGGCATCATGTAAATCTGCATCACAAATGGAATGATCTCCATCATCACATGAAACCTACAAGGCTGAGAAGATGCCTCATTAGGACCAACACTAGACTGTCCACCTATAAAAAGAGGCAAGCAAAGTATCATACATGTCTTTGGAGCTAATAGATGTCTCCTTAGTTAATGAAAGTAATGGCTGAATAGCATCTTGCATAAAAACAACATCATGGCTAACCAAAATGTGTTTAGTCTGTAGATGATATAGGACGATAACCTTTGCTTTCAAAACTCTACCCAACAAAAATAAATTTTATTGCTCTATCATCCAATTTCCTGCGATGTTGTTCAGCCACTAATGCATATGCCAGACAACCAAAAACACGTACATGAGCAACATATGGTTTGCGACCATGCCAAACCTCATATGGAGTGATAGATTGGAGTGCTTTAGTGGGACAACCTCAGTAAAGCCCGACTCTTGACCATACACCTCGCCATCTCCACGAGTGACCTGTTCTTCCGTTGAGCAACTCCATTCTATTGAGGGGTGTCATATGGCACTGTACATTGATGTAGGATGGTTCAGCTAGAAATGCATTAATGCCAGAAGACATATATCCCCTTCCTCCCCCCCCCCCCCCCATCAGAATGGAGGGTGCCCATTTTACATGCTAACAGATTTTCAACCAAAAACCAAAAATTATTTGAAGCACATGAACACTTGGGAATTTGCTTTCAATGGATATACCCATGCATGCCTGGAGAAGTCATCAATGAAAGTCATGACGTAAAGATAGTTTCCAAAGAGGGTGTCTGCATAGGACCATAGAAATCACTGTGAACAAGCTTCAATTTCTAAGTAGCTCGAATTGAACCATCTTTTGGAAAGGAGGAACGTTGCATTTTGCCCAAAATACAGCCTTTACAGACATGTTTTCCAGGTGCCTCAAGTTTGGGCAAAGAGGACACCATTTTAGATTTCTGCAGGCATAGCAAACTAGCAAAATTCAGATGGCCAAAGTGTGCATGCCAAAGCTTTGCATCTAACATAGCTTGAGGATCATGTACTACACATGCCGAATCATTCACAGATCTTTCATAGTCTATGAGCTTATACAACCCATGACATAAAATGCCAGAAGCAATAACCATGTCGCCATTTGAGAGATCATGAACTGTACATCTGTCATCAACAAATTTCACAACTAAGCCAATCTTGGATATACAAAAACTGATAAAATTTTTTCTTGACCCCTAGCACAATAAAGCATCTGACAAAGTGAAAGAACTACCATCAGTAGTAGTCAGAATGATCTTACCAACTCCCATGACAGGATAAGAGGAGTTGTTGGCGCATGTGACAATATTCCCTGAAGGGGAAGGCTCAAGTGAAGTGAAGAAACTACGTTGCGAGGTAATATGTTTGGTTGCTCCACTATCAAAGTACCAAACATCTGAGTCTACTACAAACATGCGGTGCTCATGAGAAGATGGGTCAAAATTGCAAACAGTAGTAAATGCCCATTCTTCATCTTGCACAAGATTAGCAGACTCTGTTTTTGGTGTAAAGGCCTTGCAATAACCATTCCGACCTCTTCTTTGCATCTTTAGCAACCAGTTTTGGACAACTCTTAATGACATGATCATTTGCTTTACAGTATTTGCAAAAAAATTTCTGTTTTTTTATGATTTCTTCTCATCTTTTTCTTCCTTCTTCGATTGTACAAAATTAGCAGATTTTTTCTTACTAGTAGAAGAACTCCATTTTCCTTTGCCCTTTTGACTATCCAAGAAATCTTGAGCTGCAACATGCATAATAGATCTGTTCTTCCTGGACTGATCTTCCTACAATAGAACATAAACTAACTCTTCAAATGTTAAGGCATTTGGATTGCCTTTCAACATCAAACAAAGAGTAGAAACAAAATCATATTCCTTGGCTTCTTCAAACTCAAACCTCGTGTCCATACTGCAGACAAAATTAACACTGCACAAGTTGGTTCCCAAAATTGCCTGGTCCAGGTGGTCTGAACTGACGACCTCATTCGTATTCTTGAAAGTTTGGGTGGGAGAATTTTTGCTGGTTTGAAAACTGCTATGTGCTTGTATGTCTATCTGGATACCCTTACGTCTTGGCCCTCCATCCATTGTCCGGATTGACCCGAAGGTTTATAGCTTGCTGAATTACCTTTCCACAGAGGAGATCCTACTTGTGCTGAGGATAGTAATGTGTTTTCTCATTAAATCTACATTCCTCCACATTGTGATTATTCTTATTACAGATAGCACAAATATACTTGATTAAGGGCGCAGTCGGCAGTGATGTGGCCTGAGTTTCTACACCATAAGCAATACAAGTGTTGGGCCAGATTTGTACTTTTCTTCATAATTGGGCTAATCTTTTTAGAGCCCAGATTGGCCAACTGTATTTTGTGGTTTACCCTTGTTGGTAGATCGATTATTTGAATTGCTGAGGCATCTACCTATGGCATCTTTGCACTGAGTTTGACACCGCTCTTAAAGGACTCAAGGAGGCATGCAGGTAGCATCCTTCACTCGTGACAAAATCAAAAGCTTAGCTATGAAGACCCACAAAAATATGGAAGTCTGATTTATGTAATGCACATTCAACGTGTCATGACCTAGTCATCATCTCTGTGGGAAGCATTTGACGTCATTGTCACTAACGAAGAAGAATGCTTAACCTGTGCCAACAACCAATCTTTTCCAATCGTTGATTGAGTTTCAAATAGATGGCCTCCTCACAATTTTTGGGAAACACTTTTGAATAACAGGGAGGAAGGGTGATTTTGATACTTGGGGAATGAGGAAATCTGTGAATGTTTAGTAAACATTTGAGAAGTGCGAACTTGTAGATTTTTAACTCCTTGAAATAGTTGAGATAGAGATGATTCTAATTGATATCTAGAGCAATAGCTTCATTTCAGAAAGGGATTTTCCTCGGGTGCCACTAGATCTCCTTACTAGCAATGCTGTCGAATGAAGTTTTCTCTTTCCATCATTGCATGTAGCATGTCGTGGTTGAGCATTAGAAGATCACTATCTGCAATAGTAGCGATGAGAGAGAGCCAAATAGATCACCTCAGGTCAAGAGCACTCTAGCTTTGAAGAATAGTTGTCTAATTATTGGGAGAGATGCACATTGAATTTTTGCAAAAAATAGGCATCTACACTTGTTTGATTGGTGTTCTATTGTCAAAAAGGAAAGATGAATGGGTGAAAATCAATGATCGGGAACCAAATTTTCTAGGGATATTACATCAACTTTAAGATTCTCCGATCTGGAAGCTGGAACATCAGGTAGCCTATGTGTAGATTGTAGGTGGTGAAGATGAAGTGATGCTACTGAAACTTTGCACTACACCAGCCAAGTTGACTCCAGAGATATTTTGTGAGCCCTTTTAGCTTGCAACTTGATGTATAAGATACCCTATGTACTTTGGAGGATCACTCACAAACAAATAACCAAAACAGATAGGTTTGACTAATGGTCACTGGAAAAGAACTTTCTATTTTGGAAATATATGCTCTAGTCTTTTACTTAGTAATCCTTCTCTAGTTAAAATTTACCAGAGAGCTTTTAGAAGTATGTAATTAGGAAGCAAATCAACCTATTAGAAGTAATCTCACTGAAAATGATTGACTATACTAAGAGAAATCAATTTAGCAAATCATCTATGTGATCCCGACTTTTTAGGAGACAGAAGGAGCAAATATTGGTTGCTTTTTTAGGGTTGTAAACTCCATACATAGCTGGTTCTTCCTAGCTCTTGTATTTGATGAGAAGTATGAAGAAAGTACTTCCCAAGTCTCTTGGGAGGTCTTGCAATTCCTAATGTGAGGTAATAAGAAATCAGATATTGAGTTTAGTAGATAAGACCTGGCAAGAGCATCCTTTGCACATCATGTGGTCAGCCTTTATTGTTCCTCCCTTGTGGGTTGATGTTTGCTCTTGAATGTTGGCATTTCTTCATCTGCTCAGATGTATCCATATAAACTTCTTCCTTGGAGGTAGGCTTGCATCCTTAGTGACCATGCTGGGTAGTTGCTTCTATCCAATTTGTCAATGAATGATGGAAATCCATCTCCCATCTTGCTTGTTGTTGCTCTGATACCACTATTGGAGGAGATGGTGGATAGCCTTCAGAGATGAAGTGGTGCTGCAACAACCTACTTCACACCAACTAAGAACAAGTGGTGGGGAGTGTAGTGGGCCTCTTTAGCTTCCTAATGATCACAAATAATCAGCTATGTGCTTTGGAACATGATCCACTAATCAATGGATAAAAACAATTGAGTAAGAAATTGATCTAAGGTCATAAAGTTGCTATTTTAGTCTTTGCACATGTTCACTATAATAAACAATGCTCTCAGCCTGCTAGCAATTAGCCAAATTCCTTTTGGTGGTATCTAATTAAATTAGATAGCTACCAATCATGAGTAATTTCAATAAAAAAGATAAACTATACACTAAGTATGAGGCTTAGCAAATCATAAGACTTGGCCGACATTTTGGATGCATCAGTGTACAGACCAGAGAGTAAAGATATGATGATATATCAAGATTGAGAGAACCAATGATAATGAAATTTTGTAGCTATAAACAAGATAGTATATTGAACCTATGGTGCTTTAAATCACATCAAAGGGATCAACCATGCACTGAGAAAAAGCTCTGAGAAGATCAGTGTTTTGAAGTAGTCATAACAGAGAAGTGAAGTAGATATATAATCAAAATGTATGTATTAGATCACATAGAAATACAATGTCATTGGAAACATTCTATTGCACAATGTGAGGTTAGTGATTGAGCTATGGAGTGAGCTCTCAAATCACATAGGATCCCTCTCTATTGCTCTCCAAAATTGGGGCATTTCATGTGAGTCTTTTGAACCACTTTTATAGTTGAGTTTGGAGCCAAGCTTTGAATTCAAAATTCAAATTCTCATCAAAACGTGAGTCCTAAAGTATAGGATATATTCTCTCATCAATCATCTACCAAATAACTCAAGATTTGATACTTCCTAACTCCATGTGGAAGTAAGGCACTTTTACAAAGGTAAAAGGTAATTGATTTTACAAGGGATTGATCCTAAATGACTATATGGGATATATGCTAATTATCCAAGTATGTGGGCTTGGATTCTCTTGCACCAACAAGTATCCCTCAGGAGCTACCAAAAGAGAAAAACAAAAGCTACTATCTTTGGAAAAATATCATAGCATTATCAGTGGTCAACTTTATCAATATTTTATTCACGAGAGCATCTATCGAAAATGTTTTGAAGAAGAAGAAGCAAAAATAGTTTTAAAGGCTTTCCACGATGAACCTTGTGGTGGGCATTTTGTAGGTGATCTGATGGATAAAAAAGTTCTCTTGCCAAGGTATTGGTGGCCGAATCTCTTCAAGGATTGTGATGCTATTGTAAAAAGTGTGACAAGTGTCAAAGGATAGGTAAGCCTACACTGACACATGTAGCTCCCCTCACACCTATTTTGGCCCTAAAGCCTTTTGAGAAATGGGGGATTGACTTCATGGGAGCTATCAATCCTATCTCATGACATAGATCAAGTAGATACATCTTGGTATGCACTGATTATGTCACAAAGTGGGTAGAAGCCAAAGATCTTAAGATAGATCAGGCCATCGACGTGGCAAAGTTCTTATATGAACAAATAATCACTTTATTTGGGTGTCCATTGGAGATAGTAAGCGATAGAGGATTGCATTTCATCAATGAACTAATTGAGGATCTGATGGAGCTATATAAAATCAAACATAGAAAGAGCATGCCATATTATCCAAAGGCAAATGGCTAGGTTGAAGTCACCAACAAGATACTCGAATAGATCTTGACAAAGATTGTGGCTACTTATAGAAGAGACTGGGATGAATGGTTTCCAGAAGCCTTGTGGGCATATCGAATGCCTTATTGAGTAACAACTAAATGCACCCCATTTACACTAGTCTATGGAGAAGAGGCCATTTTCCCAATTGAAAAAGAAGTTCTAATGCTAAGGGTAGCCATCGAGGTTAGATTAGGAGAAGAGAACTTTTTGAAAGAAAGATACACTCGATTGGTCAAGTTAGAGGAAAAAAGACTTCTAGTGCAACAAAGCTTGGGGCCCATTCAAAGAATACGAAAATACAAGCATGACAAAAAACTCAAAACATATGCAATACATGAAGGTGATTTAGTGTTAGTTTATGATAGCAAGTATTATAAGTTTCCTCGAAAATTGCAAACTAGGTGGGTGGTTCCATTCAAGGTGGTGGAGGTAAATCCAAATGGCTCTTTGCAAATACAAGATGTAGGCAGAGAATGCACTCCAATAAAAGTCAACCTACTTCATGTCAAACCATATTTTAATTAGCACATTAGAGTAGAAATCGAATAATAGGAAAGAAATAAAGAAATGGGGTTCAAGTGGGGGATTTGTATATATGTATATATGCCGGCCTTGTTTTTTCTTTTAATTAGTATTATTCCTTTCTATTTTTCAAAGACAAAAACAAAAACTGAATCAAATTTGTTGACATGCAGGATTATTAGAAGTTAGGTGACAAATGGTAGATCACATAACTCAAATGTACTTGTACAATCTCATTATATACTTTTCGGATGAGACGCTAGCCAACATGGAAATACATGTTCAGAACTTTGAGACAAAATATGATGTAGAAGAAGCTCATTGGCTGGTATGCTTTCTAAATCGGGGCTTAGACATTAGCTTTCACATTCCATGGTTTGGGAGATATTTTTTTGAAAGCATAGGGTGGACAGAGGGGAGATATTACTATTTTGACTCCTCAAGGGAAATGCCTAACGAAGACAATGATATCACTTGGGCTTGGTCAAATCTCCTCATGATAGGTAGCAATGATGAGACTCCTAAAGTGGAGCTTGACTCACCTCTTGGAGAACATTGATCATCAAAAGTAGGAATTTCTTGACTTAAAGATAAAATAAGGAAATCTAGTTTGGTAAGCGTGTTTTCAATTAGTCAATTATTCCATATAATCCTTATGCCCTAGTAAGTAATGACAAAGAGAAGATCAATCTATCAGCTTCCACTGAAGTATTCTTTTTTGTTTTTGTGTATGCATGATGTGCAGGAAGGGTGGGGTAGATGCTCCTTTCTATGTCTCCCTAACTCTCAAGACATGGAAAATGAAAAAAAAAACAACAAAAACAAAAACATGAGTATATATGTGTGTTAGTGTGCTATGGCGGGTTAGTAGGCAAGTGGAGTCATCTTGGCCGAGTGGTCGGGAAATGTGAGGAGATGCTAGCTTCATCATAGGCTTGGATAGTGATGTGTTTATCTATCTTTTATGCTATGTGTCATAGCCGGGTGGTAGGTAGGTGGGAACTAACTTGGCTGATCAATCAAGACAACGAGCCACACCCAAATTTGCTATGGGCTAGCACGTGTATATGTGCATATACATCGTGTATATGTTTCATTGCACGCTATGTTGTGTTGATAGATGGGTCGAACAAACCTAGCCAGATGATCAAGGCCATGAGTCGCATCCAGTTGCAACATAGGCCGACTCGTGAGTTAAAAATAAGCAAAAAGAAAAAAAGAGAAAAAAATTCCCAGTCTTGAGGGGGAGAGATAGAGAGGGGGAGGGCGATGATCACCCCGAAGTATGTGTTTTTGCATGTATGTATCTACTGGGGTGAGATGTTGATTGCTGATACATCGACCACTCAAGGCCAACATTGACAAAAGGCATAATTATTATATGTGCATAACTGGTTAGCTTGTAAGCAACATATCATATTTGTTTTTTCTCATGTTATTGATAAGTTTGTTCCAAAAGTTGGTAATGGTGTATGCTTCTTAAAAAGCTCTTTATTTATATCTCGCTTCATTTTGGGTGATCTGTTATTGGGATATGAGGTAAGGACACACTTTAGAAGATCTCATTTTTGCTTGCATAGACATAACATGTATGAAAAAGGAAACCAGAATTACATGCATGATATGATCGCATGATGTTTCATCATTGCCTCCTTATTACATGTTTATATTTTGATGTAAGATTGATCTAACACTTTTTTTATTAGTAAGCAGATGATAAGGGTGCAACATGTGAAGAAGGGCTCAACAAGGTATGCAAGGTATGAAATTTTTTTTGTTGAATAATAAATAATGTTGAAGCCAGACATTTAGGGCACTCACTTCTACATCCAATGCAATATCTATTTTTATCAATTGAAATTATGTTTTGGGGCTTAAGGCATATGCATTCATTTTGGTGTTCTTGCGTACACGTACACGTACACGTACACGTACATGTACACGTACGCGTACGCGTACGCGTACACGTACGCGTACGCGTACGCGTACACGTACACGTACGCGTACACATACACGTACACGTACACGTACACGTACACGTACACGTACACGTACACGTACACGTACACGTACACACACATACATGTGCACATACACATATGCATATGCACAAACATATCTACAAATGCATGTACACACATGCATGCATTATTGCATATACACATACACACATTAACACATACTAATCATGTTGGAGGAGATGGTGGACACCTTCCATAGATGAGATGGTGCTGCAAATTCATGCTTCACACTTGCCAAAACCGAGTTGAGGAGTGCAAAGTAGATCTCTTGAGCTTTCCAAGAAGCACAAATAATCACCCAAATACCTTGGAAGATGATCCTCAAATCATTGAATCAAAACAGATGAGTTGGAGTTTCATCGTGAACCAAAAACTTGCTATTTTGGTCACCACACCTTCTTAGAGAAATGGAGAGTTCTCTTTCTCTGCTAACAATCGACAAAAATCCTTTTGATCATATATAATTAACTTAGGTAGCTAACGTTTTCAAGTTATTTCAATTGAAATGATAAACTATGCTCAGGGAATCATGCTTAGCCAAGCTGAGATGCATCCCAACATTTTTGGGAGTTGATAGTATGCAGACTAGAGTGCAATGTTTTGCACATAACTCGAGAATGGCTGAGGCAATCAAAGTGAAACTTTGTAGGAAGCAAATAGATAATCTACAGAATCTATACCAACTTAAATAACTAAAAATGATCAAGTAGATGTTGAGAAATGGATCAAGGATGTTCACTGTTCTGATTGATACATGACAAAGTAGAAGATATGAGATATGAGAAAAATATATGTATTAATGCACATAAATTACATTGAAATTGGCAATGAATGATTGCACAATGTGAGGGAAATGATAGAGCTATAGTGTGAGATCAATATCCATATGAAATCCCTCTGAATGTCTCTTCAAATTGGGCTCTTTTGGCTTAATATTCACATGACTAGATAGTCCTCTTTTATAGCCTTTTTGTTGGAGCCAAGATTCAAGTTTGAATTTGAATCTTTACCTATAAAGATTCTCCTAAGAACTCGTATGTCTTTCCTCATATGCACATTTATAAGTAGTAAAAATTAATGTTTTACAAGAGATCATTCATGTGCTAATACATGAATGCACATATGAACTTTAGGATAAGTGGCCAAGCATTTGGACTTGGAGTAATTGCACCAACAGATCCCCCTCAAGACTAACATGCTTGAAATTCAACTCTCTTTGATCTCCTATTATCCAATCATCATCTTGAACCTATTCCTCCATCCAAAGATTTAGCTAGCATATCTGCACATTGCAAGTTTGTTGATACATAGCACAAGTGTATATCCTTGCTAAGTAGCTTTTCTCTCACATTAATGATAATGCACTTCAATGTGATTGGTCCTTGCATGATATACATGATAAGCAACCAAATGTAGTGAGCTAGTATTATCTCCAAAGATCATTGGAGTGTATGCATGTAGCCCCAAGTCTGAGTAGAGTAGCTTTAACCACATTGTCTCTTGTGTTGCATTTTCTAGGACCCTATATTCAGGTTCAACTGATGACAATGCCACAGTTGGTTGTTTATTTGATGACCATGATATTAACTTAGATCCTACAAAAGATAAGTAGCCAGAGGAACCCATATTATCATCTTTTGAGCCAGCACAATCTACATCAAAGTATAGCTTGAAATCCAAGTCATATGTGAATGGATAGAATAGCCCTTCATTTATGGTACCCTTCAAGTACTTTAAGATCCTTTTGGAAACTTCCAAGTGGGGTTTTCTTGGTGTATGCATGAATTGAATCAATGTACTCACCCCATAGCATATATCTACTCTTGTTAGGGTTGCATAATTGAGACACCCAACAAGCCTTTGATAACCTATACTGTCTTCAAGCAACTCTCCTTCATGAGCAATGAGTTTGTGGTTTAATTTCATGGGTGTACCTGCAATTTTTGCATTTTCCATTTTCCATTTTGAACTTAACTAGCACATCATGGATGTTCTTTCTCTGAGTAATGAAAACACCAGAGTCTATATAAACAATCTCTAAGCCAAGAAAATATGTAAGCAATCCAAGATCATTTATCTTGAATTCCTCCTTCATCTGGGTTTTAATCTTCTTGATGCCATTGACATCGTTCCTTGTAATGATAATATCATCCACATAAACACATAAATAAATAACCTCTGAATTAGTCTTCTTAATGAAAAATTAAGAATCTGCCTTGCTTGCAACAAAACCTTGGTCCTACAAGTATGTGACAAGCCTATGGCTCCAAGCTCTGGGAGCTTGCTTTAAATCATACATTGCCTTCCTTAATTTACATACATAATCAGGTTTGTCTTTGTCTTCATATCCTGGTGGTTGAGCCATGTAGACCTCTTCAGAGATCCACCTATTAAGGAATGCATTTTTAACATCTAATTGGTACATGCTCCAATTCTTCAAGGCATTAATAGTTACTAAAACTCTGATAGTTGGCATCTTGGCCACAAGTGAGAAGGTCTCCTCATAATACACTCCATGGGTTTGAGCAATCCCCTTTGCTACTAGCCTTGCTTTATACCTATTTATTGTGCCATCTGAGTTCTTTTTCACTTTGTAGATCCATCTAGATCCTATTACCTTCATGAATGGTTTTTTTGGAACCAAATCCCAAGTACTATTCTCTTGAAGTGCTTCAATTTCTTCCTACATAGCTTCTGTCCATTCTTCTTCCTTGTTTGCTTCCTCAAATGAAGATGGTTCCTCTGACGTAAAGTCTTTAGCTATGTATATGGAGTGCTTGGTGACTAGTGATGTGTCATAGCCATACCTTATAGGTTTCTTGCTTTCCCTTTGAGATCTTCTAAGTGCTTGATTGGATGACTCTAGAATGTCTTCCAATTTTTTGAGCTTTGCTTTGCTCTTGGACTTCCAAGTTTTGAAATCAATCTATTCTTCATCTTCGGAGTTGACATCCTCTGATGTATGTGGTTCTTCTTTAGTCCGATTTGGAAAATCATTTTCCAAATCATAGGGTAGCTTTATTTTCCTGCAATCATCCTCAAATCAAGAGTTATTTTTATCAAATACCACATCCCTACTTCTGTGAATACTTTGTTAGTGGGATCATATAACCTATATCCTTTCTAATTCTAATCATAGCCAATAAATATGCATCTTTCAGATTTTGGATCAAGCTTTCCTCTAATATGTGAGGGTATGTGTGCATAAGTAATGCACCCAAAGATTTTACAATGATCTTAAGAAGGTCTCCTGCCATTCCATGCCTCATAAGGTGTCATCCCATCTATAGACTTGGAGGGAAGCCTATTGATTAGGTAAGTGGCCGTGGAAATAGCCTCTACCCATAGATAATTAGGAAGTTTTTCTCATTCAACATTGATCTTGCAGCTTCTACTATCGATCTATTTCTTCTCTCTAACACTCCATTTTGTTCAGGAGTGTACCTTGTTGTAATCTCTCCCTTCATGCATCTGTCCTATAAGAAGGAGTCAAACTCATGTGAGAAATACTCACCACCTACATCAGATCTAAGCCTCTTCAAACTTTTACCTGTTTGATTCTCAACCAATGCCAAATACTTCTTAAAACAAGTGAAGACTTCATCTTTATGCTTCATAAAATAAAGTATTGCCTACCTACTATAGTAATCTATGAATGAAACATAATACCTTGACCCTGAAATGGATGGTTCTCTGTTGGGACCCCATACATTTGTGTGTACAAGTTCCAAGTAATCTTCATACATGTATCCTCTTTTGTTGAATGGTTGCCTATGTGACTTGCCTAATTGACATGCTCCACATTTGTAAATCATGTGTTGCTTGGAAACGTTTTGGATGCCAAGCACACTCTGATCCCTGCATATTTGCTTCAACATCCTTTCACCTATATGACCTAGTCTCTTATGCCATATCTCAAATTCAGATAGGGTTTGGTCCTTATAATTGAAGAGAGAAATAATTCTTGTATCTTCAACTTCAAAGGTAAAAATTCTACCAAATTTCTCACCTTTTGCAATCCTCTTAAAGCCTTGTTGAAGGTCCTCCACATATGCTCCATGCCTTGTGAATCTAACTTGTAAACCCTATGTAGCTCAAGCGTAAGCACCACCTCCTTTACTTGTCAATCCGCGAAGACGTGAGGACCGATATGAAGACCATGAGCGAGTGAAGGCACAAGTGCGTGAGTGAAAGCACACAAGCATATGCACACATACACACACACATGCACACAAGGTAAGATCAAAGAGAGGAACAATGGGAAGCTTTCTATTGCAAAGGAACTCTCTTACAAAAGATCTATTCTCTAACAATCTCGATCTCTAACAAGCTAACCTCAAAAATGAGCTCTCTAGCTCTTTTTATAGTTTTTTGACTAGTTTTGGCCGTGTCCAGACCTAGTGTCCGGCCTAGTTAAAGATTAGGTTCCAGGGCTTATTTGAGGGCTCAAACGAAGTCTAAAAATTATGAAAATTGGTAGGATGATACTTCTAACTCGAGAACTCCTCTGCTTGGACAAAATGGAGTTACAAAAATAGAAAATGGTATTTACAATGGTTTTTAGTGATAAAAGCCACTGTTTTGGTAGGGGATTCTTCTGAAAATTTGAGATGTACTTCTTGGAGCTCCCTACTTGCTCCCTCTTCTTGTGTGTCCACTTCTTTGATGCAGTTTTGTGCTTGTCCTTGACCTTGAGCTTCAACACTCCCCCCCTCTCGAGTCTGTCATCCCTGACAGACCCTTGTTGTAATGGTTGTTCGAGGTAGTGCTTTGAGAAGTAGTGTCCAGTCGATAGGAACCAGAGCCATCTATCTTCCAAATGTGGCGTTGTCTGGTTCTTCCTTCATCACTGCGAGCCTTTGCAAGTTGTAGTCCCTTGGTATGTGCTTCTTCCTTGGATTCCAGCATGACTGTGACATTGTGAGTCTCCATTGAGGACCTCTAGATCTTCCAAAGATGATGTTCATGGTAGTCATGTCAAGTACTCATAACCCATAATGAATGATGGGAAGTGTGTTCATGCATGGGTTGAGGAAAATATGTGCCTTGTGCATGGCCTTGTAATGTAGCCCTATGCATGCTTACTTGGAAAATGCATTGGAAGAAGTATGGTGTGAAAATTGAGGGTTGTGAGCTAAGTGCTCAAGGGTATGCCGATGACGAGGTTTCCTAATCTATAATGGTTATGGTGTTGCCAAAGTAAAGATACTTACCATGGTGAAGGGTCGATCGATGTTGATCTCTTCATGTTGTACACCCATCATTGTGATGGAACATTGTGGATGAATGTCCGTGTTGATGGTCCACTGATGAGATTTTTTGAGTGGCTGGTCCTGTCTCCTCTTTTCAAAGCAACATTTGCCAAATACTAAGAATTGAATTTCTTTATATTCCTTGACAAACAACATTGGGTAAGTACGCCAAGCTTAGTTTCACATATTCTCTTTAGCTCACCATAAACAGGAGAAATCTCACCCAGCATACAAATAAGGATTTTCAGGGTATCAAACTAACCCTTGCAGATATCTCCTTGGATGCTCTCGTACATACAGTAGTTAAGCATTGCTCAAGTTGTGGACCTTTCAGCTCTTCCCTCCTACCATGGTAAGGGGAAACAATAGTTGTGGATGCCATATTCATGCCAAGTGCTTGACATCTACCAGACAGGGCAACAATAATATCATCTGCTAGCCGAGACACACTTCTATCCAAACTGATGAATGCCCCGGAATCAATAGTTCCACCTTCAACTAAGCATGACTCATTCCTGGTCCATGAGCCAAACCTGGGAACAAGTTCGTTCTCTCTCTCTCTCTTTTTTTTTGAGAGGAACAATGTCACAAAACAAGAAGACAAAGGTTAGTATCAAAAAATAGTTTACATGTGGCACTGTGCTCTTGTGCATGGGACTCTCAATTGTGTCTATGCATGGCCATGTAATGTGGCCCTATATTTATGCATACTTTGGAAATGCATGACCTGAATGGTGCAAAAGACAGGGTTGTGCAAGGAGCACATGGTTGTCGCTCCTCGAGGCTTGATGTCACTTGCAGATGTTGATGCCATCTTTGTTGGAGGTATCCATTGGATCTCGAGATGACAACTGATCCTTCCTTCTTATAGGGATCCATTTGAGAATGGTCTTCGACTGTTTAGTGATCTCCTTCGGCTGCTTCATGTTTGGATGGTTTCTTTAGGGTTTGATCCTTCATGGTTGGCCCTTTGGTTCTGTGGGGCCTACCGGTGCTTTTGGCTTCCATACCCATACCATTGTTGTTGGTCTTCTGACTATGGCCAAAGAGGTGAGTTTATTCTCTTGTGGTCTCTCTGCTTGGTTCTTTCCCTTTTCTCTCCTTGGCTTCTTGGTTGAGACCTTTTGCATGGTGGAGAGCATAGGCGTATGTGCATGTAAGAGTCCTTTGGGAACCCACATGTGTAATTGCCCTTGTCGAGCTGCAACTAATTTCTTAGGCACCCAAACTTGTCGGATACCTTGTGGTTGAGCTTGTGCGAGCTTCTTCCTTCGTCTTCTGGCCTGGTTGGCTGGTCTGGATGGGATTTGTGGGGGCAAGGCTGGTGGTTGCTCTCCTTTGCGTACCCAGATATGCTTCATGCCCAGAACGGCTTTCTTGTTGAATGGTGTCTTTCTATTTGTTATAGCAATTGTCTTGAATTGTTGCGCTTGCTTCTGAGGTTGAACTACTGTGGATGCTTTATCCTTCGAAAAAGAAAGAGGGTCTGCTTGCCTTTGCAACTGTCCATCCATGATTGAGTCCTTCTGGATCATAGAGTTTTTGACACATACAACATCTTGCTCGTGAAGATTAGTCTTAGAGGAACTAAAAGAGTGTGTGGTGCCATGATCTATGAGCATGCAGTTCTCTAATTCTAATGTAATGCATTGTTCATGTACCCAAACTTGAAGAAGTTGATTTCTAAGGTTCAAGTTGACTGCATGGTCATAAATCCAATCTTGACCCAAGACAAGTGGTTCCATAAGGTCCTCATCTTGACACACTAGCATTTTGACTTTCATTGGAACATCTTGAAGGTAGATGGGAAATTCCACCTCGCCCAAACAAGGGGTTTCCACACCTCCCAATCCTATGAGATAAGCTTCTATGGGATTGATGTTCAACTGCAAGTCTTGGTAGTAGGAAAGTCTAACTGCACTAGTTGCTGCACCTGAGTCAATCAATGCTTTCACAGTTCTTGCACTCTTTCCTTGTCCTATCTCTATGGTCACAAAGGGACGTCGATCAATGCTTTGAGAAGTAATTATGCCTGATTTTCGACACATATCCATGTGATATTTTGGGGTTTTTGAGTTGACATCTAGGCCTAGTCGCCTTAATGTATTTCGCCTAATATGCTCTCTGGCCTCTGCCTTTGCTTCTTCTCTCACCCTTAACTCTTCTTCTTTTCGCTTCTTAGCAGTGTTGAGTCTCATTAGCATATCCTCAGTAAGAGGTTCTTGATACAGCTTGACTCTACATCCACTAATGTAGTTTGGCAAGATGTCTCCTTCTAAAGTGGCCAATTGAACTGCACCGCTAGTGGAAATTCTATTAATGATTATGGGTCCATATCCTCGTTTTTCCAACTTGTGGGCATGCTGCTTTAGTGTATAAACCAACACCAGATCTCCCTCTTTCAGTCCCTTCTCCTTGATGTGTGCATCGAAGTATGCCTTTTGCCTTTTCTTTATAGTGTAGATGCCTGCTGCCGCTCGTAGTCTCATCTCACCTAAGCATTCTAAATCAAAGATCCTGGATGACAACTCATGTTCATTCCACTCATGCTCTTGTGCTACTTTTAAAGCCGGGATTAAGAAATCTAATGGTAGCACAACATTCTATCCAAAGACCATCTGAAATGGGGTGGCATTGAGTACCGTTTTGTAGGCAACTCGGTAAGCCCAAACAACATGATGAAGTTGTTTGTCCCAATCAGAGCATTTATTATTTACCAGTTTAGTCAAGACATTACATAGGATCTTGTTTGTGCTCTCAGCTTGTCCGTTAGCTTGTGGATGATAGGGGGCAGACTCCTTATGTACAACCATGAATTCTTGGAGAAGATTCTCAATGACTTTGTTCAAGAAGTGTGTACCTCTATCACTTACTAACTCTATCGGTAATCCATATCTAGTGAACACATTCTCAAATAAGAACTTAGCCGTAGTCTGAGCATCATTCTTTGTTGTAGCTTTCACTTCTACCCACTTGGTCAAATAATCTGTGGCTACAATAATGTATTCAGCATGGGAGTTTCTAGCTGGGGGGTTAATAGGACCTACAAAGTCTATGCCCCACTTCAAGAATGCACATCCTCCCATCATTGGCCTCAAATGCATCTATCTTTTCTAACCGGATATTGTGCACGTTGGCATGTGTCACACTTCTTCACACAGGTATGTGCATCCATATGAAGAGTGGGCCACCAAAGTCTTGAGAAGAGAATGGTCTTGATTAATCGGTCAGGACCAAAATGTCCACCTGCAACACCACTGTGTGCAGTTTCTAAGACTTTCAAATAGTCTGATTCGTGAACACACAATCTTAGGTAGCCATCTTTGCCTCTTCGATATAGGTTCTCTCCAACTAAGGCATAGTCTTGAGCTTCTTGCTCCATACTTCTTCTTCATTCTAGGCTAGCCTCTTTGGGTAATGTCCCTGATCGCATGAATTCTACCAATGGACCACTCCAATATGGAGTTAATGATACTTGATAAAGGGTTGCATGCTCCACTGGGGGTTTTTCCTGGCACATTGGACAATTCTTAATCCACTCATGAATTTCTTTGTCCATGCTAGGCCAATACACTCCTAAACGGTTTAGATTCTGCAATGTTCGTTGTTTAGAATAGTGATTTCCTAGCAATCCTTCATGGGCTTGTTGCAACCAACTACTATGTTCATCATCCTTGACACAACAAGCTAGTACACCTTCTGTATCTTGTTTGTACATGCTTCTTGCCAATATGTGATATTTCTGTGATTTTACAATTTCTTCTTGTGATGTTTTCACATTCTTATTTGCGGGTCCAAAGGTTAAGACTGGTACCAACTTACTTGCCCATTTAGGAACAACTTCTAAGTTGAACAGATAAGCATCAGGTAGGTCATCAGACACTCCTTGCGGTGGCTCTCCTGAAGTGATGCGAGAAAGGTGATCTGCCCTAAGGTGGGTTCTACCTTTCCTGACAATGACTTCAAAGTCATATTCCATTAGTAAGAGGAACCATCTTACTAGATGTCCTGTATTGCAAGGTTTATTGACCAAATATAACAAAGCTTGATGATCAGTGAAAAACTTGAACTTATTAGCCAATAGATAGTGCCTAAACTTCTTTACGGCATATACCATGCCTAAACCCTCTCGCTCAGTTGTGGTATAGTTTCGTTCAGTTGTGGTTAGCTGTCTGCTAGCATATGCTATGGGTAAATCTAAATTTCCTTCACCTTTGGGTTGTGCTAGCACACATCCTATGGCATGATTGGATGCATCCACATGGACATGGAATGGCTTATTCCAATCAGGAGTGGTGAGTATTGGTGCTGTGCACAAACATCTCTTCAACTCATTGAAGGAATTTTTGCACTCATCATTCCACTCAAAATTTGTCAACAATGCATAAAGAGGTTTAGCTATGATCGCATACATGTGGATAAACCTACGGTAATATCCACAATGGCCCATAAAGGCTTGTACCTCTTTAACATTCCTTGGTCTTGGAAGCTCTGCTATGGCTCTTACTTTATCCTCATTTGTAGATATTCCGTTCTTAGAAACAATATGACCTAAGATCTTACCTTGTTGAACCATGAAAACACACTTCTCTAGGTTTAGACACACTTGATATCCTCTACACTTGTTGATGATTTGTCTGAGCTCAGGGATGTGGTATCTTCTTTCTTGGGAATGAGCACATAAATCATCCACATATACTTCTAAGCTCTTTCACAAGAACTCTTTGAAGACATGACACATGAGCCTTTGGAATGTTGCAGGTGCATTTGTGAGCCCAAATGGCATCACACAAAATGCAAAGATTCCCCACTCTGTGGCAAAAGCAGTCTTATCTTAATCTTCTGGGGCAATGGCTACCTGGTTGTATCCAGAAAATCCATCAAGGAAGCTATAAACTTCCTTGCCTGCAACACACTCCAATAGATGTTCAGTGATTGGAAGCGGATAACTATCTCGAATTGTAGTAGCATTAACTTTTTTAAGGTTAATACACACTTGTAATTTCCCATTCTTCTTGGGCACCACTACAATGGGGGACACCCACTCAGTATGCTCAATCTCATAGATAAATCCAGCTTCAATCAACCTATCAATTTCTTCTTTTATTTTGGCGGCATATGTATCATTATATGTGTAGGGCTTTTGTTTGGTGGGCTTGGCATCATCTGTCATGGAGATCATATGAGAGCATATTCTTGGATCTACCTCTTTCAAGTCTTTATAATGCCACACAAACATGCCCCTATATTCCCTTAATAGCGCTACGAGCTCCATTTCTTCTTCTGCACTTAGGTCATCTCCTATGTATGTACATCTCTCTCCGTTCCTCTCAACGGTCACAACAATCTTTTTGGTCTTTTCTTTATTATCATAGGCTTCTCTTGTGGTGGCCTCTCTCTTAGGCATTCGTACCGAAATTTTGCGGTCTTCAACTTCATATTTCTTGAAATTCTCTGGTACTTCAAACAATGATTCATCCTCTTCGTGTTTCACAGATTTTCTTTTCTTTTTCTTTTGACTACCCTGACTTCCTTCCTTTGAATTTACAGTTTTAATACTTGTGAGAGGTTCTTCTTCTTTTTGGATCATCGTCATTCTCTTCTTCCTCTATGACATCACTAGGGTCACATTCTTCTAACAAGGGCTGACACATGAACACTCAAATATCATAACCCTCCTCATCACAATGAGGTGTCCATTGTTCTTCATTGACTGCAATGTCCATGGTAGCTAAGATTTCTGCCCAATCATGAGGCTCAAATTCCTCATCTGGAAAGATCATCAGTGTATAGGCTAGGTCTTTAATTGGTCTATCTCCTGGAGAAGTTCCTTCTTCTCTTGCCTTTAAGCATTTTTCCTCTTCCTCCGTGACCTTGCACATCCACAAATGAGTATCTTCATGCAACCAGGATGGATCAGGTGAACTTCCAGAATGCACAGAGATAGAATCTTCTTTCGCTTTGTGGATAGGATTCCACTGTAGGGGTCGTACATCTCTGAAGGTGTAATCCTTCAAATTGACCTTGGTGGTGACCCCTAAGTGTTGTAAGTACAAGGAGTTGGTTCCCCAATCCTGCACTATTTGGCATTGTCATAGGAAGGGTCTTCCTAGGATCATCTCATAGACATTATTTTTCTCAAAGTCACATATAGCAAATGTATGTTCAAACTCTACACCACAGGTGGTTAGAGTTATCCCTTCTAGCAATCCTAGAGGTCTTTCAAAATGACCATCTGCCATTTGAAGCTTCATTCTAGTTGGTCTTAATGTGGGTTTGCCCCATTGCTTCCACAAGGAGGTGGTTGCAATAGCGACACCAACACCTGAATCTATGATTGCTTTGGTTGTGTAACCTTGGTAGGTGATTGGAAGATAAGTATTACCTTCTTCACCCTCACACATGTTCCCTATTTTGTCTAGAGGTATCTCAGGGACTTTCTGCTTAGAGTCTGCTTTTGGCATTTTGGAATCAAGTTCTAGAATTTGATCCTTCACATGATTCCATAGCTTAGGTTTTGCTTTGAGTAGCTCTTCTACAATGAGATGACACTGAACCTTAGTGTTCTTCACGACATCGGTGTTCCTTGGAACCACTGAGTCTTCGTTTCTTACCAGTATTGTGGGAGCTCTAATCTAGAGAGATTCAGACTCCCATGGGCTTGTGAATTGTGGCAACTCTTGTAAAGAATAAGATTCAAAATCTAATCTCTCATCTTCTTGTTGCTCTGCTTGTTCTTCATAAATGGATGGAATGTCTTTGGGAAATTGATCGTGAATATCATCAATTTCAAGAATAGGAGGGGGATTACCCTTCTCCTTGGCCCATTTCTCTTCTTGTATTTCCCGCAAGAACTCTTGAGAGTAATTTTGAATTGAAAGAGGTGTTCCAACATCCGTGGAATTAGGAACATAAGCTTTCATTGGTGGAGAGATTTCTCTCTCAACAACTGGTTGAGCTGGTGGAGGTAACAAAACTTGTGGTTTGTTTACCAACTGCTCTAATCTTTCTAGTAAGCCCTGAAAATGCAAATCCAGTTTGACATAGTTTGTCTGATTGAACTTTTGACTAGTCTTGAGCATGGCTTGAGCTAGTTCTACCATTTTCATGCACATTTTTGTCCGTTCAATCTCTAAGTTGGCTCTAGGGTAACTCTTGTCTAGGTTTGCAGCTATTGGCCCTTCTTGAAGTCGAGCCTGGTAGGCCTTGAACATCATGTCCAAGCCTTTTGAGGTTGGATCTGCAAGAACAGACCCTGGTTGTAGTTTATTTACAATGGGTGGTGGGGTAGGATGAGGTGGTGTGGGTGGAGTTTCGTCATGCGAGGGACTTTGAGATGCAATGTCTTCTATCTTTGTTTTTGCTTTTTTTAGGCTTTCTTCTAGTTCTGATAACTTTTTATTCCACTTGCGATTGGCCTTCTCTCTGGTATCTTTCCATGTTCTTGTTTTCCTCTTACTAGGATCTCCTGATTCACTTGACTCCGATTGTGTCTGTTGGTTTGTCTTGTTTTAATGCTTGTGTCCTAGTAACTGCCTGTACAAGAGCCACATTACTACTACTTGCACTTGAATCTGCCACTAAGCCTACCACATTGATGGGTGTAACCTTGGGCACACTAGAGGGGTTTCTTGGAGAATCTCTGGGGAGATGGTCTTTACCACACTCAGGACAAAAGGCTTGTATTGTGATGTTCTATCCTTGTCCCAGATTTGGTGAGTGGGGACATTCACGAATGAAATGATCACCCTAGCATCTAAAACATGGTCCTCTAGGGGCTTGTGGTCTCATTTGTCTCAATTGGGGCCTAGGGTTAGGATTTGTTTACATGACATTGGAGTATTCTGGCTCCCAATTTTGTTCCATAGGTGGTGCCTCATATTGATATGGATAAGTCTCACTATGCTCAGGTGACTCTGTGTAATAAGCATGTGGACTACCTTCATGGGAGTAGTCTGAACTATGAGCATGAGAGTCATTCTCTGAGATCAGTGGGGTCACTGGCACCAATGCTCTATTAAGGTTCTCTTCTGCTACTGCATACTTAACTGGAATTACATTGGCAGGTGCTGGTGGTTGGTTTCCTAGGACTGGTTGTGGCCTATATGGTGCCCAATATTGTTGTTGTGGTCTATAATATGGCTCTTGGTATTGGTTTTGATACCTACCTTGTTGGTAAGGTTGCTGATAAGTTTGTCTAACAACCTGCCTATTGTAGGGACAATCTTGAGCCGTATGGTTCGTGTATTTTCTCTCAATAGTGCAATATGGAGCATTCCTTTCTCTAATGTTTTGGTTTTGCATTGGGCATACATTAGCCATGTGGTCACCTCCGTAAGTATAACACCGATTCAATGAGGTGACTCTTGGTATTTGTCTATTTTGAACTCCTAGCTTCTTGGCAACTTGCTCTGCTATCTCATCCAGCTCACTAGAGGCTCTGGAGGTATGACTAGTAGAACTGTCATAGTCTTTATAGAGTTTGGATAGTCCTAACTCCTCACCCAAGTTGTCTTCTATGTCAATGCAGGTCCGCACCACACTCTTCTATGCTTCTAGGCTCTTTCAAGTATACATATGATCTTAACTTGGTGTTTAGTAAGCCATCTAAAAACAAAGCCACTTGTTTGGCTGGTGTGGGTAACTCTGGAGCGGGGCATCTTTCTAGGTACTGTCTGAACCTTCTATCGGCTAGTCGCACTGTTTCTTGGGGTGTCTGATTGAAGCTGTGGATCAAAGATGATGTGCTATGCCTGATAACAATCTTGGAAAATTCTACAATGAATTCGTCTAGAAGTTGACCTATATTGCGATAGTTGCGACTACTTAGTGGTTGAAACCAAGCTAAGGCAATGCCCTTAAGAGTCAAACCAAATGCCTCGTACTGGGTGAACAAATCCTCAACCTGTTTAGCTCTTAACACTTGTTTGAATTCGGCCACATAATCATAAGGATCTCCTGTCCCATCAAAATAGTTCTTCATTACCTTGATCACTTGAGTGGGTCTAAGGGTTCTTGGGTGCTCTCGAGGTCTAGGCAATGGAAAATCATGTTCATCTCTTTGTTGCCTATGTGCTTGATGTCTCTCTCTTTCAGGTCGTTCATTTTCAAATCCTGATCTATTTTTACCCACAATTTGTGCAAAACTTACCTCAGGTCTCTCTCTAGTTCTTTCTCTCTGGGCTTCATGAGCTTGGGATGATCCTACTCCTTGGAGGCGATGGGAAACATTGGATCTTGGTGGAGGGAAAATCAATTCACTCTTCCAAGTATATGCATGTCTATCATGTTCTATTACCAAGAACATTTTTTATGATGTGTTATCCAAGTAGACAACTTTGTCTGGTGTCTCTGGATCCTTGAACTCGTAGATGATGACTATGCCCAATTGGCTAGGTTGATCTGGCTTGAATCTCCAAAAGGCTTCCTCTGTTTCTCTATTTAAGAATAGTTCTATGCTTTTGTTGTCTTGAGGAATCCAATCCGGAGTGATCACTCTGGTCAAAACTGATTTACCTCTAGGAGTCTGGGGTCCTTGTCCTACATTTCCTTGTTCTAGGTCTCCTATCTCATTCTCAGGAGTGATATTTCCAAACTCATCGATCCTATCTGGTAGGTTGGTGACCACATACATGGTTCCTTCATTATGAATGTATGAACCCTCTTCGAACTTGACTACTTGGTGTTCAAGTCCAAAGGGTTGATCTGGATTTTTGAGTTGGACCACTGATCGCCTCAGGCCATCCTCATAGATGCGAGCACCTAATTGGTTGGTCCGAATATATTCCAGCTGTGTCTTATATGGACCTTCTGGTGTTTGTAGATAGGCAGTTCCTGAGCCACCTACAGGTTTCCCCATGCTAAAAGACATCTCTGAATCACTTGTGTCTGAACTTAGTACGTAAGGATAACCACTTAGTTGTTGTACCCAAGACTTAGCTGTAAGGTTGACACTAGCCTCATAAGATCTAATGCTTTATCTATCCTTGCCTAGGTGTCTACCAGATCTTAGGTTCATAAGCTTTGGTTAAGAGTCCAAAATTTCTCCTTGGTATGGTTCAAAATCCTTTGGAGTCCCCTTGGGTTCCTGGTCCCACCTGAGGGTTAACTTCAAATTATCCTATCTGAAAATTGTTGAAGAAACACTCACGAATTTGACAAACAGACATAAAAAAGAAAAAAAAAAAGGAAAGCAGAATCAGAGAAAATCAAAAGCCTTAGTGGAAGGACAAATCCACGACCGTTATGTACAGTACAGAATCTTCCAGGATCAGAGTACGTTACGCCGAATCAAATTGTACATAGAGAGAACGTGCAAAGGAATAATAGAAGGGAAGTGCGAACAAGAACGTGCTTAAGAAGAGCGTGCAGTATAAATAAGAGCACATATAGAAGAGAAGAAGAGAGAGAGGAGAATAGAGATAGAGAGAGAGACGAAATATAGCAGATGCACAGAGACGCAGAGTTATAGACAGAAGACGCCATAGATCGCGTATGTAGAAGAAGACGCTAGAGATCGCGTATGTATAGATGAATAACAGAAGCCTGAGATATCGGGTATTCATCTGAGAGAAAGATGGTAATAAGAAACTACTCAGTATAGGAGAGTTTCTTTAGCTTGAGCAAGAAGAGGCCAAGCTCACTTGTACACATCTTCTCTAATAGAAAACACATGTTCATGTGGATGTTTGTGCGTACTGTTTGTATGCGGAAGAAACAGAGTATGTTTTAAAGTTAGTTAATAGTTAACGTTTTCTTAGTAACCGCATTTTCGGTCAATTGCAGTTCTTACTGTAAAAGTATTTTTCCGGTAGAAGAACGAAGTAGATCTCATAGAGTAATGCGAAGTTTTGTGTGAGAGATAGCTCATTATGTAGCTAGACATCTCTACTTTTAGTTGATTAAGGTTTTCGGTGAAAAAGATATCTATACACAGTACAAAGTGTGACCGGAAAGAGGCTGTCTGAACTAGTGGAGTTTTTCCTTAAACTTCAGAAAGTGTTCAGTAAGTTAAGGAAGCTTTTGCGTCACTTCCTTACTTCATGTATGTTTACTTGAAGTAATTATAAAAAGATTTGAAGTTCATTCCGGTACAATTCCGGTACGATTACGGTGTCAGTCCAGTGACAGTCTGGTGAAGTTTCGGTGAAATTTCTTCCAGTGAATTTAGAGCGCAGTCTTATATGTTGAGCGCTAGACTTCGCTAAGCTATTGGTTGATTACAGAAGTGTTCTGAATCACTCTAGCTTAGTTCTTCTTGGGCGTGGCGATTTCCGCAGGCTTACTAAGGTTCAGCCTTCGTCGCGTCGACATGGAGTAGTATCAGAGTAAAGAAAGTATACCACATTTCCGCAACAAAAGTTATCCATGTAGGATTCGAAACGAGCTTTCCAACAAGCTATAGAGCTCAAAAAATGGACTTTTGCTGAAAAGGTTATGTCAAATCAGGCTCTTGGGGGTCAAAACAGGCAAACAAGACCTTTTGGAAAAATCACGATTTTGTGTGAAAATCGCAATTTTGAGGAATCATGAAAATCGTGATGCTGAGCTCTAATGAAAATCACGATTCTGAGAGATCATGAAAATCACGATGCTAAGCAATCACAAAAATCACGATTTTGTGAAATCATAAAAATCGAGATGTTGAGAACTAATGAAAATCGCGATTTTGAGTAATCCCCAAAAATGCGATTTTGGCTGAAAAGCGTGAAAAATGCGATTTTGAGTGAGAATCGTGAAAAATGCGATTTTGAGTGAGAATCATGAAAAATGCGATTTTGAGAATGATCACAAAATCATGATTTTGAATGAAAATCGTGTTCTTGAAAATCGCGATTTTGTACCTTAGTGAAAATCGTGTTTTTTGAAAATCGTGACAATCGCAATTTTGGATGAAAATCGTGTTTTTGAAAATCGCGATTTTGGAGCCACAGAGAAGCGTGTTTTCACAAAATCGTGTTTTTGATTGAAAATCGTGATTTTGACTGAAAATCGTGATTTGTGAGAATCGTGATTTTGAGCCCACTGAAAATCGTGTCTTCTCAAAATCGTGTTTTTGAGAAATTTAGAGAATCGCGATTTTGAGCACAACCAGAGAATCGCGATTTTGAGAGTGACCCCAGAATCGTGTTCTTTTCAAAAAGCTTTTAGGCAGGAAATAGAAAATCGTATTTTTTTGAAAAAAATTGAATTTTATGAAAATCGCGATTTTCAGTCAGAATCATGTTTTTTTTTGCGGGAAATTCAAATTTCTGAGCGTCGAGCAATGGTGAGCTCTGTATGTGCAGAAAATCATGAAAAAACATAGGTACTTGCTCTCCCTTGCACCTCCTAACTCCTCACATAATAATCCATGAAAAATGGTGTGAAAATGGTGAAAATGCACTAGAAAACAAGAAATTTCTATGAAGATGAAGATGGAAGAAGATGGACATGGTGATGATGATGAAGATGAAGAAGAAAAATCAGAAAATGAACAGAAATGACAGTTTTTTTACCTTCCAACGTTGCAAATCTACGATCTTACCATCACAACGCTCGTCCTCGAAGCTCTCTCCCCGGCAATGGCGCGAAAATTTGGTGTAGCTCAAGCGTAAGCACCACCTCCTTTACTTATCATTAGAAGTGTCTCCATTCTTGTTGAGCTTTGTCTCATGTGTGAAGAGTTGTCCCATCAATGTATTGAGGTCAAGTATCTACATGTCCATATATAGGTCCATTGCTGTGGTAAAAGACTCCCATTTGTCATCACCCTTGATGCCATTTATGATCTTCCTTACTATCTGCTCCTCTTCTATTTCTTCTCCAATACTCCCAAGTTGATCAGCTACAATCTTGATCACATAGTCAGCTACACTTTGCTTTGATTGCTTCTTCAAGGTTGTGAACTCCATCCAAAGCTAGTTCTTTTTGGCCCTTGTATTTGATGAGAAGTATGAAGATAGTACTTCCCAAGTCTCTCGGGAAGTCTTACGATTCCTAATATGAGGTAACAAAAAATCAGATATTGAATTGAGTATGTAAGACCTGGCTAGAGCATCCTTTGCACACCATGCAGCTAGTCTCTCTTTCTCCTCTCTTGTAGGTCTGTTTTTGCTTCTAAAGGTTAGCATTCTAAAATTCTTCATCTCCACATATGTATCCATACAAGCTTCTTCCTTGGAGGTAAGCCTTCATCCTTAGGGACCAAGCTAGATAATTGCCCCTGTCCAATTTTTCAATGAATGATGGAAATCCATCTCCCATTTTACCTAGATGTTGCTCTGATACCGCTGTTGGAGGAGATGGTGGACACCTTCTAGAGATTAGATGGTGCTACAAATTCCTGCTTCACACCTGTCAAAACTGAGTTGAGGAGTGCAAAGTACACCTCTTGAGATTTCTAGGAAGCACAAATAATCACCCAAGAACTTTGGAGGATGATGCTCAAACCAGTGGATTAAAACAGATGAGTTGGAGTTTCATTGTGAACCAAAACTTGCTATTTTGGTCACTGCACCTGCTCAGAGAAATGAATAGTTCTCTTTCTCTGCTACCAATTGACCAAACTCCTTTTGGGCATATCTAACTAACTTAGGTAGCTAACTTCTGCAAGTTATTTCACTTGAAATGATAAACTATGCTCAGAGAATGATGCTTAGCAACACTGAGATGCATCCCAACATTTTCGAGAGTTGATAGTATGCAGACTAGAGTGCAATGTTTTGCACATAACTCGAGAGTGGCTGAGGCAATCAAAGTGAAATTTAGTAGCAAGCAAGTATAAATTCTAATGAATCTATATAAACTTAAATCACTAAAAATGATCAAGTACACACTGAGAAATGGATCAGAGAAGGTCACTATTTTGAGTAATACATGACAGAGTAGAAGATATGAGATATGAGAAAATTATATGTATGAATGCACATAAATTACATTGAAATTGACAATGAATGATTGCACAATGTTAGGGTAATGCTAGAGCTATAATGTGAGCTCAATATCCATATGAAATCCCTCTGAATGTCTCTTCAAATCAGGCTCTTTTGGCTTCATATCCATGCGACTAGATAGTCCTCTTTTATAGCCTTTTTGTTGGAGCCAAGATTCAAGTTTGAATTTGAATTTTTACCTAAAAGTGTTCCAAGGTTGTAGGAATTTATTTCCTATAATTCCTCACCAAATAGTTCGTGGAAATATTCTTCTAAGAACTTGTAACTGGAGGTCTTTCCTCATATGCACTTTTACAAGGAGTAAAAATTAATCTTTTGCAAGAGATCATTCATGTGCTAATACATGAATGCACATATGAGCTTTAGGATAAGTGGCCAAGCATTTAGGCTTGGAGTAATTGCACCAACAAATTATACATGCATATACACATTCACATGCATGCATATTCACATGGATGCAAATGGAGATGCATGCACATGCACATGCATGCTCATACATATACACATGCATATACATACACATGCATATACATACACATGCATACATATACATGCACATACATACACATGCACATACATAAACATGCACAAACATACACATGCACATAAATACACATGCACATACATACACATATGCATATACACTTACACATACATATGCACATATATACATATACACACACATACACACATACACTTACACATACAATTACACATACACATGCACATACATACATATACACACACATAAACATATACATACACATACACATACACACACATACGCATATACACTTACACATACACATGCACATACATACATATACACACTCGTATACATACACATACACACATATACACATCCATATATACCTAGACATACACATACACATACATACATGATACACTTATACACATACACATGCACATACACACATATACACACACATACACATACATATGCACACACATATATGTACACACACTTACACATACATATATACATACATACACATTCACATACACATACACATACACATACACATACACATAACATACACATACACATACACATACACATACACATACACATACACATACACATACACATACACATACACATACACATACACATACACATACACATACACATACACATACACATACACATACACATACACATAACATACACATACACATACACATACACATACACATACACATACACATACACATACACATACACATACACATACACATACACATACACATACACATACACATACACATACACATACACATACACATACACATACACACATGTATATGCGTAAAACATATCTATATGCACATATATACACACACATATACATGCATATACATACATATAGACACACTTACATAAATATGGATAATACCTAGATATGCATACATAAATTTTATACACACACAACTACACGCACATACATACATATATACACACAAACACACATATAATATGAATGAATTATATAATTAAAGTATTAAATCACACGTTAAATATAAACAACAATAAAAATCATTAAAACAAGACTTTTCATTAATTATTACCATAGACACAATTCAAAACATAACTGAAATGAGAAAATATATAGATATAAAAGAAGTAAGTATACCAATGTAAAATATATGTCCAATGTAATAGATCACTCATCATGATCATCCTCGTCCACATCATCCTGTAAGTCCTCATCATCATGATCATCGTCATGATCATCGTCATCATCATGTTCATCCAAATGATTTGATGTATGTGTAGTGGCATCATGGGTAGAGGTGTGGGCACTCTATGATGATTGAGATCGTCCCCCCTGTGTCTGCCTCTCTACCTCATCCATATCTACCTCTCCATAATACTCATGTATTACATATAATAAACACAAATAAATAAAACATATAAAATGCCAATAAAAATAAAATAATTAGATGAAATTTACTATTACTCACAAAAGTAGTTGGATGATCTTGCATGTACTCATTGAGACGTCGATATCCACAATATGTAGCAAAATTGATTTCCTTTTTTGTAGGATATTGACCATAATCCTTTCTTTGCATTGAAAAGAATAACAAAGATTAATGATTAGTGTTTTAACTAAAATAAAAAATATAGTTTCAATAATACATATACTTAAAAATTTAGCTACAAAACCATGATGTACATATGAGAATTATAAGTCACGATAATATAAATTATTAATTACTATACCTTCTGCTGAGGAAATGACTCTTGAAGATGTAGTTGTTGACAAAAATACTGCCATGTCTCAGGTGGTATGTTAGGTCTTCTCTTATTTTGTTCTACCATACAATATCTCCTGTTATTTCAATCTCAAACAAAAAAAAAGAATCAGAATATAAAAAAAACTTTAAATTTAAAAACATGCATATATACACACATACATATACACACATACATATTCAAGCCAAATGTGTAGGCTTGTGAATTGCACCAACAGCTCCCCCTCAAGCCAAACATTTTGGCATGGTCTTCATCTTCAATCTTCATGTATATCCTGCAATCCAATCATTGCTTTGAACCTGCAAAGTTTGGTTCCATCCAAAGCTTTAGTCAACAAATCTGCACACTGCATGTTGGTTGATACATAGGTTAGTTGAATGTCCTTGCTTAATAACTTCTCTCTCACATAATGGTAATGGACCTCTATATGTTTGGTCCTAGCATGATATATAGGATTAGCTGCAAGGTGAAGTGAGTTTGTAGTGTCTCCAAAGATCATTGGTGACCTAGTATATAAACCCAATTCTGTATACAATAGCTTGATCCATATGGCTTCTATGAAGAGATGGATAGGTATGTGCTTGAAGATGAAGAGGTGTTGCAAAATCCTTGATCTACACCAGCCAAATGAACTCCAGGAGTATATGGTGGGCCCTTTTAGCTTGCCAATGGATGTATTAGACACCCTATGTACCTTGGAAGATCACTCTCAAAAAGATAGATCAAAACAGATAAGTTGGAGTTAGCTCAGAGGTGAAAACTTGCTATTCTTGGTTCATATACCTGTCCAGTGTTTTACATAATTCTCTGAGCACAGTAGCAATTAGCTCAATTCCTCTTGGTGAAGTCTAGGAAACTTAAAGAGCTAACTTTCAAGAGTAATCTCATAAAAAATAATGAACCACACACTGAGAATGAGTTTTAACAAGTGATGACATCATCCCGATTTTCACGGGCTGCTATAGAAATAGACCAGTGAGCAGAAAAATCAACATAACTCAAAATGTAGAAATCCAATGATTATGAAAATTTGTATGGTTATACTAGACAGTAAGTTGAATCCAACAAGCTTTAAATCACTGAATTTGGATAGGTAACCACTGAGAAATGGCTCTGACAAGATGAGTGAAAAAGTCAGGTACATGATAGAGAAGTGAAGATGAACAGACCCTGTTGACTTCAAATGAACATAACTAAAGATTGCAACATCCAAATGACATGAAAATTTGTGAGCATATAGTAGACTTATAGAGCTAACTTTACCAAGTTTAATCACTGAAAATGATGCACCAAGCTCAGAGAAAACATCTCTGCAAGCTGACTGAGAAAACTGAGAGTAATGGCAGTAAGTAGTACACTTCACAAGAACATGGAAAGATGAAACCAAATAATCATGAAAATGAAGGTATATTGCTTGTACAATACAATGACTTACTGATACATATGTGTGCCTTGTAATCACACCTTGATATGGCATAAAGCTCAGCTCTTGGAGGTCTTCACATAGGTCTCTCTAACCACGACTAAAACTGCCATCTATTTATAGTTGAGTTTGGGAGGCTAACTTCCCTCAATCACTCTCCAATCAATCAATGATTGATTTGATTCTCTACCTACCACAAATCACGAATTCGTGGCTCCTCTTTCCATTCTTGATCAAGTGGACTCAACCACTTAAGATTCTCTTACTTTTACATTAAGTAAACTCTTCAAAAGTTACAAGAGGTAGTTCACAAGTGAACTTTACATAGTCTTCTTTTTAAAGCTTCTTCTAAGACTTTGTGGGACTCAAGCCAATACTTAGGCTTGTCATAGACTTGCTCCAACAGCTCCCCCTCAAGCCAAGTATGCTTGAGGTCTTCAATCTTCAAAGATTACCTGCAAACCAATCATAGCCTTGAATTTGCAAAGCTTTGTACCATCCAATGCTTTGGTTAGAATATCTGCACATTGTTGATGAGTGGACACATATGATATTTGAATCTCTTTGCTTAGAACCTCTTCTCGTACATAGTGATAATGAACTTCAATATGTTTAGTCCTTGCATGAAAAATAGGATTAGCAGCCAAATGAATAGAACTCATATTGTCACCAAAAATAGTTGGAGTTCCAAACTCCAATCCAAGATCTTTGAATAATGTCTTCATCCACATAGCTTCTTGTGTAGCTATGGCAAGACCTCTATATTCAGCTTCAGTAGAAGAGAGAGCAACTGTGGGTTGCTTCTTGGATGACCATGAAATAAGCTTTGAACCTGCAAAGGTAAGATAACCTGAAGTGCTCCTTCTATCTTCCTTGGAGCCAGCCCAATCTGCATCAAAAAATAGCTTCAAACCTAAATCAGATACATAAGGATAATAAAGTCCTTCATTTATGGTTCCTTTGAGATACTTGAGAATCCTTTTGGCAGCATCCATATGTGGTTTCCTTGGTGTGTGCATAAATTGACTTAGCACACTCACACTGTAACATATATCTACTCTTGTCAATGTGGCATAGTTGAGACTACCCACTAGACTTTGATATGATGTGATGTCCTCTATGAGTTCACCTTCATGTGAGCTCAATTTGTGATTGACCTCCATTGGAGTACCTGCAATCTTACAATCTTGCATCTTGAATTTTGCCAACATGTCCTTAATGTACTTTCTTTGAGTGAGAAACAAACCATGATCTTTGTAGACAACTTCCAAACCTAGGAAGTAGTTAAGTGAACCCAAATCACTTATCTTGAACTCTTCTCTCATATGATCTTTGATCTTCTTCATACCATCTGCATCATTTCCTGTCAATATAATATCATCTACATATACACATAGGTAGATGACCTCAGAATTACTCTTTTTAATAAAGAGTGAAGGATCTGCCTTGCTTGGTTGAAAGCCTTTGTCCTGCAAGAATGAAACAAGCCTAAAATTCCAAGCTCTTGGAGCTTGCTTGAGACCATACAATGCTTTGTTAAGTTTACACACATAATCAGGATAAACTTGATTCTCAAAACCAGGTGGTTGTGCCATATATACCTCTTCTATTATCCAACCATTCAAGAATGCATTCTTTACATCTAGTTGAAGTATCTTCCAATTCTTGGAAGAGGCAATACTAAGCAAAACCCTAATAGTAGGCATCTTTGCCACAGGAGAGAAGGTCTCCTCATAATCAATTCCCTGAGTTTGTGCAAAGCCTTTTGCTACAAGCCTTGCCTTATACCTGTTAATGGAACCATTAGAATTCTTCTTGAGTTTATAGACCCATCTTGAGCCTATTACCTTCATGGATGAAGTCTTGGGCACCAAATCCCAAGTGTTGTTTTCCTCAAGTGCTTCAATCTCTTCCTTCATTGCATGCTTCCATTCTGTTTTTGCTTTGGCCTCTTCAAATGATGATGGCTCCTCTTGGTTTATGTCCTGTGCTATGTAGATAGAATGTTTAGTTACTAATGAGGTGTCAAACCCATACCTTTCTGGTTTTTTCTTTTCCCTCATAGATCTTCTTAGGCCATGATGTGATGATTCTGCCTCATGTCCAAGTTCCTGCAATTTTGCTTTACCTTTAGACTTCCATGCTTTGATCTTTTCCATCTGAGATTCTTCATCATCCTTTGAGGTGTCTTGTTCTTCAATCTTCGGTTGTTCTCTACCAAGCTTTGGAAAATCTTCTTCAAGATTATATGGTAAATTGACCTTCCTGCATGAATCTTCATACCATGAATTGTTCTCATCAAAAACTACATCTCTGCTTACCAAGAATCCTTTGTTGGTAGGGTTGTATAACCTGTAGCCCTTTTGATTGTTGTCATATCCAATAAATACACACCTTTCTGCCTTTGGATCCATCTTGCCTCTAACCTGTGAAGGAACATGAGCAAAAGCAATACATCCAAAAATTTTACAATGATCTAAGCTTGGTCTTCTTCCATTCCAAGACTCATATGAAGTCATCCCATCAAGGGATTTTGAAGGCAACCTGTTAATCAAGTAAGTGGCTGTAGATACAGCCTCAGCCCATAAGTAATTAGGTAAATGCTTTTCATTTAACATAGACCTTGCAGCTTCAACAATTGTCCTATTCCTCCTTTCTGCCACTCCATTTTGCTCAGGAGTGTACCTTGTAGTTACCTCTCTTTTGATTCCTCTTTCTTGAAGAAAAGAATCAAAATCATGGGAGAAGTATTCTCCCCCTCCATCTGACCTTAGCCTTTTTAGTGATTTACCTGTTTGATTCTCCACAAGAGCCAAATATCTTTTGAAACATGAAAAAACTTCATCTTTGTGTCTCATAAAGAATAGGATAGTCCATCTGCTGCAATCATCAATAAAGGAAACATAATACCTTGATCCAGATATTGAAGCTTCCTTGCTAGGTCCCCATACATCTGTATGAACCAACTCCAAGAGATCTCCATGCATATAACCTTTCTTCATGAATGGTAACCTGTGAGACTTTCCAAATTGACATGCACTACACTTATAAATCATATATTGTTTTGACAAATTAGGAAGTCCAAGTACACTTTGGTCCCTGCAGATTTGCTTTAATGACCTTTCACCAATATGTGCTAACCTTTTGTGCCATACTTCCAATTCTGTGAGTGTCTGACTACCATAATTAAAGAGAGCAATGTTTCTAGTGTCCTGTAATTCAAATGTGAACAATCTACCTGTCTTTTCACCTTTTGCAATTCTTTTGAATCCTTGACTTGGATCTTCAACAAATGCTCCTTCTTTTGTGAACCTGACTTGCAACCCTTTCTCTACTATCTGCCCAACACTTATCAAATTCTTTGTAATGGTAGGGATGTAGAGTACCTTACTGAGTAGGTTGATGTTTCCATCAGGTGCTTTGACATTGCCTATTTTCTCCACAGGATGTTTTGTATCATCTCCTGTTTGTACCTCATGCTTATTCCTTGGATCTTCTAAATCTGATAGGAGTGCCACATTTCCTGCCACATGATTTGAACAACCTGAATCTATGTAGAAAATATGCTCATCAGATTTACCTTGTGGCATAGCCATGTTCATGATCAATAATGAATCCTCTTTGTTTGAGTTTTCTGTGTAGTTATTGTAGTCTCTCCTTCCTTTGTAGCCTCCTTGATAGTTTGAATGATTGTAGTTGTTGTAGTTGCCATGGTAGTTGTTGAACCTTCCTCTTGAGTAGCCATAACTTCCTCTATTGTATCCTCTGCCTCTTTGATTCCTGGAATTCCTAAAGCAATTTTCAGTTGTATGATTAGTTAATCCACAAATAGAACATGAGTTGGAGTCTTGGGATCTCCCCCTGCCTTGTCTACCTCCTCTTCCTCTACCTCTGCCATGTCTTCCTCTACCTGCATAGTTAGCTTGATATGTACCTGCTTCATCATCCACTTTCTTTGCCTTTCCTTTGTTATCTTTAGACTTGCTTTTATCCATGTATAAAGCTGAAGATTGATTACCTTTAGAGCTTTCTCCATTTTTGATAAGCTTTGCCTCTTGAGTAAGTAGTTGTCCAATGAGTGTGTTGAAATCAGGTACATGCATGTCCATGTACAAATCCATAGCTGTGGTGAATGCTTCCCACTTATCATCTGCCTTCAAGCCATTGATGACCTGCCTTACAATTTGCTCTTCATCTATTACCTCTCCAATGCTTCCCAACTGATCCGCTATGTCCTTGAGCTTTGTGACAAAATCAGTCACATTTTGTTTGGGAGCCTTCTTGAGAGTTGTGAACTCCAGCCATAGTTGATGCTTCCTAGCTTTGGTACTTGAAGAAAAGAAAGCTTCAAGTGCATCCCACACTTCCTGAGATGTCTTACAACTTCTAATGTGAGGCAACAAAAAATCTGAGATAGAGTTGAGGAGATAAGACCTTGCAAGTGCATCCTTGGAGCACCATGTGCTCAATCTTTCTTGCTCTTCTTGTGTTGGTTGACTTTTGTTCCTAAAACTTGGCATAACTTCATCTCCAGCCACATAACCATATAAACTTCTACCTTGGAGATAGGCTTCCATTCTTAATGACCAAGCTGAATAGTTACCTCTGTCTAATTTGTCAATTGATGAAGGAAATCCATCTGCCATGTTGTCCAACCTTGCTCTGATACCACTGCGAAGAGATGGATAGGTATGTGTTTGAAGATGAAGAGGTGTTGCAAAATCCTTGATCTACACCAGCCAAATGAACTCCAGGAGTATATGTTGGGCCCTTTTAGCTTGCCAATGGATGTATTAGACACCCTATGTACCTTGGAAGATCACTCTCAAAAAGATAGATCAAAACAGATAAGTTGGAGTTAGCTCAGAGGTGAAAACTTGCTATTCTTGGTTCATACACCTGTCCAGTGTTTTACATAATTCTCTGAGCACAGCAGCAATTAGCTCAATTCCTCTTGGGGAAGTCTAGGAAACTTAAAGAGCTAACTTTCAAGAGTAATCTCATAAAAAATAATGAACCACACACTGAGAATGAGTTTTAACAAGTGATGACATCATCCCGATTTTCACGGGCTGCTACAGAAATAGACCAGTGAGCAGAAACATCACCATAACGAAAAATTTAGAAATCCAATGATTATAAAAATTTGTATCGTTATACTAGACAGTAAGCTGAATCCAACAAGCTTTAAATCACTGAATTTGGATAAGTAACCACTGAGAAATGGCTCTCACAAGATGAGTGAAAAAGTCGGGTACCTGATAGAGAAGTGAAGATGAACAGACCCTGTTGACTTCAAATGAACATAACTGAAGATTGCAACATCCAAATGACATGAACATTTGTGAGCATATAGTAGACTTATAGAGCTAACTTTACTAAGTTAAATCACTGAAAATGATGCACCGAGCTCAGAGAAAACATCTCTGCAAGCTGACTAAGAAAACTGAGAGTAATGGCAGTGAGTAGTACACTTCACAAGAACATGGAAAGATGAAACCAAATAATCATGAAAATGAAAGTATATTGCTTGTACAATACAATGACTTACTGATACATATGTGTGCCTTGTAATCACACCTTGATATGGCATAAAGCTCAGCTCTTGGAGGTCTTCACATAGGTCTCTCTAACCACGACTAAAACTGCCATCTATTTATAGTTGAGTTTGGGAGGCTAACTTCCCTCAATCACTCTCCAATCAATCAATGATTGATTTGATTCTCTACCTACCACAAATCACGAATTCGTGGCTCCTCTTTCCATTCTTGATCAAGTGGACTCAACCACTTAAGATTCTCTTACTTTTACATTAAGTAAACTCTTCAAAAGTTACAAGAGGTAGTTCACAAGTGAACTTTACATAGTCTTCTTTTTAAAGCTTCTTCTAAGACTTTGTGGGACTCAAGCCAATACTTAGGCTTGTCATAGACTTGCTCCAACAGCTTCTTGGGTGGCATTAGCCAATCCTCTATTCTCTGCCTCAGTAGAGGACAAAGCAACAATAGGTTGCTTCTTTGAAGACCATGATATTGGTTTATCACCTGCAAATGAAATGTATCCAGAAGTGCTCCTCCTATCATCCTTGCATCCTGCCCAATCTACATCTGAGTAAATGTTGATATCAATATCTGAAGTGTAAAGGAAATACAAACCATGATGTTGAGTACCCTTGAGATACTTTAATATTCTTTTGACAGCTTCTAGGTGAGGTACCCTTGGCTTGTGCATAAACTGACTTAGCACACTAACTCCATATGCAATATCTATCCTTGTTAAGGTGGCATAGTTCAAACTTCCAACTATGCTTTGGTAACCTGTAACATCATCAATTTCATCACCTTCATGGGCACTTAGTTTTAGGTTTACCTCCATTGGAGTACTTGCAACTTTGGCATCCTGCAAATGAAACTTCTTCAACATATCCTGTATGTACTTTTTCTGAGTAATGTATATTCCAGAGTTAGTATAGACTAACTCAAGCCCAAGAAAATACTTTAGTAGACCAAGATCATTGATCTTGAACTCCTTCATCATCTGGCTTTTGATTTGTCTGATTCCATTAACATCATTACCTGTAAGTATGATGTCATCAACATAAACACATATGTAGATTACCTCTGAATTACTTCTCTTGATGAATAGATAAGTGTCTGCCTTGCTCATGACAAAACGTTGGTCTTGAAGGTAAGTGATCAACCTATAATTCCATGCCCTAGGTTCCTGCTTTAATCCATAAAGAGCCTTATTCAATTTGCATACATATTTTACCTTATTAGGGTCCTCATAGCCAGGAGGTTGTGACATAGATACCTCCTCTGAAATCCATCCATTCAAGAAAGCATTCTTGACATCCAATTGGTACATGTTCCAATTTTTTGATGCAGCCACACTTACCAACACTCTGATGGTTGGCATCTTGGACACAGGTGAGAATGTCTCTTCATAGTCAATGCCTTGGGTTTGTGCAAAACCCTTGGCTACCAATGTGGCTTTGTACCTGTTAATTGACCCATCAGAATTTCTTTTGAGTTTATAGATCCATCTGGATCCTATTACCTTCATGGACTCTTTCTTTGGTACTAGTTCCCATGTGTCACTTTCCTTGAGTGCTTCAATCTCCTCATCCATATCTTCTTTCCATTCTGTCTTGGTCATGGCTTCTTCATATGATCCTGGTTCTTCAATTGACAAATCTTTGGAAAGATAAACAGAGTGTTTAGTAACAAGAGAGGTATCATACCCATATCTGATAGGTTTTTCGCTCTCCCTTTGTGATCTTCTGATTGATTGATTTGAAGATTCAGGTATGTCTTCAAGCTTCTTCATTTTGAATTTGCCCTTGGACTTCCATGCGTTGAACCCTTCAAGGTTGATAACATCTTCATCATCTGAAGTAGTTTCTTCATTCTGAGTAGGTTCCTCCTTTGCAAGACTTGGAAAATCTTCTTCCAAATCATAGGGTAGTTTAAACTTCCTGCATTCATTCTCATACCAAGAATCATTTTCATCAAATACAACATCTCTACTAACCATGAATCCCTTATTTGAAGGGTTGTAAAACCTGTATCCTTTTTGATTCAGATCATATCTAATAAAGATACACTTCTCAGCCTTAGGGTCTAACTTACCTCTTATCTGAGAAGGAATGTGTACATATGCTACACATCCAAATATCCTGAAAATGGTCTAGTGAGGGTCTCTTACCATGCCATGCTTCATAGGGTGTCATCCCATCAAGGGATTTTGATGGTAACCTGTTTATGAGATAAGTGGTAGTAGAAACACTCTCTGCCCATAGGTAGTTAGGTAACCTTTTTTCATTCAACATTGACCTAGCTGTTTCAACAATCAACCTATTTCTTCTCTCAGCTACCCCATTCTGTTCAAGAGTATACCTTGTGGTGATTTCTCTCTTAATGCCTCTGTCCTGCAAGAAGTCTTCAAACTCATTGGAGAAGTACTCACCTCCTCCATCTGACCTTAGTCTCTTCAAATTCTTCCCTGTCTGATTCTCAACAAGTGCAAGATATTTTTTAAAGCAATTAAACACTTCATCCTTGTGCTTCATGAAGTACAATACAATCCACCTGCTATAATCATCAATAAAAGATACATAGTACCTTGATCTTGAGATTGAGGGGTCTTTGTTTGGTCCCCATACATCTGTGTGGACACGTTCTAGGTAGTCCTTATGCATGTAACCTTTCCTTGAGAAGGGTAACCTGTGAGACTTCCCAATTTGACAAGCACTACATTTATATATCATGTGTTGTTTGGAAACATTGGGTATTCCAATTACACATTGATCCTCTCCTACATGCCCTAATCTTTTGTGCCAAATCTCAAGTTCTGAAAGTGTTTGATCTTTATAACTGTATAGTGCAATATCCTTTGTGTCTTCTAGCTCAAAAGTAAAAAGTCTACCTGATTTTTCTCCTTTTGCTATTCTCTTGAACCCATGCCTTGGATCCTCCACAAATGCTCCAAATTGGTTGAATCTAACCTCTTAATTGTGAGTATCCACCTCTTTGATATCCTCTTCCTCTCCGATTCTTGTAGTTCTTGAAACACTCATCTGTAGTATGATTTGATAAACCACAAATGTTGCATGTTGAGGAGTTATAGGATCTCCCCCTACCTTGCTTACCTCCTCTGCCCCTTCCTCTTGATGATCTACCTCTCCCTGCATAGTTGGCTTGGGAGGTAGTGCCTTCATCTTCTCCTTTCTTGTTCTTGCCTTTACCTTTAGCTTTACCTTTATCAGTGTATAGGGCAGAAGAGCTATTACCTTTGGATGTATCTCCATTCTTGTTGAGCTTGGCTTCATGAGTGAATAATTGTCCCATGAGAGTGGTAAGGTCTGGAATCTTCATGTCCATGTAAAGGTCCATGGCAGTGGTGAAGCTTTCCCATTTGTTATCAGCTTTGATCCCATTGATCACTTGCCTTACAATCTGGTCTTCTTCAATCTCTTCTCCTATGCTTGCTAACTGATCTGCTACATCTTTAATCTTGGTCACAAACTCTGAAATAGCTTGCTTAGGTTGCTTCCTTAATGTGGTGAATTCAATCCATAATTGATTTTTCCTAGCCCTTGTGTTGGAAGAAAAGTAGGACGACAAGGTTTCCCAAGTCTCTTGGGATGTCTTACAGTTCCTAATATGTGGCAAATAAGACCTTGCTAATGCATCTTTAGCACACCATGTGTTGAGCTTTTCATGTTCTTCCTTTGTTGGCAATCCTCTTGTTTTGAATGAGGGCAATTCCTCCTCTCCTGAGATGTATCCATAAAAACTCCTTCCTTGTAGGTATGTCTTCATCCTTAGAGACCATGCCTGATAGTTGTTCCTATCCAATTTATCAATAAATGAAGGAAAACCATCTCCCATTTTACCTTAGTTTGCTCTGATACCACTGTTGGGAATGATGGATGGACACTCCAAGAGAATGAGTAGGAACTGCCAAATCCTACTTTGTACCAGCCCTTTGATGCTTCAGAGTTGATAAGTGGACCTCTTTGGCTTTCCAATGACACCATAAAATGGCCTATGTACTTTGGAAATGATGTGTGTAAACATTGAATCAAAATAGATAACTTTGGACTTCAAGATCTCAAGAAAACCTTCTATTTTTGACTTGACACCTGTTGGATCTTTTGCTCAGTATGACCAGCACAATAGGAATTGGAAAAATTCATTTTAGGGGTATCTAATTAGTTTAGCAAGCTAACTATTCCAAGTGGAATGATATAAAAAGATTAACTATGCTCAGAGAAATCAATTTAGCAAGTAAACCTTTACCCTCGATTTTTAAGGACTGTTGCAGACTTTGACCAGTGATCACCTAGATGAGCTTTTCTCTGAAATGGATAAATAGAATCTCTTCAAATTTTGATATCATGTAGAAAACTTTGAGCTGGTTCCAAGAAGCTATAGATCTTTGAATTTGGTGAAGAAATGACTGAGATATGATCTCCACAAGTTGACAGACTTTCAAGTACTATGACACAGAACTCAGAAATGAACAATGTAGATATATGTATTAATGAACACTTGTATACAATGCCATTGGCATGAAAATCATTGCCTAATGGTGTAGATAGGTATGGGCTAGAGTGTAGGCCTCACACACACTCAGAAATGATAGAGATGAGCTTGGGATATGAGTCTTCTACACACGACTTTTTGAGTTGACCTTTTATAGTGATTTAGTTCAAAGTTTGAATTTGAATTCAAACTTTGGCTCTCTTTAATCAAGCTCCTACATCCTAGGAGATATTCCATCTACTTGTTTGATGCTTTACAACTAATAAAGTTCACGAGATTTCCTTGGTAGGTGTTTACAAAGATTCCAAAGTCAAAAATGACTTTTACAAAAGAGTAAAGTGGTAATTAACCACTAGCATTTGTTCCTATGGTTCTCCATAAGTGTATGGACTTCAAGGTATCATTCAAGCCAAATGTGTAGGCTTGTGAATTGCACCAACATGCTAGTGATGAATTATTAGTGAATTATGGATGGCATAGACCTCCAAGAGCACCTTTTAGCTAGAGAGCAATGAAAAATTTCTAATTGATTGAAAATCTTTTTAAATTAACTTACATATTTGAATTTATGTTTAAATTTTACTTTTCATTCATTTATGAAATACTAATGCTTTTTATTCATGTGTGTAGATTCCTATGTATCTCATTGATGGTTCTCCACCACACCATTCAGAGTTGCCAGTAAGACCTCATTTATCAGAAGCTTCCATGAAGAGGCTACACAAAAGTGATCCTATCGAATATGCAAGATTGAAAGACCTATATTCAAAAGAGGATAAAGTACAACATTTTTGCAATAAAGATGAAGATCATGGCATGGCAAATTTTATTGAAGATTGGTATCAAAATGACAGCAAAAGCATTGAAATGTCTAAAAATTAGAAATAACTTCGAGAAGAAAAAGTACTGATGGAGTAATGAGAATTCCAATAGATAGTGCAGTTTCAACATATTGATTCTGGATGGTCTAATTTTGCATAAGAGCAACACAATGTAAAGTTAGGAGTTGCATTAGATTGATTTAATCCGTTTTTTATGAAATCAAATAAATGGTTTCTAACCATACCTTAGCATTAAAAAGGAACATTTAATGCTTTCACTTTTAATCCCCAAAAAAAGACAAGTTAAAGTTATGAATATATATCTTTCTCCTCTCATTGAAGATCTCCAAGAGTTATGGAGAGGTATTAATGTCATTGATGTATCGAAAAGCATTAATCAGAGACACATTATGGTTCGTGGAATTGTGACTTGGACAATACATGATTTTCTAAGATATTGTGTTTGTTTAGGTTAATGATGTAATTTTTTTTACTTGATAGGTATACAATTAATTGTATGTGAGTTAATCTAATTATATTTTTATGGTTTTCATGATGCAAGAATATCCACTAAGAGATATAAGGCTTGCCCTTATTGTGGTGATTGGTTGAGATCACTTTATAGTAAGAATCTCAATAAAAATATTTACGTTCGACATTGATGGTTCTTGCTTGATGATCATCCATTAAGATGGAAAAGAGAAGTGTTACAGGTGCATATATATACATGTTTTTGTTTTTATTTTTGTTGTTTTTTTTTCTCTTTTTTTTTTTTCATTTCCCATGTCCTGAGAGTTAGGGAGAGATGGAAAGGAGCATCTACCCCACCCTTCCCGCACATCATGCATACACAAAAAATAAAATAGAAGAATAATCCTATGAAAACTCATAGATAGATCTTCTCTTTGTCGTTACTTACTAGGGCATAAGGATTATGTGGCATAATCGATCAACTACAACCAACTTACCAAACTGGATTTCCTTATCTTATCTTTAAGTCTTTCCTGAGGCGTAATGTTGCATAAGCATCCAAAAAATTCCTACTTAGTCTCATTTCATAGTTGATGATCAACATTCTCCAAGAGGTGAGTCACGCTGCGCTTTAGAAGCCTCATCATCGACGTGTATAACTAACTGATCTGCTTGAGCCCAACAAATCTTGTTTTCCTCACTAGGCTTTGCCTGAGTGGCATTGTAGTAAAAATATTGGTCTTCTACATACCTAGCCCAACAAAGCAAATAATCCTCAAACTATGGAAATGGAAAGTCAATTTCAAGATCTTAACTCAAAAAATATACCAACCAATGGGCCTCTTCTATGTCATATTCCATCCGTACGCTCTTGACAGGTATCTCCATACTCACTAGGGCTTGATATGCAAAATATATCACAAGATTGAATAGGGCATTTCGGTATACTTGATCAACCATCTATTGCCTAGTTCCTAATGATCTTGTGTAACAACACATTTGATTTATTAGTTTCAGTGATCTCAACCAATAGGAGGTAATTTTTTTTATGAAAAAGAGGATGTCATTATTGCTTTGTTCCTTTATCCACATTGACTGTACCAAGTATGTTGTGTTGGCTCATGGGAAGACAAGAGAAATATAGGAATTGACTTGGTTTCTCTATCTCAATCTCTTGTTGTCATACAATGGTATGGGCACCATGATATTTAAGTGAGGTACACAAATGTCGAAGCTGACTAGAGCACTTACGTGCAAGCATCCCCAAACTTTCAAACTTCCTTCACATCTATCGAATAAATTTTGCACCCTTTAAGCAAAATTCTTAATCTTACGAGAGGCACCCATTTGTGCACTAAGGGGAGGATATACCGTTTGCACTTCATCACACACAAAGGATTCTCATTCATATAAGCTCATCTATTTGGTCGTAACAATACATATAACGTAAGGTGGGTTCCCAAGGTTAAATGGTCTACCTACATTAGCCAAAAGGATTGTGGGGGTCTGAGCATTATGGACATTGAAGGCATGGCTGACAAGTTGGTGGCAAAATGGATCATCACAGCTTGGTGCAACTATGAGACCTCTTGGGCCAAGCTCATAGTTGCGTGATGAAGTGCAACTATGAGAACTCTTGGGAGGATATACTTTGTACTTCCTCGCACACAAAGGATTCTCATTCATATAAGCTCATCGGTTTGATCCTGACAATACATATAGTGTGTGTGTGTGTCAATCAACTCCCATGCTTTTGGAAGTTGAGCTATGAATATCACGGTGATCATAAAGCACTTTTACCTTTTATGCATTCTTCTCTTGCATACACATACCTAGCAAGGGTGAGTTCTCTTCTTATCGATGAGTTGAGGTCTAGTTCATCCTCAACTTGTGCAACATTGTGGTTTTATATGGCTCAAAGTGAACATTGAACGTCATGTATAGCGACCGATTGGCACAACATAGAAGGAAGTTATAAAGCTAAGTACAAAGCATCAACCAAATCTACCACATCAAGGAAGAATAACCCACTTCCTGTACGTTGAGAATTTCCTACCCTTTTTTTCTTCTTCTTCTCTCTCTCTCTCTCTCTCTCTCTCTCTCTTTCCTATGCTCATGAATACCTTGATGGTCATTTTGGTTCTATTTCTTTTCCATAAACCCAAGGCGACACACTAACTACACGGATCAGACTCTTACTCACTCATTTCATTGTGGATCTAAGGTCTTTCCCTTGTCAAGGATGTTGTTTGTTTGTGTACGAATTCTCAACAGACTTCATTCAAGATGACGAGTGTGTATCATGAACGTGGCTCTCATGGGTTGTCAACTATGGAGATTCACACTCAATGAAACTATACCCAATATTAGGCATGTGCCAAATGACGAGGGTTACAATCCTTGGGAAAATACAAGAGTACATCTTTGAAGTTCAAAGGCATTGGAAAAATACAAGGAATCCCTTGATAAGGGAGTTCAAGGATAGCAAATGAGGTGTCAAGGTTATGAGAAAAATATAAAAATAGCTTGGAAAGGTCAAAATAACCCCTTAAATGATAATGCGGAAGAACATTGTTAATGCTCCTAGTATCATATGAGAAGTTCTTATGTCAAGCAAAAGGAGCATGTGCATCCTCCTGTGATAATGATGAGAAAAATGTAAATGGAACACAAATGAGCTAGCCATCTATGTGTGAAGTAACATGACGACTGTTGGAAGAGAAGGGTCATCTCTTTGGGTGATGTATCCATATAGTATTTTCTAAGTGGTTTACAGATTGCACTTGAACTATTCAAATCAAAACTCTAAAAATAGAAAATCAAGAGCTATATGGGGCATAAACATGTGGTCTAAGGATGTTGTAGGATATTAAATTCCTCCAAATTCTAATGGTTCATCGTACATAGTCAAGACCGAATCGAGTATTCAGAATAGTACAGAGATTGTTGAATAGGTTTGTGCTCTGACATCATTAGTGATGGCAAACGTAGCATGTAGCCAACAGCCATGTATGAAAAAACTGTGGGGTATCTTTATGACGATTCAAATGCGCGAAGGCCACAGAAATGGTAGCGTTTTCTCTCTTGTTGGCTCACTCTCCAGATGGTAGCAACAACTGCAATGGCGAGGAGAAATGAGTTTGTTGTCACAAAGAGGCACGAGGACTCTCTTCTCTCTCTCTCTCTCTCTCTCTCTCTCTCTCTCTCTCTCTCTCTCTCTCTCTCTCTCTCTTTGGGAATACGATACGAGGTTTTGCTTCAGGGTACAAGCTATGTCTCGTCGGGTGGCACCAGGAGGTTTGGCGTAGCCTTCTAGCTCCCTGAGTTGATGCTAGCTAAAGTGGAGATCAATACGAGCAGCAAATCAATCGCATACATATGATGACTGTGCAGATCTGGACAGAGAGAATGACTTCCGCATTTTCGACTGGAGACTCGAGAGAACCGAGTTTTTCTGCGACACACCATGGACACATCAAAGAGCATGGCACTTTGTTTTATCTCTCTCTCTCTCTCATCAGAGAGGATACAATGGAATTCCACCTTCTGTTACAATGGAGATGGCACAATAGATGTACGGTCATCCTCTAAACTACTCGCAAGGCTAGTGTGGCTGAGGTGCAATCTGTCAGAAATGTTCCTGAGTGATGCACGCAAAAAATGGGGTGCACGCAAAAAGAGGATGTCAACTTTATCTTGCTGAGAGAAAAGTGCTCTCTGTTGTTGTCTGACAAAGGACTGATGCAAAAGCATCAGAGACGAGATCACTCTGCTTCAACATTGATCCTCAAATGCTTCAGCAGAGAATGGTCAACACTTCGCTCTCTTCATACTTATTCGGAAAACTTCAGAATAGCAATGGAGCAGATGAACCTATCGGGTGAACTCAGTTTTGTGCTGCTAGATTATCAAAAGCTTTAATCAAAGAGCGAGTTATTCGGATACTTCTCTTCATGTCTACTCCCTACATGAGTTGGTTGTGCACAAGTGAAAAAAAGGAAACAAAACAAAAAGAACCTCAATAGATGATAGGCTTGTGGATTCTGTGCCACCTGCATTAGAAGCTGAGCTATTGAGTATCCTTGATGTTCAGCTTCAACGATTCCACAATACAGGATAGAGCCACCAAAGGGATACAAAAAAGCTTTTGGCCACGTTATAGATATAAGGATATGGTGGTGTTAAGGAGCCAAGGAGCACCACAAACAGACTCAAACTTCACTATCAGATGCAATGTGCTATCAGACACAATGTGATACAAATGATGCACACAGTGCCCCCCCAAAGAGACAATAATGATGTTGCTGCAAAATAGTATTTATAAACACTATTAACAATGAGAACCACTACCAACTCTACATAATGTGCTTCAAAATGAAAAAATATCACACTCAATCCACAAAGAGGGTGAGAGGGAGGGGAAAATGAGGGTAAAGCATGGAAAATAATGGATGAAAGAAGGGTGGGAGGGTGGGCAAAATGAGGCCCCAAAGAGCATAAAATGGATGGCAAAAGCTTCTCTCAATGAGGAGAAAGCAAAACCACCAAACTCAAGCACCAACACCACCAAGATGACCACCAAATGCACCACCAAGATGACCACCAAATGCACCACCAAGACCTCCACCTAGGGCTTTGATACCATGTAGAGAGTACATGCACGAAAGCAAAATGAAAAGATTAGTGTACTCACAAAAGAAAGAGTGTGAGAGACTCGAAGTGAGTAGATCAAGAAATGGGTAAACTCAAATGGATTAGAAATGAGCTTGCCAATAGCATGGAGTAGGCTCTTCAAGCTTCTAACCAAGTACAAATGGGGGGAGAGGCCCTCTTTATGTAGATTTGAGAGGGGCTCTCAGCTAGAGTACATTGTTGGAAATTTAGTAGGCCCATAACTAATGCCACAGGTCCAAGGTTCCATAGGTCCAGCATATACAACATAGAATCTAGCAATCTTCCAATATTGACAAAACATGAACATACCACACTTGATCATACAAATGATGAGAATAAGATAGAGAAAGATTAGACAACATGTGTAAAAGGTTACATAAGCCAAGGTTTACTCACACTATCATATATACCAATGTTCAATGTACAATGTGGGAGCGAAACTCTCAACCACTCTACGTGAATAGAAATAGATGGAAGAGTGAATGTACAAATGTAACAAACATATTCAGATGTATGGACAAAAATCTGAATATATATGAGATGTATGACCTCATAGGTTGTAGAAGAGTGAATACGAGTGTTGGCATATAAGTCAGATGAAGAGCATACTAGCGCAACGGAGCAGTCATGCACAATACGGCAACAAGGCCCAATCATTTTTTCCATGGACCATTTACAACTCAAGTGATTTTAATCACTACACAAACATTGTAAATTCCGTTTTTGGTACAATAGACTCCATTTTGTGCAAGCGGAGGAGTCCTCGAGCTTGAGGAGTATTAGAACTAGCTACATATCAATTTTCATAAGTTTTAGACTCCGTTTGAGCCCTCAAATAGGCTCTAGAACCTAATTTTTAACTAGGCCGGACACTAGGTCTGGACAAGACCAAAGCTAGTTAGAAAACTATAAAAAGAGCTAGAGAGCTCATTTTTGGGGGTTAGATTGTTTGTGAATTGAGCTTATGTAAGAGACTTTTTGACTAATGCAAAGAACTCCTTTGTTCCTCTCCTTGTTCTTGCCTTGTGTGCGCGTGTGTGTGTATGTGTGTGCATGCTTGTGTGCTTCTCACTCACACACTTGTGCCTTCACTTGCTCATAGTCTTCATACTAGTCCTCACGTCTCCACGGATTGACAATTATGAGGTGAATCTTCTCACGTTGGTACTCACCATTGTGCTAGAGTGACACCAAATTTGGCGACGTTGCCGGGGAGAGAGCTTCGAGGACGAGCGTGTGATGGTAAGACGTCGAGTTGAGACATTGGAGTTATAGGTAATATCCTTCCTTTTCTTTATTTTTCTTCATTTTTTCCTTACTTTCGCATCACCATCATCACCATCATCATCCCCACCATCTCCCACCTCCATCTCCATCTCCACAAAAAATTCAGTTTTTTGGTCATATTACACTCCCCACCTCATTTCCCTCATTTCATTGTGAGAGAGAGCGAGAGAGAGCTTGCATGCTATCTGTTTTTGGTGTGTTTTTGAGCTTTTGTTGCAGGAACTAGCTGTACCATCATCTCCAGCAGCTTGCGCAGGTATGACAGACTCTGCACAGGTCCCTGGACGACGACCTCTGTCTGTCGCGACAGATAGAAAAACTTAATATTTTGTGAATGCGTGTTTGGCATGGTAACCTACACCATTAGAGCACTCCAAATCAATAGAAGTTTCTCAAAAATTTACGTTTTTTCAGTCTATCGCGATAGACACCGTCTATCGCGACAGACAGAGACCCACGATAGACCCCATCTATCGCGACAGACACCTGTCTATCGCGATAGAACAAATCCCACGATAGATCAAGTCTCTCGCGACAGACCCATCTATCGCGACAGACACCGTCTATCGCGACAGACCCATCTATCGCGACAGACCCATCTATCGCGACAGACACCGTCTATCGCGATAGACACCATCTATCACGACAAACACCGTCTATCGCGACAGACCCCGTCTATCGCGACAGACCCCGTCTATCGCGACAAACCCATCTATCGCGACAAACCCATCTATCGCGACAGACACCGTCTATCGCGACAGACCCATCTATCACGACAGACCACTCTATCGCGACAGACACCGTCTATCGCAACAGACCCATCTATCGCGACAGACACCGTCTATCGCGACAGACCCATCTATCGCGACAGACCACTCTATCGCGACAGACACCGTCTATCGCGACAGACCCATCTATCGCGACAGACACCGTCTATCGCGATAGACCACTCTATCGCGACAGACACCGTCTATCGCGATAGACAGCCTCCCACGACAGCTTGTGTCTATCGCGACAGACATCGTCTATCGGGATAGACAAACATTTTCGGCAAAAAAATTTAAGGGGTAAATTTTTTGGAAATTTAGGCTAAATTTTGGGCATATTTGCACTCTCAAATACTCACACACTTGCAAAGGCCTTAGAAAAATGCATTAAAACTCCTAAAAGGTTCTGTTTGTCTGTTTAACCCCCTAAACCCTGAACGGTCATAACTTTTTCATACGAAATCCATTTTTCGAGCTCTAGGGCTTGTCGGAAAGCTCGTGGCATATACTACGCGCCCTCAACTATTTTTTATAAGAATAATGTGTTGACTTTCAGATATGATATTTGGAAGTTGACACACTGAGGGGTAGGAACACCAGGGGAGCTCTAGAGGAAATTTTTAGCAATACAAAAGGGGGAACAAGGGTCATTAAAAAAGTGTCTGAAATAAATTGTCTATCAATTGAAGGATCAAATTGAAGCTAAACTTGGTATTCTTATAGGATCATCGAGAGCTCTTGGAGAAAGCAAAGTAAGTGCCAGGGCGAACAAGCTTGGGAACGTGCTTCCGGGGTAGACCAGCATCGCCAGGGGGAGCGACTTGAGGTTGGAACATCACTTAACCCCCTCAGTCTATTCTTAGCATAGGCTAAGTGCGAGTAGTTGTTCTGATTGACTAGGGGTACGATAGGAACACTCAAGTTTGAAGAGCCCTTAATTTCTCAAGTGCAAGGGTAGGCTAAATTGTAGTCAAGGGATAACTTAAAGGAAAAGAACTTAAACTAAGCGGACAAAGAACATCAAGTATGACACATGAAAGTGCTCCTGATGACGCTTAATTAAAAACAAGAAAACACATCCAAAGGAACTTAAAAGGAACAAGTGATTGGTACCAAAGAATCAACAACGTACAAAGGGCATATGAACCTTAGGTCAGGTAGACACCTAGGGAGAGACATACAAAGTCTTAGATCTTCAGAGGCTAGTGTCAATCATACTGCTAGGTCTTGGGCCCAGCAGTTGAGCCATCATTCGTATTACCCTAGTTCTGAGACTAGCGAGTCTGAGATGTCCCACGGTATGGAGAGACCTACAGGAAGTTCTGGGGTGCCATATTTACATAGGGTGGAAGGCCCTTACAAGATGCAACTCGAGTACCTTAGGACTAACCGATTAGGTGCTAGCATCTATGAGGACGGCCTAGGAAGAGCGGTGGTCTAGATTAAAAACCCTGACCAATCCATTGGACTAGAGCACCCAGCTGTCAAGTTTGAAAATGGAACATACTTGGACAAGGAAGGGACAATATATGTAGTCACCAGTCATCCCGATAGGACAGATGAATTTGGGAATGTGGTCCCGGAAACGGACTTAGGTGACCTAGAGCAAGGAAACATGGGCGAAGAACCTAGAACCCCCCGAGGCAAATCTGTTCTCACGAGGATTATCACACCAGAGTGGGTTCCCCAAGATAATAAGAGCATAGATCTCCTCTTGAACCGAGAGACGGAAGAAGCCTTTTGGAGATATAGACCTCATCAGCCGAGTGAGGTAGGAACAATCATGATATATGAGTTCAAAGATCCTGATATTCCAGGAAGAGTGACCTACTTGGATCACTCTTCAGAGAGGATCTTTGGGGTTACAAAAAATGATAGGCATGCTTACACTTGGAAAGGAGAATTTATCTTCCCCCAACCAAGATCGAATGTGGCCTTTGGTCTCCAAGGAGCTGGAACATCTCAAGCTCATGGAACTCAAAGAGAAAGGAGTCGAGAGAGACCTGAGGTAAGCTTTGCCAACTCTTGGGGAAGAGAAAGAACGAGAACGGAAACGAATAGAGGGGAACCTGAGGGACATAGAGCCCCAGGGAACCGAAGAAATGCCGATGATTTCCCTTTGCCAAGACCGAGAGAGCACACGAGGACCTTGAGACCGACCCAGCTAGTTAAGTCCATGAAAAACTACTTCGATGGCACTGGAGACCCCTACGATCATGTAGCTGAGTTTAAGCAAGTCTTGAGAGCTGAACAAGTTGAAGACCTGTTCACGTAGTACAATGCCTTTGGTTTAACCCTTAGGAACACCACCCTGACATGGTTTCAACCACTAAACGAGAGGCAGTTTAGAAGCATAGATCAACTTTTAGAGGCATTCATTATCGAATTCTCTAAAAGTGGCATAAGGCATAATACTTCCTCATTGATATACAGCTTCAAGCAGACCCCGCAAGAGACTGTGAGACTTGCAGGAAGAAGATTTAGGAAATATCTTGAGCGATGTCCTGGTCCTGAGTTACCCACGGCCGCTAAGCAAGTGGCTTTATTCTTGGATGGATTGCTAAGTACCAAATTGAGATCATATGTGTACTTGAAGGACCCCTGGACTATAGAAGAATGTGTACGCATGTGCATCGATATTGAGGATAACCTAGGGGAGGAGTTAGAGCTTTCCAAAATCTACAAAGATTCAGATAGTACCTCTAGCCTCTCTTCCTCACAATCCACATCAATTGAGGAACTTGCAGAAAAAGTAGCTCAAAAACTAGGTGTCTTTAGTAAACAAATTCCTAGATTTGCCCCAATAAAGAGGTGCTATACTTGCGGTGGTGACCATATGGCAAACGCATGTCCCATCACGGCTCAACCCCAAGTGAATCCTAGCAGCCAATATTGCACCATAGCGCGAAGGTACACAAATCACTCAGCACAGGACTGCCCATACAATAAGCAAGCGATTAGGAAAACCTACCCTCAGCCATACCCTCAACAAGGCAGATACCAGGGTCAATATTCACCACAACAGTATACTAGGCCTCAACAAAATTACCAACCACAATATCAGGCCCAACTGAGACCCCAGCCAGTGCTAGCACAACAACCACCTGCTCCTACTAATGTGATTCCAGTAAAGTATGCTGCTGTAGAAGAAAACCTGAATAGAGCTATAGTCCCAGTAACACCATTAATCTCAGAAAGTGATCCGAGTGACCATAGCTTTGATTCTACACATGTTGATAGTCCCCAGACTTACTACATGCACGAACATGGTGAGTCTTACTATAGTGAGGAACCGAGTGAACCTATTTGGGAGACAGAGTATGCGAATGTCATGTACGTGAACCCCAACCCTAGACCTCAATCTAGGCAGGTAAGACCTCCATTTCCTAGAGGGCCATGCTATAGATGTCAGGGAGATCATCTCATTCGTGATTGTCCCTTGCCTCCACCTACACAACCCCAGTCAGTGACAATCCAGGGCTATTGCCAGGAGTGTGGAAAGGAGCATCTCTTACGAGACTGCCCAAAGAATCCTAATAATATGCGAAAAATCACTCCTATCAATGTGATTGGCTTAGTGGTAGACTCCACAGGAACTGTGACTTCCACAACCCCAGTACAAGTCATCACGAGAGCCCAGACACTTAAGCAAAACCAAGACTCAGGCCAAGAAAAGAATGCAGAGGTTAGTGAGACTGAGAGCCAGAATAAGAAGAGGACAAGAGCTTGGAGAGATAGCCGTGAACGTATGAAAAGGCAATGGGCAAGAAAGATGAGCGAACTTGAGGAAAGCCTACGAGAAACCAAAGCCAAAATCATAGAAATCACATCTCAAACGCACTCTCACACATCCCCGCCACTACCATCCCCTTCACCCTCCATTCCTCCACCCACCAATCCACCACACGTAACCCAACCACCACCCCAAGTAGGATCAGTCTTAGCCGATCCCACTCCTGAAGATCTAGACATGATGCTTAAAGCATATCAAGCCAGAATTCAAGAAGGGCCCAATGTAACAAATCTTGAGAAATGTTACCCTAGAGCCGATCTAGAGATAGAGCGAACAAAGCTTTGTGCTAAAATGGCCGAATTGGCGCAAGCCATGTTTGAAGCCAATCGTTTTTTCAATGGCTCTAACCCCATCAGAACACCATTGCACTTTGATGGTCTATTGGATAGATTGGAGGGGTTACTTGCAAAGTATGGAAAAGGAGCCAACTCCCAGGCTAAGGAGAGGGCAAGTGATAGAATAAGCATTCCTCCCAAGGAAGCTTATGTGCCTAACTCCACTGAACCAGACACCTCTTCCCACAAGACCTTCCTTCCATTTATGGAGAGCAGGAGAGTGCCCAATCTCAAGAAAAATTAGACTTCGAGTCTAATTCTTTATAGGAACTACCCCATTTCACAGGCCCATGGGAAGCAAAGTCCACTTGTATGAGAGCACCTACAGTCATGGTAAGAAACGAAGATTCAATCATACCTAGGAACACGGAGGTAGTGAAGAACACCAAAGTGCAGTGCAATCTCACTTTGGAAGAGCTGCTCAAGGTTAGACCAGAAGTGTGGAAACATGTAGCCAATCAAGTGCCCGAAGTAGCAAAACCACATTCCCAGGCAGGATCTCAAAGAACAGTGCCAGAAATACCCTTGGACAAGATAGGAGACATGAGCGAGGGAGAAGAAGGAAACACCTATCTCCCCATCACTCATCAGGGCTACACAACCAAGGCCATTTTGGACTCAGGTGCAGGAGTTGCAATTGTTACCACTTCCTTATGGAAACGATGGGGTAAGCTAGCTCTCAGGCCAACGAGAATGAAATTGCAGATGGCTGACGGGCACATAGAAAGACCCTTAGGACTACTAGAGGGGATAACTCTCACTACTTTTGGTGTAGAGTTTGAGCACACATTTGCTATCTGTGACTTTAGCAAAAATCAAGCCTATGAGATGATTTTGGGAAGACCATTTATGCGACAGTTGCAAGTGGTACAGGATTGGGGAACCAATTCCTTGTATCTGCAACACTTAGGTGTTACAACCAAAGTCAATCTCAAGGATTACTCTCATAGAGATGTCCCTCCTATCCAATGGAACCCCATCCATAGAGCCAGAGATGATACGGAATCGGTGCATTCCCTAGGATCAGGATCCTCATGGATGCATGAAGACACTCACTTATGGATGTGTAAGGTAGCAGTAGAAGAAGAGAAGAGAGAGAAAGCCAGGGAGGTAGGTGCAAAAGAAACCCATAGATCAATCCAAGACCCAGCCTATGCACCTGTAGTTTTTCCAGATGAAGAATTTGAACCTCACGGCTGGGCAGAAATTCTAGCAACAATGGATGTAGCCATCAATGAAGAACAATGGACACCCCACTGTGATGAGGATGGCTATGACATTTCAGTCTTCTCCATAGAGCCCATCATGACAGAGGTAGTTCTAGAAGAGTGCAAACCTAGCCCTGATGCATTTGAGGATGCGAGTGACTCCGATCTAGAGTCAATTATTATGGACCCACCTTTTGCATCAGATGAAGAATACTTCTATGAAGTGGAATTTCAACCCCAGAGGCACGGAGAGCTTATAAACGATGTAAGGCTAGCCACACATGTTACCCCTAAAAGGCCTATTAAGGAAAAATGGGAATTACACAGGATTTTGAGGCAATTCTTTGTATTCCAATGTTTTAGTTTTTTGAATGATTCATATAGTACAACATGTTATTATCTCTTGATTGAAGTATATTATATTGACACTTTAATATTAAGGATAAGTTTATTATAAATGGGCTACCAAGCTTGGGCTCAATCTTCAGAAATTAACATTGAAAGTTATATGAAGGGGGCTTGAATAATTCCCAAATTTCTTGAATAGGCCTTCTAAGGAAGAAGGAAAGAAAAGGAAGAAGAAAGAAGTCACACCAGAAGAGGAAGAATCTTTGTTTGAGGTCCCAGAAAATTTTAAGAAGTATGAGATAGACGATAGGAGAGTCATGATTAGAATGCCTAAACGGGAGGCGCAATCGGGGGAGGCCTATGATAACAAAGAAACCACCAAGAAAATTGTGGTAGCCATAGAAGAAGGGGAAGAGAGATGCACATACATAGGCCATGACCTGACAGAAGAGGAAGAACAAGAGCTAATAGCCTTGCTAAGAGAATACAGAGATGTATTCGCTTGGAGTTACAAGGATTTGAAAGGAGTGGACCTGGACATATGCTCACATACGATTCCCATGACTACAGAGGCCAGACCCTCAAAACAAAAGCCATACACATACAATGACAACTATGCTGCCAAGATCAAAGAAGAGATAGACGGCTTGGTTGAAGCTGGATTTATCTATGAAATTGAGCACACTGAATGGGTATCCCCCATTGTAGTGGTGCCCAAAAAGAATGGTAAATTACGTGTATGCATTACCTTGAAGAAGGTTAACGCAGCCACTATCAGGGATAGTTATCAACTTCCTATCACCGAGCATTTATTAGAAAGGGTAGCCGGCAAGGACGTGTACAACTTCCTAGATGGGTTCTCTGGCTACAATCAAGTAGCCATTGCACCAGAAGATCACCATAAGACGACTTTTGCCACAGAGTGGGGCATATTCGCTTTTAGGGTAATGCCATTCGGGCTTACCAATGCTCCCGCAACCTTCCAGAGATTGATGTGCCATGTGTTTAAAGAGTTCCTGAGAAAGAATTTGGAAGTCTATGTTGATGATCTATGTGCTCATTCCAACATTAGACAAACACATATACCTGAACTCAGGCAAATCTTTGACAAGTGTAGAGAGTATCAAGTCTGCCTGAACCCAGAAAAGTGTGTTTTCATGGTTAGGCAAGGCAAGATTTTAGGACACATAGTGTCAAAGAACGGCATCTCCACTGACGAAGAGAAGGTGAGGGCTATTGCAAAACTACCTAGGCCAAAGAATGTCAAGGAAGTGCAAGCTTTCATGGGACATTGTGGTTATTACCGACGTTTCATTCACATGTATGCCATCATTGCAAAGCCTCTGTACGGACTTCTGACAAACTTTGAGTGGACTGAGGAATGTGAGAACTCTTTCAATGAGCTCAAACGACGATTATGCTCAGCACCAATCTTGACTACACTAGATTGGAATAAGCCCTTCCATGTGCATGTGGATGCATCCAATTATGCCATTGGATGTGTGCTTGCACAACCTACTGGTGAAGGTAATATGGATCTTCCCATTGCCTATGCGAGTAGACAGTCGAATGCAGCTGAGCGAAACTATTCCACTACCGAACGAGAAGGGTTGGGCATGGTGTATGCGGTTAAAAAGTTTAGATATTATTTGCTTGCAAATAAGTTTAAATTTTTTACTGATCATCAAGCTCTACTATACTTGGTAAACAAGCCATGCAACACAGGGAGATTGGTGAGATGGTTCCTCTTACTAATGGAATATGACTTTGAGGTAGTGGTGAGAAAAGGCAAGACTCATTTGAGAGCAGATCATCTCTCTAGGCTCACATCTGGAGAAGCCCCACAAGGAGTATCGGATGATCTTCCTGATGCTTACTTGTTTAATTTGGAAGTAATACCTCAGTGGGCTAAGCCATTAGTGCCAGTATTGACATACGGGCCTAACCACCCAGTAATAAACACTCAAGGTAGAGAGGTAGTAAAAGCCCAGAAGTACCATATCATGGCAGGAAGCATGTACAAACAGACAGATCAAGGGATCTTGGCTTGTTGTGTAGAAGAGGTCGAGTACACTAAATGGTTGCATTTAGCACATGTAGGTGCATTAGAGCAACACTACTCAAAGCAACGAACCTTACAGACACTAAGGAGACTCGGAGTGCATTGGCTGACTATGGAGGCTGATGTCCAAAAGTTGTGCAAGGAATGTCCAACCTGCTGCACTAAACCACCTGTGGAACATGCCACTCTTTATCAAGTGTCCATAGTGCCAGATTGGAGTGAACCACTAGTATCCTTCTTAAGGACGAAAACATTCCCTCCAGACATGACTCTGGCTAGGCAAAGGAGTTTAGAACAAGAAGCCCAGGATTATTCACTCATTGGTGATAATCTATACAAGCGTGGTAAAGATGGTTACCTGAGACTATGTGTCCATGAGAGTGAATATCTCAAAATCTTGGATACTGCTCACCAAGGTGTAGCAGGGGGACACTTTGGACCAGATCGGGTAATCAAGGCAATACTATTTGCGGGCTTTTGGTGGCCAACCCTTCACATGGATGCACATACCTATGTGAAACGATGTGATGTTTGTCAGAGAACTCAGTACCCTATACGCAAAGATGAGATGCCACTGAAGCCTATGATGGGCGGACGTGTGTTCTCTAAATGGGGAATAGACTTTGTTGGTCCTGTTAATCCCCCATCTAAGGGTTCACATGCTGAGTATATCATCGTGGCCACAGACTATCTAACCAAGTGGATAGAAGTGAAAGCTACTACAAAAAATGATGCTCAAACAACAACAAAGTTCTTATTTGAAAATGTATTCACGAGGTACGGATTGCCAATAGAGTTGGTGAGTGATAGAGGCACACACTTCTTGAATGAAGTAATTGAAAACCTTCTCCAAGAATTCTTGGTGATACATAAGAAATCGGCCCCCTATCATCCACAAGCTAATGGCCAGGCGGAGAGCACTAATAAGATCTTATGCAATGTGCTGACTAAACTAGTGGACAATAAATGCTCTGATTGGGACAAACAGCTACACCATGCTGTTTGGGCATACCGAGTAGCCTATAAAACAGTACTCCAAGCCACGCCCTTTCAAATGGTGTTCGGCCAAAATGCAGTGCTACCACTAGACTTTTTGATACCTACGTTGAAAGTAGCACAAGAGCATGACTGGACAGGCCACGAGTTGTCCTCTAGAGTCTTCGATCTTGAACGATTAGGTGAAAAACGATTGAGGGCTGCAGCAGGAATTTATGCAGCCAAGAAAAGGCAAAAGGCATATTTCGATGCACACGTCAAGGATAAGGGCTTGAAAGCAGGAGACCTAGTCCTAGTCTACACCTTGAAGCAACATGCACAGAAGTTAGAGAAGAGAGGTAACGGGCCAATGATTATCAATAGAATCTCCACAAGCGGCGCAATTCAACTAGCCACTCTAGAGGGTGATATTCTACCAAGTTACATCAGTGGATGCAAAGTCAAGTTATATCAAGAACCCCTCATTGAAGAGATGCTAAATCGACTCAACACTGCCAAGAAACGTAAAGAAGAAGAGAGGCGAATTAGAGAAGAAGCACAGGCAGAAGCTTTAGAATGCATCCGACGAATGAAATTGAGGAGACAAGGCAGAGACCCGCCTATGCCTGACACTCAAGAATCTGTAGGCTATCCTATGGCCATGTGCGAGGCTTCAGGTGGATGTTCCCATAGAATAATCGATCGACGACCTTTTGTAACTCTAGAAGTAGGACAAGGAAAGGGTGCAAAGACTGTAAGAGCTTTGATTGACTCAGGTGCATCCACTAGTGTTGTCAAATTGTCTTACTGCCAAGAATTGAAATTAACTGTCAATCCTATAGAAGCATATCTCATAGGATTGGGAGGTGTGGAAACCCCTTGCATGGGCGAGGTGGATCTTCCCATCTCCATTCAAGATGAAGTGATGACAGTCAAAGTACTAGTGTGTCAAGATGAGGACCTCACTGAGCCTCTTGTCTTGGGTCAGGACTGGATCTATGATCATGCAGTCAACCTCAACGTAAGAAGTGGACTTCTTCAGGTATGGGTAGATCATAGCCGAATTACAGTTGAATTGGAAAATGAGGCACTCAAGGAACTAGGCAAGGCACAAACTCCTGGTCCTTCCAGGGGCGCACATGAAGTTGACAATGCTATTTTTGTCCAAAACTATATGATGCAGAAAGAGGCTTGCCTCAACAACGGAGCCAGGGAGAGGACGGAACTCCCTTCTTGTCCAAAGACCAGAAGGTTGCAACAACCAACGGCAGATCAAATACAGAAGAAGCAGAACACCACCGATACTGGATGCCAAAAAAAGGAGCAAAGCAGATTGTTTCAGCCATGGAAACAAGTATGGAGGCGAAAAGGCGAATACCCTGTTCAGACCAGGCTGACCCCACGGCCAAAACCTCTTATTAGTAGTCAACAATACGACACTAATAAGAAGTCCTTCATTAATTCTTCTGCTAAAGTGAAGTCTATTTGGGTACCCAAGAAGTCAATGAAGGCCAGCCCACAATCACGACAAATCTGGGTGCCTAAGGCTTGCTTGCGGGCTCAAATAGCTACACCAAGGCCACAACCGGTGTTTCACCCACTCGAACACCTGAGGCACATTCTTACACATCACGCACGGACACATATTCTTCCATGCGCAAAAGTAGAATCACTCTTAAATGGGTCCCTAAAAAGCCTCATTCTCAAGCAGATACCCCTATCCAACTCTTCAGAGCTTCCACAAAATCAAGATCAAAGCCCATCCACTGCATTTGGCAACCTCAAACTTGTAATAAACCCCCTGACCCCAGTTGTAAATCCATCTCCACACACTAACTACGTCACTCTCACACTACATCATCCCTTTCAGCTCTTAGGTCTACCCAATGCCTAACTACACACACAAGCATCAAGCACTTCTTAACCTACTAATCTCTCCCAAACCTCATGTTAATGTTGTAATGGGGACAAAAACGGTTCTATCTTGTCCTTTACAATGTTAACACATGTTTCTATATTTTTACAGAATCAGAAGGCAAGAAGTAACATGGCAAAAGTGACAGGTCTGAGTTCACAAGTAGGAATACTTACTGCAGGAATCGATGTGGATAGTCTACCTGTGGATGTGCCACCAACTGAACGACCTATGGAGTTGCAACACCTTCAACAGATTCCGGTACCGGATCCACCCACAGGGATCACCGAAAGAGTCCATGCCAATTCTCATTGAATCAATGGCATGCCAGGTCCATTAGGAGAGGCCAAGTACATATGGGAGTCTAAGTGCGAGTATGACAGATCATGGGTTCGATTCCAATTTTTCTCCAAGGAGTTTGAGACTCTACAGGATCTCCAGACCATATGGCAACGTGCAGGGCTAGCAGAATACTTTGAAGCACCACTACCTAAACCGGATCTCCTCCGATGCTATTATTTGGTCTCCACATTACAAGCTAATGAAGAAAAGGACAAACCAGGATCATTTGTTCTTCCTTCCTTGCTGGGCAACAACGAGTTAAAGAGGTTTGAACTTACCTTGGAGTTGGTGAGCTCTGCTTTGAATATGCACGGCACACATGTACCTTCTGAGAAGGATGCTCTCGTTCCTACTAACATGAAGGATAGGAAACTACTGAAGCTTAAAGACATGGCAGCACTCACACCAAACGTGTCCATCCCTCTCCGTATGTGCATGCAACATTTTGCTTTCCCCGGCCAAGACCGCTTCACACAACCACACAAAAGAATCTGGTTCGCTCTCTACTTAGCGGAGACAGGTGTGTTACCAATTAAGCTGCCTGTATGGATTATAGATAAATTGTATGAAGCAAATAAAAGGTCTTCTAGGAAATTAGTGGTGAACGGTTGCTGTGCAATCACACGCATTATTTATCGGTGCCTAGCATACGATGTTCCCATTGAACGTGCCTTAACTTGGGCACAATTACAAATGTTCAAGAAGCTCAAGACGTCCACAGATCAATCCAAGCGCATAAGGGGTGCCATCCCTTGTGTTCAGACAAGGGAAGTTCTGACTACTCCTGAAGTATCGCCACGAGGGGAGGCCACTGTACCTCCCTTTACCATTAGGATACCCAGGTCTGGATCTGAAACTACGACACAAGCTACCCCTTCAGCTCCTCCTGCTCCATCTGAATTTGAATTTGCTACAACTAGAGATGCTGAAGGAATGGATCCCCAAGACTTCGAAGCATTCTTACAAAGTACACAACTCTCTAATGTAGAGTTTTATTCAGATGCAGAAGAACAAGGCACATCTTCACAAAGAAGAAGAAAATCTACGGACGGCCTCCATGTACATTGGAGTGACTCTCAGCAAGGTCAACAACAAGGACACCTAGAAGAAGAAGGAGCATATGAAGAGGAGACCACTGAAGCCCTAGCCTATACAGCAGAACTCCAAAGGCTGTATCAAATCATGGAACGAGTGCGATCGCAACAACTGCTCACCGAACAGAGCAGTAGAGTACTCATGACTCAGCTGTTGGAAGAAGCAGGAGATGACTCAGAATATAGTGAAGGTCTCTTATTGATGGCAGAAACATATGGGGTAGTAGAAGCAGTGCGGACCGCCATTAGGAGGTCTCCAGTTCAATATGATCCACGAAGATTCCAGACACGACCACGGTCAGGTAAGAATATCCAAATCCCCATTACAACGGCAGAAGGGCCAATTATTACATCCGAACCCATCGGGACAACCTCCCAAGCAACAAAAACTGCTAGCCAAGAGCACCCAGTCACCCATGAGGAATCCACCGAGCCACTACCACCCACACCCCCACCATCGCCTCCTAGAGCAGAAACCGTGGAAATCACCTCGACCACTCAACCCACCGAACGAACCTTCATCTTCCGTACTCCCATCTCTAGTTCAACCCTATTCTCCACCTCTGATAACCCAATCTATGAAGCAACCACCATCACTACACAATCCACCGAATCGCTCATAGAACCTGCCCTAGGACAACCATCCCCCATGCCCTCAGCCATAGGTCATCCTGACCCTAGATCCATATTCATGGGTTTCCCTGCTACCATGCAACCCTTCATGCCCTCCTCAACTCTACGACCTCAACCCCCAACCTCCATCTCTCCACTTCTCCAATCCCTCCATAACTTCCTTGCTAGAACTTTTCAACCTAGGTCTCAACCATTCCCTTTATTTTCAGCTCCCCACCCCACTTCTCATCTATTCACCACTTTCACACACACACCACCTACCATTCCAATGTATATGGTAGACCCCACACTCGCACCCACTCCTGAAAGTATGGACATTTCACCACCCACGGCACCTCCCCCTCCCCCCACGCTTCCACCTCCTCCCATTCCCCCTCCACCAATTTCACCCACACACACATCTTCAATAGACACATCATTCACTCTTCCCCTTCCCCAATTCCCTTCCCATGCATCTTCCATTGTAAACACCCCCCCCTCATCTATAGGCAATGCATTGGACACCATGCTAGCTTGTATATCAAACTTAAGGACAGATTACAATCAGCTCCAGCAACAGAATGAACGCCTGCAAGAGCACTCGGAGACACTACAACACCGCCTTGCTTCACTAGAAGAGGAAAATGCTCGCCTCCACACACAATTCCAAACTCTCCAAGAGGCTCATAGCATATTGGAGGTACAGTTACAGAACACAGATCAGAAAGCAATACAAGTGGTAGAAGGTCATCTACGGACTCAGCTAGAATGCAATTCAAAGCTTCAGCGAAATATGGCCCTACTCAAGCGACATCTTGCTGCCGCTCATGAAGAGAATCGACGCCTGCAATTACAAAATCAGGAAAACATAGAAGCAGCTATCGAAAGCACACCTGGGGCACCCATCAGCCCATCAAAGTTTCAAGCTGTGACCCCCGACAATATCAAGATCATATTGGAAGACTATGCCATGCTGCTTGAAGCACATGACCAGCTATCAGAGGAACTGGGTCAACTGAAGCAGAAACACCAAAAAGAAACAACAGCAACCTCTCAAACCACCTCCTCCGCGGCTTCACTTCTCACAGACTTAGAGGCCTTAAAAGATCTCCAGAAACAGGTCACCGAATTGCAAGCACGTCTACTACAATATGAGAGACCACCTTCCCCTCCAGAGGCTCCCACCGACGAAGAAGTAGTACAAATTCCTGTGGAACAGAGCGCACAGTAGTGCAAAATCAGGCCATGAGGGTCATAGAGGAAACTGTGCTACAATCTGCTTACTTCAAGAACCTGTCATCGAGACGCCTTATCCTCTCATCTGAACTCTAATACAGGCCTTATTATATTATTCTGGCTTATTATAATGCAGAAATACAGAGAGTCACGGGTAAGATTCCTACCTTTGCTACCCAATTTCAACCCGAAGACCTTCCTCCAGAGGTGCAAAATGGAAAAATTCGTCAACCCACCTGGCGGCAGAAACTTCTAGAGACATATCCAGAAATGCTACGCACATGGAACAACGCGCCTTTACATCTCCTATACAATCCATGCTACGGTCCAGTTCCACGCCGTAGGTCTTGGAAGGCATTCAATATCAAAGTGCAGAACAACGTGCAATGCAAGGAATGGCTAAACTACCCGTACATTGCGCCACCACAGGGACCACCGTCGGTAGCGTACATGATGGGAGCAATTTGACATTGGATGCCGCGATTGAAGCCCATGCTAGATGTGGCAGCTCAAATGATGCTTAAGATTTTAGATATGATGCAGGTAGTCCTGAAAACCTTTAAAAATGCAGCCGCACCACAGGTACGTATACCGGGGTTTACCAATGGAAATTATGATTTGGTGTATGACATGAGCACCACCCCCAGTATTCGTGTGGCTTACGCCTGGCATCCACGCATCAAATACCTCCCTGCATGTTACAAACAGACCTTCGAAGAAATGTTCAGATCAGGTTTCTGGGAGTATCACTCGGAGGTCTTCGCACCGAAGCCAACACACCTGCTCCATCTCTTTGCTTGTGAACAAGCAATGTACTCTGAGTACTACACCACACCGCAACCAGAGGTCCCTGGCGCAATAAATTAGGATGCATTGGAAGCTGATCTAGCAAGAGGCTTAAGGATATGAGAACACGAACTTGCCACCAATGTCATCCAATACTATATCGACCACCATATAGAACAGAGGTCTGTCAGGGGCGACAGACGCTAGGAAGGGGGGAGTGTTGGCATAAAAGTCAGATGAAGAGCATACTAGCGCAACGGAGCAGTCATGCACAATACGGCAACAAGGCCCAATCATTTTTTCCATGGACCATTTACAACTCAAGTGATTTTAATCACTACACAAACATTGTAAATTCCGTTTTTGGTAGAATAGACTCCATTTTGTGCAAGCCGAGGAGTCCTCAAGCTTGAGGAGTATTAGAACTAGCTACATATCAATTTTCATAATTTTTAGACTCCGTTTGAGCCCTCAAATAGGCTCTAGAACCTAATTTTTAACTAGGCCGGACACTAGGTCTGGACAAGACCAAAGCTAGTTAGAAAACTATAAAAAGAGCTAGAGAGCTCATTTTTGGGGGTTAGATTGTTTGTGAATTGAGCTTATGTAAGAGACTTTTTGACTAATGCAAAGAACTCCATTGTTCCTCTCCTTGTTCTTGCCTTGTGTGCGCGTGTGTGTGTATGTGTGTGCATGCTTGTGTGCTTCTCACTCACACACTTGTGCCTTCACTTGCTCATAGTCTTCATACTAGTCCTCACGTCTCCACGGATTGACAATTATGAGGTGAATCTTCTCACGTTGGTACTCACCATTGTGCTAGAGTGACAACGAGTGACAGAAATAGGAAGGATCAGTCTAAAACTGATAATCAACAAACCCTCATCTAACCTTGGGCTATGGAAGACCCTAAGTTAGAAATGTGTGTGAAAAGATCACATACTTACAAAAGTAGCAAAGAATACTAACAAGTTTGTTGCCAGAAATCCTCAAACTCATATAACCATATCTTCTCTAACACCTCATCCAAATATGCATAAAGCATAACCGTACTGATTCTCTTGTACCTATGCCGAATAGGACTCCTCCTCATATGGATGCCACTGCCTCCATAAACTTCAAGTAGTACCTGTGTGCATAAAGAGAATATGTACCTGAATTCTTAACATAAGATTTGCATCTTATGTTAACCACCATCCAATGTCTTTGAAGTAAACCAAAATCCTCATGTAGAAGACAATCTTCAAATACATCATGTAGATGGCGGATCCACACCACCAAGTTGCTAATAGCCTCTCCATAAGCAAGAGTGTGAGCACACTCTACTTCTCCAAGAAGAACTCCATGGCCGCTCCTCAACATGCTCCTAGATAGCACCATGGCTGCCCCATGTGCTGAGAACATCACCTCTATTGAGGTACCAAAGCTCTCCAAAGCTTGGTGTTGAAACTAGGTGAAGGATGAATATAATGAGCCTATACATCTTCTTATATAGTAGTTGATTGTCCTCCAAAAGCTATTGTGAAAAGCTCTCGAATAAAGCAAACTCATTGCTACGTGATTACTCCATCATCGTCCGTTGCTTAATTTGAAAAGCATGATAATTTAAAAATAATCTTCGCGTGTGTTTTTTCTCCACCATTGCCCGCGATGAGTTTTGAACTCTGGTCGATCACATGAAATGGAATTGACGTAGCCAAGCACTCACGCACCGTTTGCTGTAGGAGGGACTGATAAGATACTCTATACATGCTATATAGTCAGAGCAAAATGGATCAATGAGCATGCACAATGTACCATATGGCATTGTTTCCAACAATCCCCCCTGCAATGTCATATTGGTATAAACTGAACTCGATCTACAAACTATCAAAGCTGGAAACTATCAGAAGCTTGAAGCTTATACTCCCGAACTGACCTTCAAATCTTCTCTTCAAATGTCTTCTTCAAAACTGAATTTGAATTTCTTCAAACTTCAAACACCTGAACTTGCTGAATATGAACCATAATACTTGAGAAATTATGCAAACTAGATATCCAATAGTGTACACATCAAGCAATCACTGCTTGACAACAAATGTAGCATGTACTGACTCTGAACGTGCTATCTCTTATCTTCTCAAACCTGAAAACATACACTAGTATCCACATATTTGCATTTACATTACGAAAGCTTTCTCAACATACTTCTGTTGTTTCATGTATATATATATATATATATATATATATATATATATATATATATATATATATATATATATATATATATATATATATATATATATATATATATATATATGTGTGTGTGTGTGTGTATATATATGTATATATATATATATATATATATATATATATATATATATATATATATATATATACATATATATATATATACATATATATGTATATGTATATGTATATGTATATGTATATATATACATATACATACATACATACATACATACATACATACATACATATATGTATCAAGAACTGAATCCTGGAACCTATGACTGACTCACAACTTAGTGTATTATGAACAATGTTGGTTCATCTCTGATAGTACTTCAAGTCAAGTCAACTCAACTCAACTGAAATCAACTGAAATCAACTCATGAGTCTCATAAAAAATCTATGATGTCATCATGTCTTCATCCTTGTTCAATCTGTAAATCCTTCATACCTCTTTCCTTTAGAATCTGGTATAAACATAAATGTGCCCACTTCTAAAACATACCTCTCTAAGATATCAAGCTTCTCTTCAATAGAACTCTGGAACCTTCTCCTAAACAGGAACACCCTAACAAGAACTTTCTCCAGATATTCTCCTTCTTCCTTCTTCTTTCAACGCTGGAAAATAAAGAGAACCTGACATAGGAATATTTGATATAGGAATACCTAAAGGTATGACTTTGCATTCTAAATCTGGAACGTCGCCCTTCTTTCAATAAATCTAATCTTCAATAATCAATACCTGTATCTGAAACAAAATTTTAGGTTCCATAATCTTCTGTAACATAACAAGTATCTTCTTCTATTCTTCTGCAACACTAATCTGATAGAATCTGAATCTTTGACTTACTTCTTCCAATGTTAAAGAACTTTACAAACAAAGGATAGACAACTGACTCATAAATACTCAAGATCTTCAAGACCTTCAGGATCATCCAAGATCATATAAGATCATACAAGATCTATGATCTTTCCAACAAAATACCTATGTAGAATCTGCTCTCATCAAACCTTCATGATTGAATGTCTGATTTGCTACCTGAAATCTGCTACTTTTCTTTCTCAATGCAATTCTCTGTCAAATCTACTAAATCATGACCAAGTATAATACAAAACAAGAAACTGCTTCTTTTTTAAACTATCTTCACACAAGATGTTCTCGTAGACTTGTCTTTGGATGTAGAGGATAAAGTAGGAAAGTTATATGGAAAATATAAGAGAAAAGGAAGTCTTACTTTCCCTTTGGAAATGTTGGACCTTCTTTTTCTGCATCTTTCTTCCACCTGATGATGTCAACATCTTCAAACTTCTCTTCCATACCTTTTGTTCTCTTCATCTTGAAGTGCCAAGCACTCTTAACTTCTTCAAATGAACTTTTCTCTTCCTCTAGTGCTAAGAGTAAGAGACAACTTAACAAACATGGTATACAAATGGAAGTGAACATAGAATCATATTTCATATCTCTGAATCAAAACTCTGCTTCAAATGTGATATGACTAAATTCACCAACCTTTTGTCTGAATGATAAATTACCTTTCTAGAGTTACCTCTCTAGATATAAAATGTGAGCAAAAAACTTCCAACCAAATTACAACACAGGATTGCTGAAAACAAATCTGACGCTCTCCATATTTGTCTTCTTAGATGAGTTTTCTTGCCATGAAAGAGATCTCTCAAAACTCTCTAAAAAAACCTCTAGATACCTGTTTTGATGTAGCCTTTAACTTTCAAATAATGAAAGTGTATGAAAGCTTTCCCCTTCATCTTCTCCAAACCACTGTTTTTCCTTGAATTTGAAGTAGCCTTCTCTTCATCAAGTCTGGATCTTCAAACAATACTTCTGTAAAGTATTTTCACACTCTTCCAAAAGTATTCGGCTGCTAATAGATCATCAACTTCATACTCCACACCGATGAATAAACATGTGAGTGAATTGTCTAATTCTCAAATCTCTACTCATCTAGATTAAGTGTGTATGTCAAATGTCAAATATTAGAAGATGCTCTTAAATCATATGTTGTAAACCTGGAAGTTTAGGAATCTGGGAATCTGAGATCCTGAATGCTCTGATGTCAAAGCCCTAAAGCTCTAATATCAAATGTTGGAAATTTAGTAGGCCCATAACTAATGCCACAGGTCCAAGGTTCCATAGGTCCAGCATATACAACATAGAATCTAGCAATCTTCCAATATTGACAAAACATAACATACCACACTTGATCATACAAATGATGAGATAAAGATAGAGAAAGATTAGACAAGATGTGTAAAGGGTTACGTAAGCCAAGGCTTACTCAAACTATCATATATACCAATGTTCAACGTACAATGTGGGAGCAAAACTTTCAACCACTCTATGTGAACAGAAATAGATGGAAGAGTGAATGTACAAATGTAACAAACATATTCAGATGTATGGATAGAAATATGAATATATATGAGATGTGTGACCTCATAGGTTGTAGAAGAGTGAATATGAGTGACAGAAATAGGAAGGATCAATCTAAAATTGATAATCAACAAACCCTCATCTAACCTTAGGCTATGGAAGACCCTAAGTTAGACACGTGTGTGAAAAGATCACATACTTACAAAAGTAGAAAAGAATGCTAACAAGTTTGCTGCCAGAAATCCTCAAACTCATATAACCATATCTTCTCTAACACCTCATCCAAATATGCATAAAGCATAACCGTACTGATTCTCTTGTACCTATGCTAAATAGGAATCCTCCTGATATGGATGCCACTGCATCTATTGAAAAGCATAAAGCAAAAATAACTACGCGAATTCGGCACCCTCCATCGTTGTATGAGTTACAGCAAAAGTATGAAAAAAATTGATTTTCGTGCTATGCCGATTTGCTGCCGCCGGGGATCGAACCTGTACCAGAGGGATGATAGTATATTAGTCTAGCCACGGTGCCCAACGTGGTTTGCTTTACAAGGATTGAAACAGAAGTCTATACGTGCTGGAACTTTTGAGTAAAGATGGACCAATGGACATTGTACAATGTACCATATGGCATTGTTTCCAACAATAACTCCATAGTCGCTCCTCAACATGCTCCTAGATAGCACCATGGGTGCCCCATGTGCTAAGAACATCACCTCTATTGAGGTACCAAAGCTCTCCAAAGATTGGTGTTGAAACTAGGTGAAGGATGAATATAATGAGCCTATACATCTTCTTATATAGTAGTTGATTGTCCTCCAAAAGCTATTGTGAAAAGCTCTCGAATAAAGCAAACTCATCGCTACGCGATTACTCCATCACCATCCATTGCTTAATTTGAAAAGGATGATAATTTAAAAATAATGTTCGCATGTGCTTTTTCTCCGCCACTGCCGATGATGAGTTTTGAACTCTGGTCGATCGCATGAAAGGGAATTGACATAGCCAAGCGCTCACGTGCTGTTTGTTGTAGGAGGGACTGATAAGATACTCTATACATGCTGTATAGTCAAAGAAAAATGGATCAATGACCATGCACAATGTAGCATATGGCATTGTTTCCAACATACATCTCATGTGGTATAATTCCCCTCAAAAGAGAATGAATACATTGGTAGAAGCAAATGGCAAGGTAGCCAAATACAAAAGAGATACAATATAAAATGGAAATAAAAATGGAAATGGAGTGCCTCTTGGATAGAAAATGGAGATGCACTCATGTAGATGTTGTAGGAGCAATCATTTGATCAACAACAAGAACGATGTGTAGACTACGACCAACTTTCTATTCGAAAATGTTTTCATCAAGTTTGGTTTGGCGATCAAAATTGTTAGTTATCGAAGAACACATTTTATTAACGAAGTAATTGAGTGCCTCTTATCATATTTTTTAGTGGTTCATGAGAACTTGCACCTTATCATCCTCAAGTGAAAGTGTAAATGGAGAGTTCTAATAAAATAGTGTGCATTGTGCTTAGAAAAATGATCAACAATAGAAGGTTTGATTGCAATAACAACTTCATCATGTTACACAACCTTCAACCTTGTCTATATATAAAATGACATCCTTCCAATCAACTTCCTGCTTCAAACCTTAAGGGTTGCACATGATTACCAATGGGCAAGTCAAGAACTCTCTTTAATAGTGGATGAACTTGAAAAATTGGAAGAGATGCATCTCAATGGGATTACAAGCATTTGCACTATGAAGAAAAGATAGAAAGCTTACTATGATGCATGTATATGAGATAAATGTTTGCAACTAAGAGATCCTCTAGTTGTTTACACTTTGAAGTAGCATGCTAAAAAGCTTCAAAAGAGAGGCTAAGGGCCACTTATTATCAATCACGTATCTTCATGTGGTGCAGTTAGTTTGGCCACACTTGATGGTGATATCTTATTAAACTATATTTGTGGTTGCAATGTGAAGCTCTATCAAGAACCTCTCACACCAAAGATGCTTGCATGACTTAAAAAGATAGAGAGTAGGAAAGAAGACTAAAAAATTAGATGAGCCCAAAAAGAGGCCATAACGCGCATAACAAAGTGAAAAGCATGGATATGATAGAGAGATGAAAAACCTAGATGGCGTGACAATGATGATGTCTTTCCACTTGCTACATACAATTGAAGCAAACCACATGCATTTCCATGCCCATTTGTAAAAGTCCAAATCGAATTCCACAGGTAATGCATTCATATCACTAATCAATACAAATGCTTCATGCATTATGATTCAGCAGCCCGTCATTGTCCAATGTTTGTCTTGTGTCCAAGACACACAAGCTTCATTGGTTAGTGTTAGTGGCATACAAATCCACTGCATGGGAAATTACACTTTTGGATAATCATTGAAAAACACCCTATACACACTTATTTTTTTATTTATAGAAATGAGGAATCGACTAAAGATACATTGTTTGGCAAGACTGGGGTTGACAAAACATGCAACCACTATTGGTATAGCTCAGAAAACTTTGACTATTCAAGCTTCCATGAAGATCACCTATCATCTCGAGGAGATTGAAGACAATGTCGAACATGAACACGGAGGGGTGGATGAATCGTTTGCTCAACACTCATCTGAAGTTTACTCCTCATCCATCTTTTAGCGATCCTCCAAATTCTCCATACCTCATAAAACCAAACATGGAACTATCAACTGGAAGGATTGAATGGGACACCTATGCAATATCTCATTCTTAGTCTATCGATGTGCAATAATGTCTAATATGACGGAGATGATCTCAAGTTTGATATAAATTTTGATTATGTAGAACACTTGTACCACTGTATGCTTCTGACAATCCATCTTAAGATAGTAGCTTGAGAGGTTGGGATACACTAGCAACTTCCTGGAAACCATGTCTCAATTAGTGAGTCCTTTTGAAAATTGGAAGTTAAAAGTTTGTACGTTTGCCTCATTTTGATCATTCGTGTTTAATCGTATAACGCCTCTAGCGAGATGTCCCATTTCCGTGCAAACCAGACACTGACTAAGAAGATAGCATGCGCGCGCACACACGCACACACTCTTTGCAACACACGTTGAAGATATGTCGTGACGGTTTTCATACACTTTTTTTCCTTACCCTCGCAGATTAAAATCTGTGAACTTCTTTCGTCGAGATGCGTGGCGTCATGATAAACATATTGAATGTGGGAGATAAATAGGGGTTCTGGATGTGAGTTTTTCTTAAAAAATGGTGCTTTTCATTATTCACAGTTTACAATGGAAAGCTGAAAGATTCAACCAAAAATCATGTTGAATTTAATCACCCCGCAGAACTTCCCCAAAACAGATATTGTGATACTTTCAATGAAAAGGATTTAACAAGAAAATTCATGTTGAGTTTAATCACTCCGTAGGATCAATATTAACGACCTCAAAATAAACAATAGCTCCAAGTGAAATGGATAAAACGGCAAATTCAAGGCTCCAAGGCGTATTTTCGTAGATCAATTAACATCTGCATGAGATAGAAAACCATACAAAAATGCACAACGCTGTGTAAAAGCCCCCTTCTCTGCAATTGTTTTCAATAAAAAGATAGCACACGTTTGAAAGGCCGACTCTTCTCATCTCTCTCTTTCTTGCGTATGCCAAGAAAAGGCTAATTCTACTCATTTCGCTTTTACTAATTCTGCTCATTTCCCTTTTCTTTGCTGTATAGGAAATGGTTCGATTCTGGTCGCTTCTCTTTTTCCTTCTTGTACCACTCGAAGAAGCTATTGAGTAAATTCTCCTGACACTTCAACATCTGTTTCACAAAACAAATGGTATCAGTACCCTAGATAAGCAACATCTGTTTAACGAAACGAACAGTATTAGGACTCTAATAATCATATATGAATATTCACATGCAGATCCAACGACTAATAAAACGTCTTTACCTCCTCCCTAATCGAAATCACTTGGCCTTTCAGTTGTGCGAGCTCTCCATAGCATTTCTGGTAGTCAAGTTTTGCTTTTTCGAGCCTATTTTTACAATGACACGATGTGGGTGAGTGCCAGGCTTGATTAGTATGATAGAAACATAGATAGATAGACAGACAGATAGACAGATACGTAAAGATAGATACATATGTAGAGAGAGATACGCAGATAGATAGACTGATTAATTAATTAATTTGTTTGTTCATTTTTTCTTCATTCACTGAATGGTTGATTGAATAGTGTGATGATTAATTCACGTCTAGAATACTCCAAGTATGGGATGCTCCGCTCGCCGCTTAAACGAACAATTATAATTCCCGCGATACATTATTTACTTCTTCATTTATAGAATAGAGTCTCCTCAAAATTCGAAAGTATTTCACCTTTTCTCAAGTTGGATGTAATCATCGTCAACTTGCGTTTCACACTCTTCTTGATCAAAGCTTGCTACATTCCTTGCTTTTTCAGTCATAACCACCTGTAAAGAAAAATAGTTATACCAAGATTTTAATCACATTTTCTGTTCGATTTGCGGGATATAAAATTCTTAAAAGTTTTCACTATGAATAATGTACAAGATTCATTACACAGATGATTCCGGGTCTTCATGCTCAATGCAGAATGGTAACCTTGAACACAAGCAACAAAGATTTAAGCTTGACATTTTATTATCCAAGCCCCTGTCGTCTAGTGGCTGATGCCTTGAATATGTGAGAGGAACTCTCGAGATCAAGTTTTAGCTGGGCATATCCATGAGTTCCTCAGGATAGGCGCCTCTACGTTATGAGTTTGGGTGTGTGTCTTTGCAATTCGTTGTACTTTCAAAAGACCAAAAAAAAAAAAAGGAAACAAAAAATCTTTCACATGACATTTTGTTCTTCCCGTCAAATTTAGGCCCAGTCGGGTTCTACACATGAGCCATATTCGTGTGGCGAGTGTGGTGCCAGGCGGTCATCTCCAGTTCTCGGTCAAACTCATTCCTCGGCTTGCCGTAGGGCAGCAGGGATGTTCCTCTGGTAGAGGGCCTTCGAGATTTAGGCTCCATATCGTTCGACGTTCCTATTCGCGTTCCTTCGGGCAGCATACTAGGGCCGGGCTCACACTGTTCCTGATGGAACGTGTATGTGACAGCGTTTTCCACGTGAGGCTCTACCGCCCATTGTGAACAAGGGCTTGAGGTGAAACAAGCCTAAATCAATTGTAAATGAACTGCGAGCTTTAAGAAAAGAAGGTAAAGAAATAAAAAATGGTTTCTTTTTAAATTCAAAATTGGAAGCTGGGACAGTTAGAGTTTCCAGGAGAGGGGTGAGGGCAAAAACTCAAAATTCTGTTCTAAGATGTAAGAATCTTGGAAAGCAGATTCCACCGCCCACTGAAAACACTCTAAACCAAATGGTTCTCCGTGGACGCAAAAACAATCGAGGTGCTCTGCTGTTCAGTGTGAACCAAGCTAGCTGTTAAAAAATGGTTTCTTTTTAAATTCAAAATTGGAAGCTGGGACAGTTAGAGTTTCCAGGAGAGGGGTGAGGGCAAAAACTCAAAATTCTGTTCTACGATGTAAGAATCTTGGAAAGCAGATTCCACCGCCCACTGAAAACACTCTAAACCAAATGGTTCTCCGTGGACGCAAAAACAATCGAGGTGCTCTGCTGTTCAGTGTGAACCCAAGCTAGCTGTTCTTCTCGCTCCATAAAATGGGGTGTCTTAGTGTGGGTTCACATATGGCGGCAGCACTAAGTGTACATCCATATGGCAAAATTATTGGAAGACGTATATCACAAAGAGTTCTGAGCCTATCAAATACTGTTCCGGCTTACCCCCCTCGGAACAAAGCGAATTCAAGTGGAACACAAGAGACTAATGGATGTGCACGTTTTTTTCCAACATCGAACGATCATAAAATCAGGCAATAGAATTCGTGTGCTTCATTGTACCGCCTTGTGTGAATTCAAGCTGCGGAGAAAAGGCGAGAGAGTGTCTGTTCCGCCGTCCTGGTCTGAAGCCACCCTTATGGAAATTAAGCCGTTCACTCTTAAGTGGCAAAACTGCGCTAATTCAAATCTAGGGACATGTAGATCACAAGATTGAATTCCTCTTAAGAAAAAACATTCAAGGTTAAGAGCCCAACGTGAATCGCGTGATATGCAAAATCTGCACATGTGCTTGCAAGATGATTGGTTTGTTTAATATGAAGAAGAATCAAAGCTACTCGTATCATGGATAGGCACACCTAGATGTCAAGAACAAATGGCAGAATAATAGACTTCAGATGCTTAATGAGAAGTCCCATGTTAATAGCTCAAATGCAAATCGTACTTTAACACACCTTGAATTTATGATATGGCTGAACAAGAGAAAATGGACGGTCAACAAAACTATCCTTATTCAATCCGGCGTGTGTGTCGAACTCCCCATCGATGTCACTTTACTATAATTTAACAAACCCTCAACTAACAAATGCATGCAAAAATTCTAACTAACAAATGCATCCATAAATTCTAGTATACGTATATATATGTAATAAAAATGCGTCATTTCAAATTGATGATATGACAGAAACTGTTGGCTATTACATTTATTTCATGGATTTCTTGTTTGTAATCATTCAATCTTACTGCCAAATGCTGCATCAAAAGCTTTTTCTCTCTGCAGAAAGATCAGCATTTTAGAATAAAATTATAAACAAAACATTCTATTTAAATAAGCACAAAAAGCTCCACATGCTACAAAGAGTGATTGCCACTGAAAAGCGACAATAATTTTCTTACCTCAATTCTGATTTCTTCGCATTGATCATATAACATTGTTGTATGCCTTCCGAAACAGTTCGCTTAAATTCATGAAATGCCTGCAATCACTATGGAAAGAACCATAATTAGCAAGCATGATGAACATACATTTTGGAAACTACTAAGATCAAGCATGTTACCAAATTTCGTTGTTCTGATTCCCCCTTATAACTGTTTTCGTTGTCAAGTAGGGCTTGCTCTAGTAAACCATTAACAGATGCCTTGCCTGTGATTTCGGTATCACAGTCTGATTTTTCTGGTCTCCAATCCAAGGGTGCAACACCCAATGCAAAACCCTGCTCATACAAACTTCGCATAAACGAGTGACTTTAATATGTAGAAAGGTGAAAATTACAATGAGCTCCGAACCTGAGGCTCAAGCTCACCAACCCCATCGTCATCTTCGATCATGCTCAAGTTTTGGTTCTCCTCCAGCTTGGAAATGCTATTTTCCTTGCTTAGTTTCTCCAACTGCACTTTTCATCACAGAATAATTTCAGAATCATTATATCCCGGAACTTTATACACCAGAACCCATTATCCTCTACAAATGTGAGCAATGATACCCGAAAACCATGCCATATGTCTGACCTTTGATGGGAACAATCAAGCATTACTTAATTCAATTATGACTTCACTAGTTAGTAGTTCAAGTGAGCCAGAAAACACCAGACATAAAGTGGAGGGAAGAGAGAAGGGGATGAAAACAAAACAGATGAACAACAAAAGGTGAACTAAAATGAGATCTTTAAGAAAGTAATTAATATATTTAGGACTCGTTTGCGTCTTGGAAAGGTGAGAAGTTTACAAATATTATTGACGAGTTGTAATAATTTCATGCTTTTCTTTTCCCGGATTTTCAATGAGAAATTCTCCACTACATGGTGTGCCTACTTTGAACATGCATGACTATCTACTCCATTGTTATATGGGAGCCAAAATTGAGGAAATGGTGAGAACCATCTCTTAAGGTTAGCTAGAAGGGTACACACATGAGTTCCATGTGGCACCCATGTGAGATGCCACCTTGAGGACTCCAAGATGGTAAATCAAGAGGGAATCAAAGAACGGACGGTACGTGGCTGGGAGGAACGATTATCGAAGATCTCCGTGGGTCTCATCGCGATTTTATCATCATTGTCCGCTTAAAACCTTGTGCAGAGAATTCCAAAATGAAGGGATGCCACTAAGGAAACAACAGTGGTTTCCTTTCCCTTAAAATGTTGTTTCCTCAATGATATCCCTTAATTTTGGAATTCTTTGCACAAGGTTCGAAACCGACGACGATGCTGATAAAATCGCGATGAGACCCACGGAGATCTTCGATAATCATTCCTCCCTATCATGTACCCTCCTTTCTTTGATTCCCTCTTGATTTACCATCTTGAGACTTGGAGTCCTCAAGGTGGCATCTCACATGGGTGCCACTTGGCACTTGTGTGTACCCTTCTAGCTAAGCTTAAGAGATGGTTCTCACCATCTCCTCAATTTTTGACTCCCATATAACATTTCCTTCCCCTTAACTCCATTTTTGTCCTCAAAAATGGTATTGGAAGGTCCCACACAAGAAGAAAATCAATGGAACAATACTCCCACTATATCCCCATGTATCCGATGTACATGGTCATATCTCCATGTAGTTTCCCTGTATCCTTCCCCTTAAGAAGACTCTTGGGAATGTAATCTAAAGTTAGGAAATCGTCTCTGAAGTGCTAACATGCTCCCATGTAGCATTATCCTCTAAACTATCTTTCCACTTTACTAGACACTCTTTACATAAGTGACTCCTTGTCCTTTCTCTCAAGTGTGTAGTATGCTCTCAGGCTCGTGTGGAATAGACTGAACAGAAATAGGCTCTACTACCTCACTATCTAGAATGAGGTTGTCAGATTCACCCAACCTTTTCTTAAGCCAGCTAACATGAAAAACTAGATGGATCTGGCTATTCTCTAGAAATTGGAGCTAAGAAGCCATCTCCTATTCTCTTAAGTACTGAGAAAGGTCCACAATACCTAGAGATAGTTTTGGACAAGGTCCCATCTTCATGGTTTCAGACCTAGATGGGAACTCTAAGATAGACTTGCTCTCCTACTTCAAAGTTGATGTCTCTCCTTCGAGGGTCAGCATAGGCTCTAGCCCTATTATGAGCTCTCTTGATAGTGTCCTTAGCAAGCCTAAGCATATCGTTCATCTCTTCCAAGAAGTCCCTTGCAGCTTGAACTTTCTCATTCTGCAATCCTACTGCATAAGGAGCTCTTGGCTGAAACCCATACATAAGCATGAATGGACTATGCCCAGTGGAAGAGTGCTTGGCACTATTATATGCAAACTCTACTATAGGTAAGTACTCTTCCCAACTAGTTTGCCTTTCATTCACATATGCTCGAAGCATATCCTTTAGGATTTGGTCAACCCTCTCTGTTCGCCCATCCGATTGTGGATTCTCGACCGTGCTTATGCTAAGTTTTGTGTCCAACCTTTTGAAGATTGCTCTCCAAAAGTAGCTAGTGAACTTCCTATCCTGATCAGAAACTATGTCTAAAGGAAGACCATATAACCGGTATAGGTTCTCTACAAATAGTCTAGCCAACTCGGGTGTCTTCAGTGTAGTACGTGTCGGAATAAACCTAGCCATTTTGGTTAACCTATCCACAATTACCCACACCAAGTCGTGCCCTCTCTATGTCTTAGGTAATCCAACTATGAAATCCATGGAGATAGTCTCCTATTTCCCATTGGGAATGTCTAATGTGTGTAGTCCTCCTCCAATCCTCAACCTTTCAGCTTTATTGACATGGCATTTAGTGCACTTAAGCACATACTCTAGGATGTCCTTATGAAGTTCGGGCCAGTAAAACTGCCTCTTAACAAGATCATAAGTCTTGTTAACACCTGCGTGTCCTGCACTAGGTGTGTCATGACACTCGTACAAAATGCGTCGTCTCATCGCAAGATCTCTAGGGACACACATCTTACCTTTATATAACAGATATCCATAATGGATATTGTAATTCTTCCACTTGAATCCTTCTTGAGTATCCGTCGATACTCCATCCTCATTGGAAACCTGTGTATCACGATTCCCATTCTCTACCCAAATCTCGGAATATGCAGGATCAAGCCTACATTTCCCTCTAATGGACTCAAGTAGCTGACTAGTGTAGCGGTGTACTTTGATACACCCTTAAAATAATGTATTTTATGTTTCGCTTTTCAAGATGCAGAAGCCAAGTACAAGAAAAGTTACATCGATTTCAAGTAAGCGGAGAAGCACAAGAAGCAAAGAGCAATAAAATGAAGAAAAGGGGATCGAACTCATCAGTTCATGAAAGAGACAGAATTCCCAATCTCCTAAGTTGCATAATTTCCTACTTCACCAATTTCCTAAGTTGCCTAATTTCCCATTTCACCAATTTCCTTCGTTGCCTAATTTTCCATTTCACCAATTTCCTAAGTTTCCTAATTTGCTATTTCACCAATTTCCTAAGTTGCCTATTATCCCATTTCACGAATTTCCTAAGTTTCCTAATTTCAAGTTCACCGATTCCCTAAGTAGTTTAAATTCCTAAGTTCACCAATTTTTCAAAGTAGTCTATCTTTTTAGTCGACCCTTTTTACAAGTTAGTCGACTTATCTAAAAAGTTCACCATTTTTATGAAATTAGTATACGTAGTTCAAAAGTAATCTATTTTTTAAGAAAATGGTCTACTTTTGAATTAGTGTAATGTTTCACTTGAAGAGGGACTAAATTTCCCGGACCGTGCACATGGACTAAATTTTCAGCCACTTGCACACGGAGGACTCATGGACAGTGGACGGCGTCGAATACTAGAATTTGGAAGATAGTGACGATGCAAAAAAAGTGGACCAAGAAGGAAGTTTCTAGAGTGTCTAAATTGTCAGTGTGCTGCAAAAGAAGAAACTAATTTTATCCCCTTTTGCTACCCTTCACTCCTACCAATCCCACAGAAAAACTATATAAGAAGACCTCTCCATCAAAGAAGGGGAAGCTCATAGACAGATAGAGGAGACACAAACACAAGACCTCTACATAGTGTGTAGAGGGGGAGTCCCTTCGAGCTTCTCCGAGGGGTGGATGGAAGATCAAAGCATCGAATTAGGAACTTTGTGACGGAGTGGGTCGGGCACTTGACTACAACATGTGGAGTTGAGCAAGGGTAGTTGCCACTCCCTGCCTTACAGGTTCTCAAGTTCCTAAGCTGAAAAGATGTCTTCCTTTTCTTGTGGAGCAGTGAGTTGGGACTCTCTCCCTCAATTGTCCCATCTCTTTATGTTATGCTATAGTGACTTATCCATGTAATTACTCCTCAGATCATCTTGTATTGGAAGAAGTGTCCTACTCTTGTCTATGTAATATAGCTGAAAAGATGTCTTCCTTTTCTTGTGGAGCAGTGAGTTGGGACTCTCTCCCTCAATTGTCCCATCTCTTTATGTTATGCTATAGTGACTTATCCATGTAATTACTCCTCAGATCATCTTGTATTGGAAGAAGTGTCCTACTCTTGTCTATGTAATATAGCTTTTATTTCAGGTCATTGTTTGTTCTTGTTATAATGGTTTCTATAAATAAGCTAGTAGCGTCTCATGTGATGTTTTATTTTGAAAGAGTCATAGAAATGTGCTGTTCTAATTCTTCAATAATCCATGTTGTTCGAAACCATCCATCTGCTGTTTTTTTTATGTATGCCTCAGAGAGCATAGGGTATACTTCCCTAAGGAGAACCCCCTTGAGTAGAAGGTGCCCTCAGAGATTAAGCATTCATTTTTTCCTCTTCAAAAATTGAATCCCAAGTTCTCCCTTCTTTAGATGGCACGCCTGGTGGGACCCTTCTCTCTCACGTATGGAGGATTGAAGCAACAAGAGCAACCTTGAAGATACATGGTTCTATTTTGGGGGGGAGCGGTACTGATACATGCATTGATTGGAGAGGTTTCCAAAAGAAGATAGCTATCTCAAGAGCTTGCAGGAGAGTGTTGAAGAGCCAATCGACTCAAGAGCTTACAAGAGAGTGCTGAAGAGCCAATGACTTAACGAGATTTAAAAGTCAAGCACATCAGGATGAGATCTTGAAGAAGAAAGTGAAAGAAAATCGACCAAGATTTTGTCCATTTTTGCAAACGCTAATTTTTTTAAGGTCGATTTTTTTGTTCCTTTTTTTTAGGCTAATTTATTTTAGGTCGATTTTTTTTTGTCTAGATTTTTTTGGTCTATTTTTTTTAGGCTAACTTTTTGGGTCGATTTTTTTTGTCTAAATCTTTTTTAGTCTATTTTTTTAAAGGCTAATTTTTTAGGTCGAATTTTTTTTAGTCTAAATTTTTTGGGTCGATTTTGATTTTTCGTCTTTTTTTTAAGGCTAATTTTTTAGGTCGATTTGTTTTGGTCTAAATTTTCGAGTCTAGCTTTAGGCTATTTTGTTTTTTTAGTCGATTTCTTTTGGTCTATTTTTTAGGCAAATTTTGAGTTGACTTTTTGCTAAGTCAAGATTGAGCCAATTGTTTTCCAAAACTTAGTCGATTTGATTTTGGAATTGAGTCGATTTGTTTCATTAAGTCAATTTGTTATGAATTGAGATGATTTTTCAGTTGAGTCTATTTCAGCGCTGAGGATTGGACCAAACGAGTCGATCTAAAACACGGCAATAAGAGTCGATTTGTTTACTCCTTTTGTCGATTTCAGCAGCAATTCGAGAAGAGTCAATTTTTTTCTTTGTTTTCCTTTAGTCGATTTCAGCTCTCAGTCGATTTCAGCTCTCAGTCGATTCCAGCTAACTTCCTCGGTCCATATTCAGCACAGCATCCCCATACCCCACCCGACAAGAAGGAGCGTGGAAGATAAGCTGCCCCTAACATTTATCTGAAGCAGTCGGTCAATTGATCAGTGTTTTCTCCATATCAAGACGATTTTAAGTTCTCTGAACAATTAAGAAGAGGGGCTCTCAAATTCTCTCCTCTTAAAGAAGTCTACAACCACACATCAGTCAACAAAGCAGACTTCAGCAAGAAACACAAGAGCAGCCAACCATCGAAATAGTAACATGGTGGACTTATTTCATGAAATTCAATGTGCAGCAATAAACTTGACTCAGATGACTATATCAGCAAAGGCTCAACTCAAGAAGAAGAAGAGAAGGGGGAAAAAAGGAAAAGGGGAGGGGGGGGGGAAGAGAGAGAGAGAGAGAGAGAGAGAGAGAGAGAGAGAGAATGTTTTGCTTTTCGAGATGGAGAAGCCAAGTACAAGAAAAGTTACCTCGATTTCGAGGTAGCAGAGAAGCAGAAGAAGCAAAGAGCAATAAAATGAAGAAAAGGGGATCCAACTCATCAGTTCGTGAAGGAGGCAGAATTCCCAATCTCCTAAGTTGCATAATTTCCTAATTCACCAATTTTCTAAGTTGCCTAATCTCCGATTTCACCAATTTCCTTAGTTGCCTAATTTCCCATTTCACCAATTTCCTAAGTTGCCTAATTTCCTATTTCACCAATTTCCTAAATTACCTATTTTCCCAATTCACCAATTTCCTGAGTTGCCTAATTTTTTTAGTTCACCAATTCTCTAAGTATTTTAAATTCCTAAGTTGACCAATTTTTCAAAGTCTATTTCTTTAGTCCACTTTTTTTACAAGTTAGTCGACTTATCTCAAAAGTTCACCATTTTTATGAAATTAATCTACTTACTTCAAAAATAGTCTATTTTTTAAGAAAATGGTCTACTTTTGATTTAGTCTACTATTTAACTTGAAAAAGCGACTGAATTTCTCAAACTCTACACATGGGCTAAATTTTCAGCCACTTGCATGTGGAGGACTCATGGACGATGGACAGCACCGAATACTAGAATTTGGAAGATAGTGATGGTGCAAAAAAAGTGGACCAAGAAGGAAGTTATTGAGTGTCAAAATTGTCAGTGAGCCGCAAAAGAAGAAACTAATTTTGTCCCCTTTTGCTACCCTTTACTCCTACCAATCCCACAGAAAAACTATATATAGAAGATCTCTCCATCAAAGAAGGGGAAGCTCATAGACAAACAAAGGAGACACAGACACGACCTCTACATAGTGTGTAGAGGGGGGAGTCCCTTCGAGCTTCTCCCAAGGGTGGATGGCAGATTGAAGCATGGAATTGGGAGCTTTGTGAAGGAGGAGTGGGTCGGGCACTTGACTACAACATGTGGAGTTGAGCAAGGGTAGCTGCCACTGCCTGCCTTACAAGTTCTCAAGTTCCTAGGTTGAAAAGATGTCTTCCTTTTCTTGTGGAGGAGTGACTTGGGACTCTCTCCCTCAATTGTCGATCTCTTTATGTTATGCTATAGTTACTTGTCCATGTAATTACTCTTTAGATCATCTTGTATTGGAAGAAGTTCATCTTGTATTGGAAGAAGTGTCCTATTCTTGTCTATGTAATGTTGCTTTTATTTCAAGTCATTGTTTGTTCTTGTTAGAATGGTTTCTATAAATAAGCTGATATACCCCTAAGCAGCCCTCAGAAGGGGAGGGACCAGACACCCCATCGCCATATGACTGCCTCAGTGACACCATTATGGAGTATGCCAGGATGGGCGAAGTATTCCTTGTAGGAGACTTAAATGCCCGCATTCAGAGCGACCAGTGTGATATCTACGACTTTGACGACCCTGAGATGCTCTGCACCATGGAGGACATGTCTACACTCAGAGCCTAAGTCGACAGTGCCACACCCACCTCATACGGCCGACATCTACTCCAGATGGGAGCAGCACACCGTCTCATTATCTATAATGAGATGGCGACCTGCCCCACCTCGGGTGGTCTCACCTGCATTCCACCCACGACACCGCATGGAAGCATTGTGGTAGACTATGTTATCGGACCCCCGGAGGTGACACATCTCATCACCTCATTCACCATCCCACCCATACCAATTGGAGGTGATCACACATATCTCGCCCTATCCATACACGACTCACCATGCATATACCACCCCGCTACCATATAGCCACATGCCCATACCACCATTCACTTTAGACATGAGCTAGCACATATCTATAGCTCCCATGTTCCAGAGCACATCTACTCCCTTGACCCCTCCGCCCCATTGGACACCCTCACTGCCCACTTCTCCTCGATCCTCCACACATCCGCTACTCTGAGCTTCCCATACACCACCCACAGCACCGCACATTCGACACGGTTGGGCATACACCCAGAATAGATGGTAAAATGAGGAGTGTAGACGACTATACCGACATCTCTGAGCACAGAGTATCTTGGGATCCATCACGGAGAGGGAGGCACGACAACAGATAAGAGCTCTCACACAGAAAGCGGCAAGCTTTCGAGGAGCGACAGGAGGCAGAGTTGTTTGACCTTCTCATGAGTAGGGATTGCGCCACCGCGTGGAGGGCCCTACGTGAGCCATGCCCACCTACACCCATAGCAGATCTCCTCAGATTTGGCACACCTAAGCCCAGAGCTCCCTTGAGAGAGACTACTACGAAGACTCGAGGAGTTACAGCTGCCATCAGACATGCTATGGGCCATCCATGCTTTGTATGCACGAGTCACAGGCAGGGTGCGCTGCCCCGGCAGCCTATGAGACAGCCTTGTTAGCACCATTGGTGTGAAACAAGGTTTCCCTCTCTCATCTACTCTCTTCGGTCGCTACATCGACGAGATCACGGAGTATATTATATGCTGATGACATTGTCTTGCTTTCAGAGTCACAGGAGGGGCTGCAGTCACATTTACAGGTGCTCGATACCTTCTGCATGGAGAGAGGACTCACAGTGAACCTTGGCAAGACCAAGGTCATGATCTTCCACACCTCTAGGACAATACGCCATCGCGCCTCTTTCACCGCAGCTAGAGGACAGATAGAGGTAGTGTACTCCTACGTCTACTTAGGTGTCACCTTCTCGGGCAGCACAGGGGTATTGTCCATGGCACTGCCAGCGAGAGATAGATTGACACGAGGCTATGCAGTGCTTGCTGGATTGGAGAGATGCTGCTTTCAGGCACATTTTCAGGAGCCCCAAACAAAGGGGTGGCTCTTTGATACTCTAGTGACACCTGCACTGATGTACATAGCGGCAGTATGGGCACCAGGAATCACGGAGGAGGCGATGTGGACGTGGATTGAGAGGCCCCATGTCACCATGATCTCACGCTTGCTCCGAAGCAAGCCCTCCGTTCCACATGACATTATATGAGCTGAGCTTGGCACACCACCGATGCTAGTGGAGGCCCTCTTTCAGCTCATGACCTTTATTATGAGAGTCAGAGAGCTCCCCACCAGTGGACTCACCTGGCTTGCATTTGAGAGTTTTAGACATTTGGTAGAGACAAGGCATGAGAGAGTATGGTATGCAATGACCTACCGATGGTTGGCAGACCATGGCATGAGCATTACCGACCCCCCCCTTTTTCAGTATGACCTCTCTTCCCCCTACATTACCCTCTCTCGTTCGGAGAGGAACACGATCATCCTTCAAGACCTACTAGAGATACACACCAGGGAGACATGGATAGCACCACGGGAGCCTCTTCCCACAAAGAGGCAACACTACGTTAAGCACTTCCTGACAGTGACAGTGGCTGGTTTCATTCAAAGACCACGATACATGGATACATACATGGCACCAGCAGAGAGAGTGGCCATTGGGAAGCTTAGAGTATCATCCCACCAGCTCGAGATTGAGGTTGGGCATGCGACACATACCCCCAGGGACGAGAGATTATGCAGGATATGCCAAGAGGAGGTGGAGGACGAGGAGCACTACACCTGTAGATGCTAGGCATATGAGGATATCTAAGACTCCTACCCACAGCTCTTCACGGGCCCAAAGAGATCACTGCTTTATTGGAGACGGAGGACGAGCGCCCTCTAGGTCGTTTCCTAGTAGAGCTCCAGCGCCGCTGTGCCTCACTTCTCCGGCAGATGGAGATACACCCGGCCCCCCAGACTCATATTACAGATTTTTTTAGACCCATAGTCACCCGAGGACCGAACTCGACACGGGGTGTCACATTACAGAGAGCAGAGACGCTTAGACGACAGCACCGACGACTGAGACTCCCACTCTGGAGAGCCCGTCCCCACCAGAGAGAGAGAGACAGACGATTGATGCACGCCATGACATGGAGATACGAAGACGTCAGTGGCACACCCCTGCGGATCTCGACATGCAAAGCATTTTGAGGATCGCCACAATACCTTACCCACCGATGCATTATATCCTACACCCACTCCAGGCATTTAGTGGGTTATGACACCACCGAGCCTCCTCTCCCTACGCAAATCATATTTGTATCTCACCTATTGAGCATATAGAGTGCATACCCATAGCACCCCACACCCTCGACACCAGCTATTATCCAGTGGACTGGATCACAGTGGGACTGGATCATACTGATGTATATGTTTTGTCTCATAGGCCGATTTTGGCCTCTAAGAGACGTTAAAAAGTCCTCTCTCTCTCTCTCTCTCTCTCTCTCTCTCTCTCTCTCTCTCTCTCTCTCTCTCTCTCTCTCTCTCTCTCTCTCTCTCTCTCTCTCTCTCTCTCTCTCTCTCTCTCTCTCTCTCTCTCTCTCTCTCTCTCTCTCTCTCTCTGCTCGAAAAAAAAGATGTGGAAGACATGATTACTAAAGCAGTCAGAGAGGCAAAGAAGGAGGCAGACAAGGCACTTAATCAAGAAATGAGGAAGTCCACTAATAGAATAAGAGCCCTAGAAGAACATGTCAAAATTATTAAAGAAGACCGAGGTGAAATGAGAGCTGAATTACACAGGCTTCAAGAAGAAATCATTCAGCTCAGGATTTCCAAAGAAGAAGGAGAGATAACAAAGCTCGATGACTTGAAAGAAGAAATAAAAAATGATTGGAAGATGGGTGTACAAGAGTACATCAAATCAGAGATAGAAGCAACACAAAATAGTTGGGTGGAAGTAGTAAGTAAAAATATTAAAAAGGAGGTCAAAGAAGAAGTGAAGGAAGTCAAGGAAGACCTGAAGAAGGAAGAACTCACACGAGTTCAGGATACATGCATCCAAAGGAGACATGCATCAGTAGAGTGGGTCAGGATGCCACCGGATATGGAAGACACCTGCGTGAGTTGGGCAGCAGACACCATCTCGTTATATATAACGGGATGCACCGTTGGCCAGGTTCGGGCGGACTTACTTGCTTCCCTCACAGGGGAGGTGAGAGCACAGTCGACTACATTTTGGGTACCATCTCTGGAGCTTCACTCATCCCATCACTTAGTATTGGACAACGCCCACTTGGTGCTGACCATTCATTTATCACATTCACACTTTCATCTCCTATTCCATTAGACCCTCCCTCACCCACTGAGACACCAGTCTCACCCTTGGACACTCTTACATCATAGATCACCACCATCCTACAGGACTCATCTCTCCGCAGCTTCCCATACCGCACACATATACACCCTCCACGCAGAGGATCCATGCCCCAGAACCGCTGGTATGATGCAGATTGTCGTGAGCTACGAAAGCACCTACGGATTTTAGAGCATAGAGGGGATATTACACACACACGCACAGCGTCGCATGCAGAGCCTTACTCGCAACAAACGGCGAGATTGGGAGGAGAGACACTACTGGGATATTTATCATTTGCTCATGAGTCGAGACAGTGTAGTGGCGTGGCGACTTTTGAGAGAGATGAGACAGCACACACCCATCCGAGACCCGAGCACTTGGCATAGCTATGCACGGAGCCTATATGAGATCCCATACTAACCCCCCGTTCCCAGGCCGCAGAGCTCACGTCCTACCACCTCTGACTTCTTCACACCCACTATGGTGGGGTGCGCTATTGCCCGTCTAGAGCATGGCAGGGCTCATGACCATTTCGGTTTACAAGCACAGCACCTCATCTACGGAGGCACGACTCTCGCACCACTCATTGCCCACCTCTTCAACCTTGCATTGGTTGACGGGTTCCCTCACTCATGGACTGAGCACACCATAGTGCCCATTCATATATTAGATGATACTATGGATCCAGCTACATACCGGACAATCATGATTGGCCCTATATTGGCCAAGTTATATGGGGCGGTACCAGAGACAAAGTTCAGTACTCTCACTGAGAGGAAGGGTATCAGGGCCCCAAGACAAGTAGGTTTGAGACGAGATTACTCTACCATTGACCACATCTTCACCCTAAGATGCCTGATCGACCATGCAAGAGTGAGGAAGAGGAGATTATATTTCTGCTTTGTGGACTTCCGCAAAGCATTTGACACGGTTCCAGGGTACGACTCTTCAGACGACTACTTGATCGGAGGAGATGATATGGGGGATCTACGCCTTTTACGAGAGAGTATCTAGTAGAGTCAAATGTCCAGTAGGCTTATCTGATCCATTGGCTAGCACTATCGGGGTGAAGCAAGGGTGCCCTCTTTCACCCACCCTCTTTGGTCTCTACATTGATGAGATAGTGGACTTCATACAGCAAGAGGGGGGTGATGGCATTGACATACGTGGGTCCAGTGTCCATATTCTTTTATATGCTGATGATATTTTACTGGTTTCAGAGTCTTCGGAAAGGTCTACAGCATCATCTATATGGCCCAGATGACTTGGAAAGGTCTACAGCATCATCTATATGGCCCAGATGACTTTTGCAGGCACAGAGGGTTATTTGTGAACCTTGGTAAAACCAAGGTCACGCTCTTTCATGCATAAGCACAGGTACGCAGACATAGTTTGTTTACAGCAGCAGGTGGACCGATCCAGGTGGTCGGATCATATGTTTACTTAGGAGTGACATTTACAGCAGCATCAGGGGTTTTCTCTATGTCTCAAGCAGCCGGTGACAGCATCGCACATGGGTATGCAGCACTAGCTTTGATGGAGAGACAGTGCCACCAGGCATATTTTCAGGAGCCCCACACAAAGGGGGGGCTCTTCGACAAACTGGTTGCGCCAACGCTCATGTATGGGGTAGCCATGTGGGGGCCGGGATTAGCTACATCAGTATGGAGAGCATTGGAGAGGTCACAGATCCTCATGATTGCCAGACTTATCCGTAGCAAGCCTACAGTACCACATGATATCATTAGAGCAGGGCTCGCTGCACCACCGATGCTAGTTGAGGCACTATTCCAAACAGTATGCCTATTACACAGACTTCGGAGCATGGATACAGAGCACATTGCTTTTCGTGCTTTCCGGGCATCACATGATATGGCATTAGCAGGTGACACCTCCTCATGGTATGCACAGACACGAGACTCGCTGGCCCACCATGGTCTTGACATAGATAGTACCACCACTACAGTATGACTTACAGGCACCCACCTACTCGCTCTCTCATCAGGAGAGGAATAGGGTCATTCGCAAGCAGATATCGGGGGAGGGCTTCATCGAGATTCCGAGATACTCTCTCAAAGGAATAGGGTCATTCGCCAGGAGATATCGGAGGAGGGCTTCATCGAGATTCCGAGATACATGCAGACATACCTACCCTACCACCTTTGAGTCGTCATTGGGCAGCTCCGGGTTTCATCACATCAGCTCGAGATTGAGAGGGGTCGGTCCAGGGAAGTCCCCCGTGAGGAGAGGTGGTCCCAGTATGCCAGATAGAAGTAGAGAGTGAGGAGCATTTTGTTATCAGATGCCCAGCATACTTAGACCTACGAGCACAGTTCCAGATAGAGGAGTTGCTCCAGTTGTGCATGACTATGGGCTTGGGACGCTTCCTCACAGCAGCATACGAAAGGCGAGAGCGGTCACTACAGCCCACACATCAGACACGGGTGAGTACCCAGCAGACCATTACTCAGAGAGGTCCATCTATAGGGCTCATGCTCCACCAGGCAGCAGCACAGAGAGCACGACGCCGACCACGCATGGTTGGATATCGTCAACCACGACTATATCGGGAGGATATCTCACGCATCAGGACAGCCTACGACCACATGATGGAGCAGAGGAGTACCACCACCCCCTGGGTTGTCTTCCTTCAGGAGGCACTCAAACCACCACCGATGTACCACATACTACACCCACCTCCACCCATCACCAGTAGCTAGGGTATTTTACTCACTCACATTATGGATCCCCCATGTATTAGGTGGCCAATATCTGAAGGGTCAGAGCCACATCTCCCCAGCCTTTTCCAGCCCTATATAGCTTTGTGTAGCAAGTACTTTTTATTTCATTTCATTTTCTATACAGGGTTACTACACTTGTACATGGTTTTGTCTCATAGGCCAAGTTTGGCCTCCAAAAAACGTTAATATGACTCTCTCTCTCTCTCTCTCTCTCTCTCTCTCTCTCTCTCTCTCTCTCTCTCTCTCTCTCTCTCTCTCTCTCTCTCTCTCTCTCTCTCTCTCTCTCTCTCTCTCTCTCTCTCTCTCTCTCTCTCTCTCTCTCTCTCTCTCTCTCTCTCTCTCTCTCTCTCTCTCTCTCTCTCTCTCTCTCTCTCTCTCTCTCTCTCTCTCTCTCTCTCAATTATAAAATAAAATTAAAAAAAACACACACACACACACATCACCAGCCCCTCTCCCTCACTCCCCCTCCCTCACTCCCCCTCCCTCTGTCTGCTGCTGTGGATTTTCATGACATAACGGCTACGTAGATTGTTGATAAGGTCCATGTCTATATTGTGGTTTCTGTGAGGAATACTCTTATTTTTGACAATAGAAATATGTTCAATGATAGCATACCCTCTTCGATTCTCAGAGATTACTCCTCACTTCCACTTATTCCCTCGCCAAGATTTTATGGCCATTGTCGAAGTCATTGTACGCAAAATCTTTTAATGAAATTTTGTGAGCTCTGTAATGCATACGGGCTCAGTTGTACAGTTCCCCTTCTGTTAATACAGTTCCCTTTATTCCAGAATAATAAGAATTTATTTACATGCTGTGTTTGATAGCTTTTAAGAATTTATGCATGATTGAATATAGAAGGGTTAAAGAGCTTTGTGAGTAAAGCATACTGAGGGCATCATGCTCATAAAAACTAGCTGTGTTTCTTGTTTGCCACATCAAGCAAAGGGCCAATAGTTAGAACTTCTCCACAATCTGAAAAGCATGACTGTTAATATGATTATATGATTCAATGTGACTTTGAATCTATTATTTCGTACCAACCAGGGATGACAAGTGAAGCATGTGCAATTCCAGCAGCCTTTATATGTCTACATGCATGCATGCCCACATACATACATATGCATGCTCTAGCCTATTGATCGAACTTGTCTACTTGCAAATTTTTCTGTGTTATCAGTGCTACATGAAGGTGAGAAAGGTCCTCTTGCAGTTTAATAATACATAAAGATTTACAAATAAATGAAAATAGTGTGCCCCTTGTTCATAGTGAAATGTGAAGAAGTATATTTGCAAGCCAACCCTCCCCCTGCCCAATAGAAACCGATCTCTGATGCTAATGGATTAAAGCTGCCACAAAAGGTCTTTCTCTTTTCTAGTCTGTCAGATTGGTCAATAAAAATTCAAAACCTTTCTTGGACATCAAATCTGACTTACTTGCCCACTGTGTAAGGCCATAATGTGTTGAAATGAGACAGATTTAGCTCATATGATTAATTTTCCTGTTAATATAGGTAGATGTTTCATTTCAGTTCATAACGCAAAGGATCATTAGCTTAAACATGTAGAAAGTACCTTTGCATGAAGCACTGCTTGTGCCTCCTTGAAAATGTTATAAGTCTCTTTAATCTGCCACCAAGAGATTGAAGGTATGAGGATTATGAAGTCGGCCTCTTATGATTCATTTTATTAAAATGTGTGAAACACCAGCATTATTTGATAGAGTGGCTGAGATAGGATTCTTGGCTGCTAGTTCATAGTTCTAGCACCCTAATTTTAACCCATCAAAGAATCAGCAAAATGAAAACGAGATCAAGCAACCTGCATCAGACTTTCTATTGGAATGGCCTCAACACCTTCCTTCTGAGAAAGAAAAGCTTCAACCTTGCCCTTAAGTTCTACTTTCTTTTGTTCTCTGCATTTGAACGTTTTAATTTATGGAATTTTCATTTACATGTGCATACAGTCCAAATACCTCCATGCAAAAGTAGAAGTATTATTGCATGCATTAGCATCTTATGCAAATTGTGAAATCCTTCAACTAAATAATTTTTTATTCAGGAAGGTGGATTTTTCTTTATCATAAGGAGGCCGAACAAGTGTTACGAGATGTGATGTATTTCTCCCCGTTTATATTTTGTATGGCATGTCTACAGTCTATGTATCAGAATGTATACGGTGTCTCTTACTATTTAGTTTATATTTCTTCTTTCTTTTTTTAATGTAACAATTTACCATTTATTATAGAAATATACATCTTTGTGTGAGCATGCATCTGTTATTTACAAACACACATGTATAGTCATATACATACATAACTGTCCAAGACTGGGTCCTTATGAGTGCAGGTGACTAAATCCCAAGAGCAATGCAAACCAGACACAGTCATCCACACACACACATACAAACAATATACATCTTTTGTACAAACACACATACATACATACATATCAGTCCGAGGTCCCTTCCTCCTAATGGAGAGCGACTAAATTCCAAGAACAAGATATACTGATTCCAGACATTGACACATGCACACAAAATCATTCTCTAATATGTACAGAGGACTACGTCCTCTAATAGTAAAATGATAGATAGCTATGTATCAGTTGAAAAAATGTCTAATATAATGTGACATAGTGAATTGCTGGTCAGGTGGAAGTGAATGCATAACTGATGGCATACAATCCCGAATCATTATTGTCGGGAAAAAATCACAGAACATAGCTGTTTGGTCCGATTTCAACATGTTATGTGATTGTCATATGAACCAAGACATCCAGATCTAGAACTGGACAATAAGGGAAGTGACATTTGGATAACTGCTTTTGTAAAGACCAAACATAATGTGGAAGCCAGACAATTAAGAGGCATTTACTTATAGGCACATCAAAGATGCATCCCACCATCATTCAATGCAATGATTATTAAGAAACACATGTCTCATTGTTTCATTTTGTGCAGCACAATGAGCACATGGAAAGTGCAGAGCAGAGGATGATAGGAATGCCCTTGCATGAAGGCTATTCCGATCCCCTTAAACAATCAATCATCAAAGGAAAAAGTGGTTAAGGTGTGCTCAAGATTCATGCATCCTTCCTAACATGTAATTCTTCAATCTCTTAATGTAGTTAAGCAAACTCATGAGGTTCACATTCTCATTGGATAAGCAACAATGTCTTTTCAACAAGTGCCTTGTGGAGCCAAAAGAGTCTTCAATTTCCCTTTCAACTACAAAATGGGGTCTTCTTTTAAGCTGATGGATGTGTGATTTGCTAAATTAGGATCTTGAGTTCTTCAATGAGAGTGACATCCACCTCAGAATCCTTCAAGTATTGGGTCTTAGTAGCATTTTGTAGAGCTTTTGTTGGGATGACTTGAGAATACTTTCTTGATCCATTTTTTGACCATAATCTCCCTACGGTAATCGGGGAGGCATGCCAACAAGGATTTCATCCCAGTCAAAGCCTAGAGAGGGTTTCCTCTCGAGTCTCCACAAACATTTTAGTTTTCAAGTTCATCAAGAGTGTATTCCATCGCATTAGTTCACCTAAATAATTTGGTGAAAGTTGTTCTCAACTCCTTCAATGTGGAAAAATAACCTTCCTTATACTATTTGTACCACTTCTCTGCCAATCCTTCGAGTTTGGATGAAAAGAGTGCAAGGAAGGTATCTTTTCAGTGCTATAATCCTTGACTTTCGCTGAGTGAGGAAGTATATAAGAATTCGACTCATAGTAAGAGTTATACTTCAAAAGAATTGCGCTCAAATCTTAGAAAAGTATCCAAGGCCATGACGAAAGCCTACCAATTCTTTTGGTGCATAATATAACAAGAAAACTAACGTAGAGAAGTCCTAGAGAGGAAGACCTTGAGGGTATGCCAAGAGTTGAACATACTATATCCATCACATGAAGTACCAAGTACCATGCCATAAAGTGCAAAGTACATACTTTCAAGAGTACCATACTTGACGGTACTAAGTACCCTTCCAAGTACAAAAAAGTACACTTCAATCATCAAGAGTGTGCATTCCAATCATTAGAGGGAGAGAGTAAATGGAGCTCTACAGATGCCCACCACTAGAGGGCTACACCTAGGGAAGGAGATAGAGAGTTTGCTCCATGGAAAAGTGAGTTAATGAGCAAAGAGAAGAACCTGGCCACCTAGATTGGAAGAAGGGAGAGGAGTTGATCTTGTAGGGAGAAGATGTCCATCATGAGTAGAACCGAAAGAAGGTAATAAAGATAATCTAAAGGGAATTTATGAGCAACTAAGTCATCCTGTTGCAGAGAGTGGAACAAAAACCAGGTTTCCTAATTCTAGATATAAATCCAATTTCCTTGAAGTGAAACTATTGGTGCAAACCCTTGTCTTGCATCAGAAAGCCTTCATTGACTGCTTCATTTGATGTGACTCGGTACTTCTTTCAAATCTGTTCAAAGGTCTCGGTCAAGAATACACCATATAACTTTAGAGTGTCCAAACATGCTCCATCAAAGGTTTTATTTTGGGCTAGTAGAGGGTGGAAGATTCATAACATGAGCTCCTACTAAAGATGGGTAGTAGAAGAGAAATTGGAATTGGGACAAGAGATTGGAGTTCACGCATAGGAGGAGGATCAAAAGGATATCTGCCAACAACTAAAATTGGAGAATAAAGTGTTAGGGCACTCGGGAAGGTGTGAAGATGAATCATGTAGGGGATGGTCACCTTTTGAAATAGAACGATAGGAGAGCTTCAGAGGAATGAAAATGAAGAAGAGAGAGTGCTCACTAGGCAAAGAGACACGACAACTTGGAGAGAGAGGATCACAAAGATCCATAGAGGGCAAGGGGGAAGGGAGAAGGGACGGATAGATGAAAGAGTCATGAAGAATGAGATTTATGAGGGAAAGGAGGTAAATTCCTTATGAATGTAATGTGCCAAAACTTCCCTTACAAAAGTAGCTTACAAAGTTTTACAAAGATGAATGTAATGTGTCAGAACTTCCCTTACAAATGCAGTTTATAGAGATGCAATAAAGATATAATAACTCAACAAGACAGAGAATGCAATATAGGGGAAAGACAAGTACAAAGGAAAGACATGTACAGAGATGAGAAGCCAAGCAAAGGATAGCCCTCACAACAATTCAAGGAGATAGTATGATGGTAGAGGGATACAAGTGCAACGGTAACTTGGAGTTGCAAGAACCGCATGGCGGGATCCTTCCATAATGGGTGTCTTCTACACCAACCTAGCATCAACCCTTAGATAGCTTGACCACCACTTCATTGGATGGTCCCTTCACCTAAGCCCCTGTTAAGGACAGAGATGGAGACAAGGAGAGAAGGAAAATGTAGGCCACGTATGTGTATGCGATCAGTCGATCTATCCTTTGTCTCCTGCAAGGATCCCTTTTTAAAGGATTCTTGGTCGTGGTCCTCGTGACACACCTTTGTCCTTCCATGATGGCACATTGGGGACATCCCGTCTAGAGATCTTACTTGTACGAAAACTCAGGAGAAGTGAGTGGAGATGCCATCCAAATCCATGAGAAAGGGATGGAGAGTAAATTGCATGTGTGTTTGGAGATTGCATGGGATATGCCTTTGGGGAAGAGTGCATGTAGATGGTGAAGTAGTATACTGTATATGTGGGTACAGGGAATGCAAAATGTACTACTCCTAGAGCAGCTTAGAAACACTATGTAATCTCATATAATGCATACAACTCCATACAACTTCACACTATTGCAATTGGAGAAAAGAGGGATACTTAAGAGGAAGACATAAAAACAATGGAAACAACCAGCTATAGTGACAAGACAGAATCAACAAGATAGAGAATCCGTGAATTATTCATCTAAGCAGAAGAGCTATGACATCCCAATACAACTCTATCTTCTCAATCACCCAGGTATCCTCACACTAGCACCGACTAGTAATGGGTGAGCTGGTTCCAAGGATGAGCAAGATAGATCTCTCAGTGGTTAGAACTAGTTTTGAGCTTGTGATCTTTATCCTTAGATATCTATCTCCATCTATCGTCTATAACCTATCTTCTTCTTTGAAGAACCTTCCTTTTATAGACGAGGGATGGATTACAAGGAGAGTGGTCTCTTACATAAGGGTAATCGGTAATTGATGCATTGGATAGTTTTAATTCTCAGCACCACCAATACCAGACTTTGTCTTGTAGTGTTGAGTGGGCAATTAATGCATTGGGCAGTTTTAATTGTCAGCACTTGTAGTGTTGAGTGGTCTGTGTCCACTTGGACGCCTTGTCAATTCTGCAACCATCGCCTTGCCAGTGCTTGACCCACTTGTCCCTTGGTGAATTTGAGCATCTTGGCACCCCTCTCTAGCAATTGGGCCCCTTAGCGCCACTTGGGCTCCTTGGCCCTCAACTCCAGCAATTGGGCTCCTCGACGCCCAACTTCGGCACTTCTTGGCACCCAATTCCAGTACTTAGGCTCCTTGGCACCCAACTTCGGCAGTTGGGTTCCTTGACGCCCAATTGAGGTGTTCTATCTTCTGCCCTATTTTTCAAAAAAAAAAATTGTTCTATAGTGCACCTACACAAAAAGAGAAACTCTAGAGAGAGAGAGAGGGATCCACATGGAAAGAGAGAGAAGGAAAGAGAGGAAAGTCCATGCCACATGGCAAAAGGGGAAGTACCATGGAATCTACGCCACTTGGCACACAAGGAGAGGGTATGCTTACTTCTATGGGTCGAGGGAGAAGGGAATAATATATCAATGCGTATACATCAAAATTTTTGTGAGGAGGCTTCTTTTACATACTACATCCGTCGCTTGAAGTACCAAGTACCATACCTTAAAAAGGTACCACCATGCATGCCAAATTATAACTATCCTTCACAGTGGCTACTTTTGAGGTAGGAGTTCCCTTGGAGATGTATACTCTGTAACACACACACCTTGTCCATATAGCTTAATCAATTAACATAGAATGACAAAACTTATGCAACCATAAATGTGTCTCAACATGTAAATACTTGGAGCTTCCAAGAACAATACAATGATGGTAAACAAAACTAAGACCATAGATCAATAATACAACTACAAGCAGTTCCTTAGAGATTGGTTATAGAAAATCAAACAACCTAGGATCTCCTCTAGCCTTCCATTAGAGAAATTCCTTTCTCTAGGTCACTACACCTAGACTTTTCCACTAGCAAAAAGCATGTCTCCTTGCAGAAGGCAACAAGGAAGCTTCATAGAGGTTGCTTATATGCTAACTATTCACCAGCTTCCTAACTCCTTGAACTTCTCTCTTAAAATGATGATGAACGCCTCCTTATATGGGCCATAGAAGACTATTACATGGTTGAAAGCACTCCAAATAGTTACATAGCCAAGGGTGAAGGGACATTTATCAACAACTACACATCACAAAAGAGGTGGACAACACCAAGGCCCCAATTGTGATTGATCAGAAATGTCAAGAAAGTATCAAGCAACTACCCATACTCTTGCATGGCCCACTTGCAACTACCTTCCTCTTTAACATCTTTGTCCATTGCCCTTTTCACCTTTTTGTCTTTTAGCTCATTATCCTCCTCCTCTATTGAAGGACAAGCGGGATCTCTAGAGCAGGGTATCATCTCTGGGATGATCTATCACTGGTCATGACTCATCATCTCTACAATCGATGGTCCTTTACCGTTGTCAATTTCCATTAGAGCTTAGAGTTGTATTGTACACCCTTGTACTTTGTGGGACTGGTGCTAGGAGTCTTTGTGAGAAGCTTGGAGAGGAGTTGGTGCTCATGTGGGCCAGTGTTGACACTTGCTTCACAAGAGGATCCCTTGGTTCTACCCCAATTCTTGGTTGTACTCTAGCTAGTTCATGTAATCGACTCTTTTCTCTCTGCACATACTCCTTACACTTGAGTGTACTTCTTTGTGTGCTTCTATGTACTTATTTGTGGGCGCATTGTTGGTAGTTATTGTGTCTCACTTCTCTTGAACAGTCCTCACTACCCCTTAAGATCAACCCACAACCATCTACACTTATATTTCTTCAGAGTTATGCTAGATGAGATGAAGCTCGAATGCATACTATTGCGGAGAGCGTCATATAGCTTTTGTTCTTTTGAACACATTGAAATGACTATCTTTATTTTCTCCCCTCTCTCTTCTAACACAAACTATGCACATATAGGGACATGCAAGCCTATTGAATGCAATATCATATTAAGAAGAAGTATGCTATATTTTATACATGTATAAAGTAATAAATAAATTAAAAAAAAAAAATATATATATATATATATATATATATATATATATATATATATATATATATATATAAAAACTTTTTCCAGGGTATGTTCTCAGTTGTGCCTACTCACGTTAAATCTTCCCTCGATATTCCAGGGCGTCCATTCAGTGCATCATAGAATGCCAGCTCCCTCTTTAGCTCTGCTATCTTCCTTTCATATAACTGTCTGTTATCATTTCACATTGAACTTCTTCTTAGAAAATTTTTCTTTTCACATTATAAACAAAAGGTGCAAAAAAAGTTCATGATGTATGATGAAGAGGGTTGTAGGCATAACACCTTTCTGCTTGTATGGAGTCCACAACTCTATTGAGCACTGCACTTGTCTTCAGATCCTTGACACGTTGCGAAAATCTCAATGCACTGATCTGAATGTCAGCCAATCATATCCCTGTCATATACCAACAAACATACAGCTCTACAATACACAACCTTATTGTGGTTTTGCCAAGGACAATCTTGTTAACGAACTGTATGAATGGATTTCTAAGACATTCAAAACATAATCCTCTAAAAAAGTTAAAAAAAAAAGGTACACAAAACTTGAAACAATCTAACTGATTACAAGCAAAATTCAGATTATTACCGTTTCATCCAGATAATCATCTTCTGGGAGAGCACAAACAATTAATGCTGTCTTGCTGTTACCACCTAAAGCATCCCTAAGAAGCATCGTCAAACGGCTTTGACGGAAAGAAACATGCCCTTGACCTTTACGGAGTTCAGAAACAGCCTGTGCCAACAATTCAAGCTCATTTAAAACAAACAGCTATGCAATATAATATGTCATTCATATGTGAGAAGACAGATGGAAGAAATAAAAGGAGTAAAAGTTTGAAATTTTGGAACTTACATCTTTTGCTCATCATTTTAAAGAACATGGAGAAGAGGTGCAAGGAAGCGGCGAAATAATCATAAATCTAAAGTTGCCCAGCCCTGAGGCCACAAGTCTTGATGCCATAAAATCCAACTTGTGGGATAAAAACAGAGATGAAAGATGAAAGGAAAAAACACATACACCGAATACGGTGAAGAGTGGTGAAATGTCAAGCTAGTCCCAATGAACTTACCTGAAGCTGTGCATTTTGTTCTTCTGACTCTGGCCCATCTGTTCCACGTCTAACTGCATAAATTGTACCATGGGAGCTTCTAAAATGCCACGATAACTATCTTGTAGCTGTGACAAGACACAATTACTGTGATCAATCCTGAGGCCACACTGCTCATGACCCTGAAAGTTCCTATGCCGTAACTATCTGGAGCCAACTGTAAGTTGCTCTTACCAGAGGTCCTTCATAATGGAATCGCCCATAATAAGGAACTTCCCTGATGTTGCCAGAGAGAAGGTGTGCAGGTGGGGTGCCTTCATGATAAGTTTTATGTACAAATTTGGAGTGAGGGACTTGGGAGAGGGGATAAAAGTCCTAATCTACATTCAAATTAAAGAAAACTATTTATAATCTATTTAGAATGTAGTGCCAATTTCTTCCCTTTGGAAACTCAGTCTGAATGCTCTGTGTAGAGCTTAAGCTTGGACAGGATGACCAAAGGTACTTCCTAACCTTTCAGAGAGACTAACTTGAATGCAAAGTGGGGTAGAATTTCTTGCACCTGGACGGGACAATCCATCGGGGCAATAGTTTATTTTTCTCTTCCTGTCTGGAATGGTAAAGGACCAGAGAATTCTTTTGTATCATTGATTTCCAGAGATTAGCATCCTGGATAATCTTTCTTTTACCTTATATCACAGTCAGTTGTTGGTCAGCCAGTTTCTGCTTCTTTTTTGACACTTGCATCATGATCAGAGTGAACATCTATATGCCACACAATTCACAGGTGGCGATTGGTCAGCTGAGCGTGGCATCGCACAGACTCGAGATCGAGAGTGGGAGACACAGTGGAGTCCCCATGGAAGAGCGGGCCTGCATACTATGTAGAGAGGTGGAGAGTGAGAAGCAGTTTCTATGTCGATGGAGAGCATACATTCATATTAGAGACAAATATGAGACTCTGTTTAGAGGACAGAGCACCCTAGAGAGATTATGGACTCTTGAGATCAGAGACAATTAGGGTGTTTCTTGACAGAGATATAAAGCCATAGGGACTCACTTTTACTACTGACACACACACCTACATGGAGAGGAGACGGCTACAACTCACTGATTTTTTCCAGAGGACCGGAGTTCCCCCCACCCGATTCCAGCGAGGAGTAACACTACATCAGGCTGAGATGAGCCAAGCTAGACGACGGCCACAAGTCACAGGTTCAGAGGAGTGAGGCTACACCATCGCTAGATAGAGGAGATTTGAGCCCGATAGCGCCAAGCGTCTGCGGAGCGAGTAGCCCATATGAGAGCAGATCCTATAGCTTTCATATAGGCAGCCCTAGCCCCGGCTTCACCTATGTACCACATCCTCCACCCCTCCATTCCTCTATTGCCACTGGATAAAGCTATTAGACAGATGCATTCTCATGTTTGTACTACCTCAGCATATAGACATCATATAGCCCCAGAGATAGGGCTCCATTAGTATTTCACCACTCATGTTTCAAACTAGATTGTATTAGCTTTTTATGATCTTGTTTTATCTTTCTTACAGCCGTATGACATCCCCATGATATATATTATGTTTTGTCTCATAGGCCGATTTTGACATGTCATAGATATAAAAAAACTTTCTTTCTTTCTTTCTTTTGACTTAGTATTGGACGACACCTACTCAGTGCTGAACATACGTTTATCACGTTCACTAGACCCTCCCCCACTCATTGAGCCACACACCACGATACACTTCACACACAAGCTCTTACATGTTTATGCACACCACTTACGCACCCCCCTACTTTCCACACCGCATAGCTCTATACATGACTCAACTCTTCACCGCCTTCCACACCGCACACATACACACCCTCCACGCACGAGGTCCATGCCCCAAATCCATTGATATGATACGAATTGCCGAGAGGTAAGGAAGCCGTTACAAATCTTAAAGTGCAGAGGGGATATTACACAGAGATACGCAAAGCACTACATGCAGAACCTGACTTGTTGCAAAAGGCGGGAATGGGAGGAGAGACAATACTCGGATATCTATCACTTGCTCATAAGCCGGAACAACGCAATGGCATGGTGAAATCTGAGAGAGGGAAGACAACATACAACCATTTGAGAGCAGAGCACTTCGCATAGCTATGCACAGAGCCTATACGAGATCCCCAACAAGCCGCCCATTCCCATGCCACAGAGCTCATGCCCCACTACCTCTGACTTCTTCGCATCGACTATGATGAGCATCACCATTGCCCATCTACAACATGGAAGGGCCCATGACCAATTCAGTATACAGGAAGAGCATCTCATATAGGGGATCACTACTCTGTCACCACTCATTGCCCACCTTTTCAACAGTGCATTAGTTTAAGGGAGAGTTCCCAAGGAAGTACTCTTGACATGCCTACTCGATATCGGAGCTCCAGATGAGATGTATGGGGGATCTACGCCTTATATGAAAGAGTATCTCGTAGTATACATAGAGGGCTATCTGTGAACCTTCGTAAAACCAGGATTATGATTTTTCATACATCAGAAGAGGTAAGGAGACATAGTTCTTTCACAGTACCAAGCGGACCGATTGAGGTAGTCGAATCATATGTCTATCTCAGAGTGATATTCACAGCAACCTCTGGGGTTTCCTCTATTTCTCATGCAGCCCGGGATCGCATCACACATGGACATGGAGCACTAGCCTTGATGGAGAGATTGTGCTACCTGGCACACTTTTAGGGGCCGCGCACAAAGGGGTGGCTTTTCGACACTTTGGTTACACCAGCCATATGGGGGCCGGGATTAGCTACATCAGCATGGACAGCATTCGAGAGGCCACAGGTTCTCATGATTGCCAGATTCATCTGCAACAAGCCTTCGGTACCACATGATATCATCAGAGGAGAGCTCACTGCACCATTGATGCTAGTAGAGGCACTGTTCCAGATAGCATGCCTATTACACACGATCTGGAGCATGGACACAAAGCCCATCACTTATCAAGCTTTCCAGGCGTCATGCGACATGGCATCTCCTCATGGTACGCACAGACATGAGACTCGCCGGCCCATCATGGGTTTGACATGGATAGACTACCACCAATGCCGTACAACTTACAGGCCCCCACCTATTCGCTCTCCCACCAAGAGAGGAATAGAGTCATTAGACAGGAGATATGGCATACATACATAGGAGGACATGGATTAGCCCCAGGGATACATTGCCACCGAAAATGCTCCACTATCGAGAGCATTTTCTACATATCTCAGACCAAGGCTTCATTGAGACTCCGAGATACATCTAGACATATCTACCACACCACCTCCGAGTTGTCATTGGGCAGCTTCGAGTTTCATCACATCAGCTCGAGATCGAGAGTGGTCGGACCAAGGGAGTCCCTAGAGAGGAGAGGTGGTGCCAAGTATGCCATACAGAGATAGAGTGTGAGGAGCACTTTGTTACCAAATGTCGAGCATAATGAGATCTACAAGCACAGTTTCACATAGAGGAGTCACTACAGTTGTGCATGACCACTGGAGAACAACGGAGGTTGCGACGTATCCTCATGACAGCATAGGAGAGACGAGAGGAGTAGCTAGAGCCCACGCATTAGGACACGCTCACCTTCTAGAGGCATAGGGCTCACCCTTCAGCAGCGGCACAAAGAGTGACATCGGCCACATAGGGCTGGGTACATACGACGACGACTATACCATGAGGATATCTCACACATCACAATAGCCCATGTGGCATGACCACATGATGGAGCAAAGGCGCACCACCACCACCTCTTGGGTAGCCTTCCTTCAAAAGGCACTCAGACCGCCGCCAATGTACCAGATACTCCACCCACCTCCACCCATTATCCGTAGTTAGGATATACATATTCACTCTCGTCATGGGCCCCCATGAATTAGGTGGCCACTATCTGTAGAGTCAGAGCCACATCTCCCCACGCACCACTACATTATCCCCACTACCTCTCCATCACCTGGTACACTATCCTTTGGTTGTTTACAGCCTTTTTCAGCCTACACAGTTTTGTGTAGAGAGTACTATTCCGTTTTATTTCTACAGAGGGGTCACTACAGTTGTACATGGTTTCGTCTCATAGGCCAAGTTTGGCCTTCGAAAGATGTTAGTGTCTCTCTCTCTCTCTCTCTCTCTCTCTCTCTCTCTCTCTCTCTCTCTCTCTCTCTCTCTCTCTCTCTCTCTCTCTCTCTCTCTCTCTCTCTCTCTCTCTCTCTCTCTCTCTCTCTCTAAACCTAAGTTAAACTCGAACCCTAACTTAAACTCGAACCATATTCCAACACAAATTTTGAATTTTGACACCTGAATTTTGAATTTTGAAACCTTACCCTAACTTGAAAAACTTGACCCTCCCTCCCTCCCTCCCTCCCCCTCTCTCTCTCTCTCTCTCTCTCTCTCTCTCTCTCTCTCTCTCTCTCTCTCTCTCTCTCTCTCTCTCTCTCTCTCTCTCTCTCTCTCTCTCTCTCTCTCTCTCTCTCTCTCTCTCTAAAGCCCAAACTGAAACCCTATCGAACTCTGAAATGGCTCCCATGGACCGGAGGGAAGTGGACGAACTTATCGCTAAAGCCATCAAAGAGGCCAAAAAGGAAGCAGACCGCAACCTCAATTTGGAGATACGAAAAATGATGGAAAAGTTCAAAGGACTCGAAGAACAAGTAATGGATAAAGTCAAAGGACTTGAAGAACAGGTAAAGACTCTCACAGAAGAACGAGACAATTGGAGGACAGCCTATGAGCACTTGAAAGAAGAGGGGGAGATCTCCAATGTGGAGACACTCAAAGAAGAAATAAAGAAGGAAATCAAAACCGAGGTAGAATCCACTCGAGATTCGTGGGTGGATGTAGTACAAAAAAGGGTTACGAACGAAGTTAGAGAAGACGTGCAAAAAGAAGAGCTCACACGAGTCCATGATACACTTGAGGAGGAGAGGCTTCGACACACCCGCAGACTTCACATTCGGATTACGGACATACCCGAAAGATCATCACCGGAGGCAGACGCCACTGACATTTGCCGTCGACTTGGATACGTGAGCATGCCCTTCACATGTGCATGGAGGGTTGGGAGGGATACATCACGTTTGCGAGCACTCATCCTTAAGATGAGCTCTGAGGAGGCACGGACCGCCTTTTTTAGACGTCGACCAGTATTACGTGGACTACCCGGCGGCACCCTTTACATGGACGAGGACCTCACGCGGATGCAGGTGGCACACCGACGCGCTTGCATGCCACATATACTCCAGGCACACCGAGAGGGAAGGAAGGCCTTCTACCGTGATGGTAAGGTCTTCATAGATGGACTCCCTATCAAATAGGGCCACGTGGCCTATGAGACATCACTACACCAGGAGACACCACTCAGAGGAGCAGTGTGGAACTTCAATGGGGCACTATGGACGCGACCAGACAGACTCGAGGAGATCCTGGCATCACATGACTTTGCTTGCATCACAGAGACACACGAGAGCCGAGAGAGAGGTCTACCACGCATTGCAGGTTTTCATTGGGAATCTACATTCAGGACCACGACGAGACAGAGTACAGCGAGAGGGTCGGGAGGTGTGGCCATCGTATTTAGACAGGAGATACAGAGTCGGATCCATATTATAGGAAGAGATGAGGAGGCACGATACATGTGGGTTCGCATGGAGATAGCACAGGGGAGCTGGATTTACATTGCTATATGCTATTTTCCTCCAGGCGGATCCCGATATGCAGGACAGGATCTTGGGGGACCGATCCGAGACAGAGACTCACCATACACAGCACCAATAGAGTATCGGCTGATATGGGTCAAGACACCACAGGGTATGGCAAACATCTACTTGAGCTAGGCAGCCGACATAAGCTCGTTATATAACGGAATGAATCGTTGGCCAGATTCGGGCGGACTTACTTGCTTTCCTCACGGCGGAGGTGAGAGCACAATCGACTACATTTTGGGTACCACCTCTGGAGCTTCACTCATCCCCTCACTTAGTATTGGACGACGCCCACTTGGTGCTGACCATACATTTATTACATTCACACTATCATCTCCTATTCCATTAGACCCTCCCTCACCCACTAAGACACACACGACAATACACTTCACACACGAGCTCTCACACGTTTATGCACACCATTTACACACCCGCCTACTCTCCCTCGATCCACTCTCACCCTTGGATACACTTACATCACAGGTCACCACCATCCTGCACGACTCAGCTCTTTGCAGTTTCCCACACCGCAAACATACACACCCTGCACGCACAGGTTCCATGCCTTAGAACAGCTGGTATGATGCAGATTGCCGCGAGCTACGGAAGCACCTACGCATCTTAGAGCATAGAGGGGATATTACACACACAGGCACAGCGTCGCATGCAGAGCCTTACTCGCCGCAAACGGAGAGATTGGGAGGAGAGACAGTACTCGGATATTTATCATTTACTCATGAGTCAAGACAGTGCAATGGCATGGCGACATTTGAGAGAGAGGAGACAGCAGACGCCCATCCGAGACCCGAGCACTTGGCATAGCTATGCACAGAGCCTATACGAGATCCAAGACCAGCCCCCCATTCCAAGACCACAGAGCTCACGTCCTACTACATCTGACTTCTTTACACCCACTATGGTGGGACGTGCTATTGCCCATCTACAGCATGGCCGGGCCCATGACCTTTTCGGTTTACAGGCTGAGCACCTCATCTACGGAGGCACGACCCTTGCACTGCTCATTGCCCACCTTTGCAACCAGCTCAGCGAGCATTGGGAGAGATCACACAGAGACAGGCCAAGGGACGGATAAAGACTCTCACACGTCGGAAGAGGTGAGCCTTTGAGGAGGCACAGGTGCTTGAGCTATACCATCTCTTTATGAGTATGGACAGTGCTGCAGCATGGCGTACCCTACGAGAGCCACGCCCGACCATACCTATTGGGGACCTACACATATGGCATGATTATGCTGAGAGATTATATGAGGTGCCTGGGCAGCCTCCCATTCCCCAGCCACTTGAGCCTCGCCCTACTAGTTCTTCTCTCTTCACAACAAAGATGGTTGAGAGGGCCATAGGACAACTGCGACATGGACGTTTGACAGACCATACGGGACTGCAGAGCGAGCATCTCATATATGCAGCCTCCACTATAGCCCCGTTGATTGCACATGTCTTCAACCGGGCTATAGGGGAGGGCTTCCCAGAGGAGTGGACTAGACATACCATTGTGCCTATCCACAAATCTGGCGACACCCTAGACCCAGGGAATCACAGGACCATCATGATTGGCCACACCATGGCCAAACTATACGGTGCCATACTTGAGGCAGAGCTCAGCTCATATGCAGAGACTTAGGGGCTACGAGCACGAGGCCAGGCAGGTTTTCGGCGAGCTTTCTCTACTATTGATCACATCTTCATTTTGCGCTGCCTCATTGATAGGGCAAGGGTGCGGAAGAAGAGACTATATTGCTTCTTTGTGGACTTTTGCAAGGCTTTTGATACAGTGCCACGAGAGAGGCTCTTCCAACGCCTTCAGAGCTTGGGAGTACCATCAGGGATGATTTGGGCCATCTATGCACTCTATGAGCAGGTGACTGGGAGAGTACAGTGTCCTGGAGGTATGTCCGAGGCCATTGCTAGCACCATCGGTGTTAAGCAAGGCTGCCCGCTCTCTCCCACTCTATTTGGTCTCTACATCGATGAGATTGAGGACTACATTCTCCGAGCTGGAGGAGAGGGTGCAGACCTCGCAGGTACACATATCCACATTTTATTATATGCCGATGACATTGTCTTGATTTCAGAGTCACCCGAGGGATTGCAGCGCCACCTGGATGCCCTAGATGAGTTTTGTACACAGAGGGGCTTGACAGTAAACCTTGGCAAGACCAAGGTCATGATCTTCCACACCTCCCCCATGGTGAGGAATGGAGCAGGATTCACAGCCGGCGGTGGGCAGATTGAGGTGGTCACTTCCTATGTCTACCTTGGAGTCACATTCACGAGCTTACCTGGCCCCTTCAGCATAAGATAGGCAACCACCGATAGACTCACACCAGGATATGCAGCTTTAGCCATGTTAGAGCGGAGATGTCACCAGGCACACTTCCATGAGCCCCGCACGAAGGGATGGCTATTTGACACACTAGTCAGACCAGCTATGATGTATGCTTCGACAGTTTGGGCCCCAGGCCTCACAGTCACCCAGTGGAGTGCGATCGAGAGGCCCTAGGTACATATGATCTCGCGACTATTTCGCGGGAAACAGTCGGTACCACATGATATCATGAGGGCAGAGCCAGCTGCACCACCCATGGTAGTAGATGCACTATTCCAGACTATCTGCTTTATTCAGAGGATGAGGGAGCTCCCTACAGACAGACTCACACGCAGAGCTTTTGAGGCCTCTATACAGATATCAGAGTCAGGATATGAGAGAGCTTGGTACACTCAGGTTAGAGTCTTGTTTGATAGTCATGGGCTTGATATGGACAGATTGCCGCCTTTTCAGTATGACCCAGACTCACCTCACATCCACCTCTCTCGTCATGAGAGGAATGTTGTGCTCAAACAAGATCTTTGGAAGCTCTACATTAGTCAGACATGGCACACACCACACATGGGATCGAGACTATCGCACTATCAAGACCAGTTCTTAGACATACTAGCGGACGGTTTCATTCGGCGGCCATGTTACATGGATATTTACATGCCTCATAGCTTGAGGGTAGCGATTGGCCAGTTGAGAGTCTCATCACATAGACTACAGATTGAGAGGGACAGAGCCGCAGACATTCCCAGAGAGCAGCGGATATGCAGGGTTTGCAGAGTAGAGATGGAGGATGAGGAGCACTTTGTATGCAGATGTAGCGCATATGATGGCATCAGAGGAAGATACGAGAGTCTATATACGAGATTCCCTAGTCCAGCTTACTGTAGCAACCCATACAGGAGCGAGACAGAGTCAGCTCACTGAGTTCTTTATTCCACCACGTGTTGCAGCCCTCCCCCCCTCATCCCACACACCAAGAGGGGTGACTCTTCAGCAGGCTCAGACTTCTCGAGCTAGGAGACGACCCCGTGCTAGAGGATATCGGGCCCCGAGACTTCACCGACATCAGATTGCGGAGATCCAGGCTCGTCACCATTGCGCCATGGAGGAGAGACGATTCCAGATGATCACAGATCCCGTTGCAGCCATCAAGATGGCCCTGACTCCACCTCCACCTATGTATCACATCTTACACCCGCCCACTAGCACAGGATGGAGCTAGTTAGTCATTTCAGATGCATTCTCATGCTTGTTGTACTACCCTTTTGCATATAGACTATCGTAGATATCGCACTCCATACCCCCCCCCCCATATGCCAAGAGGAGGTGGAGGACGAGGAGCACTACACATATAGATGCCAAGCATACGAGGACATCAAAGACTCCTACCCTCAGCTCTTTAGGGGGCCCAGACAGATCAGGAGACGGAGGACCAGCACCCTCTAGGTCGTTTCCTAGTAGAGCTCCAGCGCCGCCGTGCATCACTTCTCCAACATCGGATGGACATACACTTCGCCCCCCAGACTTCTATTACAGATTTTTTCAGACCCACGGCCACCCGAGGACCCAGCTCGACGCAGGGTGTCACATTACAGAGAGCATAGGAGCTTAGACGACAACGCACACGACTGAGACCCCACTCCGGAGAGCTCATCCCCACCAGAGAGATATTCAGGCGATTCACGCACGCCATGACATGGAGATACGGAGACGTCAGCAACGCACCCCTATCGATCTCGATGTGCAGAGCATTTTGAGGATCACCACGATGCCTTGCGCATCGATGCATTATATCCTACATCCACTCCAGGCACTTAGAGCGTTATGACACCACCGAGCCTCCCCTCCCTATGCATATCATATTTGTACATCACCTATTGAGCATATAGAGTGCATACCCATAGCACCCCATACCCTTGATGCCAGCTATTATCCACTCCTTTTATATTTTGTTTTGCACCCACACTTTATTTTCGTTTTGGAATCACAGTGGATTGGATCATACTAATGTATATGTTTTGTCTCATAGGCCGATTTTGGTCTCTAATAGACGTTAAAATCTCTCTCTCTCTCTCTCTCTCTCTCTCTCTCTCTCTCTCTCTCTCTCTCTCTCTCTCTCTCTCTCTCTCTCTCTCTCTCTCTCTCTCTCTCTCTCTCTCTCTCTCTCTCTCTCTCTCTCTCTCTCTCTCTCTCTCTCTCTCTCTCTCTCTCTCTCTCTCTCTCTCTCTCTCTCTCTCTCTCTCTCTCTCTCTCTCTCTCTCTCTCTCTCTCTATACAGCATCATATGGCCTAGATGACTTCTGCAGACACAGAGGCTTATCCGTGAACCTTGGTAAAACCAAGGTCATGATCTTTCATACATCAGCACAGGTACGCAGGCATAGTTTGTTCACAGCAGCAGGCGGACCAATCGAGGTGGTCGGATCATATGTTTACTTGGGAGTGACATTTACAGCAGCATCAGGGATCTTCTCTATGTCTCAGGCAGCCCGTGATCGCATCACACGTGGGTACGCAGCACTAGCTTTGATCGAGAGACGGTGCCACCAGGCATATTTTCAGGAGCCCCGCACACAAAGGGGTGGCTTTTCGACACTTTGGTTATGCCAGCGCTCATGTATGGGGCAGCCATTTGGGGGCCGGGGTTAGCTACATCTGTATGGACAGCATTGGAGAGGCCACAGATCCTCATGATTGCCAGACTTATTCGCAGCAAGCCTTCAGTACCACATGATATCATTAGAGCAGAGCTCGCTGCACCACCGATGCTAGTTGAGGCACTATTCCAGACACTATGCCTTCTACACAGACTTCGGAGCATGGATACAGAGCGCATTGCTTATCGTGCTTTCCAGGCATCACGTGATATGGCATTAGCAGGAGACACCTCCTCATGGTATGCACAGACACGAGACTGGCTAGCCCACCATGGTTTTGACATAGACAGGCTACCACCACTACAGTATGACTTACATGCACCCACCTACTCGCTCTCTCATCAGGAGAGGAATAGGGTCATTCGTCAGGAGATATTTCATACATACATACAGAGGACATGGGTGAGCCCAAGGGATACATTGCCACCGAAAATGCTCTATTACCGTGAGCATTTTCTACATATATTGGACGAGGGCTTCATCGAGATTCCAAGATACATGCAGACATACCTACCTCACCACCTTCGCATTGTCATTGGTCAGCTCCGAGTCTCATCACATCAGCTCGAGATTGAAAGGGGCCGATCCAGGGGAGTCCCCCCGTGGGGAGAGGTGGTGCCCAGTATGCCAGACAGAGGTAGAGAGTGAGGAGCATTTTGTTATCAGATGCCCGGCATACTTAGACCTACGAGCACAGTTTCAGATAGAGGAGTCACTTCAGCTCTGCATGACTATGGGAGATCAGCGGCGCTTGGAACGCTTCCTCACAGCAGCATACGAGAGGCGAGAGCGGTCACTACAGCCCACACATCAGACACGGGTGAGTACCCAGCAGACCATTACTCAGTTCTTTCAGCGAGCTGAGTTACATCAGAGAGGTCCATCTAGCAGGCATCAGCACAGAGAGCACGACGCCGACCACGCATGCTTGGATATTGTCGACCACGACTATATCAGGAGGATATCTCACGCATCCGGACAGCCCACGACCGTATGATGGAGCAGAGGCGTACCACCACCCCCTGGATTGTCTTCCTTCAGGAGGTACTCAGACCACCACCGATATACCACATACTACATCCACCGCCAGCCCATCACCAGTAGCTAGGGTATTTTACTCACTCACATTATGGATCCCCCATGTATTAGGTGGCCATTATCTGCAGAGTCAGAGCCACGTCTCCCCAGCCTTCTCCAGTTCTATATAGCTTTGTGTAGCGAGTACCTTTTATTTCATTTCGTTTTCTACACAGGGTTACTACACTTGTACATGGTTTTGTCTCATAGGCCAAGTTTGGCCTCCAGAAGACGTTAATATGACTTTCTTTCTTCTCTCTCTCTCTCTCTCTCTCTCTCTCTCTCTCTCTCTCTCTCTCTCCCTCCCTCCCTCCCTCCCTCCCTCCCTCCCTCCCTCCCTCCCTCCCTCCCTCCCTCCCTCCCTCCCTCCCTCCCTCCCTCCCTCCCTCCCTCCCTCCCTCCCTCCCTCCCTCCCTCCCTCCCTCCCTCCCTCTCTCTCTCTCTCTCTCTCTCTCTCTCTCTCTCTCTCTCTCTCTCTCTCTCTCTCTCTCTCTCTCTCTCTCTCTCCCTCCCTCTCTCTCTCTCTCTCTAGGCACAGGAGCTTGAGCTATACCATCTCTTTATGGACAGTGCTGCAGCATGGCGCAGCCTACGAGAGCCACGCCCGACCACACCTATAAGGGACCCACACACATGGCATGATTATGCTCAGAGGTTATATGAGGTACCTAGGCAGCCTCCCATTCCCCAGCCACTTGAGCCTCCCCCTACTAGTTCTTCTCTCTTCACAGCAAAGATGGTTGAGAGGGCCATAGGACGAATGCGACATGGACGTTCGACAGACCACACGGGATTGCAGAGCGAACATCTCATATATGAAGCCTCCACTATAGCCCCGTTGATTGCACATGTCTTCAACCGGGCTATAGGAGAGGGCTTCCCAGAGTGGACTAGGCACACCATTGTGCCTATCCACAAATCTGGCGACACCCAGGATCCAGGGAACTACAGGACCATCATGATTGGCCACACCATGGCCAAACTATACGGTGCCATACTTGAGGCAAAGCTCAGCTCATATAGCTCATATGCAGAGACTGAGGGGCTACGAGCACGAGGCCAGGCAGGTTTTCGACGAGCTTTCTCTACTATTGATCACATCTTCATTCTGCGCTGCCTCATTGATGGGGCAAGGATGCGGAAGAAGAGGCTATATTGCTGCTTTGTGGACTTCCGCAAAGCTTTTGATTCAGTGCCGCGAGAGAGGCTCTTCCAACGCCTCCAAAGCTTGGGAATACCATTCAGAGGATTAGGGACCTCCCTACAGATAGACTCACACACAGAGCTCTTGAGTCATCTATACAGATATCAGAGTCAGGATATGAGAGAGCTTGGTACACTCAGGTTAGAGTCTGGTTTGATAGTCATGGACTTGATATGGACAGATTGCCGCCTTTTCACTATGACCCAGACTCACCTCACATCCACCTCTCTCGTCGTGAGAGGAATGTTGTGCTCAGACAGGATCTCTCGCAGCTCTACATTAGTCAGACATGGCACACACCACACATGGGATCGAGACTATCGCACTATCGAGACCAGTTCTTAGACATGCTAGCTGACGGTTTCATCCAGCGACCACGCTACATGGATACTCACATGCCTCATAGCTCGAGGGTAGCGATTGGCCAGCCGAGAGTCTCATCACACCGACTCGAGATTGAGACGGGCAGAGCCGCAGACATTCCCAGAGAGGAGCGGATATGCAGAGTATGCACAATAGAGATGGAGGATGAGGAGCACGTTGTATGCAGATGTAGCGCATGTGATGGCATCAGAGGCACACAGGAGACTCTGTTTGCAGAGCAGCCCACCCTCCGAGAGATCATGGACTCTAGAGACCAGCGACAGCTCGGGCGATTCTTACTACAGATACAGAGTCACAGAGATTCCCTACTCCACCTACTGTAGCACTCCATACAGGAGGGAGACAGAGTCAGCTCACTGACTTCTTTATTCCACGACGTGCTGCAGCCCTCCCCCCCTCAGCCCACACACCAAGCGGGGTGACTCTTCAGCAGGCTCAGATTTCTCGAGCTAGGAGACGACCCCGTGCTATAGGATATCGGGCCCCGAGACTTCACCGACACCAGATTGCGGAGATCCAAGCTTGTGACCATCGTGCCATGGAGGAGAGACGATCCCAGATGATGGCCGATCCCGTTGCAGCCATCAGGGTGGCATTGACTCCACCTCCACCTATGTATGAAATCTTACACCCACCCACTAGCACAGGATGGAGCTAGTTAGTCGTTTCAGATGCATTCTCATGGTTGTTGTACTACCCTTTTGCATATAGACTATCATAGATATCGCACTCCATACACCCCCCTCCCCCATTTTCATGGGTATCCCCACATGCATACTACGGAGATCTATATCAGCTTAACCAGTTTCTTTTCAGCACTTTTATCTTTTCTGATTGACAGAAGATACACCCATGTACATCGATTTGTCTTATAGGCCGAGTTCGGCCTCCTAATAGACGTAAAAACACTTTCTTTCTTTCTTTCCTCTCTCTCTCTCTCTCTCTCTCTCTCTCTCTCTCTCTCTCTCTCTCTCTCTCTCTCTCTCTCTCTCTCTCTCTCTCTCTCTCTCTCTCTCTCTCTCTCTCTCTCTCTCTCTCTCTCTCTCTCTCTCTCTCTCTCTCTCTCTCTCTCTCTCTCTCTCTCTCTCTCTCTCTCTCTCTCTCTCTCTCACACACACACACGTGTTTAATATCCATAGTGAATAGCACCATACCCATTCTTCTGGCTGTGGGAGTCACCCATGTATTAGAGTTATAAAAAATCCATGCACTCAAGGCCATAATGTTCCAAGGCCGATCCTTTAACTTCCGCAAAAAATTTCATCGAATGGTCAGTTCATCAAAGCACCTTCTTAACAAACTAATGAACTGTCAAGCCATTATTATAATTTAATTTCATCGGTTTCAACAGACTAAAGATAATGGCTTGTGCATAAATAGAGTGGATTTTGTAAATATCAAGAGACCAAATCCAGAGTTAAATATAAGTATCATAAATTGCATTTGATAAGAGCGGTGAAAATATCAACACATTAATAAATATCCAGTTAAGGATTATTGGGCAGTTGAACGTGCACTTTTCGCCTAATATTGCATCTGTTCTGTTACAGACTGAAAATTTCATACATCTGATTTTCATTTATGAGTTTACTATATAAAATGTTTATATGGATAATTCATTGGCATCGACACACACTTAACCTGCTCAAGAAATGTCAATGATTTATTGATATTCAGAACTTCTTTTTCAGATTGACGAGTGGGATCAATGCACTTGAAACGTTCGCATCCAGCTAAATCCACAAGATTGAGCTTTGCGGCTGTCCGATCAGGATGCCCTCTTCCCTTTGAGTGCCTCTCAACATAGATAGTAAACATGCAATGCGACCTGTTGGAAAACTGCATTGAAAAGTTTCAATCAATACCTTGTACATTATTTAAGTTGGCATAAATTTAACCACAATGTTTTATTGTCTAGTGTTGTACAACCTTGTGAAATGTATTAGGACCAGTGCAGCGGCGACGTTCCCCATGTAAAAAATGTTTTAGGGCCTCCTCCTCAGTTTCACATGGGATTTGGCATAGACCTTTCATTTCGATTTGCCCATTCTCTTCCATTATACTGACACTTCTCAGAGGCTCTTTCCTGTCTGTCAATAAATCATAAATTACCTGTAAACAGTGTCACAGGCTAGAAATTATGTATCATCCACTGAAGGAACTTCTCAAAATAATACTCTTTATCCCTCAACAAAATTAATTTACTCTCTCCTAAACCTGACCAAAGACATAGTTTATATCCCACTCGTAAAGTTGAAAGAGATAAGATGGGGAGGACAAAGGGTAGAGCATCTCTTATTTATGAAGTTTGCAAGGGAACAAAAAGACTTTTATAACAGAAGCCCTAAAAACCATGTTCATGAATCGAAGAATATGAGATCTAAAGTCAGTGTTAAGATGACAAGTATAATCGATAATACACATTTGCAGAAGCCTTTAGCAGGTACTTGTGAGAATAGTCTCTGTGCTCAAAATAAGAGCATTTCTGGATTGCCAAGTATGCTACATAATCCATAAATATATTTCTTCCATTATCCATAATGCTGCCTCCATGATGTGCATATAACCCAAACGTCATCTTGTAGGTACTGATTTGAGTTGTACCATATCCTGCCACCAATTCCTTATGTACTTGCATTTTCACAGGAGGTAATTCATGGATTCATGGATTTCTTGCTCCCATCTGTAGCACTGCATTTTTAGAAGAGGTAATTCATGGATTCATGGATTCCTTGCTCCCATCTATAGCGCTGCATGGCTGAAACTTCATTTCTGCACGGTTGGAATTTGTTCCTCCACTTGAAATCACTAGCATGACTGGAATAAGAAGGTAGACGACCTGGGATTGACCAACTCAGGCTGATCAGGTTGACCGACTCAGGTTGATCAACTCAGGCTGATCAGGTTGACCTGGTTGAGTTGACCAAGGCCAACCATCTAGATTGACCAAGTTGACCTAGTCAGGTCAACTGACATGAGTCTGGTTGAGTCAAACAAGGTCAGCATGGTCAGGCCAACCACACATGGATTTGCTAGGATTTTCCAACGTAACTTCAAATTTCCCCTGTTATTTGAATCGAAAATTAGGGGCATGACCATTCTCACTTCTCATAAAACTTGAGGGGCTTTTTGCATATGCTAGAAGTTCAACCAGCAGCCAATACATATGGGATGATCTTAACTAAATTATGAACAACTATCTTAGGACATTGCATATCATGATGGATTGCCTTCCTTACCATGCCAAATAAAAACTATTTTTTTTCTTGGTCTTCAATGCATTTGGAAGAAAGACCCTACAAGAGTTCTTATTATGGCCAGATATATCTGATATGAACGAGGCAATTCTAGTTCTGCTAAGATCTCTGAAGTTGCTTTCCAAATGGTCAGTAGTTAATTTTCCCCAATTATGACTCTTAAGCAGATTGGGCAGGGACAATTTTATCACAATCTGGTAATGACCAGAACATGGTTGCTCAAGGGTTGCTAGTAGCTACATGTAAAGGAGTTCACACAGTCCAGTTAGTTGTTTTATAATCAATTTAGCTGGTTATTGTAGATTGGAGATATTCATGTGTGAGAGGATGAGAAGTTATGATGGTTTTAGAACTCAGACAAACGAAGTCCAGGATGAATGTTGTGGCTGAATGGCAGGTAGCTTGAGCTTGGGCAATCGACCATGTTTGTCATCTTACGGTCGACCTGGGTCAGTTTCTGGTGCTTAGGGGCTCGAACACGCAGATTAAGCTATAATACTGGGCAAAGAGCTCTAGAAAATAGTCAGAACAGAGAAGAACATTTAGAGTGTGGTGAACATTTAAAATGGGCTAAGTCCAAGCTACTCAGGACTCTTGAGCGTCCAGAGTGGCTCGATACTTGTTTGAATACGTGTTAACATAGATCTTCACTAAATATAAGATCCTCCATCGGAAATCATGTGCGTATTATCTACATGCTATTGGCCAAGCTGAAAATACGAACAAAACTATGGTAATGTTGTCGAAGAAGGAATGTATTTTGAACTCGGTTGCATGGGGAACTGTCACATCATGGATGCACACCCTCTTCGGTGAGATGGCACAGATGCCATATGGCATCACTGAGGGCATTATGCCCATTTGGTAGATGGGGGAGAGAGGAGTCTCTCCTTTTAGAGTATTATTATACTCGCGTGACGAGTATTAGAGAGGGCTCGACAGCTGGGAGGCAAAAAAAGAATACACGCATCTCTGTGTGTGTAGCCATGGATGGAGCAGCATGCAATCGGTCTACAAAATGGAAGAGTCTCTAACACTAGTATCATAGCAGCTTCGATCGACATGGATTTCCGCATGCATTAGGTGGGGTTGAACCCTCACCACAAGGTTGAGATGCAAGGGCTTAGCCAAGGCGCCAAGCCTAGGAGATGCACAAGAACTCGCTTTGTTTTAGAATGAACAGAGATACTGACGTTTGAAGTCTTGAAGGATTTAGACAAGGAAAATCACGAGGGTACATATTGCAAAAGGAGGTAGAGAGTGGGGTGTGTTGAAAGAATGATATTGGAGGTGCACATTGCCAAAGAAGGTTGATTGGGCATGGACAGAGAGTCAGACAATCAAAACCATCGGGATGTCAAGCATCAAAGTAGCATATAGTTAAAGATTGCCAGACGACATATTAACACCATCCAACATAAGTGATGCCCACCTATGGATGTGAGAGACGCATGACGATCATCAAGGCAACGAGAAGTAGCAAGAGAAAATGACGCTCTCCCCTATGACATCTTACATTATTTAGCAAGAAGGATTTATGGCCTCAATTTCCAAGTTTGAGTATTTTTTAATTTCTATAAAAATCTTCATTTTTTAGAAGGATAATGAAGGGTTAAGGGGCCAAGCTCTTGGAGGGAAATCATTTATGGGAAGAGTATGGCATATATACTCTTATCTTGAGTTAAGGATTCCTTCAAGATACAAGAAAGTATAAGCTTTAGAAATCTCCAAAGTAGCCCTCTTTCATGATTTTCACATAAAGTTCAGGAGCTATTTTGATAAGTAACCATTTTAGGAAAGGTAAATGAAGCGGAACTTTCTATAGATTGATGAGGAAGATCATGCATACATATAGTATAGTGTAAAGAATTCCATATAGAATCAAGAAATTCAAAAATTAGCTCAGTATAATTGGAGTTTAAAGCTCCATAAGACCCGCTTCCATCACTGTTTGAAAAAAAATTCTAGCACCTATATTTGATAAATTCCCATTTTAGAGGAGGGAAAAAGAGGTGCATTAGGTATAGATGGATGATATATATATATATATATATATATATATATATATACATATATATATATATATACACATACATACACTAAGAGCATGTCCTATGGACTTCACTATAGAATCATTCGATTCATGAAAAGGATAAGTTAAGGAAGATTTTTACTTCTTAAAAAACACCCTTTCCGCATTTTTTGGAAAAAAATTCAGGTGCTAATTTTAAACAAACTCCACTTTTGGGAGCAAGCAAAGAGGTCATTTAAGATAATTTCCATGGATTTGTGCATCCATACCTGAAGTATGGTATCTATATTACCATAGGAAATTAGAAAATCCAAGAAAGATCCACATTAGGAGTGGATTAAACGCTTGCTAAAATCTCCCATCTAACTTTTCACAAGAAAGTAGAAATATTGGTTTATGCCTTTTTTTGGGCAGCAAATTAGCATGTATGTAAGGGAGGATTTGGAAGTGTAAAAATATGCCAACACATTTTCATATATTACTCTCTAAGGTTATGGAGAGAAATATAGGATTTCCTTGATGGAAGAATGCTTTTGGGCACTTCAAAAATCACATTTTCACACTTTTTCCAGCCCTTCCACCAGTCCAATAGTTTGGCATGTCACACTTGGAGAGCCATATCTTTGGCTAGAAAACTCCAAATCGGACGTGCTATGACTCGTTTCGAAGAGCACAAGATCTTATTTCAGTTTATAAAAAGAAATTTTGGAAATTTCGTATTTTTCCAGCTAAGTCTGAACAGTTCTCGACAACTACCTTCTAAGAGTGATATCTTGCAAACCAAGAAGGCGATTGAAGAAATTTCACTTCAAGCCACTCGCACATTATGTATGTTGTATTTTATGATTATTTGTAGGTCCTTAAAAAGTTCTTGCAAGTCTAATTATGGAGCACACATTCATTTTTGGTATATTTGCATTATTTTGGTAATCATTTGACCATGCTTGATGTTTTGGGAAGTGATCCGATGTCTTCAGACACTTCAAAATTTATGTTAGGACTTAGTGAGGAAAGTGCAGAGGTTTCAAAGCTTCTCGAAAAGGATTGGATGCATGCAATTCCACTATCAAACCATTCAAGGATGTATAGTTTATATTTTCACTCATTTTACTTTATGTTTTGGCATGTTCTGTATGTACATGCATGGATTGGAATGCATACATCAAAGTTGGTCATTATTCTAATTCTAAAAGTATGGATCAACTTGCTAGCTCTACACTTTTGATGGTTTGCAAGACAGATGATTGCAGGAAGTATAAGGCTATGCAATCAAGATCTGCTAGCTAGCATTTTATGTTTTTGCAGGTTATGGAGTTATGTATGAGTATATGGTGTGTATGCCATGGGCTTTCCAAGCCCTATATTATAGTAAATGGTATGTATGACATTGGCCCGCAAGGCCTTATACTTGAGTTTATGGTTACATTTATTTTGGACTCCATTTTTTTGGAGAAATACTGTCGAAATTTTTCCCACCTCATGGCCTTATATACGCACTTACCTTTGGGTAAGAATTTTATGACATGATAACATGCCTTCTCTACAAACATCAATAAGGTAAAAGCATGCCTATAAGCATGTATTTAATGGACTTAGAACCATCATAATAGTATAGATAAGGCAACTTCAATAGTATTTGGTCCCTTATATAATCCTTATGGATTTAGACCATAGGATTGCTAAGGGAAAGGAGATATACCTTCACCATTAGGAATGTGCACAAGCAATCCTATAGGTTATAGGAAGTTGCATAGAGGCATGGGAGATACATCTATGATAATCTCCAATGTATTGAAGGATTAATCACCTTCAAAAGAGAGTCTCACCGTATGATTCGGAGGCTATAGGGTATCATGAGGAATACCCAAAGAGTGACTAGTTTCACTCATGCACATCACTTGACTAAATAGTGAAGCATTTCTGCTACATTACTAAGGAAACCAACTAAATGGGATCATAGAGAGGGGAATCATGAGAAAGCATCGAGAGGTACTTATGGGATTCGAGTGATGATTAGGAAGGCCATAGTCATGGCATTGGATCTATGACTTAGAGCATCGATCCCTTAGGAATAGTTGGGGTACCCAATACATATATGTATATTGGGATCTAGAAAGAAGTAACTAGACTTAGTTTTGGTACCTAGGAACAAGTTAGTTTGGAATAGAAAGGGATATCCATTATCACATGTTGACTAGAACCAAACTATACTACTTCAAGGACATTGGATTCATTTGAGTCCACTGATATGAGTTCAGGATATGGGATTCATTAGAGTCCACCTACATATTCCATTATATATATATATATATATATATATATATATATATATATATATATATATATATATATATATACACATACACACATATGGAACATACATTTGGTTTAGTGCAAGTATGACACCATGAATTGGAAGAAGATTCCACTGGTATGGGACGATGGAAACGACTTCCCTCAGAGCACTCTTCTTCTATGGCCAGGGAGAAAGGGACTCATCGTTCATGGCGGCATGTCTCACCAGATCAAAGGAGAGCTCTTAGTAGACATCTCCTTAGGACTAGGAATTATCTTTCATAGTTTAGGGAAGATCTATTCTTCCAATAGAGAATGTGATAGGTGATTTTATCACCATTGGTATCACATACTTATTTTGTGGTTTTCAAGAAAGATAATGTCATTAGTTTGATTGGATCGTATAGATCCATGCACAGAGGATGGTTGGAAGAGATAATTCTTTAGTATGGATACACATATGTTTATTATAGTATCATGGCATGTCATTGCTCATGCTGGCCATATTGGAAGAGGGCTTTGACCCTTAGAAGGAATTTATTTCCTCCACTCTTCACCATATATACCTTCATTATTTTTGAGAGATTTGTTCTCCACCTTCATAGGAATGTAGATAATGAAGGATCATGCATTAGTTTATGGAAGAGAGGACTAAATAAATTCAAAAGTTTCTCTTTTAAGGAAAGGAGAAAGTGAGAGTTAGTTTAGAGATCGAGGAGAGATCTCACTTTAGCTTACAGGTCTTACTTTATCTCTTGTTCTTTAAAAGAAAAAAAGAAAAGGAAAAATATGGAGAACTTATGTACTTGTTCTCATTTATGGATGAGTAGAGTAAATTGGATTCAACAAAATCTCTTTCAAAGGGGAAGGGAAAGTGGAATAGATTCCACTACTAGAGCTATGCAAGTGATCGTGCTCTTGCCTTCAATGAATTCCGTTCTTGGACGAATTTGAGAAATTAGTCCTGTCTCAAAAAAGTAGTCCCTAGAACAATTCGTGGAATTGGTCTCTCCTCTTGCTTTGTGAAATTAGTCCGTAGACTAATTTGCAAAATTGGTCTCGTTCGGGAAATTAATCATCAGACCAATTTGGGAAACTAGTCTCTTCTGCTCCCTTAGAACAATTCTGAAAATTGGTCTTATCCTGCAATATACCTTTGATGATCCTCAAAAGCCTGAAGTTGGTCTTCTAGTGAATTTTCTCCTTTGCAACATAGCCGCATCATGTGTTGGAGTCTCTACGGCCATGTTGAATGGTAGGCTAGGAGTAGGAAGGGAAGGTGTAGGTGGGGGATTGGAAACTGGTGGGAAGTGGAATGGGTTATGGGGGTAGAAGGACAAGTGATGGAGTGTGTAGGTGCATGTGCATGTAGTGGACTAGGAAGGGGAGCTAGTGGACTAGGAAGGGAAGCGGATGTAGCAATAGGGAGGGGAGTAGATGTAGCAGTAGGGAGGGAAGTAGGGAGAGGAGTGGATGTAGTGACTAGTGCACGGGATGGTATGAAGGCTGAATGTGGTGGTGAAAATGGAGGGGATGGTGCATGATGATCCATGCTTGCAAGAGGTGAAAAGGGTTGCCGAGATGGAGGGTCAGGCTATGGAGAAGGAGGTGGGGTGTTAGGGTTGGGTGGAGGGCAAGGAGTAGGTTGCGCAGTGGTGCATGTGGATGAAGTGACAAGTCGTAGGTGTAGTGGCGGTAGTGGTAGTAGTGGTAGTGTGAATGGGTGTCATAGGTGTCGTGGAGGCAATGGTGGTGGCGGCAGTGGTGGTAACGGCAATGGCAATAGGGTGCATAGGTGTAGTAGCAGGTGGCGTAGTATGTGCACGAGAGAAAGACAATTTCTTACCTATTGCCAATGCCGCATAGCCAAGCGTTTTCTTTTATCCAACATCAAATGCCAAAGGAGTTTATGGTATGGATATGGCTTCGAGGTCAAGAAGCACAATAGACTATCACACATGGACAAATTAGTGAAGGAGAGCTTTGTCTTCATATTACGTAGCATGAAGTAGAATTTGAAGGCACAAAGGAACGAAGGAGTAGCTAGAGCAGCTCGTCTCTCTGCAAAGGCCTTCTTGCATTTTCCAATTAAAAGCTCTTCAACAATGCATAAGAAGGTCGGCACTCCAACGGGAAGGACAAGAGTAAGAGTGCCCATCGCTGAAGATAACATCTCCATGGTCAAGAGTCAAGACACCACCCGGAAATTTTGGAAAGGATTTGAAGAAATCTAGTACCTCCATGTGATCGGGTTCTAATGAAAGGGGAAATATTGAAAATGAGTGAAGTCCCATATCCTTTAGCTGAACTTCTGAAAACAAGTGTTGAAGTGTCTCCCGGTTCTCTGATATATTTGAATGTGCATGGATTAGGATGCCACTATCCCCCTCTCAATTATGAGTGAATGAGGATGTACCTTCTAACACATCTCTAGAGGAGAGAGCTTCTCAGGGTATAAATTCTGATCCAATAGCCTCGTTGCTAACCTCATCACTCTCATCAGCATCTTCAGCCCCAGAGAAAACTTTTCCTCTACTTGTGTAGACACTCTTTGCCTTTGTCGGAAATTCCTTGTACTGTGGCAACGTTCTTGCCTTTATCAGGTAGGTTCTCTAAGCAAAATTGCGGTGCTTGCTACGCTCCAATGTATGTTTCCTGGGCTGATTGTGGTTCTAACACCATGTCGAGGGTCGTTGGTTCTGATCAGATTGAGTATCTTTTGAGTGTTCAGATGAGTGCCAGATGAAATCGATAGGTTGGATGTTATCGAGTATGAACGTGGGAGTTTCAAGGAAGTAATGACAACTCCAACGAATCGGATTTGGATAAGGAAATAATGACGATTTTTAATGGATCAGACTCCATGGTTGTGTGTTGAAACTATGACTTATCGTGGTGTTATAAAGAGTGTGTACTAGGATTTGCCAAATTTTATGAAGTGAATTTGGGAGGAAAATTTAAGGTGACATCATGGGCGATTGGCGACACCATGGGCATGAATACAAATGGGCAGGAAAAGGGAAGATTTTTATCCAGTTGCCAGCGTATTAATACCTGAGTAAATTTGGGGAGTATTTGATTCGAACACTAGGGCATGATTAGGATGTTGATGATGAAAGATCCCTGAAAGTATGGAAAGCTTGGTGTAGGAAGAAAGAATGTGTACCAAGGAACTTTGAGAATCTCAAGGAAGTATTGCGGGAGGGGCAAATTTGGATTTGGAGGAGTCCTCATGCCGAGGCCGCATAGGGCGACTCCTCGATGATTTTGTGGGCCAATTCCGGATGAGAGGATGAAGGTGTGGTAGAGCTTGAATTTGGATTTGGAGGAGTCTTGAGGCCGAGGCCACATAGGGTGAATCTTGGATGATGTTGTGGCTGAAGTCTAGATGAGAGGATGAAGGTGTGGTGGAGCTTGTGTGGAACAGCGTACAAGGGCCGATCTGAATCGAAGGGACTTGTTGCGGGAGGGTAATATGGACCGATTAATATTGATGAATGATGGTAGAATTCAACGAAAGAATTGGATAGTTCAAATTTGTGTACAGCCTAGGGACTGAATTATAATAAGTGAGACGAAGCTGCTGAAAAGGCGAATGATGGATGTTGCATATGCATTGAGGTTATGAGATCGATGATAGAGCGGTGGGGCGATTATTAATGACTTGCCATTCGGAACGAATACTTAAATGATGGGAAAGAGACGAATTTTGAATTGATGCTGAGGGACAAATTTTTATTCGGAGGTATGATGAGGACGAATTAGATGAGGACACATTTGTTTTTTACTACCAGCCGATTGATGAGGGTGAATTCGGGTTTCCTTGCCAGACAAATCTATTCACGATAATTACGAATTTGGGCACGAATGTGGAAGCAAGACGAACTCCAACTTAGTTGTGTTATGCTATTGGAAAAGTTAACTCTTGTGGCGAATTTGGGTTAGATGTGAAGTATGGGGAGGAGGGCGATTTTTTTGAAGAGATGTGAGTGAGTTGTGAGAGCTTCATCTTTGGATCGAATACATGACTAGGACGAATTTTCTATGGGATAAATTTAGCATACAAACGACTTTCTCCAATTATGAGGACGAATTTAGTCGAGGTTGGGACAATTTTGGGGGAGATGAATGTATCACGGCGAATTGTACGTATGGAGGACGAATTTGTTGGAAGGATGAAATGCTATGCCAGATGGGACAAAGAAAAGGACGATTGATTTAGATATGAAGTTTTGAAGGATGAATTTGCTTTTGCCAGATGGGGCGAATTTCAAAGAGCCATATTTGGTTCTCATGAGAGCGAGGGCGAATTGTTTCAGGTCGAATTATGGCAAAGACATTATGGGAAGTGTGCGACGGACGTTGATAAAGGTACAACCTTCGTCTTTACTGAGAGCATATTTTGATGTGGTGAGGCATAGGATACATGGGGGCAAATCAGGAAATTATGCCTTGGGACAAAATTGCCAGAATTCTTGAAGATAGTTATTGTGAAAGAAGAAATTGACGAATTATTGTGACAGGACGAATTTCAGCTTAGTTGTTCGATTGTGATGAGAAGGACGAAAACATTGGCATTGGGGAGAGACTATTCCAAGTACCACAAATTGGGCCTCGTACTTGGCAAGCAAAGTCCCTTAACTCATCAGGTTGTGCATTCTGACTATTGGAGAATTTATGGTTTGGGAAATTCAGTACTATAGAACAGGAGGGAGCAGAGAACTTTGCATATTTTCCTGGGCCTGATGCAGAGTCAACAATGAGTTAGAAGGAAGGATGGACCCTCCATCAATGTTGGAACTTCATATTCCAATATGAGGACGAATTCCATGATATCAAAGACAAGTTGTTTTGGTTAGAATATGCTTGGGACGAATTGGAATAAAACTCAAGTCCGGTGTTTGAAGATGATTAGCGAAAAGTGTGCTCGGGACTCATGCTAATGAGTTGATGAGTTTGAGGATGATTGGGGATGAGTTTAATGATTGATGATGAGATTGGTGATCACGAGGCTTGGAGCGGACTACTAGTGTGGAGAGGATGTAGTGTGGAGAGAGGACACTTGCGGAGAGGAGATAGTGTGGAGAGAGGACACTTGTGGAGAGGAGGTAGTGGACGAATTCTACTATGACCCTGTTATGGAGACTGCAATGATTGGACGAATTTTTCTACGACCCCAATTATGGAGAATTTGATGTTTGTAGTTTGGGGAACAAATTTTGGAGGGAGGAGGGATTATGACTAGGAGAGTAACACTTGAGAAGACGAAATCATCCAAGACGAGGTTAGTATCTAGGGACAAAAAATATATGCTCGCTAATTTCTAGGCTTGCTAATCCAAAGATAATAATGAAAGAGGACTATTGACTAGATAATAACAATGGAAGGGGATTATTATAACAACAAAAAGGAACGACAGACAGAATATCTTCAATGTGCATGGAGGGAATCACTTTTGTTCATAGGATTTTACTCTGGAAGCATTCACCAAGGGTAGAAGTACCCTTTCCAAGGTTGAAAGCTGGATGGCCCCTTGTGGAAGCACCTCGATCACTTTGTATGGTCCTCTCCATCCTGTGAAAAGCTTCTCCTTCTTGTTGGGCAGACTCGGTTGATACAAAAGTACCAAAGAGCCTTCTTGTATTGATCTTTTCCAAAGGTGTTGATCATAGTTCTCCTTTCTTTTTAGTTGCTTGGTCTTTATGTTGTCTTTTCCTCTCGGTTTGAGTTCTTCCACCAAATGGATTTTGGAATGCTATGCTTGCTTAGTCGAGTGAGCAACCTTCTCTGATCCTACCCTTACCGAGCCTTGAATAAATTTGAGAGGAGCTATAGCCTCAATACCATAGAGCAGTTGGAATGGTGTGTGTCCAGTTGTCCCCTTGTAGGCACTTCTATAGGCCCAAAGGACTCCTAAATATGTAGTGCCCCATGTAGTCGGTTGTTGATGGCACAACTTTTAAAGCAAGGGCAATTAAGACTTTGTTTGTGCTTTCTTCCTTACCATTAGCTCTAGGATAATGTGCAAATGATTTTTTGTGGAATTTTTGATACTTCATGAAAATGACTGTCAGAGTTTTGTTGACAAAGTGGGTACCTTGGTCAGTGGTGACTTCAATTGGGCATCTATATCGACAGAAGATGTGCTCATAGAGGAATGTTGCCACTATATCAAATGTGCAATCTACGGGTGCAATAACCTTTGCCCACTTAGTAGCATAGATCTTGATGGGTGAGCCATGGGATATATGGGGCCCACAAATCAAATCCCCATCTTTCAAAGGGTTTCCATGTTGTTGAAACTCTCAAAGTCCTATTGTTGAGTCTAGGGGGTAAAGGGTTTCCATGTTGTTGAAACTCTCAAAGTCCCAACCATCATGCGGATGTCTTGTCCTATCAATGCCAAACAAGTACAAAGCTTCTTAGGACACATTGGGTATAATAGGAAGTTCATAAGGATGTATGCAGATATCGCAAGGCTACTGTGGAGACTAATAGGAAAATTAGTCCAATTCAAATGGACTCAAGAGGAGGAAATAGCATTTGAGCTGCTCAAGAAGAATGTGGTGAGTGCTTCCATTCTCTTCGTTCCAGATTGGGAAGTAACTCTTCATGTGCATGTAGATGCAAGCTCCACTGCTTTAAGGGCAATTCTTGCAGAGCCTAACAAAGAGCATAAATTGGACCGACCAATTCATTATGCCAGTAGGATTCTCACCAATGCCGAATGAGACTACAACACAACAGAAAGGGAAGCATTGGCCATTGTGCTTGCCCTCAAAAAGTTTAGACATTACCTCTTGGGTGTTCACTTTGTGGTAATCACAGATCAACAAGTAATCAAGTACTTGCTCAATAAGCCTAATATTGTCAGATGCATTCGGAGATGGTTGCTACTTTTTCAAGAGTTTGATTTTGAGGTGGTGCAAAGGCATATCAAACACCACGTAATGGTGGATCACATATCTAGGATACAAGTGGTGAAGAAAAGGGAGTCGATGATGATCTTCCAGACCATAATCTCTTCCAGGTAAACACTTATCACTCATGGTACAATGAATTGGTCCAATTTTTGCCTATTAGCACTTGTCCCTCCTACATGACAACATTAGAAAAGAGGAGATTGTTGATCAAAAGTAGAAGCTTCACTCTAATAGGTGGGAACCTCTTCAAGGTCAGACCGGATGGAGTAATTAGAAGGTGTGTATATGCTGAACAAGTTCAAACGATTTTAGAGTCTACCCACAATGGACCATCTTCATGTCATTATCCTGGTTAGATCACTGCACACAAGGTGCTCCAGAGTGGACTACCTTTTCAGAGATGCATGTAATATGGTAAAAACTTGTGATACATCGTGAGAAGCCATACCTTTTGAAGAAACCACATGCCCAAGAAGTGTGCCTTTTGTAACCAAAAAATGACATTTGTTTGGGTTCAGCTTTAGTCGTACACCTCTGCATAATTCAAATACTTCTTGCAGCAGAGAAAGGTGTTCTCTAAAATTTTCATTCAAGGATGAACAACCTGCACCTGAAAATGTAGAAAGATCATCCATAAAAATTCTTAGGGATTTTAGTAGTGGCCTAAAAATACTGTAGACCACTCTGTTGAAGGATGCAGGAGCATTCCTTAGTCCGAAGGCCATTTTTGTGTATACATGGAGTGACAAAGGGCGTCTTTGATTGATCTACAAGATGAATTGGTACTTGATTGTACCCACTAAATCCGTCCATAAAGTTGTAGAGAGAATGTCCAGTCACACCTTCCACAACTTGTTCAGAGAAACGAGTAGGAAATCCATCCGAGATTGTTACCTTATTGAGATCCCTAAGTCAACACATATTCTAATTTTGTTGTTTGGGTGCTATGACCAGAGATGACAACCATTGTGAATGCTCCACAGGTACAATAATTTTTGCTTATTCCATGTTCTCAATCTCCTCCACTGCTTCTACATATTTAGGGTTGAGTTTGTATATCCCTCCCCTGATAGGCTTTGCATTCTCAACATGAGGAATGGTGTGCTCTCCTAAATGTGGAGTGATCCCTCCTAGACCCTCATAGGTCCATGCAAAAACATTTTCAAATTTTTGCATAAAAGTAATTACTTCTGTTAGTAGATTAGGATACTCCCACAACCAAGATCCAAGGAGAATAGGTTGAGGCTTTTCTTCCGTTCCCAAGTCAACTTGTTTCACAAGTTTGGAATTCAAAATATACTCTGTGGACTCTTGGGAGAAGACAACACCTGGATAACACAGAGATTCATCCACAGTGATACTTGTTTCCTTCTCTTGAACCCAACCGCTTGCGAGCTCCTCCTTCGGTGCAAGCTCCTTGTTGAGTTCTTTTGATGGCTCCTATAATTTCACATATTGATAATTCTTCTTTACCTTGAGGTTCTTCCTTGTAGTACTTGCACACCCTATCTTTTCTTCTTCTGTAGTCAAGAATTGGTTCGCCAAGCCCCATAGTTTCTACTTCTTCGTTTTTTGTGACTTTAACCCCATAGCAGGGAAATGAGTCTACTGTTTCTATCCAGTGCAGCAGGTCTTGATCATCTTCTACTTCTAATTTTTTTCCCTTATGAATAGAAAAGAAATATGTGTTACCTTCTTGCTGCTCCTGATCCTTGATGTCAAGATGTAGGTATTGTTCCAGCAGTGTTGACCAGCAAGGTGTCATTGCTCCAATCATGAACTGCATGGATAGCCCCCATCCATGAGAGGAACATCCAACAAAACAAAACTTAAGAAAAATTGGATCTTCTGGATGAGCAAAGGTACTTGCTCCACTATACGCAACAGCTGGACTCTACTTTGATCAGCAAAAGTTACACTAAAAGAGACCTTCTTTGTCATTTCTAAACCTGAAGAAATCATAGTATAGTGAGGCATTAGATTAATGCTTGATCTTTCATCAATAATTACCCCTGTAAAAGTCTTTCCCCAAATGGTCAAAGTGACTATGGGACTTCTAGAGTCAGTGGTAGGTGTTTTACTTGTCATGATCATATTGGTCTCCACATGCCCGCCAATAATTATGATCTCAAGGGATGGTGGACAAAGCGTCTATTATACCTAAGACAAAGCTTCTAAATCTTTCATCCATTTTCAAGAGATCATATAGGGAGACCTGCTTGTAGGTGTTGTTTAGAAGATTCTCTGTGTCAATGATGGTGGAATCCAAGTCTCTTCGAGTAGTGATCCGTGGAGTCTCGGCAGAGTTTGCATGGAGGTGATCCTTCTCGGAGAGGACATCAACTCTGGAAATGCCCGTACTCACCACACCGATAGCACATGATAAGCTTCTTCTTATTGATTGGTTTTCTCTGGTTACTGTTGTTGAATTGAGAACCACTGTTGATGTACTGAGAACCACTGTTGTTGTACTGAGGAGCTGTATACATCACTTCTTGTGGATATCCTTGTTGGATCTTTTGGTTAAGCTATGTTCCAAGGACCAAGATCCAATTGGTTTGAATCCCTTTGAGGAAGTAGCAATCTCTTTCCTCATGGCTAGATTCTCCACAGAACTCGCATGTGGCCTTTTTCGAATAGTCCTGGTTACTATGACATGGTATATAGTATATTGTGCACCATATGAAAGCTTTCACCTCCTTCTGAGCTTTCAACTCCTCCACATCTTGTCAAAGATGTGCCATAGTGTCTTCTCGTGCATTCTTCTCTTCTTGGAGGTTCTTTTGTAGTTTGAGAGCCCCCAACTCCCTCCCTCCGCAAGCTTGCCACTCAATCCCAGGGAGATTCTTCTTGACATGCCTCCCTTCCTCGAAATGTTGATGAGCACACAAGCCTTTTGCTAAGCACTCAACCCTTGTAGACTTACTCCGCTTATCCACCCTATGTGACAAGACCAGAGCCTCTTGTCTAACTCCTAGTATTGAAGTGCTGAAGCTTGAGAGAAGTGATGCACTTCACTCAAGTATCCTCACTCCTCTCTCAGTCTTGTCAAGGTTTCTGAGCTATGATATGTGTTTCTTTTCCGGTACTCGAATTCCTTTCCTTATATAAGCTGCCTCTACCAAGAGGTTACTCCACTACTTTGTTACCTCCACTCTTACTCTAACTTGCACTTTTCTGGTACTCTGTCAAGTCCGGTATTCTGCCACTACTCTGCCAAATCCAGTATTTCTAGTCTCCACTCTCTTTTTCTACTCTTTTTCTACTCGGCCGCTTATGGTGGGTCCTTCTCTTTAGTTTGCAAGTGATCCCACTCTTGCCTTCGACGAATTCCATTCTTGAAAGAATTTGAGAAATTAGTCCTATTTGGAAAAAGTAGCCCCTAGACCAATTCGTGGAATTGGTCTCTTCTCTTGCGTTGTGAAATTAGTTTGTAGACCAATTTGCAAAATTGGTCTCCTTCAGGAAAATTAGTCAGTAGACGAATTTGGGAAATTAGTCTCTTCTATTGCCTTAGACCAATTCTGAAAATTGGTCTTATCCTACAATCACACTTAGACTCTGCGATTAGACTACATTACACTGAGAATATAGGTGCACCAAAAATTCTGTAGGGCCCTAATTTCGGCTATACAATAGCTATCACCCCTCTTACCACGCACCCACCATCTCCCAATTTCTGCACCCTCGCCCTCCAGACACCCCCCTACCATCATTCGCACCCTCGTTTGGTCAAACCCTACCCCTACCTCCTCCTTGGTCACTTAAGCCTTCACCCCCATCCCTATTCATGCCTCCTGACACACTTCCTGACTCCCATTCCACCCACTCCCCATGGTCTATTCCCTACATGCACCCCTCCTTCCACTCCCTTGGACATACCACCTCCCTCCATCTCCCTACCACATCTCCTTATTCCTCCCAGGGACCTTTGACGCAGAAGTAGAAGAACTCTTTCGACCTCTCCTCGGCCACCCACCACCCCTCATCAGCTCTTCCATGTGTTTCCCCACTCAGGCAATCCAGTGGCTTTTTCTCCATATTGGATGAGGCCCTCGGGGCCTCCCATGCTACTTCATATGCCACCATGGAGAGCCTTACTGAGACCGGATCTCTCGTAGCCCCCCATGAGTACTACGAGTTCCTCATCGCATGTGTCCGCTCTATGGTTGAGGCTCAAAGGGCAACAAAGCATGACGCTATCTTAACCTTGATGGTGGAGAGTGACATCACTTTGTAGCTATCCTAGTGCCTCTCTCTCAAGTTGGAGACCATCCGTGCATGGGATACCTTCAGCAATTATCATAGACTCGTGTGTTAGTAGCTTCGTATCGAGCACAACTTCTATCGTGCCACACTCTTTAAGATATGTTCTTGTGCCGCCCATAGTCCACCTGCCTTCGTCCTCCCGTATGCGATTCCTTTTCGATCAACATCCGCCACTCCTCTCTCAGTTGTTCAGAACTCGTCCACCATACTGCCTTTATATGTACCTTTAGCTTTACCCTCTCCCTCGGTTCCCTCGACTGCCCCCTTACCCTCCCCACTTCCACCAGCCGGCCCCTCCAACACACATCTCTCCTCGGCCGGACCTTGATTCCATCTTGGTCATTCGTTTCGAATTATTGTTATTGAGAAGTATTATTCTGTTTCTTCTGTATTTGGTTTTTTGGAAAGGATTATTTATTCCTTACGTAGATGACTTGACTGTTCCATTTTGTATCACCTTTTAGCACTTTTGCTGAGAAGTCCTCCCAGTCACCCTTGTATCAGATTGCAACACATTTTGTAGTACCCATGGTTCTGATGTATGGACTCATACGATGTTGGTATGATGATAATCAATTTTGTAGCACCATCCAACTCTTGCACTTTTGCACCTTATCCTTTGGGCACTATTCTTGACATTTTTCCACAAGTTGTGCGACAAGATGTTGTGTCTTCTTCCTCGGTGATGAAGCAGGTCTTCTACTCTTCTTCTTGGGAAACTCTCTTCCCAACGGGCTCTTGCTAGGGTCTATTGGGTCATCCATTATTTCTCCACTCTTTCCGCAAGGCAGATCTCCTATTCTCTCATGTACGACATCATCTGATTCTCTCATTCAATATTATCAATCTCTACTCCGCTCCTCTTTGCTCTCAAAAAGGGAGAGCCCTCTAGTGGTGGGCACCTATAGAGCCCCACTTGTTCTTTTGTAAGTGATCTTGATGTAGGTAAATCATTATATTATTACTAAGTTACATATACAACTCAAAGAGGACTATACAATGTAACCCAAGCTAAGCAATTGTAGCAAAGGCAAGTGCAGATGCAGACTCTTGCTTAGCATAGTTGTAGCAAGTCGAGAATCCACACCTCATATAAGGCTCCCTTTTGTTCACTCACTCATCTCCTCTGAATGACAAAGCTAGAAGGGTCAACCGTCACCCTTAAGCCAACTCCCATCAAAGTCTTTCCTTGCTAGATAAATAACTCATGCTTTCTTCTACAAGAGTGTTGGTTTATATAGACTTCTCCTTCCCAAGGAGACTTGACAAATATCCCCAACATTTGCACTTACTTTTTGAAGGAGGGGTTTCAATGCTCATTAGTGTTACAACTTGGCTAAGTATTCTTTTTGGTAAAGGTTCAAAAGTAGTCAATCCAGTGTAAGTCAACCGATTGGTTCTAATCCATGGATGACCACTATGCCCAGCTAGTCCATGGCTCAGTCCATTATCCATCTTTTGGTGCAATCCATGGTTCCAGTCCATGGTCCACCTTTTGGTCTAGTCCATGGTCCATTTCAACCCGTCCGTTTCTTTTATCTCTCTTATGACACACCTAGCAGCCATACTTTCCCTCGCCCAACTTCTTTTACCTTTTCCAAGTCCATCTTCTTTTGCCTAGTACATTACATAGTATAGATTACACATTTCTAAAGTTACACTTATAAGACAATTTCCAAAAAATTAAGGGTCTACATTGTTTATGAAAGTTATCAAGAAGATCCATCAACGAGCACTATGGGGCACCTTCTATGATGAAGGATCCCCTACACCATCACCCCCCTTTTAGCTGCACACCTGTCTTTGTATCTTGTCATACATTATTTTTGGAAAATAATACCAATATGCCTTCTCTATATTAGATTAATAAAATCTTTTCCATTGTTTTAAAGCTGTCAATGCTTCTTTTACTTCCTTGCACTTTCATTTGATAGTATTATCCTTATCTTATTGTCTGATTTTCTTTCATCTTGCACACTGCACAGACACTGTATCATTCCTGCCACGATGTCGTTTTATGCCTCCCAGGTCATTTGGCTTTTTGAAGATGTTCATATTCGATTTTTCATCTCATACATTTCTCTTTGTATCATATATTCTTTAATTATACTGTATTCTAAGTTGTACTGTTGTCTTTTTCCTTCGCAGATGGAAGATACAAACATCAAGATGTGATTTATCTAATGGACCCATTTTGAGTTTCAATAGGTACTTACCATGGATGACATCAAGGAAACGTGGGTTATCTTGTGAGATGGTTTTTATCACCAGCTGTACACTCCGCTTTTTGTAACATTTCATCTACTGATTTTCACAACTAGAATTCAGCATACATACACTCCACTCGATGCCTGGAGGTTTCCCCCTAGTCCTAGGCCACATCTTTAATTACCTCCTTAGCACTTTCACCTGAGAACATTATTCTTCATTCCTTTTCTTTTGCTTTGCCTCACTTTGTAAAAGCTCCACGACAATGTAGCTTTTTGTGTATTATAGATCATTTTGGCCTTTCGAAGACGTTGATTTACTAATTCATTCCATTCCTCTCGCAGATACTAAATTTGGCTTTACGGATAAATATATGGGCATGTCATTCACCCTTCTTTGAGTTAATTCCAACCAATAGCAACTGCTCATATAAACAATATTCAGATCTTTATTTTATCCTCTTGAATCTTAGTTGATCATTGCTGCCATAACGTCATGCACATATTTCAGATGTATTAAAAACTGATGCAGACATCTTTTTTTAGCAGAACTGAGATTAAATCCATGCTTTGTACCTCATTGTAGACCTCAAGATATGACACATGAATCGAGGTTTCTGATTCTGGTCTGGCCATTTTGTCAGCAAAGATTCGTTGTATAGATCTAGGTATGATTCCTTGATGCAAAGAATTCTGCATGCAACCAAGTATGGGACACGAACATTTTAATTCTGTTCTTTATGAAAAAAGCTAAACAATACATCATTGAATCACTTACTTTGGGATCACCAGACATTGTAAATGTCTTCCCAGATCCAGACTGACCATATGCCATGACTGTTCCATTGTAGCCACATAAAACATCTTCTACAATGTCTCTTGCACAGCTGTTAAATGTCGCTTCCTGAAATGTGCCCTATAAACACAGAATATATAAGAAAAACCTGTAATACTCTCCAAAAAACAACCCTCCGTGTACGATGGGACACAAAATCAAAAAATAAGCATTTTAAATAATGAATAATATCTTTCTGATGAGTTTCAGAAAACATGAAAAGAAGGAAAAAAAAATCTCATATTACATATATAACATAAAATTAAGAGAAGGATAAAGGTGCGAGGGATAATTTTTCCTCTTATTTCCATTAGGTTACAAGTCAACATACTTCCAGAACATGTAGGCATTCATAAAATAAGCCTAAAGAATCATGATGGTGAGCTAAAGAACATGAGCTCCATAAAACCCAAATTTTAGAGCTTTTGAGGATAACCTTCTTTTCTAAAATAGAATCACATTCCTAGATTGTGCATTTGTACCATAGGTTCCATATTATGAGCTTAAAACAAAGTTTCTTTTTTGGGGAAAAGGGGGGGGGTGAAGCTGGGGGAGGGGGATGGTTCATGCATAATATGATCATCTACAAAATAGCATAGTCCAACTGGACTGAAGTAAAAGGGGCTTTATCATAGTCAGTAGATTCGTAGAAGCATTATCAACTTGAAGGATGTGATCTGTTGACATAGTCTCATCGACTTCTAGAGAATTCTGAATACACTGTTTCAGAAGCTTTTGAGGGAATGCTTTTGGAAACATCATCATCATCTTCTTCTTCTTTTAATAAGAGAATTATTCAGCTTCCAAATATCCCAAAGTTGTTCAATAGCCGAAGTGACACTGAGTAGCTACTAAAAGTGACTTTAAATCTATGAATGTTTGGTATCCAAACATTGAGGATCAGAGAGATCTCATGCCACAAACTTTTGACGTAATCTTAGACTATAACCTCCATGGATTCATTTTGATCATGACAATGTGCACAAACAAATTTAAATTTTCATAGGCTATAACATATCTCTCTTCAAAGCTTTTTTCCCACCATGAATCCCAGAAAGACTTGCTTTAAAGAGAAAACTTGTGAAAAGGGAAAGAACTAATGTTCAGAGACCTCATCATGTATTGCATAAGAGAATGAAATTTGCAGCCATTTAGTGGCAGTAATACAGACGAATCCTTGTGACATTGTGGACTATACATGTTCTATAGAAATTGAAGAAATAACAAAGCAATATCAACAATTGGAATAGAAATAACAAAGCAATATCAAAAATTGGATAGAATATAGATCTTTACGCACAAGTGAATGCTTCAGAGTTGCAAAAATTAGACAATAACAAGAGTATGTGCTGAAATTTACCGCTCATGTGCCGTAAATAGAAACAACAATCCATACAGTTTGGAAGGAGTATAATGCTTCCGCTTGATAGCTGAAGATCAACTGTTTGTAGAGAATTTCAGCAAGGAAAAAATTGAATAAGGGTGAAAAAATGGTTCACCAGAGGCAGTAAGGCTTGTTTTTCACAATAAGTAAGTTGGATATTTAAAGGGAATGAATGATCTGATTGTACAAGGAGTTGAATTAGCTCTGTATAGAAATATATCTTAAGAATAGTGACATTGATGTGTCAAATTAGGGGAAAAGCACTAAAATCTTATGCGAATGCGAAAATTCCTAAGGGGAGCAATGTTTCTCTCAATATAACTTTATTTGATCAAAAACAGTTAGCTTTTTAATCTTGGTTCTTTCTTTTGTATGAAAAAGTCCTACTTTTATTCAGATTTGAATCAAATACAAACAATTTAAAATTGAAGTATTTTCAAATTTCTGAAATTTTTCAAATAACTCCTAAATTAATAAAAACTTCTATTTCCCTAAAAATAATGATCTGAAATTTTTGGAAACTTGTACGAAAACATTTTTAAAATCAATATTTTTGAATTTCCACTTTTAATGTAAAAATAAAAATAGAAACTCTGAACAATATGCAAAATTTATGCAGAAGCTCCAAAAATGTTGTAGTTAATTTCCAGTATCTCCAACATTCTCCTTCACTGCCAATCAACTCTATTAAGATTTATCTCCAAAAGATTTTGTATTAACTTAAGACAAAGCTTTTTAAAGTTTTCTATGGTGCAGTATTGTAGTGTGCAACAATCTAGCTTTTTTTGTGATTCAACTAACCAAGAGTGGCTAAAGTCGACCTGAGGTCGACTTAAGATTGATCTTGATCAACCTACAGTTGACTCAAGGTGGATCTTAGTCGACTTATGGTCAGCTTGGTCAACGCAAAGGCCGACCTTGGTCAGCTATGGGCCAGACTAAGGTCAATCGATTTGTTTTTCTGCTCCTATTGACATCTACAAGTATTCTTGCCCAAAAACTACTTATTAGTCATGTCTTTGTCAAAATTTCAAAATCAGATTTCAGGAATATGACGTAATAATTTTGACCAACTTTAACCATTTTACCATTTTTTGGAAAACGATTTTCTGAAATTAGGGTTTGCTGGAATTACAGTTTTCTGCTCACTATGACATTGTTTCCAACAAGAATGA
>CM035416.1:83842476-84379976 GCA_020310875.1 Ceratopteris richardii | reverse complement strand
TTCATAGATAGACTCCCTATCAAATAGGGCCACACGGCCTATGAGACATCACTACACCGGGAGACACCACTCAGAGGAGAAGTGTGGAACTGCAACGGGGCACTCTGGACGCGACCAAACAGACTCGAGGAGATCCTGGCATCACATGACTTTGCGTGCATCACAGAGACACACGAGAGCCCCCAGAGAGAGGTCTACCACGCATTGCAGGTTTTCATTGGGAATCTGCATCCAGGACCACGACGAGACAGAGTACAACATGAGGGTCGGGAGGTGTGGCGATCGTATTTAGACAGGACACAGAGTCGGATCCATATTATAGGAAGAGATGAGGAGGCACCATACAGGTGGGTTCGCATGGAGATAGCACAAGGGAGCTGAATTTACATTGCTATATGCTACTTCCCTCCAAGCGGATCTCGATACGCAGGACAGGATCTTGGGGGACCAATCCGAGATAGAGACTCACCATACAAAGCACTTTCAGATGAGATACTACATTACAGCACACTAGGTGAAGTCTTCCTTATGGGGGACTTCAATGGCCGCACTCAGTCACATCAGTGCGAGGCATACGACATGGATCACCCACATCTGATGAGGGCCAGAGACCCAGATGAGATGAGTACTAGTAGAGTATCGGCGGATATGGGTCAAGACACCACCGGGTATGGCAGACATCTACTTGAGCTAGGCAGCCGACATCAGCTCGTTATATATAACGGGATGAATCGTTGGCCAGGTTCGGGCAGACTTACTTGCTTCCCTCATGGGGGAGGTGAGAGCACAGTCAAACTACATTTTAGGTACCACCTCTGGAGCTTCACTCAAACCCTCACTTAGTATTGGACGACGCCCACTTGGTGCTCACCATACATTTATCACATTCACACTCTCATCTCCTATTCCATTAGACCCTCCCTCACCCACTCAGACACACACCATGATACACTTCACACACGAGCTCTCACACGTTTATGCACACCATTTACACACCCGCCTACTCTCCCTCGATCCACTCTCACCCTTGGACACACTTACATCACAGTTCACCACCATCCTACATGACTCAGCTCTCTGCAGCTTCCCACACCGCATATATATACACCCTCCACGCACAGGTTCCATGCCCCAGAACCACTAGTATGATGCAAATTGCCGTGAGCTACGGAAGCACCTATGGATTTTAGAGCATAGAGGGGATATTACACACACACACGCACAACGTCGCATGCAGAGCCTTACTCGCCGCAAACGGCAAGATTGGGAGGAGAGACAGTACTCAGATATTTATCATTTGCTCATGCCCCAGAACCACTGGTATGATGCAGATTGCCGTGAGCTACGGAAGCACCTATGGATTTTAGAGCATAGAGGGGATATTACACACACACAGGCACAACGTCGCATGCAGAGCCTTACTCGCCGCAAACGGCGAGATTGGGAGGAGAGACAGTACTCAGATATTTATCATTTGCTCATGAGTCGAGACACTGCAGTGGCATGACGACATTTGAGAGAGAGGAGATAGCAGACACCCATCTGAGACCCGAGCACTTGGCACAGCTATGCACGGAGCCTATACGAGATCCAGACCAGCCCCCCATTCCCAGACCACAGAGCTCACGTCCTACTACATCTGACTTCTTCACACCCACTATGGTGAGACACTCTATTGCCCGTCTACAGCATGGCAGGGCCATGAACATTTCGGTTTACAGGCAGAGCACCTCATCTACGGAGGCACGACCCTTGCACCGCTCATTGCCCACCTCTGTGCATTGGTTGAAGGGTTCCCTGACTCATGGACTGAGCACACCATAGTGCCCATTCATAAGTCAAGAGATACTATGAATCGAGCTACATACCGGACGATCATGATTGGCCCTATATTGGCCAAGTTAGAGACAGAGTTGAGTCCTCTCGTTGAGAGGAAGGGCATCAGGGCTCCAGGACAGGCAGGTTTCATACGTGATTACTCTACCATTGACCACATCTTCACTCTGAGATGCCTGATCAACCAGGCAAAGGTGAGGAAGAGGAGATTGTATTGTTGCTTTGTGGACTTTCGCAAAGCATTTGACACTGTTCCCAGGGAACGACTCTTCAAACGACTACTTGATATCGGAGCTCTCGAGGAGATGATATGAGGGATCTACGCCTTATACGAGAGAGTATCTGGTAGAGTCAGATGTCCGGGGGGCTTATCTCATCCACTTGCTAGCACTATCGGGGTGAAGCAAGGATTCCCTCTTTCACCCACCCTCTTTGGTCTCTACATTGATGAGATAGTGGACTACATACAGCAGCAGGGGGTGATGACATTGAGGTTCGCAGGTCCACTGTCCATATTCTTTTATACACTGATGATATTGTACTGGTTTCAGAGTCTACAGAAGGTCTACAGCATCATCTACATGGGCTAGATGACTTTTGCAGACACAGAGGGTTATCTATGAACCTTGGTAAAACCAAGGTCATGATCTTTCATACATCAGCACAGGTACGCATACATAGTTTGTTCACAGTAGGAGGTGGACCGATTGAGGTGGTCGGATCATATGTTTACTTGGGAGTGACATTTACAGCAGCATCAGGGGTCTTCTCTATGTCTCAGGCAGCCCGTGACTGCATCACACGTGGGTATGCAGCACTAGCTTTGATGGAGAGACAGTGCCACGAGGCATATTTTCAGGAGCCCCGCACAAAGGGGTGGCTCTTCGACACTTTGGTTACGCCAGCGCTCATGTATGGGCAGCCATATGGGGACCAAGATTAGCTACATCAGTATGGACAGCATTAGAGAGGCCACAGATCCTCATGATTGCCAGACTTATCCGCAGCAAGCCTTCAATACCACATGATATCATTAGAGCAAAGCTCGCTGCACCACCGATGCTAGTTGAGGCACTATTCAAGACAGTATGCCTATTACACAGACTCTGGAGCATGGATACAGAGAGCATTGCTTATCGTGCTTTCCAGGCATCACGTGATATGGCATTAGCAGGCGACACCTCCTCATGGTATGCACAGACACGAGACTGGCTGGCCCACCATGGCTTTGACATAGACAGGCTACCACCACTACAGTACGACCCACATGCACCCACCTCCTCGCTCTCTCATCAAGAGAGAATAGGGTCATTCGTCAGGAGATATGGCATACATACATACAGAAGACATGGGTGAGCCCTAGGGATACATTGCCACCGAAAATGCTCTATTACCGTGAGCATTTTCTACATATATCGGACGAGGGCTTCATCGAGATTCCGAGATACATGCAGACATACCTACCCCACCACCTCCGAGTCGTCATTGGGCAGCTCAGGGTTTCATCACATCAGCTCGAGATTGAGAGGGGTCGGTCCAGGGAGTCCCCCGTGAGGAGAGGTAGTGCCCATTATGCGAGACAGAGGTAGAGAGTGAGGAGCATTTTGTTATCAGATGCCCAGCATACTTAGACCTACGAGCACAGTTCCAGATAGAGGAGTCACTCCAGTTGTGCATGACTATGGGAGACCAGCGACGCTTGGGACGCTTCCTCACAGCAACATACGAGAGGCGAGAGCGGTCACTACAGCCCACACATCAGCCACGGGTGAGTACCCAGCAGACCATTACCCAGTTCTTTCAGCGAGCTGAGCTATCAAAGAGGTCCATTACCCAGCTACATCAAAGAGGTCCATCTATAGGGTCATGCTCCACCAGGTAGCAGCACAAAGAGCACGGTGACGACCACGCATGGGCGGATATCGTCGACTACGACTATGTCAAGAGGATATCTCACGCATCAGGACAGCCTACGACCACATGATGGAGCATAGGCATACCACCACCCCCTGGGTTGTCTTCCTTCAGGAGGCACTCAGACCACCACCGATGTACCACATACTACACCCACCTCCACCCATCACCAATAGCTAGGGTGTTTTACTCACATTATGGATCCCCCATGTATTAGGTGGCCACTATCTGCAAAGTCAGAGCCACGTCTCCCCAGCCTTTTCTAGGCCTATATTGCTTTGTGTAGCGATATACTTTTTATTTCATTTCATCTTCTACAGAGGGTTACTACACTTGTACATGGTTTTTGTCGCATAGGCCAAGTTCGGCCTCCAGAAGACGTTAATATGACTCTCTCTCTCTCTCTCTCTCTCTCTCTCTCTCTCTCTCTCTCTCTCTCTCTCTCTCTCTCTCTCTCTCTCTCTCTCTCTCTCTCTCTCTCTCTCTCTCTCTCTCTCTCTCTCTCTCTCTCTCTCTCTCTCTCTCTCTCTCTCTCTCTCTCTCTCTCTCTCTCTCTCTCTCTCTCTCTCTCTCTCTCTCTCTCTCTCTCTCTCTCTCTCCCCCCCTACCCACCTCCCTCCCCCCTCCGTCCCTCCCTCCCCTCCCTCCCTCCCTCCCTCCCTCCCCCCTCCCTCCCTCCCCCATCCCCCCTCCCTCCCTCCCTCCCCTCCTCCCCCCTCCCTCCCTCCCCCCTGCCTCCCCCACTTCCTTCCCTCCCTTCCTCCCTCCCTTCCCTCCCTCCTCCCCTCCCTCCCCTCCCTCCCTCCCTCCTTCCCTTCCCTCCCTCCCTCCCCCCCCTTCCCTCCTCCTCCTTCCCTCCCTTCCCCCCTCCCTTCCCTCCCTCCCTCCCTCCCTCCCTCCCTCCCTCCCTCCTCTCTCTCTCTCTCTCTCTCTCTCTCTCTCTCTCTCTCTCTCTCTCTCTCTCTCTCTCTCTCTCTCTCTCTCTCTCTCTCTCTCTCTCTCTCTCTCTCTCTCTCTCTCTCTCTCTCTCTCTCTCTCTCTCTCTCTCTCTCTCTCTCTCTCTCTCTCTCTCTCTCTCTCTCTCTCTCTCTCTCTCTCTCTCTCTCTCTCTCTCTCTCTCTCTCTCTCTCTCTCTCTCTCTCTCTCTCTCTCTCTCTCTCTCTCTCTCTCTCTCTCTCTCTCTCTCTCTCTCTCTCTCTCTCTCTCCCCCTCTCTCCCTCCACCCACCCACCCTCCCCTGCCTATGCATATCATATTTGTATCTCACCCCTTGAGCATGTAGAGTGCATACCCATAGCACCCCACACTCTCAACGCCAGCTATTACCCCCTCCTTTTATACTTTGTTTTGTACTCACATTTTTGTTTTCCTTTTGGGATTAGAGTGGATCGGATCATGCTGATGTATATGTTTTGTTTCATAGGCTGATTTTGGCCTCTAGTAGACGTTAAAAAGTCTTTCTTTTTTCTTTCTTTCTTTCTCTCTCTCTCTCTCTCTCTCTCTCTCTCTCTCTCTCTCTCTCTCTCTCTCTCTCTCTCTCTCTCTCTCTCTCTCTCTCTCTCTCTCTCTCTCTCTCTCTCTCTCTCTCTCTCTCTCTCTCTCTCTCTCTCTCTCTCTCTCTCTCTCTCTCTCTCTCTCTCTCTCTCTCTCTCTCTCTCTCTCTCTCCCCCCCCCCACCTGCCCATAAGGAGGTAGCAAAGAGCTTACTTGATAATATTCTATTGATCACCACTCCCTATCTTCACGAACTTCCCTTAAATGATGTTGGACACCTCTTTAGATAGGCCATGAAAGAACCACTGCCAAGGGCAGAGCTTCTGCATGCCGATGACCTGCACACCATAAAAAGAAAGGATGACACCTGGTTCCCAAGACGGCTTCCCAGGTAACTACCCACAATATGAGCAGGGCCCACTTGCAACTACCTCACTTGTAACTTCTTTTGTCTGAACACTAAGGGCTAACCTTGTACCTCATGACCGTATCACACAAGTGGACAACAAGACATCCAGCAGCCAATATGGTCGACCACTAATGAAGAATAAGGTGACCACCCTTTCAGTTGAGCAAGCACATGGATGACCTCCTTTTCCAGCCACATAGGCAACCACCTTCATATCATAGGTATAATCCTACCCGATCACCCTTATATGCTGGGCGAAAACCCTCGTGCTGTGCATAATCATGGGCGACCACCCTCATATGTTAGGTGACCACCTTCACATGTTGGGCATAATCCTAGGAGACCACCCTCATATGTTGGGTGACCACCTTGTGTTGGGCATAATCCCTAGCGATCACCCTCATATGTTGGGCTACCACTTTCATGTGTTGGGCATAATCTTGGGCGATCACCCTCATCTGTTGGGCAACCACCTTCATCTGCTTAGCCTAATCTTGGGCGACCACCCTCGTATGCTAGGCAACCACTTTCATGTGTTGGGCATAGTCTTGGGCATAATTTTCCATAAGTGAACCATACTGCAAATGCATACGGGTATGAAAATATGAAAAAAGTATGGAAATTCATTTCAAAATATCATATGTCTAGCAAAAAAAAGTACTAAAAATATGAAAATCATATATATAACATGTATATAACATACATAGTCATCAATCATCATAAATAACAAGATAGAAAATTTCAAATTTCATATTTAACTTGTATGATCAATCACACCACTATGGAGACACTAGTATGGCATAGATATGTCAACACTTACACTCTTGAGTGTGACTTATGAGTCGTGAATCTACACTCTAGAGTTTATAATATATACCATCAAAGTTCCACACTTCAAACTTCAGCCTGCTGCCCCGACACATAAACCCTATGCAAGTGTTGAAGAGCATCATGATACACAAGTAGACATGTGCTCGTTCGGAATGAACCGTACGACAAACATATGCATACCTTTTCATACATAGGGAAAATATTCCATATGCATACAAAAAATAAATGTGCTCTTGGGTGAACACCATCTTATGTTGGGAGACCACCTTCATGTGTTGGCCATAATCTTGAAAGTTGAATGGCCACCCTGATTCATGTCTTATATTGATCTTATTTTTTTGTAGTCTCTTGCTTTTGTTTGTTGTTTTTTCTAATGTATATGTGTTTGTGTTCTCTATCTTGGGTTCGTAAGTTTGGATAACCCTGATTCACTACAACCCATCATTCCATTATTAGTCAAACCCTCTAAGCCTTGAGTTATTTTACTGTGGTTGTATTGAGGTGCATTTGGATAGAAGAGCTTCCACCAAACGATAGGCAAATGGGTGTTTTTCAATGACTTCCATGTCTTTATTAATCATCTTCCTATTCTAACACAAGATAATCAAACCCTACTCAGAATGGACTAAGAGAATAAAATTGTATCCCTTCTTGTGCTGCTAAATTCTATCCAACCAACATACAATTTGTTCTTGGCTTATCTTGTATATACCAAAAAGAGTCCAGGAAAACCCAAAATTCACCCCAAAAACAAAGTATAACTATAAACACGTGGTAGTCGACCAAAAGCCTATATAATCCTCACCTCCATTATACATGAACTTGACTAATATTATAACATCCCTACTAACATCATCCTTGCCTACTCTTGTAATCTAGTTTCCATGACTTAGGCTACAAAACTTTTTTCTTTGATTTAATTTGTTGCAAATCCGCATGTGTTGAACGTTTGTCTAGCCACAGGAAGATTGGCTGTCATGAAACTTTCACATCAAACTTTTACATCATCATTATCTCTACCCTATCTACCTGATGGTTTTTTTGGTCTTCAACCAACTATTTATGGCATTGTAAATTCAATCAACCTAACTTGATTTTAATGACCACGCTACTCTATACATTCACATTCCATTGATGATTGACTTTTGGCTTGGTTTACTCACATTGAGATTAGAAGGGGATACCTTTGAGGAAGAGCTCTTCATTAGAAAAATCAAGCTCCAAGTGGTTCTAAAACAACTTGCCTCCATTAATTACCATTCAAGCATTTGTAGCCCCTTAAATAAAAAATCTCTTAGATGTTGTTATGTTTGTTTTGCCAATTGCATTAGTGATTTCTCTATTTATGGCTTTCTATTTCGTTAAGGCCAAGTCATATGTTGCTTGACGCGTTCCTCAATATAGTGCATAGGCTTCTAACCAATCAAGGAGATTGCCTCATCTCATGGCTATCCAAGAAACAATCAACGGTAGCTACCTCATCAAGTGAAGCAGAGTGTAGAGAAGCATTTACAGCTCAACCAACTTTCTTTGCTCTGACAATTGAGGAGAATATACTTCTACAATCTTATAAGAATTTTGTTGCAAAATGTTATACAAAAACCATTTAACAACTCAAATAACCTTAATCTCCACAAAAAAAAACGTTTTTTGAGCGGAAATGCAAGACTTTTGTGCAACCTACTTATGTTATGTTGATCAATATGGGATTGCATAAATCCTTTATGGAGAAGACAAACATTTTTCTACAAAAAAAGAATTTTTCATATGGAGTACTTGTATCATACGCCACCTTTCCTTTAATTTGGGAAAACACAAATATCAATCACTTACATATCATCTTTCTGTAGGGCTTCCTCAATAACATCAAAGAAGCATCACCAAAGATGAGATCCTAGTACTTCAAATATGGTCATCACTAGATCGGATAATAAATTGGGATCAAGGCATACAATTTGTACAGCTCCAAAACTTGTATATACAAATTCAATCATTCAATGGTTTTTGAAAAGGGGCCTTTATTAAGTCCCCATACACCCATTTAAAAGGATTCATCAAAATCCCTTCTTACATAATGAACAATCGACCCTTTGGAGCTTAAGCATCTCATAGTGCCCTAAGTCGAGCCTCATGTTACCCATCCTATCCCTCCACATTGACCAAAATACCCTAGCTAGGTGCCTTCTTTGAAAACTTATAGAACCATTCCAATCCTCCTCTCACTTTGGTACCTACTAGCTAGAATAGAACCCTTTCTCTTTCAAAAACCTCCAAGCATGTCAAATTTACCTTCTCAATCCTTTTTTTCCATCCTCCCACCATCTTGGCCCCCCTAAATCTTGATGATGCTCTCCGTCAGCCTATACATTCTCCATCCTTGATCAAGTCCTTGCCTTCTTGATTAACTAGGAGAGAATGTTATTTGGCATCTGGTAGATTCGAACTCCATTCTTTAAAGCTCGTATATTGATTGATGCACTTCAGCAATATTCTGATTTTATTAGTTAGTTAACATGTTCCAATGGATATTGGACATGTGGGCCATTAATCAAGTTTCTTATAATGCAAAACCATGGAATAGGACGCCAAACTTGCACATAACAATCAAACCTAAACCTTGGCCCCCCCATAATACCAAGTCAATATATTGTTTCAACAACCTCTATAAGAAAACTCGTCCCTAGTAGCATTATTATCAAGTATAAAGCATGCCTAGTGAGACACATTCTTCAATGTGCTTTGAATGACATAATTTTAATTCCGTTTAGGTACTTTAAATTGTTTTCACCTTTGTATGCATCAAGTAACTGTGAAGATTGCTTTCCTTCGTGAAGATCTTTAAAATGCATTATGCAACCACCTCAATTTGCTTACAACATAAACTTTGACTGCTTTTGTAAGCTTGCTTATGCTCCTCACGGATTAAAGCAATCCAATAAAGAATAGTTCCTTTGGTTGCACAGAGTAATGATAACATTTGGATTCCAATTGTTTGTTTTAAATTTCAAACGTCTATAAATATCATGGAAATGCTTCGTTCCTCCAATTAAACATCGTTGTGGATCATCTACGCTCATTAAGTGATTCAATTTCTGCTCTATATTATATACGCTCAATAACTTTCTGCTTTGTTCCTTCCGATCAGGAATTGCTCAAATGCTTCATTAAAATTGTTTGCTGTACAATCCATTTTCAACAAGGCATTTTAGTGGTATCTGTTTAAGCTCGTCAAGAAATTATGATCCATCGATTCGTGTATGTTCCCAACTCCACTTTTCTCGAGCCATTTGCAAAGACATGAACACGCCTTTGCTTTCCTCCCTTAAACATCCTGAGCTGGGATACACCTACTGAGAACACTACTTACCGCTTTCGTAAATTTTGTGATCGCATGCAGCATTTAGTAACATACATCCAGCCTTAAATCTGCGTTGCACCGATTACTTATTGCTTGAAGGGTCTGCAAGGATTGACAATAACAGAAATGCTGTAGAGAGAGAGAGAGAGAGAGAGAGAGAGAGAGAGTTACAAAAGATTTAAAGCTTCCTCACGATAACGGAGGATGAAATTCTTCCAGGAATTTGAATCTTTCGGTTACTGCTATATGTCCGCAGCAAGAGATTAGGAATGAAGCAATTAAGATTTCGCTGCGTCACAAATTATATGGAATTTACGATTCCATCCAAAACGGGCCCGAATTGTATTTTTTAGGCCTTCGAATTTCCACGTGATACGATATTCGCCGATATTGATTTGGCCTACAAAATATCCATTGTCACATGGTCTGGAGGTACACTTTTTTCCTTGTACGTTTAAATGTATAATTAGCCCATAGTCTTCAAAAAATAAAGAATACACATGATTTAATATGTTGTAACCCTAAAGAATGAAGGGCATGGTAACTTCAAAAAATAAACACTAATGGAAACAACTTATTCCATGTGGAACTTCTATAAGCTTGTAAAATGGGCAAGAAAGACTCCTAAATGTCATGGTTGACTTTTGTTGGTGTGGATCCTGATGATTTGCAATGATGCTTGATCAAAGACATCAATGAATTTGCATTGGTGCCATTGTCCATTCGATTGTCATATGTTATTTGCTTGATGAGACTAACTTCCATCTATATCTAATTGCATTCAAATGCCACTTGGAAATTGATTTTTTTTTTTTTTGCTTCCTTTTGAGAGGATTCATAGATCTTTTGCTTTATGTGTGGTTTATATAATGACAATTGAGGAACTCACATTATAGCATGGTCACTCCACTTCTAGAAGCAAAAATTATTTTCTATGTGGATCCTAGGTGAGTTAGTCCACATGCAATGTGCTCTTTGCTTGATAAGGCGACATTTTTTAAATGTGTAGATTGGCAAGAATGACTCCTAAATGCCATGGGAGACCATTTTTGGTATGGATCAATGTTTGGTGAAACACACCAATGAATATGTATTGGTGCAATAGTTCATTCAAGTGTCATATGTTACATGGTTGATGAAACTAACTTCCATTTATATGCAATTGTATTCATATGTCACTTGTAATTTAAATTATGGGAACACGTCATGCTACTATGTAGCCAAAGACACCATATCATGGTCATTCAATTCTAGATATCAAGTGCATTTGCTTTATGGGATCATACGAAAATTCCTTCTCCCCTTTCCTCAAATCATTTCTTTGATTTTGTAGCACAAAATGTCAACATCTTCAAGCCAACTAGTTGAAATCATAAGTTGTATGCAAACAAAATTTTTAGAGCATCAAATCCTACATGATGATTCTCAAGCTAACAATTGCTCAAACCGAAGACGCAAGCATATGATTGCTCAATATATGCCAATACAAAAATGTTCATAAGTCACACAAATATGAAGCAATCCCTTCATATTTGGTATCACTACAAAACTAATGAAAAGATCTACAAGAATACTCTAGAGACAAGCAATTTAAGTTCAGTAATGAGCTCAAAGAATTCGAAATTTCCTCAAGGGAATCGGCCATTGCTCAAGACCTTGGGACAAAAAGAAAATGATCACGATTCTCTCAAATTTAACGTGAAAACCTTGACCTTTGGCATATTCACAAAGTTATGCTAAGAATTATGAGTTGTAAAATTTCATGTCAATGAAATTTATAATGAAGGTAGAAAATGGCCACATTCATGCATCAAAGAAGCAAAAACAAGCAAGCACATTATAGACAATGCAAAGAAACAATAAGTAAGAAGAAGACATGAAGTGCAAATAATAGCTTTCTACTTCAACGGAAGAATTCTACAAATGAAAAAACACTCTTGTAAGTGAAATCACATCACTTATATACTAACTTTTTAAAATTAGTGCTCTTCATATTTGAAACCAAACAAAGATTAAAAAAATCTTAATTTAGTGAGTTCCACCTTAGCTAGCTTTTTAGTGAATTCCACCTTAGCTAGCTTGAAATTAGTGACTTTTCAAGTGTCTTCTTTGAAATGTGTTTACATTACAAATTTGTTATTTTGTTGAAAATGTCAAATTGGTCATTTGCGGCATCTATGCTCCATGCCTTCTTGGTAGCTCTCCAATTGCTCCTTTGTTATTCTTTTCTTATCCATTTTAATGCTTCATGCAACACCTATCCCTCTTATTTTGTATCATCCTCGATTGGCCCGATTGGTTTCCACCAAATGTATGCCTTAGTATCCATGACTCAAGAAGATTTCTTACCGAGTTTGAAATTGGTACCTTCATGCCATCAGTAGAATTCCTATTGTCTACACAACCAACATAGTTAAATTTTGTGTATCCAAGAATGGATGTTGTCATTAGAACATGAATTGCATGTAGAGATTGATCTTCCTCCCATCGTAGTCCTTTTTATAGCTCTTGAGCTAAGAGATCCTTCTTTGGTAAATACACAGATTTTTGCATGTTGGAAGGAAAGTCGAGAATCATATAGTAAATAGATGATCCTACTAATAAAATACTACGCAATCATGAAACAAGCATTGTAAGATTATGGAGAAGGCCCGCATTTCTCATCCCTCTTTTTTTGAAGTTAATTTTGTAGCTCTCAATACCCAAAGCCAATGTGATAAGGACCACAATTCTTTTTTTTTTAATAAAGGAAGTTCAGCATTAGCCTACTCTCCCGAACTTGTATTATATAAAAGGAAAAGAAAAGTACAAGTGAAGGGGACTAGTGCCCACGGGACCCCCCAAGTCCCACAAAGCGGGGGTAGATCTTACAAAGTTTAGATGGCATTACAAAGAAGGTTAATCACCCTCTCATCTCACTCATGTGGGGCCCACTTGGGTTTAAGCTTGTTGTTGATCAGGAGCACTATATGATGCCTAAAGGGGGGGCATTTCTTAAAGTTGGCAATTCTTTTACCGAGGAGGAACAATGTTTTCTCAATCGACCAGTCTTTGGGGGAGTCGCCAAAGTTATAAGCACATCTTTCCCACCAAATCTTCCAAAGGACTTCCCCTCTGATGGCATTCCCGAGGGTCGTCGAGCAGCCAATTGCTTCTCCTAGTAGAGCTTGTTTCCAATTGATATGCTTTCGAAGTCTGATTTTCTTTTCGACAATTTGCTAGAGCGTTAGGACAAGTAAAGAAGGTGTGACCAACATCTTCAATGGACCGGCAACAATGCTTGCACCAAGGGGATGCACCACAAATTTTGCTAGCCTTTAGGTTGGTCCAGATTCCCCGATGAAGAATTTGCCATAAGAGAACAAAATTTTTGTTTTCTTTGAGAGGGTGCCATATAGCCATGAACTTCATTTCCCACCACAACCATGTCCATGATAGGCACCAATTCTTGTTGAGGTTGACTTGATAATCAATGTTTCCTTTGATATTCAGGATTTTTGTTAGGCAATTACCATTATGCCATCTGAGACCCAGCGAGCATGGCGAGTGGTGTCCCATGAAAAGATGGACTTTCGAGCGGTCCCAAGCAAGACATCTACTCTGTAAAAAATTCGATTCTTCAAAGGTAATGTTGATGCTAGGGTCGATATCCTTGAAGTTAACCCATTGGTTGGTGTCTTGTTTCCAGAGATGCTTCCATTTTCTGAAGCCCTTATTCCAAAGTCTCTTGGCACATTGAATGTTCCAAGATTCCAAATTCCTGATGCCATGGATGGGAAACCAAATAGAGTCGTTATGTCTGATATTGGCCGCCCACTTCCAATCTTCACTGATTCTTATAAAGCTTTTTACTTTATTCCAACTCTTCCATAGGGAGCACACAAGCTTCGAGCCTTTCGAGAAAACTGAGATCGGGAAAAACAAAAGGGTGAGAATGTCAAGATTCTTCCAATTTGGGAATCCCACCAAAGTCAAAGCATTCTTGTTTCTGAAGATCAATTTGGCCCATGAAGTCTTCCCATTGCACCAAGCCTTAATCATCCATTTTGTTGCCAATTTGGTAGCCATACGCTCCACGTCCAGAATACCAAGGCCCCCACAACCCATTTGGCTACTACAGATGGACCATTTGATTTTAGGCACCCCCAACATGTTGTTGTCTCTCGTCCAGAGGAAGTTTCTGCAAATACTTACCAGTTTGGAGAGCTCTTGCTCTTTCGGTCTCCAACAAGAGAGGAATTAGATGGTCGATGAAATGAGGAACATGTTGATAACCATTGCATGACCCGTGAGATTGATTTGCATACCTCTCCAATAGTTTAGCTTGCTTTCGAGTCTGGCCAAGACCCAGTTCCACCGCTGCTCCATCGAGATACCAAAGCCCAAAATCCCAAGAAGTTGGAAGACTTGGCTTGTAGGAATGTTTTTGCAACCATGTTCAAAGAGGAGGTCAGGTTGGATCCCGACAATAGCTCTCAAAGCGGTCTTTGAGTGGTTGATTTTGGATCCAAAGGCCACGCAAAAGGTATCCAAACCTTCCAAAACGTCTCCAGATTGGTATAGTCATTGTGAACAGACGCGTTCACATCATCAACAAAAAATAAGTGATTGCAAAATGTAGTCCCATTCCAGCCTGTCATAAGCTTTGTCAAAGTCGATCTTGAGGAAAACCACATCTTGTCTTGACTCATCCGCAAAGTTAATGTCAATAATGGCTTCCAAGATTGACCTGCCTTTGACAAAACCTTTTTGGTCCTCACTTAACCAAGCTCTCAGATGGCGAGAAACTCTTTTGGCTATGACTTTAGCAATGGTCTTATATCCCGTTTGAAGCATCGTAATCGGATGCCATTTCTCAATTATGTTATTTTTTCCTATTTTGTGGATTAATTTGATGATGCCATTGTTGAGACAAGTCGGACGTGCACCAAAATTGAGAGCCTCTTGCTAGACCAAGCAAAGAGGGGTGGCCAACACATTCTCCCATTAGTGAGCCCATCTGGCCCGGGGCTTTTCCCACTCGGAAGGGCATCAATGACTTCAATGATTTCTTCTTCCGATGTAGGGGCATCAAAGAGGGATCGAAGGTTGTGTGGGATCCTATGAGAGGATACCCTAGAGATGGCCGCCATGCAGTCATGTCTATGAGGGGAGAGGGAAGTCGAGTTCCCCAGGAGTCTCGTGAAATGTTCTTCAATGATTCTGATATTTTCTTCTTCTATATTGCAAACAACACCATTTGAGTCTAGCAATAGGGGAATCGATTCCCTCTTTTGTTTCCTTTTAAGGATGTTGCACATCTCTTTGATGGGCTTGTCAGTTTTGCCAGCCCACCACTCCTTAAAGAATATTTGCAGATTTTTCCTTTGTATGAGGCCTGCTCCATTAATTTTAGTCTCTTAAATACAGATGAATTCAAGGTTTAGGCTAATGCCGCAAAGCCATTGACCGATGATGGTTGTTCTTGAGGGGTCGATCAATCCCCTAGCATTTAATGAGATGATGATCATTGTCGTAGGTTTCCCTCTTTGCGAGAGGGGGTCTTATCCTTTCTCTTCTTGGATTCATCTTTCTTTACTGGGAGGGGGTCCCGACTTAGCAATTTGTTCTTGTGGGGCTTTTCTAAGGTAACTCAATAGGTATGTTTCCCTTGTGAGAGGCCTCTTATTGGAATAAATAGGAAATCGTTTCCGGAGTAGTCGATCCAATGATGGAACTTTCACTTTTGATGTTGTCTTCGTTGCTAGTGGTAAATCCGTCTTCTTTGCTTATAGTGTAACCCTCTTGATTGATTTCTTTATTGTCAGGGATCTCTAGGGTTTTGTCGCTATGTTCTACCTCAAATTGGATCCTACCTAGGTAATCAAGTTCATTAATATCCTTTTCCAGATTGCAATACAAGTTGTTTTTGGGGGGGGGGGGGGGGGTGGGAGGTATCTGACATACGATTTCTCTCAAAAATCACCCTAGGGCTTCTTTTCCTTCTTCTTCTGACTTCCGTGAACCCATCTGAGTCGGTTTTTGGGTTTTGGGGACCCTTAACTTCCTCTTCATTTGCCGGGTGGTTGAGTGTCCCATTGTTATCTTGAGCTTTTCTAGATCCTTCTTGTTTTTGTTTGCTTTTTTGTCTCAGTGGGCAATCTTTAATCATGTGGCCTTGTTGGCCACAATGAAAGCACACGTCAGGTAGGTTTTTGTAGTTAACCTCTTGTTTCGAGCCATCCCCTTCACCCAGGTCCACTTTGATCTTTGATGGAAGTGCCGTGTTGAGGTGAGCCTCGAAAGAGATTGAGGGTGCCACTGAGCATTGAAGGAGTGTCTCGCGCCTTCATAAATGAGACCACCAACATCCTCTCGCGAAGCCAATGGCTTGCTGATAGGAGATACAATGTCCCACATAAAGTTGTACAAGAAGTAAGGCAGGTTAGTGAGCTCGACCCAGAGAGGGTAGCGAAGAGATTTCGATTTGTCGGGGATTAAGTCAGAGGACCATCTGAACAGGTCTCCAGAGTAGTATCGCAATACAAGTCTCAATCCAGGGAGGTGCCCATGACACCTCTAGCGGAGGTATCGCAATACCAGCCACCCGAGGAGACAACCGCAACCAAATAAATTTTCAGCAGTTTATCTACTTTTCATGTTTGCATATCCCACGGCCTCCGGAGTCCCGCCATAGCTTTGTGCTAATTCGTATTTCGTATTCTTCATGCATACATTGGCTAAAGCAAACTTTTCATGCTGGAAGAGACATATTGTTGCTAGATGATGTCTGAGTGTTGGCTATGTGGGAGTTGTCAAGCTCGCACACATCGTTGTCTGAGGATTTGAGATGACACCACTAATGCTGAACTTCGTTATCGCACAGCGTAGCCTCCTCCGAAAGAACTTAGACAGCGGAAAGGACTTAGACAGTGGAATATTTCCTGTATTTATAGTGCCGTCGACGCACAATCCTTGTGCATTGTTTCACGTTTCATTCTATCACAGAACATTCTGTGATCCGATCGTTTCTGCTAAGATATTCTCGTCAAGAATACCATCACCAGTTACGAACGGAGCTTGTGTGAGCCGTGTCCTACTCAAGAGGTCTTGGTTGTAACATAGTGGACCACAACTCTTGTAAAATAACCTAACAGCCACCTTAAATGATGGATGTTTTTATTCATTTTTATTAAAATATAATCAAGAATACCTTTTGTAAGTAAAACCATGTTGGAGTTCGAGGTCTTCGGAAGCACACAAAGAGCACAAGGAAGACAAAGAAGCTTCTAGCACAACGCAATACAAAATGTATTACCAAGTGAATGTACAAAATAATAGTGATATGTTAGGCTTATAGGTGTATATACAAGCCAGGGGAAAAAACCTCCTAAAGAGGGAAAAAAGTGACCCATTGATCCTAAGTGTGCTCACACACATCACTACCAAAATTTATGAACAAATCCCCTTAGGGGGTTATGCAGTGAACAAGGAGTTGTCACTCATGTATAAGGAAGTTCCAAGATATGTTGAAAGAGATCAATCTACAAAAGGAAGTAAGCCCAAACCTTTGTGACAAGCTTCAAACTTCTCCCTAGGAATAGCCTTTGTGAAAAGGTCTGCAACATTATCATGTGTGTGCACATTAGCCAAACTGATCCCTCCAACAGAGAGGTTCTCTCTCCTTGACATAATGATAGTGCACCTCAATGTGCTTTGTGCAAGCATGTAACACAAGGTTCTTGGGAACTACCAATAAGCTTTGATTGTCAGTGAAGATGGTGGTGGAAAAAGGTTGACCAACACCCAAATTAGCCAAAAGGAAGCTGTGCCATAGACACTCAATAGTTGTTATGAAAGCTTTCCTATACTCACCCTCAAAACTAGAAGTGGTCATAATAGGATTCTTATTGATCAACCAAGATATGCATGAGCTACCAAGCATGAAGCAAAAACCACTAGTGGACACATGAGTGTCATAGCAACAAGCCGAGTCCAAGTCAACAAAAGCATGTAAATCTGGCAGAAATGACCCACCCTTGGGATAAAACAATCCAAGTAGTGGGGTGCAGTCAAGTAGCAAAAAGTGTTAGAGTTTGATGTCTACGAAAGCACACAAATAGCACAAGGAAGAAGAAGAAGAAGCTTGGAGCACAACACAATGCAAAATGTATTACCAAGTGAATGTACCAAGATAAGTGACATGTTAAGGTTTTAGGCATATATACAAGCCAAGGGAAAAAACCTCCTAAAGAGGGAAAAATTTCCCTGACGGTCCTAAGTGTGTTCAGACACATCACCACCAAAATATATCAACAAATCCCCCTTGGGAGTGATGTGGTGAACAAGGAGGTGGCACTCACGTATAAGGTGTTGATATATTTAGGTAGTGATGTGTGTGAGCACACTAGGACTTTCGAGGCACTTTTTTCCCTCTTTAGGAGGTTTTTTTCCCTCGGCTTGTATATATGCATATTACCCTAATGGCTATTTATCTTTGTACATTCTCTTGGTAATACATTCACTATTGTGTGTTGTGCTCAAAGCTGCTTCGTCTTCTTCCTTGTGTTGTTCGTGTGCTTCTGCAGACCTCAGGCTCCAACAATTGGTATTAGAGCAGATCGTCGTTTCAACTACGGCATCGTCAACACCCCACCTATCACAGTCTCAGAATTGCATGGATTTAGTGAGCATACTCTAGGTGATTAGGAGTTCAAAACGACTTCTCTCTGTTGTGTCGAAATCGCGATCTAAGCTCGTTTTGGCCTTCAAATGCACTATTGTAGTATCTGTGCATGCAATTTTGTCTTTTTGTGCCAAAGGTATATACAGGTTTTGGTTCGCCAGTATAAGCACCTCAAAGTTTGCTACAAGTTTAGCAGAACTTGATAGGGTATTTCTATTCAACTTTTTGAGATATAGTCATTTTTTTGCATCAGGGTATTTTAGTCAGAGGCCATGGCTGAAAGCAGTGATGTATTCTGTATGTCGGCTATTGAGGATAAGTTGGATGGTACCAATTACCCATTGTGGGCTTATATGTTGTGTCATGTATTGGTTGCAAAACGACTATGGAATATTGTGTAGGGTGTTGAAAAGCGTGCAGGGTGTTGAAAAACATGCAAGGTGTTGAAAAATATCCTATTACACTTGCAAATATAGTTACTGAAGCTAATGAAGATGGCTATACTTCATGTTCTTGTTTGTGTTGCAGTTCCTACTGCACCTACTGTAGAGAAAATTCCTTGGGATGGTAGAGATGCTCAGGCATATGCGTTGATAGCCTTGTCTATCAAATGTGCCATTATTCCTCATATTCACTCTTGCAGAATAGCTAAGGATGCTTGGGATACACTTACCACTTTATACTAAGCAAGGGATGAGCCTCGTGTTGCTTACCTCAAAAAACAGTTGGTTAGTGAGCACATGAATGAAGGAGATTCCATGGATAATTTTTTGACAAAGATCAAAGCTTTGAAGGAGCAATTGATTTATGTTGATGAAGTCTTGCCTAGTAGTTCACTTATGCAGACTGTTCTAAATGGTCTTCCAGATTCATATAAGAGTTTTGCTTCCACTCTTCGATTGATGTTTTGAAAGGCAATCCAAATGCCTTAACATTTGAGGAGTTAGTCTCTGTTCTATTGCTAGAAGAACATTCTAGGTAGAACAGGTCCATTATGCATGTTGTATATCAAGCTTTCCTAGCTAATCAGAAGGGTAAAGGTAAATGGAGCTCTTCTACTATTAAGCAGAAATCTACTGATTATCCACAATCAAAGAAGGATGATAGAGACTAGAAGAAAACAAAAAAGCAAAAATTGTTTTGAAAATATTGTAAAGGAAACGATCATGCCATAAAAAGTTGTCCAAAACTGGTTGCTAAAGAGACAAGGAAGAAAGAGGCTTGAATGGTTGTAGAGGCCTCTACCCAAAACAAAGTCTGCTAATCTTATGCCCAATGAAGAATGGGCATTTACCACTATTTGCAGTTATGACCCATCTTCTCATGAACAGTGTATGTCTGCAGTAGACTCAGATATTTGGTACTTTGATAGTGGGGCAACCAAACATATTACCCCGCAGTGCAGTTTCTTTACTTCACTCGAGCCTGCCCCTACAAGGAATACTGTCACATGCACCAAAAACTCCTCTTATCCTATCATGGGAGTTGGTAAGATCATTCTGACTACTACTGATGGTAGTTCTTTTACATTATCAGATGCTTTATATGTGCCAGGGATCAAGAAGAATCTATTATTAATTTCAACTTTAGCCAAGATTGGCTTGGTTGTGAAATTTGTTGATGATAGATGTAAAGTTCATGATATGTCAAATGGTGATGTCATTATTGCTTCTAGCATTTTATGTCGTGGGCTGTACAGGCTCATAGACTATGAAAAATCTTTGAATGATTCAGCATGTGCAGTACATGATTCTCAAGCTATGTCATATGCAAAGCTTTGGCATGCATGCTTTGGTCATCTGAATTTTGTTGATTTGCTATGCCTACAGAAATATGAAATGGTGTCCACTCTGCCCAAACTTAAGGCACCTAGTAAACATGTCTGTGAAGGCTCTATTTTTGGAAAAATGCAGCATTCCTTGTTCCCCAAAGATGGTTCAGTTCAAGCTACTTAGAAATTGCACCTTGTTCACAATGATGTCTATGGTCCTATGTAGACACCCTCTTTTGGAAACTATCTTTACTTCATGACTTTCATTGATGATTTTTCTAGGAATGCACGGGTATATCCATTGAAAGCAAAGCCCGTGTTTATGTGCTTCAAACAATTTTTTGTTTTGGCTGAAAATCTGTCAGTATGTAAAATGAGCACCTGCTATTCTAATCAAGTGGGGGAATATATGCCTTATGATTTCAATGCATTTCTTGTTGAGTGTAAGATAAAACGCCAGTGTACAATGCCATATATACCTCAACATAATGGAGTTATTGAAAGGAAGAACAAATCACTCATGGAGATGGTGAGGTGTATGGTCAAGAGCTAGGCTTTACCACATAGTTTCTGAGGCTGTTATGTGTGCAGCATATGTACTCAACACGTGTCCCACTAAAGCATTACTGTCTATCACTCCATATGAGGTTTGGCATGGTCATAAGCCATCCATTGCTCACATGCATGTCTTTGATTGTCTAGCATATGCATTAGTGCCTGGACAACAACATAGGACATTGGATGATAAAGAAGTGAAATGTATTTTTGTTGGGTACAATTCTGAAAGCAAAGGTTCCATTTGTATCATCAACAAACTAAATGCATTTTGGTTAGCCATGATGTTGTTTTTGTGGAAGATGCTATTCAACCATTACTTTCATGTAGTAAGGAGATATTTGTTAGCTCTAAAGATATGTATGATACTTTGCTGCCTCTTTTTATAGGTGGATAGTCTAGTGCTAGTCCGATGAGGCAATTTCTCAGCCTTTACAGGTTTCATGTGATGGTGTAGATCATTCCATTTTTTATGCAAATTTACATGATGCACTTGTTGATGAGAGAGCTGATATTGAGGAGGCAAAAACTATGCCAAAATGGTTGGTGCAAACTTTGCCTGGTAGCAAATTAGATGCATCTCTATCATATCATACTCGTTCAAGCTCTCATAGTGCTTCTTTTGCATCAAATTGCTATGCTATGAGTGCCTCTAGTCTCTGTGATAAGAATGAGCATGTTTCGTTTGATGAAGCACAAAATTAAAAAAATTGGATGGTTGCTATGCAATCAAAATATGATCCTATTATGAAAAATGATACCTGGTCTTTATGTGACTTGCCTCCTAGTAGGAACTCCATTGACACTTAATGGGTATACTAGTTGGCCAAGAACTTTGGAGCAAGCAGTGGGTAACAACTTGACTAGAGCCTTCAATTATATGAACCTAAGATCCGGAAGAACCCTAGGGAGTCAAAGAAGTGTGATTTCTTCTATAGGAAGTGTAGCCGAACCTAGTAGTCGTTCACACTATTCTAAAACCTCGAGTGAGTCTAAAGAAGAAATTCTCATGGCTTCAGAGGATATGCAGAACTTTGTACCAATAATTGGCATGATGTCAATTATTGAGGGTGAATATCAAACATCTTTAGAATATGTGAACACCAACCAACACAGGTTACCTATCTACCTAGATGGCTAAACAGATCAGTGGCGAGGCTGAAGAAAGCTACACAAGCTTACATAGTACCTAGACCAGCAGTTAAATATGCAGGAGGATTCTACATGGACAAAAGGGATATTCAGTATGTAGTCACAGAACACCCTGAAAACATCAATGAACAAGAGGAAGAAGGCAATGCCCATAACCTTAATGAAGAGGAACATGAAGAGAAGGTAACCACCCCTAAAGGGAGGTCCACGGTCGTCAAGGTTTGGAGAGGAGACCTAGTTCCCCAAGATGATTCCCTAATGGATGTCTATTTGATCAATGGGATGGAGCATCTTCTCAGAGCCCACTCTTTGTTATGGGAAGCGGCCAATAACCCAGTCACCATCTATGTGTTACAAGACCCGGAACTCCCCACCATTATCACATATTTGGACAAAAACCAGAGGAGGTACTGGCCCTTAACGGAGTTAGAAAGAGCAGGGTTGAAATATCAGAACATACCAGTGTTCCCTCTTAGAGATCAAGCCACTAGTTCACAAAACCCCCAAGGAACTTATCAAGATAATTTGTATCAACATTCGGGACAGACACAACAAACACATATTCCAGTCATGCCACATGTGCAGTTTGCTACACCAGGAAATAATCCTAACTATCGGCCTCATCCACTAGTTGAACCAAGGAATAGAATTCCTGTCCCTAATAGACCACCTGTAGTAAGAGGACCGGGTATACTGATAGGAAGACCAGCCTTCCCCATAATGCCTAGACCACTTGAACCAGGAAGAAGATCAAGGCCAATCCAAGTAGCCAAATGCATGAGAAACCACTATGATGGCTCCAGTGAACCTTACAATCACATAGCTGAATTCAAGCAAGTAATCAGAGCCGAACAAGTGGAAGATTTCTTGATCCAATATGAATCTTTTGGACTAACCCTTACAGACACGGCATTAGCATGGTTCCAACCATTAGACCCTAATAACTTTCAAAACATGGAACAAGTCTATCAAGAATTAATTGAAGAATTCACCAAGTCTGGAATAAAAAACAACTCTTCCTCTTTGATCCATAGTTTTAAGCAAGCTCCTACGGAATCGATAAGATTGGCAACAAGAAGATTTAAGCAATATGTGGACCGATGCCCTTTTGAAGAGAGACCTACTCAAAACAAAATGGTGTTATTGTTTTTGGAAAGATTAGTGAACCGATCATTAAGATCATTGGTATATGTGAAAAGAGTTCAAAATTTGCAAGAATGTATTGATCTAGAGGACAATCTAGAAGAAGACTTGAAAATACCTCAAGGAAGTGTGAAAAGTGAAGACTCCGCCAGTAGCACATCAAACTCTAGGAACAATGTAGAGGAAATAGCCGACTTAGTGGACTGAATGTTCAAGGGCCAAGGAACTACCCCAACAATCCTATGAGAGTACCCATGCTTAGAAGATGTGTGCATTGTGGAGGTGACCATCCTTCTCATTTGTGCACTAGAGGAGTAGTCCCACCACCTGCTTATGCTTACAATAGACCACTTGCCCCAGACCCTATGCATTATTGTAGCATAGAACAAAAGTACACAAATCACAGCACATAAAAATGTCCTTACAATCGGCAATCAAGACCAGTACAACCGCCAGTGAGACCTTATGGATACCCTCAGAGAGATCAAGGAGGAGAAGCTTTTAGATATCCCACACCAAGAATGTTGTCCCAGTAAAAATAGCTCGACATGAAGAGAAAGCAGAGAGATCAATAGTCCCAACCACGCCTTTGGCTAATAACGAACTGTATGACCCATCTTATGACCATAGTCAAGGAAATTATTCCTCATGTGAGAGCACTATGATTGAATATGGACAATCTTATGAGCCATATGCCTATGGTATGGAAGCACCGGATAGTTCTTACGGATATGAGCAGGATTATGTGTCATTAATGTACACAGCTGCCAGAGCACCCCTACCCTGCCGACCAATGAATAGACCACCTGCACCTAGAGGACCCTGTTATAGATGCGGAGGTGATCATTATCAAATATGCCCATTACCAAACCCACCTCCACCGCAGCAAATTTGGGAAGGATACTGTAGTGATTGTGGTAAAGAACACCTTTTTAGAGATTGCCCTAAGAATCCCAACAAAGTTAACTCGAACGTACAGATCAACGTGATAGAAGTGATAGAGTCGTTAGGGAGTGATAAGGAATACACCGTGCCATTGAAAGCAATAACAAGAGCTAAAGCAAGAGAGACCCCAAAAAAAACCGGAGAAAATCATCAAGGCGACAGAGAAGTGAATATACCTACACCTCAAATAGTTGAAGACTCGAAAGAAACTGTGAAAAGTATTACAAGTAAATGAACACTAAGATGGAAGAATCGTAGAGACAGGATGAAGGAAAAGAAACTATAACAAAAGAAGGAGAATGAAAAGAATGAACAAGGTCAAGAAGAAAAATAGAAACTTGAAGGAGAAAATCAGAAGGGAAAGTGTAAAAAAGAAGAGACAGGATCAGTTTTAGCAGACCCCATGCCAAAAGAGTTAGCCATGTGGATAAAGGCGTACCAAGCACAAATAAGAGCAGGACCAACCCTTGAACAACATGAAAAAGAATATCCTAGAGGTGAGTTAGAGAAAGAAAGATTGGAGATATGTAAGAAATTAATTGAAGTGGCTCAACAGACCCTAGAAACCTGCTCTTCGACTACCCAATTCACGAATTCCCGAAAAAGAATTCCAAGAGTGTGTCATCCCTAATGATCTTGAGAAAGGAAAAGAAGGTGAGGCATGTGATGGAAATTACTGTGAGGATAAAAGAGAAGGATCCGTAGTCCCCGAAGTAGATGGGGAGTGGTCTAAAGACTTGTGGGCAAGAGTCCAAGAAGATAGATGGAAGAAAGCGGAAGGAATGGAACCACCCTTTGAGGAGTTAGAAGCAAAAGGTGAATTGGAAGCCTCAATACCTGAGCTGAATTCAAAAGGATTATTGCAACTTGACAAGAGCGACAAGGATGATGACAGTGTGAAGGCTTTGCCAAATTACACAGGGGAATACGAACATAATTCTGAATTATACTGCATTCCCTCAATAAGAAAAAAAGAGCAGAACCCGTCAATCCAAACATCGGACATTATACAACATCTTAGAAAGGTAAAAATCCCTTGTACTCTGACATTGGAAGAACTTTTGAAGATAAAACGACATTTGAAGGGAAGCTAACCAGTCAATTGGAGACCAAGTCAGATGAGAAGGAGATGCCTGATGAAGTGACCACAGTCAAAATCCCAGTCGATAAGGTTGGAGATTTCAATGAGGGAGATGAAGGAAACACATGCCTTCCATTCACTTATAGGGGTTACACCACTAAAGCTATCTTAGATTCTGGAGTTGGAGTAGGGATTGCGACAAAGGAAATATGGGAGAAATGGGGAAAACCAGCTTTAAGACCAACATGCATGAAGATTCAAATGGTAGACGAACACACTAAACGGCCCCTGGGATTATTGGAAAAAGTAACCTTTACCACCTGCGGAGTTGAATTCGAGCACACCTTAGCGATCTGTCAATTTGAAAGGGCTAGCAATTATGAGATGATACTTGGAAGACCCTTCATGAGACAGCTGAAGGTAGTGCAAGATTGGGGAAAAGATGCAATATACTTACAGCACGAAGGAACCACGACTAGAATAAATCTCCACACATACACGTATCAAGATGTTCCCCCCTTACAATGGAATTTGATTCATAAGGAGGAGGACGATCAATCGATTCACAGTACGGGTTCAAGTGACCAATCATGGATGAACGAAGACACTCATCTATGGATATGCCAGACCGCAAAAAAGGAAGAGGATAGATAGAGAGGATGGAAGCAAAGGTAGGGAGTTGCTATGTCTGTACAAGATCCCGCTTACATGCCCCAAATATTCCTAGATGAAGAATTCGAACCTCATGGTTGGATGGAGATTTTAGCCACTCTCGATGTATGTGTAAATGAAGAAGTAATAACCATGAATGAATGCATTGACGAGGAAGGATATGACGTAAGCCTATATGTGGTGGTTCTTCAAGAGGCTGAAGAAGGAGAAGTAATTGAAAAAGAATGGAAGGAGGATTATGAGAGCATTGAAATGGAGCAGGAACAAATTGAGTCAGAAAGTGACAATCAAAAAATAAGTGTCATAACTAGTTAATTAAATCAAGAAATGACAGAAGAAGAAGAGCATGGACTAGGTAAAGAAAAAGAAGATGGAGAAAATAAACCTCAGGATCAATTCGAAGTGCCTGCCCACTTCAAGAAATATGAAGTAGAAGAGAGGAAAATTTCTATCCACATGCCAAAACGAGAAGCACAACCAGGAATAGCATACGACAACAAGGAACAGACCAAGAAAATAATAGTAACTTTGGAGGAAGGAGAAGAGCGGTGTACTTTTATAGGACAGGATGTCTCAATGGAGGAAGAACAAGAGTTAATACAACTCATAAGAGAATATAGGGATGTCTTTGCTTGGACATATAAGGATTTAAATTAGATCCCTCTATTTGTGCCCATAGAATCCCGATGACATCAGAAGCCAAACCTTCCAAACAAAGACCATACACTTATAACAACATTTACTCAGCAAAAATAAAGGAAGAGATAGATAAGTTGTTAGATGCTGGGTTCATTTATGTATCGAACACACAGAATGGGTATCACCTTTGGTGATCGTGCCGAAAAAGAATGGCAAGTTAAGGGTATGCATTAATTTGAAAAAAGTAAATGCTGCCACCATAAGAGATAGTTACCCATTACCCATCACTGATCATCTTTTGGAAAGAGTGGCAGGGAAGGAAGTTTATAGTTTTCTAGACGGCTTTTCAGGGTATAATCAGGTAGCGATTGCTCTTGAGGACCAACATAAGACAACATTTGCAACTGAATGGGGAGTGTATGCCTTTAGGGTTATGTCTTTCGGTCTAACCAATGCCCCAGCCACTTTCCAAAGATTGATGTGCCATGTATTCAAGGAGTTCTTAAGGAAGAGCATGGAGGTATACATGGATGATTTATGCACCTATTCAGCTACACAATCAGAACATATCCCTGAACTAGAGTTTGCAAAATGTTGACAATATAGAGTTTGCTTCAATCCAGAAAAGTGCGTCTTCATTGTTTGACAAGGGAAGATATTAGGACACATTGTCTCTGAAAATGGGATTTCCACAGATGAAGACAAAATCAAAGTGATTCTGGATTTGCCAAGACCAAAGACCGCTAAAGAAGTGCAAGCATTTATGGGACATTGCGGATACTACCGTCGATTTATACACATGTATGCCATAATTGCTAGACCTCTTTATGCATTACTATCGTAGTTTATTTGGACTGAAGAATGTGAAAAGGAATTTAAAGAATTGAAGAATCGTTTGAGTTCAGCTCCAATCCTTAGAGTTCCTGATTGGAACAAGCCATTTCACATTTACGTAGATGCATCCAAGTTTGCCATTGGATGTATCTTATCTCAGCCTGCGGATACAAGGAAGTTAGACCACCCTATAGCCTATGCCAGTAGACAATTGAATCAAGCGGAGCGCAATTATACCATGACAGAGCGAGAGGGTTTAGGAATGGTGTATGCGGTTAAGAAATTTTGACACTACTTATTGGCAAACAAATTCAAATTCTTCATCGATCATCAAGCTCTACTGTACTTAGTCAATAAGCCTTGTAATACGGGACGACTAGTACGATGGTTTCTATTGTTGATGGAATTTGATTTTGAAGTAGTAGTCAAGAAAGGGAATAAGCACATTAGAGCAGATCACTTATCGAGAATGACACATGGGGAGCCCCCCACAGGACTACTGGATGATCTGCCAGACACTTATCTTTTCAATCTCGAAGTATGTCCACAATGGGCTGAAAAGTTAATCCCTATCCTCACATATGGACCTAAACATGGGATCACAAAGAACCGAAACCAAGAATTATGGAAGAGCAAAAACCTCCACATCATTGCTGGAAGCTTATATCACCAAGACTCAAGTGGATTACTCATGAGATGTGTAGAGGAAGATGAAAAAGAAATGTGGCTTCAAAAAGCACATGTAAATCAATGGAAAACTCATTTAAATGCGAATGGTACATGGCAAACACTGAAGAGATTAGGCATATACTAGCCAACCATGCAGAGGGATACACATAACTATGTATCAACCTACCCAACTTTTCAAGAACGAAGGCCAGAAGAAATATCATAGCAAATACCATGAACCATTCATCGAAATAAAGCAAAAAGGAAAAAACTCAATCCCATGTAGCTAAAGATAGACAAAGTTGAAGATCTGTTGGCACTAAAACGAGACTTTTCGGTCAATTCAGTATGATAATGATTCCCCTTTCTTTTCCCCCCAACTATCGAGTTATGCTCTCATTAAAAATGGCAATACAACCATGTCGGCTTGCATCAGGGAAATCAACAAGGCTGTGAGAATTGTAAATTGTGCTTGTGGTGAATAGGCTATGCAGACATTATGAATTGGAACACTTATATAAAACAAAGGAGCATCACCCTCAGTACCCAAAAGAGAGTTTCCAGCAAAACTGAATGTACATATCCAACATGTCTTTGATCATACCTTCACCTGCTGAATGCACCTCTCTGAATGAACAGTAAACACGGCAATTGGGCATCTAACTGGTGGCATCACATCGTAAGGCTCAGCACAACATATGACATTAGGCATGTAACACCCGCAGAAGGTAAGAGGTGAGTTGCAGGGACTGTCTAAGCACCATCATGAGAATGGACCATTATAGAAAAAAATGTTGATTTTTTCCTGAAACTTAGTAATCCCTCAAGGTTAACTAATGCCCAGCTGAAAAACGTCCTGGCCTTTCACTTTCCAAAGAGTTCTTAAACAAGCAACTTGATTTTGCTGCGTCTACAACTGCTCCTTTCTCCTCGGATGGACACTTCCCCCTTTTCTTTGTGACCTGCACAATGAAGGAAAGAACGGACAGGAAAGAACTCTCCTTGCTAGCAGCTCCTGAACAAAATAGCTCCCTTGGCTGTCATACACACAAAAGACAGAGAGCTTCCTTGGAGAGGTCGGCCATTTTTCCACGACCCCGTGAAAACCGAACAAGAAGGAGAGATTTCCAGCAGTTTATTTGACAAGCACCATCGAGGACCCGATTAAATGTCCCTGCCATTGTGCCCAGTGCTTTGTGATGTGAGAAGACAAGGTATGGATACGAAGACATGAGTGATGTGTGTGAAACAAGCATAGATCGTGGAGGCGAGATAAATACCCTGTCTATATTGATGGTTGAGGGATGAAGGTGGCGTCTCGATCCAGCATCAGGGTGCGATATGATGTGTATTCAAGGGTCTCAATCTAATCCAAACAAGGTTCAAGGATCTATTGAGATGTCACGATACTTGGAGCAGCAGCCAACAGTAATTCGAGCTTTTCTCTCAGCTCCGAACTTCGAATATAGTGAATAGCAGATTCATTTCAAAGCTCTCGAGAAGACGCATCCAATGGTGTCTTTTCACTCAATTCTGACACTTCTACTTCAAGTTATGAGCAAAATATTGAGTCGCGGGAATGACCTTCCTACACTTCTGCACTTCCTACACTTCACACACACCTTAACAACAACAAACAAGCACTTTCATGGATAGACAACACTTCCAAACACTCTTTCCAAGCATTACACATGCATACAAGCTCACAAAGAGGACGATACAGAGAGGAGAAGACACAAATTCAAAATTCTGTGCTCTTGATTCTCACAATGGCAAAAAGTCTTTACAAAGAGTCACAAATTGATTTATATACATGTGCCCTAAAAATGGTCCTTTCACACAAGAGACCGGCACTTTATTCACTAAAAGGTTAATCTCCTACTAATTTACATGGGTAAGCTACTAATCTCCAAGGGTATGCATCTAGAGGACTCCTCTAGTGCATTTACATCGGAAAATATGTTACAAAATGGCTATGATAGAAAAATAAAGTGTCCGAATTGGAAAAATTTTGGGGCCCGTCTTTTTCTCCATCTTTTGCTCTTCTTAGCTCTGCAACACTCTCCCCGTCTTCGTCTCTGTCGTCCCTTGACAGGCTTTACTTTTATATGTGCCGTTTGTCTATGGCTCTTTCATATGTCGGGTTGGCTGTGTTAAGTCGGGCTGCCACGCACGCCATTAGTGGCTAAGAATGTGATATTCTTAGTCACCCTCTTCAAATTTTCAACCTCTCCCTCTTTCTAGCTTTTGGTCTTCTGATTTGTCTTTGTCTTCACACATCTGACCTGTTGTATTGATTTGAGCCTGTTTATTTTCTGCCATCGCACGCTATCAGTGGAAGGATCATTACCTGCCAAATATTGTCTTGCACTTCTTCATGGATACTTCTTGGCCCTGGTCCTTCCTTCCCTCCTACATGCTTTTCCTTGATGTGTGCCCCTACGGGGCTTTGTGCAAAGATGGGTGTTGCGTGCCCTTGTGGGGCTTCTTGCAGAGATATGTCTTCCGATATAATCTTTTCAGTGAAGCTTCTTTCTTGGTTTTCTTCTTCTTTTCTTCTTGCTAGATTCTCTTTCGACACTGGCCCCCTCCTGAACTATGTCGTGCCCGACAGGCTTTGGAATCCAACAGGAGTACATCCGGTAAACTTTTTGCTATGTCTCATTAAGCAGATTAGCTTCACGTATCATGATTTGCTTCCATTGTTCTGCCTTCACACCATCATGTGGTGGTTGTCTGTGATCGGCGAAGAAGCTTAATTCATATGCCACTAATCTGGCATTCAAGTTCAATGACATTTTAAGAAGATTTTTGAATCAATCTCAAAAAATCGTGTAAAAAAGGCTTCCTCGAAGGTTTGCATATATGTACTTGGTAAGAACATTAGCCTAAAATAATACGCCATTATTGTGGGTCGGCTGGGCATAACAGACAGATAAAAAATGAGGATATCCGTGCCTTGATTAATACCGATGAAATTTAAAAACGTATAAGCTGCGTGTTTGAACACTTTCAAAACTGTAAGTAGCATGCTGAGGATTTTATTCGTCATCTTGATAGTTAAATCGGGGACTGTTGCATAACAATGCAGCCAAAATTCAATGGTTTTTACCATGTAATCCTCCATCGGTAAATAATTATGAGGTGGACTTGGAAGTAGCGGATAATTCAGCCACTATTTATTGATTACACCACTCTTCTGCATATCCAAAAATTCTCTTGCTTCTCTGCGACGTGGTGTTGGGCAAAATGAAGGATTTACTTGTAATAAATATGGTGGTGCTTGCTAGTGCACTAGAAAAGTAGGATTTTTCTCCAAAAATTTCCTCCGCCATACAGGTTGTGCCACTTCAAATTCCTCTTGAGTGTAATTGAATGTATTATCCTTGAAGTTCAGTTGCTCATCTGGATCCTTCTGTGTGATCTTCTTTATATATTGCCTTGTTTTCTCTTTCAAGAGTCCATAAGGAATGTTGAAAGGCTTCATGATCGCATCAAGATCTTTCCCTTTTATTTTGGCCTCTTTCATGACTTTGACCACTTCATTTTAAAAATTTTCTATCAATCGGGACACCAATAGTGCCCGTTCCTTCTGACCTATTTCTGCAGTATATTGCATGGGATGATCATCACATGGTTCCGCCATCTGCTCTTTTATTGGAGAATTATAGATCAGGGGAGATAGAGGACGTACCTCTACCTCGTCAGTAGGACTTTCTTGTCGTGGCTCTATTGGTGTCGCGATGGGTACTTTTTGTTCTAATTGAGATTCTAGATGCGTAAGATGTTCAGTCTTCTCTTTAACTTCCTTAAGTGCTGTCTAGAGCGCTTCTTTGGCTCCGAGTAGCTCATTACCGATTTCTGCTATCTGATCCATATTTTCACAGTAGCTCACTGCAAGTTTTGTGTTGGCAGTGTATAGTTGTTTCTTGAGCTCATTAGTTTCTTTAATATACTTGCGTTCACATTCTTCTTTTGGGGCTTGTTCATGTTTCAGCAAATTATCATATTTGGCTATTTGGTCGTTCAATTCCTTTTGGTTAGCTGTTGTTGTCTCTTGTTTTTCTATTGGTTGATCATAAAGTAGTGCTTTCAACAGCTCTTTATTCTTGTTGCGTAGATTATCGTTTTCCTCCATATATACTTTGAGTTGTGTTTCTAGCAGATTGCTTCTAGCTTTTATCCTCTCTTTGTCGGCTTCACTTGCTTCATGTTGTCTTTGTAAGTCCATCAGTTGTTCTTGGAGTTTGTGATTCTGCTCCATTAATGCATTGCATTGTTCTTTGACTACGGTTATTTCCGTTTCCTTGGCTAAAACATCTTGTTGGGCCTGAATCAGTTGTGCGGACAGTTGCTCAGTCATTACTTGGAATTGGTTTTTTTTCTGCATGACCTTGTCATAATCTGCATCTGTTTCCATCATCTGTTGTTGGGTATCCATAGCTGTTTGGATCATCTGCTTGACTACGGGTTTTAGTTGAGTAACGTCTACATTTAACCATGTGGTCGGGATGCTAGGTTCTTCTCCTATGGTAACATCTTTCCCTTGTGCCACATGTAGCATAGTATCATGGGGCTGCCGAATATGGAGTTGTATCCTTGGCTCAGCCTCCCTGTGGTCAGTCTTGCCTTGTGGTGTATCATCGAGGACTTCAATCACAATTTGCTCCATATTTTGTGGTAAACCCCTTTCTTTTTCCATATGTTTTGGTATTTCTTCTTTGACAGGTGGCACTGCATCTTTATGTGTGATTGGAGCTTCCTTTATGCTGATTTTTTACTTATCGTTCAATTGAATGAGGTGGGCCTGTTCAGTGGGTACTTCTTGGTTCTGGGCCTATGATTGTTGATTGTCGGGTGTGACCTTGACCTGGTTTATCTCTGTCCATTCGTCATTGTTCGTTTTTGTTCTTATGTCAGTATCTAAGGTGTCTTTCTTAGGGCTAGATTCCTCATTAGAGCTCAAATCTTCTAATGCCAGTTCTTTATATCTGGCGGTTTGTTCTGGGGTATGTTCTTTTGTTGTTGTCCTTGGCTTGCCTATCTGTATTGATGTCCTTGTACATTGAGGTTCACTTGTCCCAGCATATATGTATGCATTTCTTCTAAGGCCGCTGAGAGGTCCCTTTTTGTGATTGGTTGTTGTGTCCTCTTGGACTGTGGTGTTTCTTGTGCTGATTCTTCTCTAGTGCGCTTAGTTCCTCGCATGGGTTTCTTGGAACTGATTCCCACTTCTTTGATGAAAATAACTGTTTTCTTTTTCTTTGGAACAGTTGCTGACTTTACATATTTTGCCATTTCGGTGGAGGTTGGCATTACACTTAGACAGTCTTTCATCTCGAGTGCCTCATAAATTAGTAAGGTCAATGCTGAACTTCCATTCGAAAACTTTTTTTGAGTCCACTTCTTCTTGGCTTCAAATAGGCGGTCTTGAATATATGGAGTCATATTTACTTTATTTCCAACTTGCCTCATTGCATGGGAAAGCAATTGTACTACGATTTTTTGAGGCGTTAATCTTGAATGTGAACAAAATAGGCATAAGTGCTGTAAGGTAGAGTGTATAATTTATTGTTCCATTGAAGGTCATCGACTACTCCTACGACTAAAGGGTAACATATACAGAGAACAAGAGAGAGTAAGGAAGAGTGAGTAAAGAGAAAGTGTGTGTGGGAATGCGTGAGAGTGTGTGAGGGCAGATGTATGCATACGAGTGAGGGAGAGAGAGAGAAGGGTGAGAGAAAAGAGGGTTAAAGGATGTGTGTGAAAGAGTGAGAGTGTTAGCTCAGGAAATGGTTGGTTTTGATGCACTAATGTGGTTCTATTCGGCAGGAAAATACGTTTGATTTCAGGTACTTGAAGAGTTGATTTGATAATTGATGAGAAGTATTTGGAGATATTGGTAAAGGAAAACAGGGCTATCGGTTATGAATTACAATGAGAAGTCAAGAATGGGCTGGTGGAACGGGAAAGGGCCAAAACTCGAACAAGAAGAAACTGTGAAGAATGCTTCGATTTAGAGGTTCCGGTGATGGTGGGATTTTCTTATTGCAGATTTCAGAAGCGAAATGTGCTCTTATGGTCCTTTTTGATTATTTCTCATGCTAAAGTTGGGCTTGTGCAAGATGCACTTGCACTATTTTGTCAAATGCACATGGAAGGAGCCTTCCATTGTCGCTGCTCATAAGTTTCATACTCCATCCCCGTGAAAAAAAAAAAAATAGATTCTGTTGCGTGCCATCGTGTCTTAAGCAGAAAACTAAAACTTTTCATCGGAGCACTCCCATCCGAGCACTCATGGCCCATCGATTTAGGGTCCTTTTTCAGGAGTGTATGGTTTTTAGTTCTGTCTTTTGTTCATCTCTCTAGAGAGTATTCTGAATAAGATTTGGTGGTCATCAGCCGATCAGATCACTTTTCCCCTACTCGATTCCTTTGTGTTCCTTGTGGAGCCAAAGCTCATTATTGATTTCATATTGCAAAGATAAGGCTATCTATTCGATGGAGGAAGCTCAGCATCAGACCGTTAATCAAGTAGTGAATACCTCGTTGTCAAGTCAGAGTTCTTTATACGTGGGAGATTTAAATGTTTCTGGCAGCCGCCTAAGGGGCTCTGATGAGAGAAACGAAAAAGGGAGATGGGGATTTTATGGCTTTGACAGAAAAACGGAAAGGGCGGGGGGGCAGTTTCGGTCTGATTTCTCTCTCTCTCTCTCCCTCTCGTTTTTTGGCGCCACGAACAAAGAAGGAGGGGGAAGGCGCATTTTTGGATCTCTCTGAGCAGATGAGAACCAAAGGGGATGCACTTACATTTGAATCGGAGGTGGACAGAATTTATTGAACGCACCCACAAAGATAGCAATGATTGATCATGAATTGAAGCAGACATTTGTTTCGAAAAAAGATGGCTTCTCAGATGTAGGTGCATCTATATGGTGGTCAAGTTACTTTATGGAAGAAAAAAAACGAGGAGAGGAGCTACTGTTCATGAGCAGCAAGGATTTTTTTTAAAGCCTAAAAAGGCTATTCGAGGAGGTATACCTATATGTTTTCCACAGCTTGGTGATGAGGAAAAAAACAAAGTTGGACAAAACGAAGACAGATAAAGCAAAGGCATGGGAATTTCAATGGGGAGTTTTTCGACTACGTGTTACTCTGGGCCCTCATGGTGAACAGGGGTTGACAGCTCGTGTTCGCAATGTTGATACAAAACCATTTACATTTATGGTTGCACTCGATGCCTATTTTTTCTGTCTCAGATATCAGTAAGGTCGGAGTTGAAGGACTAGAAACCTTGGACTATCTGGACAATCTTGAGAACAGAGAACGCTTCACTGAGCAAGGGGATCTTGCCTAAAGAATATAATTCACCGAGTGATATCTAGGTGGGGGAGCTGTTGCTGAAATCTGTATGAACGATGTCAAGTCCATTCAACCACCGGAAGAAATATGGCAATTGAATTCTGTACTTATAAACGAGATGGGGTTATGGGCGCATGGATTCAGAATGCTGAGAAAACGCAGTAAGTCTATAGTGGTTAAATGGTCCATCTCCATGTTTTGATCCTTCGAATCATTGCCTTCCGGACATACTTGCACAGGTGCTTCGAGCCTTAACAATCTACTGGCTATTATTATCTGTAGGGATTTGTGATAAACTTCATCTTATTGCTTGTTAACTGTTAATATGAGTGAACACCGTCTCTCACCTCTTTGTTTCATACGGGTTCTTATTTACACGATTATGTCGAATGGTTTGGTTACTATCAGCATGTATTCGTGGTTACTTTCCGTTCGGATTATCGACTAATCTAGATAGATAACGGGTTTCGTACTGCTGGCGAATTTTATCAATCAAATAAGTTGAACCCTAGAGCTGTTCTGGGATCGGGATCTCTGTATTAAAAGGTGTTGCTCACATGTTGGCCATTCTGATATACCAGTGGAAGGATCTGTTCGACTTAGAAGATCCTGTTACAAGGCCCGAATTGCTCGTGGCGGTCTTAAGCAGGGCAATGAACCCTCTCTGTAGGCGCCTGTGATTGAGGTATTTTGAGTACTTCATACAGTCATAAAATTCACTCGAAATTTCTTCTCATCGGTTTCATTGGAGTAACGTAATCTTCTGCCTCGTGTGTTTTGCTTCATAAGTTGGATTCTCGCGTTTAGGAGTCTGTTTAGTTTCATTCACACATGTAAATTGGTGGATTTTTTGTGAACTTAGGTTGTTCTACTGTATAGCTTGAGGAGAGGGAAGACTGCGTCAGTATTACATGTAGAACGATGTATGAGATTATGTGGCCAGCTGATGCAACTAAGATATTGTTAAAAGTGAGTTTGGTTACTAAAAACATGGGAGTTTCATAGTTGAATTCGGGGAAAGTAGGTCATCAATCTTCCGATTGACTGGAAGCGTATGGGAATGTGGATATTAATGGGCACGTGATCATAATTCTGGCTTAATGATCCTTGAGGAGCATGTCTTGGGACGTCTTATTTCCGAGGGAGAGTATGGAGTGTTAAAAGGATACATTTGTTACGGACTTGGATCTAGACACTCCTCAAGAATCATGTCCTAAACAGTTGTTGCTGAACTTTGTAAAACTTGCCCTATTTTTGGAACCTCATGTACTTTTTGCAAGCAGTCTTACGATTACAGTCCTTCTTGAGCCCCATCAAATGTTTATCATGAGGATTAAGAAGGAATGCAAGTGTTATAGTTGCTAGTGGCATTAGTGCAGGGATGGGTTCATGTTCAGGGATATGTCAATGGACTAGCTGGTATTGAATGTGGATCCACTTCTAGACCTCCTGGAGCTGCATGATCTCCATAAAGATTTATGTTCACTTGAATCCCATTTACTAGTATTAGCAATAGGCATGACCACTAGAATTCTACCAATGATCAATCAAACTCGAGCAGTGACTTGAGTTCCATGGGAATGCCTAGATTTGCACATTCAGCTAATGGTTTACCTACTACTGCTAGACTCAATCAGGGTGGAAAAACCATGCATTCCAATCAGTCAGGGAAATTAGATGATCAGTTTGGGAAGGCTGCTAAAGAGTCTAATAGGTCAATAGAAAGCACTAGTCACCAACAATAGAACCTAGAAACTGAGCATAGTTGGCCTCAACATTGGGAAAGAAATGATCCGATTTCTTTAGATCTAGAGACACACGTTGCGAACCTTCCCACCATTCAGATTTGGCGTCGAATTGGAGAATGTTCATTGGCGTCTTTATGGGCGGTCAAAGCATTCTGCTAAGTCTTTTTATATAGGTTCTTTATGGAAGATTAGTTTTCAAGCGTTTCAGGATGAAGATCCTCCAGGTTGAAGAACACTGGGATTATTCTTGCAGAGACATTGAGCTGAGGATATAAATGCTCATCGGAAGGTCTACTTGTACACAGACAACGGAGAAAAGATCATTGCAATATATCAGTTGATTTGTCTAGCAAAAACAGAGGTCATGATTTCGGGAAATTTTACACAAGCAGAAACATTACTTCCAAAGTCATTGAAAGGATGCGGCCTAGTGGACTGCTTTCTTATTTGATGAGCTTGCTAACCTCTTGCAAGGTAAACAAAATGACATGGTTTGGATCCTCATGATGGTGTTTTTGAAGTTGTTATGCCTCGTTGATGCAATGGCCTCATGCTCGCTCATATAAAAAAATGCATGTCGAGCTCTAATAAACAGGTTTGACATCTATATTTTCTTTTGTATGAGTTGAACATATCTATACATTGTCACTTGCAACAATTGGTATCCACAATTGTCTCATGCTAAAAAAAATTTCTCGTGGGAAAAAGGATCCAACATTTGGCGATCCTAATGGGGATCATCAAGTGGTGGTAACTACGCACATTCAGTGCTTCCGAGGCGAAAAGGACCTATTGAGAAACAAAAATCCGAGCAAATCCAATTACATATGGGCATTTTCCTTGGGTTTGGAGACCTATCATTTTGGTGCGTCTGCCGGGAAAAGCTTGGCACGTCTCTATAAGAGAGTGCCATAGGTTTGCCTAGCGCCACATGTTGGCCGAGCTTGCGGACTCCAGATCTAGTACATGAGTGAGGGGAGCTTATCCTTAGGAGCAACACAAACTCAAAGAGAGGAACGCGCTCAGAGAAGAGCCTTTGAAAGAGAAAGGAAGAGGTGGGAATCGCAAGTTGAATCAACCTCGACTGGCTCGAAGAAATCTGCCATAAACGTGTACTCCTGTAGGAGAGTCGCGAATCAAGTGCGGAAGTTTGAAGGAGGGATCCTGAGGCCACGTGCACTAAATTTCTGGGATCGAAGTGATATTGACATCACACCTATGTTTGAAATGGCTCAGCGGATTTCAGTTCATTTGGGGGACTTCACCAAGTTTTCAGGTGCTTGGGACGAAGATCCAGATAGTTTTATCCAACTGTTTGAGGTTACTTGTGAGGCCAATGAGGTAGTTGACCAGGATCAAAGGTTGAGAATTTTTTCGGCTATTCTACGTGATGAGGCAGCCAATTGGTATGGGAATCTGACACCACAAGAGCGTGGAACTTATCAAATGCTCAAGGAAGCCTTCTTGGCAAAGTTTCGACGACAAGGCTTCCAAGATAGATTGGCACAACAGATGGATTACTTGCGACAGGGAGTCAATGAGAGCATCGATAACTACATTCAGAGAATGGAAACGTTGGTAAGAAAGATGGGCGCGAATGCCCCGAACGATGAGACATTGAAACGAAGATTCATTTCGGGATTGAGAGATCCTACGGCACAACAGCATATCAGCCTGACAAGACCTGCAACTTTAATGGATGCTAAGGAACAAGCAAGGCTTTGGGAGGAAGTACAATTATGCCAACAGAGGAAGATGGAGCTCCTATACGAGCCAATGGGAGGCCCAAGAAATATTCTAATAAAAGATCCTGGCCAAGGAAGTCCCGCATTGACGACTCCAGCTTTTGTAGCTGCCACTAGCACGCCAGGCGAGGTAAAGCCTGCGCTAACTGAAGAACGAATATTGGAGTTGGTCACACAAGCTATAAAAGCTGCCACAATGACCCAGGAAACATATATAGTAAAACCAGAGGTGACTACAAACCCCAATCAAGTGTTTCGATCAAACACATGGTATGGAAAGTGCCATGGTTACGACCATTTGGCTTCAGAATGCCCTACAGTCTCGAGAGTATTCACAGATAGATCACCACCTAGAATGCGTTGCACTTTTTGTGGAAGAACAAATCACACAGAGGACCGATGTTATAACAAGAGAGCCTATGAAGAGAGGACCATGAAATCCGGAGATACAAGAGAAAGACCTTACACGGGATTGCCCGCTCAAAGTGTCTCACCTACATCTCGTTGGGAAAACAGACCTACTTATGGATATGGTGCTCAGGGTCAAGGAGGAGACTATCCAAGAGGAGCCGCGCGCGATCAAAGAAGAGATGGTCCAATCCAGTGCTGGAGATGCCATGGCTTTGGCCATACTCAATCTAGATGTCCAAACAAAAAGAAACCAATTGATTATACCCCACTATGTAGGTACTGTAGTGGAGAGGGCCACTTTGATGAAGATTGTCCAAAACGAAGAGCTTCCGCCGGCAAGGAAAAAGGACCAGTAGGGTCCTCGAATTATGTTGACACTCAGATGCATTCCACAACGAGAGCTCAAGAGCAAGTTCCTACGATCGGAGTAGTGTTCAAGACACCGAACCCTCAAGAAGGCTCTAGCTTGTCAATGCACTTTGTGGATGCTTACGAGGCCAAGAAATCACATAAAGAGCCAACTGTGGCGGTAGTCACAAGAACTCAAGAGTATTTGAAGAAAAATCCAGAAGGTGAAAGCGGAAAAGCAAGCCAAGAGAAGATACCCGAACATGAAGAGGTAGAAAACCAAGTTGGAGGATTTGCTGAGCAGCAAGAGTTTGAGGATGGGGAAGAGATTGAGATCCTTCCACCAGTGACTAAGGAGTTTGTGCCAGGTATAGCACCATTCCCTGAAAGATTGAAGGCTCCTAAGAGTAGAAAGGAAAGACAAAGTTCGGAGGAAGTGGACATTGTAAAGTTGCTCGCTGACACGGAAGTCATGTTAGACATTGGCACATTGCTAAAATGTTCACCTGCTTATAGGAAACAATTCTACAACGAATATATTAAGAAGCCGAGGAAAGCTCGAGATAAAAAGAGACAAGATAAGGATGTCCAAGGGATCATTCAAAGTATTACGATGCAAATCACTTCGAATGCTCCAACGGTGAGAGTCAAAATCAAAGGGTATGCAGTCCCTGGTGCTCAGTTAGATAGTGGAGTCGCAGTCAACCTTATGACCAAGTTCATGATGAAAGCTTTGGGCCTCAACCACATGGAAGAAACGCCGATGTCTTTAAGAATGGCAGATCAAACACAAGTGAAGCCTGCGGGCCTTTTGAAGAATGTAAGTATAGTTGTGGGCGGTCTAGAGTTTAAAGTTGATTACCTGATAGTAAGACCAAGGACCTCAGAGGCTACCTTCTCGATCCTACTTGGGCGGCCATGGCTGGTGCAAGCCGAATGTGTGCATGACTGGCGCACAGGTTTTATTTCAATAGGGCCAAAGTCTGATCGGACTCAAATACAAGTATCCCCACCCTCAAGCAACAAGAAGAAGACAGTAATAGTCGATGAGATGGAAAAGAAAGAAAAGGAGAAAGCAAGGCAAGAGATTGCACGAGCTAGGTTTTCTTTGAACATGGACACCTACAAGAATCTGCTTCAAGACGGGTTCAACTTGCAGCTCTTTAAGAATCAAGACATGAAGATGGGAGAATATCAAAATCCATTGCTCTATAACGACGATTCCGATCAGGAGTTGCTAGGATGGTTGACACATACAAGTGAATTTGAGTGCTACATGTTGAGTATAGACGCAAGTAAAAACAAAGCTACTCAATCCCTGGAGAAGGGAACTTCAAAAGAAGAGCTGGAACTGGAGTTAACTCCGGCAATGGAAGTGCAACAGTTGAGAGAAAGAGTTAGAATGCTAGAAGCAGAGATTCTAAAGAGAAGTCGAGGATCGGAAAAGGAAGCGAAGAGTAAGACTAAAGCGTCGGAAGCCATTGCAAAAGCTGAATTAAAGAAATTAGGTTCAATCAAAACAGAACAAAATAATGATTTACTAGCCAACCATGCACGCGTGATCGGAGAGCACATTCCAATCACAACTTCATCAAGGAATAGGGAATATTCGCGAGAAGCTCAGGTGGAAAAATGGGAAATTTTTCCAGAAAATTTCTTGAGCGTGGGGTCAGAGCTACTAGACGAAGTACGAGATTGCATTAAAAGGACACTCAAAAATTTCGGCAAGGCCTTTGCATGGTCATACAGTGATCTGAGAGGAATTGATCCCCGAATCTGCCAACATTATATAGACTTGGAAGAAGGCACAAGACCAATATGTCAACGACTTAGGCAGACAAATCCAGTTTACTCGGAATTGATCAAGTTGGAATTGACTAAGTTATTGGAAGCAGGATTCATATATCCCATCGCATCCAGCAAATGGGTATCACCAATTGTAGTTGTTCCGAAGAAAAATAAGAAAATCCGTATTTGCATAGGTTATCGTAAGTTGAACGAGCGCACAAAGAAGGATCACTTCCCCTTGCCGTTTACTGATCAAATCTTGGACAGAGTAGCTGGCCATAAATTGTACTCATTTTTGGATGGTTTCAGTGGGTACAACCAGACCAAATCCATGAAGAGGATCAATCAAAAACTACTTTCACCACGGAATGGGGCACATACGCATATCGTGTGATGCCATTTGGATTATGCAATGCACCGGCCACATTCCAGAGGGCAATGATAGCTGCATATCAAGACTATTTGCAGGATTGGATGGAGATATTCCTCGATGACTTTGCGATCAGAGGCAACGATGAAAACATGATGGAGAGGATCGAAGCTATTTTAAGAAGAAGCATTGAAAAAGGCATCGCATTGAATCCTGAAAAGTGCACATTTGGAGTGCGAAGAGGATTGCTTTTGGGACATGTTATTTCCGAAAAAGGGATCGCGGTTGACGAGGATAAAGTGGAAAAAATTAGACAACTTCCACCTCCGCAAAACTTGCGACAACTCAGAGGATTCTTGGGGCATGCGAATTATTATCGACGTTTTATATTAAATTTTGCATCAATAGCGGCACCACTGACGAATCTTTTGAGGAAAGACCAACAATACCAATGGACTAGAGAGTGTCAAGTTGCATTCAACTCGATCAAAGAGAGATTGATAAATGCACCGATTTTGGTAGCACCCGATTGGACGAAAGAATTCCATGTGCATACCGACGCTTCTCATACTGCGGTTGGAGCAGTGCTATGCCAAGCCGACGAAAAGAAGTTGGACCACCCTATTTATTACGCAAGTCGCAACTTGAATAGCACTGAGAGGAACTACACGACTACAGAGAAGGAATGCCTCTCGATGATCTTTGCGATAAACAAGTATCGACATTACCTAATGGGAAAGCATTTCACGTTTTATGTGGATCATGAAGCCCTTAAGTATATCATTAATAAACCCGAGCTGTCAGGGCGACTGATGAGATGGATGCTACTTCTCCAAGAATTTCAGTTCACAGTGGTAACCAGACCAGGCAAAGCGCACATATTGGCTGACCGTTTATCTCAAATTGTTAATGAGGAGCCAATCTCTGGTGTGCCCAATGATGCTCCTGATTGGCATCTATTCCAAGTTGATGCTAAAGTACCTTGGTATGCCGACTTGGTGAATTTCTTGTGCACTACTAAATATCCGCCAGGAGCAAGCAACAGAGAGAAGCAAAAGCTATTAGCACTGGCAAAGCACCATAACATCATTGGGGGGCAGCTCTATCGATATTTTGTACATGAAAGCGTTTATCGGAGGTGTCTGGAGGAAGAAGAAGCAACCCTAGTGTTGAGAGCATTACATGATGAACCCTGCGGTGGGCATTTTGCTGGTGAACTGACGGCAAGAAAGATCTTATTGGCTGGGTATTGGTGGCCAACGCTGTTCAAAGACTCTCATACATACTGTAAGAAATGCGACAGATGCCAAAGAATGGGAAAACCAACATTAGCACATGCTGCTCCTCTTACGCCGGTGCTGGCTCTTAAGCCGTTTGAGAAATGGGGAATTGATTTTGTGGGGCCTATTGATCCTCCCTCAAGACGTCGGTCTAATAGGTATATTTTGGTCTGCACTGACTATGTTACCAAGTGGGTAGAAGCCAAAGCTCTGAAGACTGACCGAGCTATTGATGTAGCTAAATTTTTGTACGAACAAATTATCACTCGATTTGGATGCCCGTTGGAAATAGTGAGTGATAGAGGAACGCATTTTGTCAACGAACTGATCGAAGAATTAATGGAATCATATAAGATCAAACATAGAAAAAGCACTCCATATTACCCGAGGGCAAATGGACAAGTGGAGGTCACCAACAAGGTCCTTGAACAGATTCTGACAAAGACAGTAGCTGTGCATAGGCGAGACTGGGATGAGAGGCTTTTGGAAGCCTTGTGGGCATATCGAACATCCTACCAAGTGACGACTAAGAGCACTCCGTTCTCCCTAGTATATGACGAGGAAGCCATCTTTCCCATCGAAAAAGAAGTTCCGACCTTAAGGGTGGCCATCGAGGCTAGGCTGGGAGAGGAAGAGTCATTAAAGGAGAGGTACATACAACTGGTCAAGCTAGAAGAAAAGAGACTCATTGCACAGCAAAGTCTGGAAGCTATTCAGAAAAGACGTAAGGAGAGGCATGACAAGAATCTCAAGACCTATGTGATTCAAAAAGGGGATTTGGTACTAGTCTATGATAGTAAATATTATAAATTCCCGGGGAAGTTACAAAAAAGATGGGCAGGACCGTTTAAGGTGGTGGAACTCAACTCCAATGGTTCCATGCAAATTCAAGATTTAGGAGAAGAATGTGCTCCCGTGAAGGTTAACGCGCTTCGAGTTAAACCATATTTCAAGTGATATTAAGATGGGAGAAGCGAGATGAGATCCAACGAAAGGACGTAGTAGACTCCTTGTACATACATGTATAGTTATATATATATATATATATATATATGCGCATATGTTAGTTATAATTTTTGTTGTCATAAATATTATCCTGTGCCAGCTCAAGAATTTTGGACTTCTAATATTTTTTGTGTTATGCAGAGACTATTAGGAGCTAAGTAATAAAATGGCAGATCAAATAACGCAACTCTACTTGTACGAGCTAAGGATATATTTCTCGGACCAAACATTTGCCCGCATGGACATAGATGTCGACGACTTTGAGACAGAATATGATGTGGAGGAAGCGCATTGGCTGGTATGCTTTATAAACCAGGGTTTGGGTGTTGCATTTTACATTGAGTGTTTTGAGGAATACCTGACCCGACATGTAGGATGGGCGGGAGATCGATATTACTATTTTGATCCTTCTAGGGAAATGCCTAACGAGGAAAACGAGATCACGTGGGCTTGGGCAGATGTGCTAACGATAGGAAGTGATGACGGAGCTCCTGAAGTTGAGCCTGACTCGCCCTAGGGAAGTTGTCGAGATGCGAGTATGATGTGAGGCTACATGAGACATCCCAGAGACTCACATTCTAGAACATCTAAGGATAGGTATACGAGGGACTAAGGCATAGCCGGCTGTAGTTATCAAGTGAAAAGTCAAATCAATGAATACATATGTAGTGTCTGTAATTGAGAGAATGGAGTGAAGAGGTGGTTGATCTGTCAAAGGCTAGTGTGTATATGTTTTGCATGCATGTGTGGGAAAAGTGGGAAAGTCCCTTTCTTCCTCTCCCTAATTCTCAGGACTTGGGTGAACTAATTAACTATGAAAAAACGAAGAGAAAGAAAAGAAAGAAAAAATATTGTGTTGTTGTGATCGTACCAATGCGCTATGGTGGGCTAGTAGGTGGGTGGATTTATCCTAGCCGGGTGGTTAGGACCACGAGCCGCAGCTAGTTTCGCCATAGGCTTGGGATGTATATGTTTGTGTCCTAGCTACGCGCCATAACGGGTTGGTAGGTAAGTGGAACCATTGTGGCCGGGCGGTCACAACCATGAGCCGCATCCAGCTTCGTTATGGGCTAGCTGATATATGTTATGTGTTATCATTGTGTGTTTGTGTGTTGTGCGTTGCATTGCATTGGTAGATGGGTGGAATCAACCTGATCGGGTGGTCAGGTCCACGAATCGCATCCAGTGTCAATGTAGGCCAACGTGTGAATATAAATAAAATTTTCATATGAAATTATTCCCCACTCCTGAGGGGGAGAGAGAGAGAGGAGAGGGCGATGATCGCTTGGAAGGGAACGTTATTTGCTTGTGTGATTGGTATGTGATAGCTTGTGACAGATCAGCTCACTTTGAATCAACATTCTTGAAGGCGCGGAGACTCTATATGTACTTACGGATGAGGCTTTAGCGAGGTAATGCAACGGGGTTGCTTTATAACTTGTGTGCTCTATCTGAGGGTTTTCCAGTATGTGGGATACTCCAGGGTTTTAATGTAGGTCTTGACTTGTACTCGAATCTCGATGGTTTCTGTAGGACGATGATGGGGATTCTTCGGGAACGTCTAGTCATGGAATAATTGTACATAGCGAATGGTAGGTGCAATAATGGGGTATGCATTTTGGGTATGTTGCATCTCCTATTGAATTCATTTCAGTTGTTGTTGTTTATTTCGGTATTTCCGTTTCTGTTTTTTCGCAATCATAGTTGCATGTGCAAAACATGGAAAGGTATGTATGTGTCATTTTGGTTGAGACTGTGTTCATAATGGAATGCATGAGCCATTTGATGTATGCGGAATGGGAGTTGCATATATGTGCATGTTCTTGGATCATTTGGAATGACTGAATTGTATGTATTCATGAATGATTTTTTTTAGCACTAATAGCTTCAATGAGTGCAGGTCCACTTGGAATGATGGATCGATGGAAAGGTATGCAAGCTTGTTGTACACTGATATTTTCATGACTGTTTTGATTATATTGCAGCGAGAGTGGCTCGTCGAGGACGACTTCGCAAATAAGAAGAGGGGAGTATGTTAGCTCAGGAAATGGTTAGTTTTGATGCACTAATGTGGTTCTATTCGGCAGGAAAATACGTTTGATTTCAGGTACTTGAAGAGTTGATTTGATAATTGATGAGAAGTATTTGGAGATATTGGTAAAGGAAAACAGGGCTATCGGTTATGAATTATAATGAGAAGTCAAGAATGGGCTGGTGGAACAGGAAAGGGCCAAAACTCGAACAACAAGAAACTGTGAAGAATGCTTCGATTTAGAGGTTCCGGTGATGGTGGGATTTTCTTATTGCAGATTTCAGAAGCGAAATGTGCTCTTATGGTCCTTTTTGATTATTTCTCATGCTAAAGTTGGGCTTGCGCAAGATGCACTTGCACTATTTTGTCAAATGCACATGGAAGGAGCCTGCCATTGTCACTGCTCATAAGTTTCATACTCCATCCCTGTGAAAAAAAAAAAAACAGATTCTGTGGCGTGCCATCGTGTCTTAAGCAGAAAACTAAAACTTTTCATCGGAGCACTCCCATCCGAGCACTCACGGCCCATCGATTTAGGGTCCTTTTTCAGGAGTGTATGGTTTTTAGTTCTGTCTTCTGTTCATCTCTCTGGAGAGTATTCTGAATAAGATTCGGTGGTCATCAGCCGATCAGATCACTTTTCCCCTACTCGATTCCTTTGTGTTCCTTGTGGAGCCAAAGCTCATTATTGATTTCATATTGCAAAGATAAGGCTATCTATTCGATGGAGGAAGCTCAGCATCAGACCGTTAATCAAGCAGTGAATACCTCGTTGTCAAGTCAGAGTTCCTTATACGTGGGAGATTTAAATGTTTCTGGCAGCTGCCTAAGGGGCTCTGACGAGAGAAACGAAAAAGGGAGATGGGGATTTTATGGCTTTGACAGAAAAACGGAAGGGGGGGGGGCAGTTTCGGTCTGATTTCTCTCTCTCTCTCCCTCTCGTTTTTTGGTGCCACGAACAAAGAAGGAGGGGGAAGGCGCATTTTTGGATCTCTCTGAGCAGATGAGAACCAAAGGGGATGCACTTACATTTGAATCGGAGGTGGACAGAATTTATTGAACGCACCCACAAAGATAGCAATGATTGATCATGAATTGAAGCGGACATCTGTTTTGAAAAAAGATGGCTTCTCAGATGTAGGTGCATTTATATGGTGGTCAAGTTACTTTATGGAAGAAAAAAACGAGGAGAGGAGCTACTGTTCATGAGCAGCAAGGCTTTTTTTTTTAGGCCTAAAAAGGCTATTCGAGGAGGTATACCTATATGTTTTCCACAGCTTGGTGATGAGGAAAAAAACAAAGTTGGACAAAACGAAGATAGATAAAGCAAAGGCATGGGAATTTCAATGGGGAGTTTTTCGACTACGTGTTACTCTAGGCCCTCATGGTGAACAGGGGTTGACAGCTCATGTTCGCAATGTTGATACAAAACCATTTACATTTATGGTTGCACTCGATGCCTATTTTTTTTGTCTCAGATATCAGTAAGGTCGGAGTTGAAGGACTAGAAACCTTGGACTATCTGGACAATCTTGAGAATAGAGAACGCTTCACTGAGCAAGGGGATCTTGCCTAAAGAATATAATTCACCGAGTGATATCTAGGTGGGGGAGCTGTTGCTGAAATCTGGATGAACGCTGTCAAGTCCATTCAACCACCGGAAGAAATATGGCAATTGAATTCTGTACTTATGAACGAGATGGGGTTATGGGCGCATGGATTCAGAATGCTGAGAAAACGCAGTAAGTCTATAGTGGTTAAATGGTCCATCTCCATGTTTTGATCCTTCGAATCATTGCCTTCCGGACATACTTGCACAGGTGCTTCAAGCCTTAACAATCTACTCGCTATTATTATCTGTAGGGATTTGTGATAAACTTCATCTTATTGCTTGTTAACTGTTAATATGAGTGAACACCGTCTCTCAGCTCTTTGTTTCATACGGGTTCTTATTTACACGATTATGTCGAATGGTTTGGTTACTATCAGCATGTATTCGTGGTTACTTTCCGTTCGGATTATCGACTAATCCAGATAGATAACGGGTTTCGTACTGCTGGCAAATTTTATCAATCAAATAAGTTGAACCCTAGAGCTGTTCTGGGATTGGGATCTCTGTATTAAAAGGTGTTGCTCACATGTTGGCCATTCTGATATACCAGTGGAAGGATCTGTTGGACTTAGAAGATCCTGTTACAAGGCCCGAAGTGCTCGTGGCGGTCTTAAGCAGGGCAATGAACCCTCTCTGCAGGCGCCTGTGATTGAGGTATTTTGAGTACGTCATACAGTCATAAAATTCACTCGAAATTTCTTCTCATCGGTTTCATTGGAGTAACGTAATCTTCTGCCTCTAGTGTGTTTTGCTTCATAAGTTGGATTCTCGCGTTTAGGAGTCTGTTTAGTTTCATTCACACATGTAAATTGGTGGATTTTTTGTGAACTTAGGTTGTTCTACTGTATAGCTTGAGGAGAGGGAAGACTGCGTCAGTATTACATGTAGAACGATGTATGAGATTATGTGGCCAGCTGATGCAACTAAGATATTGTTAAAAGTGAGTTTGGTTACTAAAAACATGGGAGTTTGATAATTGAATTCGGGGAAAGTAGGTCATCAATCTTCCGATTGACTGGAAGCGTACGGGAATGTCGATATTAATGGGCACGTGATCGTAATTCTGGCTTAATGATCCTTGAGGAGCATGTCTTGGGACGTCTTATTTCCGAGGGAGAGTATGGAGTGTTAAAAGGATACATTTGTTACGGACTTGGCTCTAGACACTCCTCAAGAATCATGTCCTAAATAGTTGTTGCTGAACTTTGTAAAACTTGCTCTATTTTTGGAACCTCATGTACTTTTTGCAAGCAGTCTTACGATTACAATCATTCTTGAGCCCCATCAAATGTTTATCATGAGGATTAAGAAGGAATGCAAGTGTTATAGTTGCTAGTGGCATTAGTGCAGGGATGGGTTCATGTTCAGGGATATGTCAATGGACTAGCTGGTATTGAATGTGGATCCACTTCTAGACCTCCTGGAGCTGCATGATCTCCATAAAGATTTATGTTCACTTGAATCCCATTTACTGGTATTAGCAATAGGCATAACCACTAGAATTCTACCAATGATCAATCAAACTCGAGCAATGACTTGAGTTCCATGGGAATGCCTAGATTTGCACATTCAGCTGATGGTTTACCTACTACTGCTAGACTCAATCAGGGTGGAAAAACCATGCATTCCAATCAGTCATGGAAATTAGATGATCAGTTTGGGAAGGCTGCTAAAGAGTCTAATAGGTCAATGGAAAGCACTAGTCACCAACAATAGAACCTAGAAACTGAGCATAGTTGGCCTCAACATTGGGAAACAAATGATCCGATTTCTTTAGATCTAGAGACACACGTTGCGAACCTTCCCACCATTCAGATTTGGCGTCCAATTGGAGAATGTTCATTGGCGTCTTTATGGGCGGTCAAAGCGTTCTGCTAAGTCTTTTTATATAGGTTCTTTATGGAAGATTAGTTTTCAAGCGTTTCATGATGAAGATCCTCTAGGTTGAAGAACACTGGGATTATTCTTGTGGAGACATTGAGCTGAGGATATAAATGCTCATCGGAAGGTCTACTTGTACACAGACAACGGAGAAAAGATCATTGCAATATATCAGTTGATTTGTCTAGCAAAAACAGAGGTCATGATTTCGGGAAATTTTACACAAGCAGAAACATTACTTCCAAAGTCATTGAAAGGATGCGGCCTAGTGGACTGCTTTCTTATTTGATGAGCTTGCTAACCTCTTGCAAGGTAAACAAAATGACATGGTTTGGATCCTCATGATGGTGTTTTTGAAGTTGTTATGCCTCGTTGATGCAATGGCCTCGTGCTCGCTCATATAAAAAAATGCATGTCGAGCTCTAATAAACAGGTTTGACATCTATATTTTCTTTTGTATGAGTTGAACATATCTATACATTGTCACTTGCAGCAATTGGTATCCACAATTGTCTCATGCTTAAAAAAATTTCTCGTGGGAAAAAGGATCCAACATTTGGCGATCCTAATGGGGATCATCAAGTGGTGGTAACTACGCACATTCAGTGCTTCCGAGGCGAAAAGGACCTATTGAGAAACAAAAATCCGAGCAAATCCAATTACATATGGGCATTTTTCCTTGGGTTTGGAGACCTATCAGAGAGCAAGCAAGTGACCGAGACTCGGGAGTGCATGTGTTAGGGTATGCGTGGGGGTATCTATAGATGGATGTGTGTGCAAGCGTGTGTGTAATGGGCATGTGGATGAATGCGAGAATGATGGTGTGGGAGTATATAGGTGTGAGTGTGAGCGTAAGGATGTGTGAGTGAGTGAGTGTGATTGAGTGGGAGGGAGAGGAAGAAAAGTAGGAAGCAAGTGCAAAAGAAAGGAGAAAAAGGGAAAGCTAGATAAAAGGGAAAGCTAGATAAAAGGGAAAGATCGACAGATCAAGAAAGGGGAAGAAAAAAAAGCCGTATAAGGATGTGGATATGGGTGTAACTTGTGGGTGGGAGTACATGTGAGTGCATTTGTTTTGGTGTGTTGGGAATGAAAGGTTGGGGTGTTTAAGTGTGATTTTTGTATAAGAGTGTTTGAATGTTTGAATGCGAACCTATCAGAGGGCGAGTCCCTCTGTGTTTAAGCTGAATGAGGGAAAACGAGATTGTTTGAATGAGCTGGTGAATAGGAAAAACACTCTAGGTGTGTGCCTTCGAATGTGCGAAAAGTGTGTGGTTTTGTATGCATGTCGAGGAGGTTGTGAGCTCAGAGTGAAGGTGAATTGTGAGGGACTAGCGAGTAGGAGATTTGTGAGAGTTAGCAAGGGTCTCGTAAGGAAGTGAGAGTGAAGAAGAGGAAGGGAAGTGAATCGGTAAATCAGGTGCGTTTGCGCATGTTTGTGAGTCTAGGATAAGAAAAACTTGCCCAAAAACAGGTATTAAAGCAAGTTAGTTGTGGAGAAACAATTTTTTTGTGGCTTCCTAAAAGCCCATTACCTACACACCTGGTTTTCATGCACTTTCTGCACAAAGCCACGATGCTGAAATATACACACTTCTTCATGCAAGTCACCATTCAAAATGTTGTTTTAATGCCCAAGTGATGTACATTACAACCATGATGAGCATCAAGTGCATAGATGCTCTAAACAATCGTCATTCGGCATGAAGGTGCAAAGGTTTCATCAAAATCAATGCCTCTTTCCTGCACATAACCCTTTGCAACAAGCCTAGCCTTATACCTGTCAACTGTTCCATGAGGTTTATGCTTCAACTTGTATACCCACTTAGTGCCAATGGCCTTCTTGCCATGAGGCAAGTCACATAAAGACCAAATACCATTTTTCATGATAGCATCATATTTAGATTGCATTGCAGCCATCCAATGTTTTCAATTGTGTGCTTCATCAAACGAAAGAGTCTTAGTCTCATCAAAAAGACTAGAGGCAGCCATAACATAGCAATCTGATGCAAAAGAGGCACTATGAGAGCCTGAATGAGTATGGTATGACAGAGGTGCATCTAATTTGCTATCACACAAAGTCTGCACTATCCATTTTGGAATAGTTTTTAGCTCCTCAATATCAGCTCTCTCATCAACAAGTGCATCATGCAAATTAAAAAATGGAAGGATCTGCACCATCACATGAAACCTATAAAGGTTGAGAAGTTGCCTCAATAGGACTAGCACTAGACTGTCCACTTGTAAAAAGAGGTAGCAAAGTATCATACATGTCTTTGGAGCTAACAGATGTCTCCTTCATACATGAAAGTAAAGGCTAAATAGCATCTTCCACAAAAAAAACATCACAGCTAACCAAAATGTGTTTATTCTATGGATGATACAGACAATAATCTTTGCTTTCAGAACTTTACCCAACAAAAAATACAATTTACTACTTTATCATCCAATTTCTTGTGATGGTATTTAGACACTAATGCATATGCTAGACAACCAAAAACACACAGATGAGCAACAGATGGCTTGCTACCATACCAAGCCTCATATGGAGTGATAGATTGCAGTGCTTTAGTGGGACACCTGTTAAGTACATATGTTACACACATGACAGCCTCAAGCTAGAAACTATGTGGTAAAGCTTGACTCTTGACCATACACCTTGCCATCTCCATGAGTGACCTGTTCTTCCATTCAGCAACTCCATTTTGTTGAGGTGTATACGACACTGTACACTAATGTTTTATCCCACGTTCAGTGAGAAATGCATTGAAGTCAGAAGACATATACCCCCCCCCCCCTTGATCAGAACGGAGGGTGCCCATTTTACATGCTGATAGATTTTCAACCAAAACCAAAAACTGTTTGAAGCACATGAACACTTTGGACTTTGCTTTCAATGGATATACCCATGCATGCCTGGAAAAATCATCAATGAAATGCACGAAGTAAAGATAGTTTCCAAAAGAGGGTGTCTGCATAGGACTATATACATCACTGTGAACAAGCTGCAATTTTTGAGTAGCTCGAATTGAACCATCTTTTGGAAATGAGGAACACTGCATTTTTCCCAAAATACAGCCTTCATTGACATGTTTTTTGGGTGCATCAAGTTTGGGCAAAGACGAAACCATTTGAGATTTCTACAGTTGTAGCAAAGTAGCAAAATTCAGATGACCAAAGCGTGCATGCCAAAGCTTTGCATATGACATAGCCTAAGAATCATGTACTGCACATGCTGAATCATTCATAGTTTTTTCCTAGTATATGAGCTTATACAACCCATAACATAAAATGCCTGAAGCAATAATCATGTCACCGTTTGACAGATCATGAACTATACATCTGTCATCAACAAATTTCACAACCAAGCCGATCTTGATTAATGCAAAAATTAATGACAAATTTTTCTTGATCCTTGGCACAAATAAAGCATCCGACAAAAGTGAAAGAACTACCATCAGCAGTAATCCGAATGATCTTACCAACTCCCATGACAGGATAAGAGGAGTTGTTGGTGCATGTGATAGTATTCCCTGTAGGGGCAGGCATATATAAAAGCCGAGGGAGAAAAACCTCCTAACGAGGGGAAAGAGTGCCCTAGTGGTCCTAGTGTGTTCACACACATAACCAGCTAAATATATCAAGACTTGTAAAGCCTTCGTACTTTCAAAAACCTTGCAAGATGCTTGTAAACTCCCACACCAACAATTTCTTTATCGTTGAGTCCAATTATATGTGTTTTTAGGTAAGGATAAGATAGCCCACACCAAAAATGAAGATTACTTGGGGTGTTTGAGCATAGTTTGTTGTTTCAATCTGCTTCTTTTCATCCTTGATCTCTGAATCTGAGTGCATGTTAGACATCAAAATGTAAGCTACACCATGATCCTCATCGATACTCACAACATGGCCAAATGCATGTTTTCCTAGCTTCATGTTGCCCAACTTGTAGCAAGCACTCAAGACTACATGCCAACTCATAATGCTTGTATCTATCAGCAACATGTTAAGCATTGCCATTGCCTCATCCACTTGTCCATTGCGACACAACAAGCCAATAAGATAGGTATAGTGATTTACATTAGTGAATGCCTCTGTGCCACATATCTTCAAGGTAATCTAGCACTTCATTATAGAGACCTAAATGAATACATACAGAGAGTACATTTAGAAATGTGATTTCATATGGTGCAATGAGTTCGTGCTGCATATCTTTCAACAAGCCAAAAACAAGATTACTGTTTCCATGATGAGCATATCCTATCATTAAGGCATTCCATGTGATTAATTTTTTGGAAGGAAATGCATTTAGTAAAGTATGGGCATGCACCATGCTAGCCTTGAGAATTAGGGAGAGACAAAAAGGGTTTTACCCCACCATTCCTGCACATACACACAAACATATATTTCCCGACCTTTGATGGATCCACCTTCTCCTCACCCCACTCTCTCAGTCGTAGATCCCACTCTCTCAGTCGTAGATCCTACATGTGCATAATGGATTGACTCTCACTAGGAAAATACAAATGGCTATGTCTCAGTCCCTCATATGCCTATCTCAGATGATCATAGGATGTGCTTATCCTAGATGTCTCATCTAGCCTCTTCTGGTGGTTGTGTCACGACAACCCTCCTAGGGTGAGTTTGGTTCAGCTTCAAGAGCTCCATCATCTTTACCTATCATTAAAATATCTTTCCAAGCCCAAGTGATATCATTCTCCTTGTTAGGAATTTCTTGCAAGGAGTCAAAATAACAGTTTCTACCCTTTCTGCATCCCCGCGCATTCGAGCAAATACCTCTCGTCCTGTTCCAAGTAAAAAATGACTCCTATGTCTTGGATTAGAAAACTTACCAACCAGCACGCTTCCTCTAAGTCACATTCTGTCTCCAAGCTTGCCGCATCTATGTCCATGTTGTCTAACCCCTGATCCGAAAAATACACAATAAGGTTGTACAAGTATGCATGGATTACATAGTTCGCTGTTTGTCTCCTAACTCCTAAGGATCACTGCATTTTATTGATTTGTTTAGATTTTTTTTAATAATGATAATTTTAAATAAATAATCCTACTTACTCAATTACAAGGAAAGCAAGACAAACATATATACGTATATACATATATACAAATTTCTTCCTCAGATACTATCCCTCCTCTTTTTGTTCATCTGCTCAATTTTGATTGCCTCTTTCTAACTATAACAGGGGTTCACACAAAGCACATTGACCTTTACTGGGTCACTTTCTCTGCTTATGTCTTGTATTTGTAGGGATCCATTTGGATTAACTTCTACTACCCTGAATGGGCCTTCCCACCTAGTCTGTGATTTCCCAGGAAATCGGTAGTACTTACTATCATAGACCATAACTATATCATCTTCTTTTATTGCATATGTTCTGAGCCTTTTGTCATGCCGGTCCTTTCTTTTTCTTTGTATCGCATTGAGGCTTTGCTACACCAACAATCGTTTATCCTCTAGTTTGATTAGATGAATGTATCTCTCCTTTGGTGACTCTTCTTCTCCCAATCTAGCTTCAATAGCTGCTCTTAGTGTAAGGACTTCCTTTTTTATGGGAAAAATGGCCTCTTCCCTGTAGACCAATGTAAATGGAGTGCACTTAGTTGTCACTCGATAGATGTTCGATAAGCCCACAAGGCTTCTAGAAGTTGTTCATCCCAATCTCTTCTATGAGCAACCACTATTTTTGTCAAGATTTTCTCTAAGATTTTATTAGTCACTTCAATCTGGCCGTTTGCTCTTGGGTAATATGGCATTGTTCTTGTATGTTTAAATTTGTACAAATTCATGATCTCCTCCACCAGTTTGTCAATGAAGAGTGAACCCTTATCACTCACTATCTCTAAGGGGCATTCAAAGTGGGTAATTATCTGTTCATATACAAACTTCTCGACATCTATGGCCCAATCTATCTTGAGAGATTTTGCTTCTTCTAATCCATGTGAGCTTACCCATTTCTTAGACTACTCACTTAGACTCTCTCACACTCTTTTGTTTTGTGATTACACTCTTTTTTTCATTTTGCTTCTACATGTGTACTATGTACATGGTATCAGAGCACTAGGTGGAGGTCTTGGTGGTTCATTTGGTAATCTATTTGGTGGTGATGGTAGTGATGATGGATGTTTTGGTGTAGTTATTCTTTCTCATAGAGAGGGACCTTTATCCATCAAATTATGCTTATTGAGCATTTCGGGTATCAATATTCTGCCCATTTTCCCACCCTCCCATCCCTTTCCATCTAATTTTCCACCTTCTTTCGCACCCTCCCACCCTTTTTCTTCCATTTTGGTGGTACGTTTGAACATTTTATAGTGCTTATAAGCACTCTTTAGCATTCATACTGATTACATTTTAAGAGATCTTTGACGCATCTCAAGTTCGTGGAGTGCTTAGAAACACTTTTTGTGAATCTGCTTCATCGATTCATAAACACTTTGGTAGGTGTTTCATGTTGAATTCTTTCTTAAGTGTGATTTTGTGGATCCACATAAATTTATATGGCACCTCTCACTACACATTATACTTGATCCTTCATTATGCATCAATCATGAGCATAGTCATCTAGCATAGCAAAATTTATTGTTGAACCCATAAGCAAGGTACGATTCAGAGCCGATTTCATGGCATTCACGCTCTAGATGCTCGTAGACCTTTGCATTCCAAATTAATATCTTGAATTAAACTATCCTTGTGTTTATGCAAATCCATAACCCTAGTTTGTATATAAAAGACGTATAATCTCTCTACATCCCACCATCCAGAAAGTTCTTGGTTTGTAAACCATGTTTCAGTTGGACCAAGTTTTCCTTCGAAGAGTCTCATCTTTTGAAACTATGATGTAAACTCTAAACTATTTCTCTATCCCAATTTTCCATTTGAAATGCAAAAACATTCATTTTTACATTCAGAAAATAATCCATGACCAATCATCCTAATCATGCTAGGTCATCGTCCTCATGAAAAATTACCAAGTAACAAATGGACATTCCAACCGGTCAAATTTGTCCCTATCTCTTGAGCCTCAAAAGTGAAAATTCACCACTTGCTTTCCTTACTCTCTCCATCTCAACTACTGCGATCCCTAGCCTTATAGAAAATTGCCATTTTCTCTTTTATTATTCAAGTGTAATGAATTTTAGCTTTATGAATGTTTGATCCCCTTGTTGCCCTTAATGATATAGTTCCACTCCTATTTAGAAAACCTAGGGTATAAAATCTCTCTAGACTAGAGCTCCAAGTATTAGACCCATCTACTTCTTCGATCCCTAACTTCATCTTGTAGTAGTGGAGTAATCTAGTTGTGCTTAAAAAAAGTGAAGATACCAAAATCATCCCTATGGGTAAAGTAAGTTCACTTCCATGAAAACAATGATTCCCACTTTTAATATCTCTCATAAGGAAGATGATTAAAGCGAAATTTGTTGCACTGCCCTTTACCATAAAAGAGATATTAATGAATTCATTTTCTTTCTCTTCCATGAATTAGAGAATGTACATAGGCTCTCAAAGTATCTTTCCTTAAGAATGTATAACGAACCACCCATTTGAAGGAAGTTGTAATGAAGAAGGAAGTAAATTGACTCCTTTCTACCGCCAAATCCCTAATCCTAAAATGATCATTGGTAATCCTGATCGATTCTATACTACGACAATTATCTCTCTAGTTATCATTATGTATGGATGTAAATGAGCCATTCGCTCTAGTTGAATTATATTCCCATACTTTATAACATGTGTACACCAAATATGTGGGCACATGTTCCAATGGAACATGATTGTGCTAGTATTCCCCTTTTTCTATGAAAATTACTCCATGTGGATGATGAGTCCGTCTCCCCTAACCATATAAGAAACGTTGAGAGGTAAACTATTTTTGTTGCCCCGTACCAATGGAGCCCTTTCTGAATCTAGAGAAATGCATTCTCTCTTTTTTGTTTTTTAATGTATATATGGAGTCAACTAGGATCGAACTCACACATGCTCTATCAAGTGGATTCCATTGGATCCCTCTACTCTTATGACTAGACAAACTTAGTTTAAATAATTATCTGATCACAAATATCCCAAGAATGGCTATTCTTTTAAGTATCAAAAGTAGGTATTTTCCCAGATCCATTCATCCATCGACATCCCAAACTGACTCACAAGGGATCCACGATTCCTACTATTTAAGCCATGTGAGAATTTATCCATTCTCTCTAGTGAAGCCCACTATACTAGTGTTTGATTCTTCCTAGTTGGATTTCATCTTTGAATTAGTAATGTGGAACTACTAATGACATATGTCAATGTAATGATTTTATACAGTTGTTTTTTAAAAATTTCTATGTGGGCATCTAAAAACATAGCGTTTATTTTCTATTACGATACCAAGAATACCTTAACTTCACTAACTCAAAGATATATAATACATATCTCTCGAATGCAACTAAATTTTTCCTAAATTTAAGTATGAAGGTAGCAATGTTTCTATTGAAGCCCTATATACCTTCTTAAACTTCTACAAGCAAGAGATAATTCTAGAAACTTTCCCTATGACATATATAAATCAAATCATCTACGTATCTTCTATTTTTATCTTTTATTCCTTATCTAATAATAGATTGCTTACCTTACTAGTCCTTATGGGAAGAGTATTTATCTTTGTTTCTTTGTCTCATATATTACTTGTCAGCCCATGTCTCTTCTAATATTATTGATCCTCATGTCATTCTTCCCTTTTTCCTTGAAAAGATTATATTCTGATGTATACTAGAGAATCTCTCCCTAACATAGTGATAGTGTACCTCAATGTGTATTACGAGCATGGAACACAGGTCTCCTTGCAACTTCAGCCAATAATGATCCCCCTTGGGATAAAACAATCCAAGTATCCAAGTACCACTCAAATAGCAAAAGATATGTTTAGCTATTTGCCTATGCTTGACACCTAGGCAATGCAAATGCTTAATCATCTCAGAGGCTGAATATCATACCTGGTTATGTTAAGTCAATCAAGAATCCAAAATCTTGGTGATATACAACCACACGAAATGCATCTCCATCATTATGAATACCCGATCCTAAACCAATTTCAATGGGAGTGGCAATATGTTTGCAATTGCAAGGTCAAAATGTTTCAATAATGTTTCAATGTTTTTCTTGACAAAAATCTATTCCCCAATCAACCTACATAAAATAAATGCCCAAATAATGATGTGAATGCCCCAAATTCGACATCTCAAAATATGTATGAAAATCAGCCTTAAATAAAAAATTATGCTTCTCATTAGGACCAAAGAGCATCATATCATCACCATATACATCAATGACTAGAAGTACATTATCTGCACTCTTAACATATAAGGTGCCCCTAGTGGGACTATTCTCATATCTATGTGCTAGCAAGTAGGCATGTATCTTTTCATAAGAAGCATGTGATGCTTGGTTCAATCCATAAAATGCATTTTTTGAACCTACAGAATTTGTTTTCATGCCTTTATGCACAAAACCATGGGGCTGACATACATACATTTCTTCATTCATCATTAAAAAATGTTGTTTTAATTTCCACCTAATATACAATCCAATCATGATGAGCTACAAATGCAGAGATGTTATGACATGAGGTCATTCAACACATGTGAGCAAAGGTCTCATCGAAATCAATGCCCTTGTCTTGAGATACCCTTGGCAATAAGCCTAGGCTTATACCTATGAATTTTTCCGTTGGGCTTATGTTTTACCTTGTATACCCATTTCATGCCAATGGCCTTTTTGTCACGAGGAAAAGCACATAAAGAACAAGTACCATTCTTATTAATAACATTATTTGGATTATGTAGTAGCCATCCAATTTGCTTCATCAAAAGAAAGAATTTCATTCTGATCACAAGTCTAGTGAGAACCATCGCACAATAATCTCATGCAAAAGAAGCATTTTGAGAGCATGGATGAGTACAATATAACAAAGGTGCATCTAATTAGCTATTTATCACCGTCTATGCCAATAATTTTGGCATAGTTTTTGCCTCTTTTGTGTGGGTTCTCTCGTGAAAATGTGCATCATGTAAATTGAAATCATAAATAGAATGATCTTCATTATCATTTGAAACATATAAAGACTCAAAAACAACCTTAATTCTAGGAGCGGCATTTGACCATCCACCTATAGCAAAGTGTTATACACATCCTTTTAGTTGATTGATATCTCCTCAATACACGAAAGTAAGAGTTGAATTGAATCTTTCATAGAAACAACATCATGATTAATGTGAATGTGTTTAGTTTCTTGATGAAATAGATGATAGCCTTTTCTTTCAGGATTCTACCCAACAGAAATACATTTCACTACCATACAATCCAATTTTCTACATTGTTATCCATGCACCAATACATATGCTAGACAAACAAAAACACATAGATAAGAAAAAAATGGCTTGCAACCATGGGAAGCCTTGGACGGAATGATAGAATTTGATGTATTTGGTGGGATACGTTAAGTACATATGTTACACGCAAAGCCTAACTTTCGTCCATAGATCTTGCCATTTCCATGAGAGCTATGTTCTTCCTCTCATCAAATCCATTTTTTTGAGGTGTACAAAAGACTATAAATTGATGTGTCATCCCATTCTCAACTAGAAATGCATTAAAATTAGAAGATATATACTCCTCCCCTTGATCAAAATGGATGAGATTCAGGAGTGAAGAGAGGCCCTTCTTATATGGAGTTGAGGGCATGGAACTCTCAACACCTCCTAGCCTCCATGTGATGACCCTTTTGTATTTAATGTGAAGTATTAGTGACATATGCGATCATTGAATCCATTGTGTTGTTAAATCTAAGGACATATGGTATCCCTAGACATAGGCGTAGATGACATGAGCTCTTCTACCTCATTTCCATTTGTATGGGCATGAGTGCATCTCCATTTGATATCCAAGAGGCACTCCATTTCCATATAATTTCCATTTATATTATATCTTATTGTATTTGGGTACCTTGCCCTTTGCCTCTACCATTCTGTTCATTATTCTTCATGGGGAATCATCCCACATGATGTAGTATGGAGTTTGCCTTCCAAATCTATATAATGAGGGCCTTTTCCTCATTCTATACTTGGTTAGAAGCTTGAAGAGCCTACTCTATGCTCTTGGAAAGCTCATTTCTAATCCATGTGAGCTTACCCATTTCTTGGACTACTCACTTTGAGTCTCTCACACTCTTTCATTTTGTGAGCACACTCTTCCTTTCATTTTGCTTATGCAGGTGTACTATCAACATGGTATCAGAGCACTAGGTGAAGGTCTTGGTGCTTCATTTTGTGGCCCATTCGGTGATGTGGTCGTCGTTGTTTTTGTGGTGGTTCATGCTTTTCATAGAGAGAAACCTTTAGACTTGAAATTATGCTAACGGAGCATTTTGGGTATGAATATTGTGCCCATTTGCCCACCCTCTGACCCCTTTCCATCTATATTTTCCACCCATCTTTCCTACCCTCCCACCCGTGATCTTCCATTTTGGTGGTGCATTGCAACATTTTTTAGTGGTTATAAGCACCCTTTAGAATTCATATCGGCAACATTGTTCACAATTTTCGATGCATCTCAAGTTGTGGAGTGTTTAGAAACACTTTTGTGAAATTTTCGTCATCGATTTTGAAGTGGTTATCAACCTTTTGTGAAGTGTTCACAAACACTTTGGTAGTGTGTTTCATGTTGAATTCTTTCTTAAATGTGACTTTGTGGACCCACATTAGTTTATGTGGCATCTACCACGGCACTTTGTACTTGATCCTTCATTGCACATCAATCATGAGCATGGTCATTTAGCATAGCAATATATATGCCATATTATTGAACCTATAAAGCAACAGGTATGATTTGGAGCCACTTCCATGGCATCTACGCTCTAGGTGTTTGTAGTCATGCATTCCAAATTAATATCTTGAATTAAACAATCTTTGTGTTTATGCAAATCCATCACTCTAGTTGGTATAGATGTATAGTCTCTCTACATCCCACCATCCAAAACATTATTGGTTTGTAAACCATGTCTAAGTTGGACCAAGATCCTTGGAAGAGTCTCATCTTTTGGAAGTAGGATCCAAACTCTAAACCATTCCTCTCCCCCAATTTTTCATTTGAAATGCAAAAACATTCCTTGTTACATTCAAACAATCATCCATGACCAATCATCCTAATTGTGCTAGGTTAGCATCCTCATGAAAAAACACCAAGTAACAAATGGACATTCCAACAAGTCAAATTTATCTCTATCTCGTGAACCTCTAGATTGAAAATTCACCACTTGCTTTGTTTACTCTCTCCATGTCAAGTACTAAAACTCCTAGCCTTATAGAAATTTACCAGATTCTCATTTATTAACTCAAGTGTACTCAATCCAACCTTTATGAATGTTTGATCTCCTTGTTGCCTTTAACAATATAGTTCCACTCCTATTTAGACAACCTAAGGTATAAAATCCCTCTAGACTAATGCTATAAGAATTAGAACCATCTACATCTTTGATCCCTAACTTCTTCCTATAGTAGTGGAGTAATATAGATGTGGTTTCAAAACGTTAAGCTACCAATATAATCCCTATGAGTAAAGTAAGTTCACTTCCATGAAAACAATAATTCACACTTTCTCTTCCATGAATTAGAGAATGTACATAGGCTCTCAAAGTATCTTGCCTTGAGAATGTTTAACAAATGTCCCATTTGAAGGAAATTCTAATGAAGAATGAAGTAAATCAACTCCTTTGTACAACCACATCGCTAATCCTAGAATGAGTATTGGTAATGCAAATCGAATCTATACAACCATTATGTTTGAAGATATTCCAATGGAACTATGAATCCTACCTAATCATAACCATAAGGTATTATTGTGCTAGTCCTCTCCTTTGTTTAAAGAAAGTTTCTTCCGTCTCCCCTAACCATATAAGAAACTTTGAGAGAGAAACTATTTTTCTCTCTTTTTTGTTTTTAATGTATATATGGACTCAACTAGAGTGGATTCCATTGGAAATGATTACGTGAGCACAAGTATCCCAACTTCGTATATAAAATATGTATAATCTCTCTACATCCCACCATCGAAAACGTTCTTGGCTATTGTTTTAAGTACCAAAATTAAGTATTTTCCAACATCCATTCATCCATGGACATCCCAAACTGACTCTCTTGCTACTATTTGAGCCATGTGAGAATTTATCCACTCTCTCTAGTGAAGCCCATTTTAGTAGTGTCTTATTCTTCCTAGTTGGTTTTCATCTTTGAATTATAAATGTGGAACTACTAATCACATATGTCAATTTAATGATTTTTACACTTAATTGTTTTCAAAATACTCCTATGTTGGCATAGTAACAATACCTTACCTTCACTAAATCAAAGATGTATAATACATATCTCTTGAACGTAGCTGAATTTTTACTAAATTTAGGTTTGAAGATAGCCATGTTTCTATTGAAATTCTATATACCTCCTTAAACTTCTCTAAGTTGGAGATAAAACTAGAAACTTTCAATATGGCATACAAACTGTAGAGATATTTCCCTATATGCTTTGAAAGCCTTTCTGAACTCCTCATATGCTTGCAACGAGTTCCATGCATTCCCCCAATTACATAATCCATATTGAAATGTCCCATATTAGTGTGTAAAAGTGTTCATGCATGTTCTCCATGTCATAATCTATTTTTGAATGCCCTATATTAGTGTGAGGACATGTTATAAAAGCATAGGTTCCTAAACAAGCACCAAAAAAATCAAGATCCCATACAAACGAATCTTGTTCAGCCACCCAATTTGGTTGCTTTAAGTGTTTTTATACTAAATTATAGAGAATTTAACGCATATAAATTGATGACAGTATAAGAAGTATCTCAAAGTGAAATCACATCACTTCAATTTTGGAAAATCATGAAACAGTCATCAATGGATAGTCACTTTTGTCCAAATTTACTTGATAGCCAAAAAAGGACTCATAAAGAGCTTTGAAATGAGTTTTCATTCATCCAATCTCCACTCGATTGAGCTATATTCCCATTGGAAGATCGGTGGTTGACACCAGGGCTGCTTCAAGTGAGGTATGAATATAAAATCATGAGGTATTCGAAGCTCCTCATGTCAAGATATTGGGAACATACATGGGTTATCATGAAGTGGCAATTTTTTTTAATTTGATAAAAAGTATGGATTAAATTTCGAGAAAAATACTATCATATCAAATCATGTACTATAATTGAGTGGAATGGCATATCTGCGTATGTACAAAGACCTTCGTCTTTCTTCTCCTATAGCCTCTTCTTCCTTTCGTGCTCTTGTACTACCTAATATTTCTTGTTTTTTCCTGTTATCCTTATCTTATCATGCCCAACATCATGTACTTCTTATTTTCCTTCTTTCTTTTCACCTCCTCACTTTTGCTTCATCTCTTTCCTCCTCCACACCCGAAATTAAATTGAGGCCTCTATTGACCTCTACATAGACATACGAGGGAGGTGAGAGCAAAGACTTTCATGCTAGTTTCCACTTTATTCCTATTCATGCAAATGATCTTTTAGGTGGATATTTGTGATAAAACATGCAATTGAAGGCCAACATGACCAAAAATATCCATTGAATTGTTGGAGTTTGGGGACTTTGGAAGAATAGAAACATCAAAAAAAAGAAGAAGAGGAAGCTTGGAGAATGAAACATTTATGAACATATTACCAAGTGAATGTACAAAGATAAGTGAGATGTTAGTATTATAGGCACATATAGAAGCGAACATAAAAGACTTCCTAGAGAGGGAAAATAGTGCCTCTCCAATCTTAAGTGTATTCACACACGTCATTACGGAATAATATCAATAATAATCCCCCTTCGGATTAATGTATTGAGCAAGGATTTATGTAAGTAAGTGCCAAGCTATGCAGAATGAAATCAAAGCACAAAAGCAAGTAAGTCCAAAGCTTTGCAAAAATCTTCAAACTTCTCCCTAGGGATAACCTTTTTGAAAAGGTCTCCAATATTACCACGTGTGTGCCCATAAGCCAAACTGATCTCTCTATCAAAGAATCTCTCTCTGAAATAAAGATAGTGCACCTGAATGTGCATTACAATCATGGAACACATGTCTCCTTCAACTTCCAATGTGTTTTGGCTATCAAAAAAGATGGCAGTGGAAGAAGTTTACCAACATTCAAATAAACCAAAACGCATATGAGCCACACACACTCAATGGTAGATATGAAAGATTCCCTATACTCAGCCTCATGACTAGAAGTGTTCATACTTGGTTACTTATTTATGAACCAAGATATTCATGTCCTACCAAGCATGAAGTAGTAACCATAAGTGAACACGCCCATGTCAATGTGATATGCCCAATCTGAGTTAGAAAAGGCATGAATTATGGCAAGAATGAACCCCCTTGGGATAAGACAATCCAAGCACCCAAGTACCACTCAAGAAGAAAAATATGTGCTTAACTATTTGCCAATGCTTGACACATAGGCAATGCATAAGCTTGCACATCTCAGAGACTGAATATTGTTCCAACTTATGCATATGTAAATTAAGCATCCAATAGCTTGGTGATATACAACACCATTACATGCATCTCCATCATTATGAAGACGCAATCCTAGACCTATTTCCATGTGAGTGGCAATAGGTTTGTAGTTTGCAAGGCGAAAATGTTGGAACCATGTGCCAATATTTTTTCTTGACACAAAGCTATCCCCCCATAAACTCGCATACATTGAATGCCCAAATAATGATGCAAATGCCCCAAAACTGACATCTCAAAAGAGGCATGCAAATCAGCCTCAAATTCAAAATTATGCTTCTCATTAGGACCTATGACAAACATATTATCAACATACACAACAATGATTAGAAGTACTTCATCTACACTCTTAACATATAAGGTGCTCTTAGTTTGACAATTCTCATATCTATGTGCTAGCAAGTAGGAATGTATCTTTTCATATGAAGCATGTAGTGCTTGCATAAATCCATAGAATGCCTTTTTTCAACCTACACACTTTGTTTTCATGCATTTATGCACAAAATCACAAGGATGAGATACATACATTTCTTCATTCATCATTCAAAAATGTTGCTTGAATGTCCAACTAATATACACTCCAACCATGAGGAGACACAAGTGCAAAGATGTTATGAATGGTGATCATTCCACAGATGGGAGCAAAGGTCCAATCAAAATCAATGCCCTTGTCTTGAGCACAACCTTTCGTAATAAGCCTAGCCTTATACCTATGCATTTTTCCATTAGTCTTATGTTTCAAATTGTACAACCGTTTCATGCCAACCGCCTTTTCTATGAAGGAAAAGAAGAAAAAGAACAAGTACCATTCTTCATAATAACATCATTTGGATTGTCTGGCAGCCATCAAAATTCTGAATTTTTTGCTACATCAAAAGAAAGAGTTGGGTTCTCATTCACAAGGCTAGAGATAGCCATTGCAAAAGAAGCATTATGAGAGCCTGGACAAGTACAACATAGCAAAGGTGCATCTAACTAATTATCTCTCTAAGTCTATACCATCCATTTTCGGGAATATTGTTTGCCTCTTTTATGTGGGTTCTCTCATGAAATTTTGCATCATGTAAATTGAAATCATAAATAGAATGATCCTTATTATCATTGGAGACATATAAAGACTGAGAAATAACCTTACTACTAGGAGTAGCATCTGACCATCCACCTACAAAAAGACGTAGCAAAGTGTCATACACATCATTTGATTTGATTGATGTCTCCTCAATACATAAAAGTAAGAGTTGAATTGCATATTTCACAAAAAAAACATCATGATTAATGAGAATGTGTTTATTTTGTTGATTATATAGATGAAAACCTTTGCTTTCAGGTCAACGTCCAACAAAAATACATTTTACTACCTTATAATCCAATTTTCTACATTGTTATCTACATACTAATGCATATGCCATACAAGCAAAAACACACTAATAAGCAACAAATGGCTTGCAACCATGTCAAGCCTTGTGTGGATTGATAGTGTTCGATGCTTTGGTGGGATGCCTATTAAGTACATATGTTGAAGAGATAATAGCCAGAAGCTAGGATCTATGTGGTAAAGCCTGACTTTTGACCATACATCTTACCATTGCCATGAGAGGCATGTTATTCCTCTAATAAAATCTATTTTTTTGAGGTGTTTACAACACTATAGATTGATGTTTCATCCCATGCTCAACTAGAAAAGCATTAAATTCAGAAGACATATAATCCTCCCCTTGATCAAAATGAAGGTTGCCCATTCTATATGCTAACACATTTTTGGCCATAACCAAGAATTATTTAAAGCACAAAAACATGTTTGAGTTTTCTTTCAATGGAAAAACCCATGGACATCTAGAAAAACCATCCATTAAATTCATGAAGTATAGGTACTTCCGAAATGAAGCTATTTGCATAGGACCACAAAGATAAATATGAACAAACTACAATTTACACGTAGCTCTAACTAAAGGTCTCTTCAGGAAGGAATAACACTAAATTTTATGCAAAATAAAGCCCTCATAAATATTCTTAGAGGGTGCTTCGTGTTTGGGTAGAGAAGACACTATTTCATAGTTCTATATGCAAAGCAAACTAGAAAAATTCAAATAAATACCAGGAGAGCTTGTGGAACATCCATCTTCATCTAGAATAATCCAAACAATAAAAAACACATTAGAGGAGAGAAAAAGAGAGGTGTCCCTTGGATAAGGTAGATAGACTGCGAGAAACAATGACATCTGTGCACAAAAATAAAATTTGGACTTGTGCCTTGCATTATAAAGAGATAGCACTTGTTTTATACTTGGACAAGTTTCTTTTTCGCCAATCACTAAGACAATAATGCAATTGATAATGATTTCAATTACTAGAAGCATGTTCTTATGGAAACTACAAGCTCATATCCACCAATCCCTCCCTCGAGCTTGATTTATACAAATAGCTCTTTGGGAACTATCCTTTCCTCACAATTAAAATAGGGTGGTACAAATGTATATTTTCCTTTGCATGCACAAAAGAGAGTATTACATGTCTGGATAACCTTCTCTCAACAAAATCATGGATGGTACAAATCCTTCCCTCTAGAAATGATGATGGCACAAAGTGGATGTTTTACAACACATCTTCATAGGTGAATTTGACTTCATATTGTTCTTCATTTGCTTCCTTCGTTGCATTTATGTTGCTTTTCCTTTTGTTGAAAGATCCTTTGTTGTTGTTGTTCTTTTTGTTGTCATTGTTGTTGTTACAAATTCAGCAATACGTTATAGCATGATTGGAACATACTTTTCAAGTTTCAAATTGAAAAAAAGCTTTTGTGAAATGGCTTGTGCAATTACAATGAATGCATTTTGTAATGGTATTTTTTTGTAAATTCATCATGCATTTTTAGCTTATTTTTATGTTGTTGTAGATAATTTAGAACATCCTCTAGTCTAGGAATAGGTTCCTTTTCTTAACGATAATGACAATTTGTGCAAACTTCTTATCAATTGTGGCACTACTTGATCTTCATTTTCAATGGGGCATTGCACATAAGATATTGGTACAAATAATCTTTTGCGTGTTGAAAAGAGTAGGTATATCTTCCCCTTGATAGATGGTCAAAAAATAAAGTTGCATTCTAGAAGCTATTTTGGAGTTTCTAGAAATAGCTTCATAGTTTTTCCTGAGAGAAATCCATGCTTGGTTTGTGATAGCACAATCATCCAAGAAATTTAGATAGTTATAATTAGGAGAGTTGATTAACATTCCAAGTGATTGCTCATCCTTTTCAGTGGAATGTGGTAGCTCTCTTTTATGATCAAGTGTTTCATGCGATGCTAGTGGTTTTGTGGTAGACCAAAATTGTTTGTTTATGAGGTGAACCTTGATTTTGGTTTGCCATGTGTTGAAACCTTGGCCATTAAATTGATCTAGACGTTTTCCACTCATATTGGAGGAGTCTTACCAAAACAGAAAGTGTTGGAAGTTGGTTGTGTGTAACTATAAAAAATATCTCTGACCTTTATCAAATGTCTTGCTTTAATAGGCAATTTCTAGTCTTTTAATATGGATATATTGCAAAAAAACATTAAAAACCTTGTATTCCCTTTGATTATATGAAGTCACGGCAATGTAGAATGATCAGAACTATATGTCCTTGTGGAATTAAATAAATAAGGCTCAAATGTACCTACATGCATTGAAGTTCGCAATAAGAAAATCACATCAATCGAAGTTTACATGCATGAGCATATAAAAACCCTATGAAAAGCGAGATTGCAAGCTCCCAACTAATTTCATGTGTAGAGTTTTGGTAATTGAGATCCAAGAAGAAGTATGCATTGATCTAGTTGTTTGTTCTTACTTCACTTTTGAGCAAAAAGAATCAATCCATGGTCTTCTTTTTTAGTTTTGCATGAAGAAAATGCAGAGTCAAACACTAATATGAAAAACAATATATATGGATGGGGTGCAAGTTTAGATTTATTCTTTTGACAGTATAAATTTCAATACACTAGAGCTCCAATTCACATTCCTAAGATACGCAGTTGTCAACACCCCAATTGTCCCATGTTAGATAAACTCAATACTCCACCCTCAAGTGATCGCAAATGATCCATGGTACTCTAAAATGTAAGGCCCCCATTATGAGGAGAAGTCATTATGAGAGCTAGAACATTTGTGGAACCCTAACTTTCAAGTTATATGTGGTCAATGCATGATCGTTGATGGTAATAGATGAATTTTTGAGAGCCTAGCAATGATGTTAGTTAGGGCATAATCTTTGGAGACATGGGATTTTCATTCAAGGCAAAACTAAAGGGCTTTTTGTGCCACATACCTTAGAACCTTAATGGGGGGAATGTAGACCGTGCGTTGCCCCCTTCTATGGGGTTTAGGAGGCCTATCATCTTGGTCCCAAAGACCAAGAAGGTAGGACTTCTGAGCATGGAAATATTGTCAAGTTATATTCTTTTTGACTATTTTGTCTCTCTCAACTATGGAAATCCCATCGTAAAAGTTATAAGCATTGCCTATGTGAAGCTATACATTGTATTGTGCACTAGTGAGACCTTCATCTAGATTTTGTCTAGATCACCATCTAAATTCCATATTGGGAGTGCATAGGTGGACAACACCATCATTGTAGTTGCATTGTGGTTGGAAAGTGGAGAATTTGAGTTATATATCTCTCACCCTGCATCTCTATTTGTTTGCACTTTTCTCAATTATGTGCGTTTTTCTATTTGAGAAATTGATTTCTCTATCTCTTATTCTACATCTCTCTATGTATGCATTTTTTTATTAAATTTTGTGATATTATTTCTTACATGGTGTTAGAGATCAAGAGATTTGAGTGGCATCTAAGAAGAAACTCTAAGGATTCAATGACAAAGGAGAGCAGATATGAGGTAGTGTGTTATTGTCTATGATTAGGAATCAACATGGTTTTTCAAGAGGAGTAGGTGGAGCACAAGCGAGAGTAGCAATGATGCTCGTCATCCCAACATTGCAGATATGACCACCACCCTTCATGGTGACACATAGCTCTCACCAAAATGGTGTTTTCAAATGTCAGAATAGAACCATTGTAGAGATGGCAAGGTGCATGTTGAAGGGAAAGAGTTTACCAAATCAATCTTGGACATAAGTTGTCAATGTTGGTCTCTAAATCTTGAATCAAATTTAATCCAACACACTTGATCATAATACTCCACGAGAGGCCTACGTTGGTAAAAAGCCATTTGTTTCCCATATCAAAGTATTCGGAAGTGAATGTCATGTACATGTTCTAAATAAGGATAAAAACAAGATTCAACCAAAACTCATCAAATGTATCTTGTTAGGGTAGGATAAAAAGGTTTTATAGATTTATGACCTTGAGGCTAAGAAGATCATGGAGAGCTATGATTTGGAATTTAAGGAGGAGCAACCACATGCAATCAAGGAGGAAAATGGAACTTCACTTTATCATGAGGTCAAGGAGAAATCCATTATCAACCTGGCCCAAGAGCTATCCCTTCTACAAGAGAGGGAAACAATAGCTTGAAATGATCACTTTGAAATTCATCAACCTATTGTTGTTGAAAATTAAGTCTCAACCATAGAAACAGACTCATCCATGAGTTTTTCAATTCAAATAATCATAGATGAGGACCCAAAGTCATGGAATCAACTTAGAAGCTCCACAAAAAACAAGCAAATTCAAATTTCCTCACTTACCCATAAAAATGTGCACCTACACTAATTGATGGGTGGTTATCTAGATTCTATGAGAAGTAAAACTTATATATAAGCATAGTTTTGCCTTTATTTCTTCACTTTTATGAGTTCCAAGAGTTTCCCGCTTAGGTTAGTGAAGTATTGAACTCCTAAAAATAGCCCCCTTGCTTGCTTTTCTCGTTTTCTCAAGATTTTTCTCTTCTTTATCTAGAGGTGTAGTTGGGCTTTCACAATTCTATTTGTATGAGATTGGAGAACATTATTTGTCTCTTATTTAGTCATTTTTGTTAATTTCAAGCTTCATTTTTTCTTTCGTGTAGTGCACCACAATTTTTCAATTTTTCAAGTCTTTCTATTGAGTGAATTGTGATAAATTTCCATGTTTGTGAACCTATCTCTTTGCACATAGGCAAAGAGTGTTGTAGATAGATAACCTATATTGGAGTGGAAGATTCTCCCTTATTCAACTTCCATTTTGCTTGTTTGAAAGCTTTTAAGATAGCTCTAATCATCTGGTCTAAATCTGAAACTTTCCATTTTGTGTATCTCTACAGTTGCACAGAAAAATCCAAAATAGTGACCATATATCACTCTCTGGGCCTAATGGAGGGTAGACATCTTTTATAGCTGCATTGGGGTGTTAGAATGTTCCCCTGTCAAGGGTATCATAGCAATTTTGAGGCTTAGAGACATTAGTGGACATCATGTTGAAGAATTGGAGTGATCAAGCCAACTCATGGAAGAAAAAGGAGGATTTATCAAAGCAAGAAGACATCAAAAGGGGGGTACATCAATCTACACCTCATTTAATCAAAGATTAGCTAGAGAGAAGCTATCAAAAGGTAATATAAACACCTTGTAAAACATAAATACACTTACCTTGTAAAACATAAATACACTTGAGAAGAAGCTAGAGGAGCATGTTTGAGCTTAATCTAGCTGAGTATAGTGTATAAATAGAGAAGTTAGAGAAAGGAAATTATCAACGATGGAAATTTAATATTAGCAACTACCTTATGGGCAAAGGATTGAGGGGATTAGTTAGTGGAACATAGCCAAAGACTCATGTACATGATCCATCATACTCATTATATCCCAACACATAAGCAATATAAGGATATCGCATATACAAGACTTTAGCACATACACGAATGTTTGGGAGACCTATACTCTTCATTGACCAAGGAAACGAATACTCAGATCAAGAATGAGATAAATAACCCTCAAAAAGCACGAAGCACTTGTTGGAACACATAGATGTTCATTACCACTTCATCATAGAGAATCTCATGGCAAAGGAGATTGACATTTCTTTTGTTCCAACTGAAAAGCAAGTAACAGATATGATGATGAAGGCATTTGATGGAATAAAGCTTTGTAGATTCAAAGCTATGGCAGGTATTCACTTAGCAAAGAATGAAGACTCAAGCATAATTTAGCTTGAGGGGGATCTGTTGGAACATCAAGCTTACACTATTCTTGAGGTGGATTTGATCTACATCAAAAACTATCACTTGGATTACAACAAAAGAATATCCGTTGGAGAGTTCTTTTACCTATGTTCATTTACTGTATTTTCTTGAGAGATTTTTTATGGTTCATTTACCGTTGTAAAAGACTCGAGATTTACACATGTAAAAGTAGAAAAAGAGATCCCAAATCCCACGAATTTGTGGTGGTTGAATTGTAATCAATCAAGCATTCAATCACCTAAAAGTAGATCAAACTAAATCTTCACTTTTCCTACATTGTAGGAAAGTGAATTGATTTCCTCCAACAACCATTCCCACCTTCATTTGAATTCAAATTCCACTTGTAGAAGTCATGGAACACTCCTAGAGTCTATATAAAGACTTCAAATCAATTTTACAATACATGGAAGCAATATACATACACTTGTGACCATCATTGTCTTGCTCCTTCAATTTTCTGCATCATCTTTTTCGCCAACAGTAATCTTGCAGAGGCTGCTACTCTCTCTTCAGAGCTCCAAATTTGATGAAAAATGCCTCATTGAAAAGCTATTAGTGTCTAGTTTATGCATGTAAAGCTGCATAGTAGTTCATTTAGTAGATTGGGAGGAATCTTAGTTTCTCTGTCTTGGGGTCAATCTCTAGGTATTCCTGAAAAATAGGAAGTACCACCGTTGCGTGTGTGATTCATTCCTATAGCATATTTTGCTTATTCCTTATACTTTTGTGCATTATATACACTAAACCCTATTTTTATCACTCCCATGAAAGGATGTTTTCTAATTGTAATCACGCTAGTCGCTATGGGCATTTGAAGTTCATTGTCTCTTCCATAGATAGTAAGTTTTTTGAGCTAGTCGACGTGCGAACCTTCCTGTTTTGTATCAAATCCTTGTCCTTGATGCTTCAAAGTACATAGTGCATTTCTTTGCACTCATCTCATGCCTATAAGGTCTATTTGAGTCTCCATAAGCTGAAGGGCTAGTCTTGTATGGTTGGCTAGACCAAACTTCGTTGCTTCGAAATGCACTTTTCTACCTCCTAAAAGCTTCTCCAAGGTCTTTCAGCACTAAAATTAATGAATAAATTTTCAAGTTTAAGGAGCTTGCACATGCCTTAGGATTAATTGGGAGCCCAATTGAAGATGAAGATCTTGTTGTTCATGCTCTCAATGGCATGAGAGAGGATGGAGGGTAGAAAGGATTCACCACATCAATGTATATGAGGGATTCCCAAATAGAATTTGATCAATTAGTCACATTGATATTGATGGAGGAGATGAAACCAAGGAGATTCACAATTAAAAGATGGTCAATCCCAAGTTTTCTATGTAGGTAGGGGCAAAGGCAAAAGAGGCCGACAAAGTTCCCAAATTAGAGGAAGAGGAAGGTAAAAATCAAGCTCAAAGAACCAAGAAGGCTCTCACCAAACCTATGGGTCAAGAGGAATAAGAAAACGCAGAGGAATAGGTGGAAGAGCACACGGAAGAGAAGCATCAAATGGAGAATGCTACAATTATCGAAACCAGACCACTTTTCAATAGATTATTGGTCCAAAGTAGTAGGCAATTGAGGATACAAAATGGACCAAGGTAGACCTTCTAGTACTGCAACAAATTCAAAATATTTGAACTTGCTTATGATGTAGGATTCAAGTGAAAGAGTCAATTCAAATTTGACATGGTACATAGACAATGGTTGTAACAACTATATGAGTTGCAATAAAGATGTTTTCTTTAATTTACACTAACCAACCGCTCATGGGCATGGAGAGACAAGAGATGAAACTAAGCACAAGATTACACATGTGGGAGATGTTCCATTGAATGGATCCAAAAGCTCCACGATGTTGAAGAATGTGTTGCAGGTGCCAACCATCACCAAGAACTTGGTTTTAGTAGGTCAAATGGTTGAAAGAGTTTACGAGGTGGGTTCAATGATAAAAGAGACCCATGAAAAACCACAAGATCATAGAAGACATCAAGAAGCAAGGAAGACTCTTCACCACAGAGTTAAAGCCATCAACCCCACACATTGTCTACGTGTCAATTGGAAATAAAAAGATTTCATAGATTGACTTGTGGCATATAAGAACTGGCCACATCAGCTTAGAAAGGATGAAGGAAAATGTAAAGGAATGTTCTGGTGAGTGTTCTACTTGATCTTGCATCTCAAAATATGCAATATTTGTGCCATGCTTGTCAACTAGGGAAACAAAGTAGATTTTCCATTCAAGAAGGGAGCGCACATGAACAATGAAGTGTTGAATCTCATACATAAAGATGTATGGGGACCTACAAGGGAGCCATCCATTGGAGGTAATAGATATTTTGCCAGATTTATAGATGATCATTCAAGGTTTGTTTGGATATATTGCATGAAGAAAGAGTTAGAGGAGGTTTAAAAACCAATTGGAGAAGGAGACAAGGAAGTATACAAATATGCTCATATTGGATATAGGAGGAGAGCATTTTTAAAATGAATTTTCAGATTTTCTACATGAACATGGCATCAAAAGGAAATTCACTTGCAAGTATATACCTCGAGAAAATGGGGTGGTAGAGAAGAAGAACAGATGAATGTTCCTAATTCTGGCATGATACAACAAATACAACCATATACATTATGAAGTACATGATGTCACACCTTATGAAGCTTGCTGTGGTAAGAAACCCAATCTCTCACATCTGAAAGTATTTGATTGTTCACATACCTCAAGAAGTGTGACACAAGTTAGACCCAACGGCAAATAAATGTATATTTCTTTGATATTCCTTCAAGCCAAGGAGTTTTATATATTATAAACCTAGCACAAAAGATCTTAAGGTCTTTAAGGATGTGGTATTTGATTATTTGATGCCTTATTCTCGTAGCAAAGAATGTGTTAGAGGTTGAAGATGCATATGAAGCTAAAAAGAAGTTCAAAGAGCAACAATAAAGAATGGATATGAGTAATCCAACCACTTCAAGCACACCATCAAAAGAAAGTACAACATCAGCTTGAAAAGGACATACAATTCATGAAGTTTGTTCAAGTGAAGGAAGCAAAAAAGGAAACAAAAAGGCAAATAATGATGACCATCAATGGATAGACATGGACTCTTACAGGTGATGAAGATGTGGAGAAATTAGGAACTCCACGATTAGAAATGGAGATGAAGATGGGTAGACATGGACTCTACAAGGGAGAAGATGTGAAGAAATATGAAGTTAGAAATTAGAGCATCCAAACAAAGAAGGAGGAGATTCCTACCACCTAATGGTGTAGTAAGGTCCTCTTATAGCGTCAAATACCATCTTTAAAGGTTCATTTATGATCCATTCAATGCAAGTGACTATGCCTACATGAGTCAAGTTAATGGCCGAGGTCCTAGAAACTTGGGAAAAGCAAGTACGCGTGTTGAAAAATGAAAACAAGGAAAGGAAAAGAGTAAACAAAAGCTGGAGGCAGAATCTTGTGAAGCCAGAGAGTGAAAACGTGGTCTGGGACTTGAGATCCGGCTTGATGGTAGCCGACTGCTTTGGAATTGCGATCGAAGAAGAGCTCTCAAGAGACGAGGATGACCTGATGAGGAGAGTCGAACGAATGGAGCATGAAATTGAAAAGGTACAAAGCATAATCCATCGATACAGTGATCAAGCGGGTAAGGCATGTGACGAGTTCCACCTAGAGTTAGAAGGGATGAAAAGTGCCCAAGCGGAGAGTGATGAGAAAATGAGACGTGTAGAGAAAGAGAATGCAAAGCTGAGTAGCAAGCTTGGTAGGTGGATGAATCGGAAAGACGATGTGATGCGAGGACAAATAGAGGACCCAAAAGTAGGAAAATTGGAGGAAGAGCTGAAAGCGGTGTTGGATAGGTTGGATGCGTTCGGAACAGAGTTAGAAAGGACGAGGAATGAATTGTCGAAGAAGGTAGATGACCTGGATGAAGAAAATATGAGTAGAATCGGGGAGGAGAGGTCGATTCGAGAAGAGGTTGAAAAGTTGTCTGGCCAAGTCGAGAGGAGCGAGGAGGTTCCTTTGGAAATAGAAAGAAAGATGAGCCATTTAGAAGAGGAGAAGAAGAAAATGTGGGTTCGGTTCCATCAAGTGGATGATGAGATTTTTCGACTCCAAGGCAGTGATGAGCGAAAAGAAGAAGGGATAAGGGATTTAGCTTTGAAGCTCGAGGCATTAAGAGGTGTAGTAATGAATGGTGGCCTTCCAGACCGTATCGCCTGGCTAGAGGACAATATCAGCAAGCTGTCGAATCATGTGGAATCTCTGCGAGGCAGAGGTTGGAGATGAAAAAATAGACGAGGCAATGGATGTTGGTGAGGATGGCTTGGGTCTGATTAGGGTTTGCTTTGTGGATTGCGAGTCAGAGATGTGAGGACGGGTGGACCAAGTGTGTTGTACACTTAGGAACTAAAGTGACACTTTTTGAGGTTTCAGGTCGACGAAGTGGTTAGTATGTGCGGGTTTTGCGAGGACGAGTTGACCATGGCATTAGTGCTGGATTTTGGCTTGAGTGGTAGCAGAGAGGAGATATGTCTCATCGGGATGTCCATGAGGGGAGTTTATGTGTGTGTGTCGTGATTGGTTGGGTTGGGAAAAGATCCTTTCTTTTGTCTCCTAATTCTCGAGATGCGGGAATGAAAAGAAAATGAGAAAAATATATGTTTGTGTACGTGTGAGTGTGGCTACGCGCCTATGTGGGCCGATAGGTGGGTGGATCCACTTTGGCCGGGTGGTCAAAGCCACGAACCAACGTCGGTTTCGCATAGGGCTAGCTGTCTGTGTGTCGCGCGCTTCGTTGGGTTGGTAGATGGGTGGAATAAACTCGATCGGGTGGTCGAGTCCACGAGTCGCATCTAGCTTCGGCGTAGGCCGGCAAGTGTGAGTAAATATGTGAAAAAAAAATGATGAAAAGAAAAAATGTGGAAAAAATGAATGAGAAGAATTCCTCGCTTGAGGGGGGACATAAGAAAGGTGAGAGAGCATGATGCTCGGATGGGAATATCTGTGTTTGTGTTGTGGGGATATGGTTATGTGTGGGCTCCCGATGAAACATGTCAAATTGAAGCTTAAGCTCGGCTAGGGTTTTGGTTGCGATGTGTCTATGGAAAGCTTGGACTTGAGGAATCCAATTGTGCTAGTTGCATTGTTTGTCTGCAAACCTTCCGGAAGTGTTCAGTTTGGCTCTTAGGTGGTATGACAACTTGAGAAGTCCTGAATCGCGTTGATGATGAGTGGTCCTGTCGAGGTGAGCTCGTGTTAGGCTTGAGTGGTCTTTGCCGTGTGTCCATCAATTTAGGAGAGGTGGCGGCGACCAAGTATAGGATCTGATTGATGAACAAAAGAGCACAAAGTAGATGAAAAGGTAAGTGGGAAAAGAAAACCCTAGGTGGGAAGGAAATGGGAAATTGGCAAGAGAACTCCGTTAGAAATGAGACAAAGGGATCAGCAAAACAATCGTGTGACCGGGAAAAGTATCGAAAACAGAACTCGGAAATGGTTTTTGATGGTGTGTGTAGAAAGTGTGTTGATATGTGGAGTAGAGATTCATGACGTGTTGAACGAACAGTCTAGAAGAGTGACGAGAGGGAATGTGGATGGGCTTTTTGCTTGCATGTGTGTTGTTCGTGACGAGACTGCATGTGTGACGCGGATCATGATGTGTGTGCTGAGTATATATGTGTGATGTGGATGAAGGATATAATTGTCTTTTCATTTTGGTTGTACATATTGTGATTTGATGAAGAAAGGTTCTAATGTTTTAATGAAGTTTGCAGACAGGTGGACATGTCGATGAAGATGCGAGAAGATGGACAAAGATGGTAAGTGGAATGATTGGATTTTGGTACTGACCAACGATTGTATGAGGGTGATTGCAGGTGCTACATTGAGGAAGAAGAGTATGGTCATGCAAGGTAAAGATTTGTATTTGATTGAGTGATCAGCACATGTTGGATGATTTGAGCGCAGGAACAATTTGGCTCGTCGAGGACGACTTCGCAAATAAGAAGAGGGGAGTATGTTAGCCCACAAAATGGTTGGTTTTTATGCACTAATATGTTTGTATTTGGCAGGGGAATTTGTTTGATTTCAGGTACTTGAAGAATGAATTTGATGATTGACGAGAAGCATGTGGAGATATTGATTGCAGGGATGTGGAGAAAAGGGATTGAGCATGGAGGAGCTGTAGATGGAAAAGATGGTGGTAGAATTTTGGGTGCTTGGGAAGTTGACATGAGAGGAAGAAGAAATAAGAGAATTGTTTCTTGATTATGTTGGTCGACATTGTTGCTGGGGGCGCTCTCCAGCAAGGACATGAAGGATAGTCAAGGTTGAGGATTGCAACTCATATATTGGAACAGCATTGATTGATATGTATGCCAAATGTCACATGCCGATCATGGCTCAAGAAGTTTTTGATATGCTTCCAGCTCGAGATATAGTTTCATGGACAGCTTTGATTGCGGGCTTCGCAAAACATGATCTTGGAATGGAGGCATTGAGGTGTTTTGACTGCTTGCAGGATGATGGGTTTCATCCTAATGCTGTTACATATGTTTGTACTCTAAACGCATGTGGTAATATCAAAGCATTACAGAAGGGCATAGAAATTCATGCAAAGATAGAGAAAGATGGGATGTTGGGGACGAATCTTGCTGTTGGAAATGCATTGATAGACATGTATGTCAAGTGTGGCTTGATCAGCAAAGCACACGAAGTCTTCAATAGGCTTCCGAATCAAGATGTTGTGTCATGGACTGCCCTAATTGCAGGATATGCCAAACATGGGAATGCCATGCTTGCTCTCAAATGTCTTGATGAAATGCAACTCAAAGGTGTGGCCCCGAATGCCGTCACTTATGTTTGCTGCTTGATAGCATGTGGAAGAATTGGAGACGTGGAAAAGGGGAAGGAAATACATGAAGAGATTGTTAGCAAGGGCTTATTAGAGACCCTTGCTCTTGGCAATGCTTTAGTGGACATGTATGCGAATTGTGGTTTTCTTAAAAGAGCATTAGAAGTGTTTGACATTCTTTCCAAGAGGGATGTTATTTCCTGGAATGCTCTCATGTCTGGTTATGTCAAATATGAGTATGGCATTAAAGCACTTAACTGCCTTGCACAAATGCAGATAGAAGGTGTCAATCCAGATTTTAGCACTCTTGTTTTGTGGCTTGAAAAGCGCCGAGGGACAGATAAGGGGGGATGCTCTCGCTTTTGGAGTCCTCTTCAATTTTTGAGGGTGGGCTACAACTCGCGTGGAAGAGAGACCAGAACGAGGAAGGGCCTGGGCGGCAGCACCTGTGAAGAAGATAGGCTTCGAAAGGACACTAATCCCTAGGGGAGTCGACATCTAGTAGGGGGAGAGAGGCCTATCGAGGAGATAGAAGGTGGTTCTCAGAAGCTCGTAAGGAGCGGAGGCTTTCATAAGATCGGGCTCTCATATTGGCGGTGCAAAAAGAGGTAGGAAATGTTCTTATTTACAGTCCAGATGAAACACCACAAGGATCCCACATTTTTGTATGTGCTCATGCATTTCATGATATGCGATGAGGTGTTTGTGGAACTACTCTGATCGATACTTTCGAGGGCCGTGGTTGCTCGCATACGGAGGGGGGAAATCTTCTTTCTGTTGATCCAAATCAGCTCCGCTGTGAGCACGTGTGAGAGAAGAGGCCCTCAGATCGATCTTGGAAGGCCTAGAGTTTTGCTACAAACGGGGGAGAAAAAGCATCGACCTAATGGAGGGAATACAAGAAGGGTTCCGCCTACTGCTACGGTCGTTGATCTGTGTTCAAGGAGTGAAAAAGGATTTACGAATGCTTTAAAAGAGAGCTGCATAACAGGAGGACAAAGTAGAGAACAGTGCATCTTTCTCGAGGAGCTGTTCAATTCAACGTTGCAGATTAAAGCCCAAAAAATTTGTCGCCAGCATTGATCTGTTGGCTCTCTAAGGGGGCAGTGCTTCTTGTCCATACGGGTTTTGTTTTCTCAAAAAAAGGAGAACACGGAATCATTCTCTTGGGGGGAAAGATGGTCTCTGTCAGGTGTGAGGAAAAAAAAAAACTTTTTCTCTGGTAATTGCTCAGAACCAGCCGGGGAATCAGACAGTCTTTTGTTGTTGATTGTTTCATCATTTGATACATATGTACAAGGCGGCAGAAGGGTTTGTCTAATAAGGCGACAATGCTGAGTGAAGTATGTCTGATGGGAAATGACTTTGGATGCATACATGAAGAATATGCTTTTGGTGTTTCTCGGGGTTTTGTGTGCTCAGATAATATGGAGGGAAGATAGACGTCAATTGTTGCAGAGCGATAGGGAAGAGCAAAAGTGATGAAAGGTGGACAAGGAAGTATGAGGACTTAATCTGAACAGAAAAGGATGATGGAGGCTAGGTCTTCTAGATAAGTATATACAAGGCAATCTCTGAATTCAGCGGATCAAAGAAGGAGGAATGGTCAAATCTTTAGCCCAGTTTGTATGTGTTTCACAAAGGTTTGCTGCTAGCTGACATTGATCCCGATGAAGAACTAATTACAGAGATAATCAGGAAGAAATGGACAGAAACATAATTTTGTTGTTGCAGACCAAAGTGTGTAAGCACGCAGAGAGAGAAGGAGAAGCTTGGGGTAGCTCCACACAGACAGAGAAGATAACTTGGAAGGATAGTTTCGCCTTGTTGTTGAAAGATCTATTCGTCTGCTGATGCTAGTTTTGAATCACGCCAGAAGAAAGCACAACACCCGGGTGTTGACAATAACTATCGGACTTTTAGCCAATTGTCATATCTGAAGTTTGAAAGCTGATAGATATTGAGAGATTTTCTTTGCCGAATGCTGAAGTTGAAGGGAGATGAGAGCAATGGGAGAAGGAATGCTTTGAAGTTAAGTGACAATGAGTTTTGTTCAATTGTTAAATTCATTGCAGGTTTCTGTACTGAACTTTTGTCAATATCCCTTCTTTTTCCGACTTGCGTCAAAGCATGAGGTTCGTGTGTTAATGGGAATCGAAGAAGAATTTAAACATAAAAGAGTTTTAAGCATATCGTGATGTGTAGATTCGTAATGACTGAGGCTAATGATCTCCTTCTTTACCTTGTGATGTATATCGCTGAAGTAAATACTTGGCTAGCATCAATTTGCTTAGCGAAACCTCCCTTATTCCCAAACTCTTGAATACGAAATAAAAAGATGATGTAGAAGATCTAGCAACATGCGAATGTAAACTTATTTCCCAGAACGTTTTGGATCTTGGATAAGTTGATTTCAGAAAAGGTTTCGTATAGAAAATTATCAATTGCGTTGAACTTCTTTTTATCACTTGAGTTTGATGTGAGAGAGAGATGTGAGAGAGGACGGATAAGAGAGAGAGAGGGAGAGAGTAGCGTGAGAGAAAGAGAGGGAAGGAGAGTGTGTGTGAGTAAGTACAGTGGTGAGTGCGTGTGTGTGTGTGTGCGTGTAAGAGAGTGTGTTTGTAAAGAAGAAAGGAAGAAAAAGAGTGGAGAAGAGAAGTGAGGGAGGAAAATAGGAAGAAAGAGAGTAAAGAAGGGAATAAAGGAAAAGAGAGAGGAAGAGAAAAAGAGGGAGAGTGGGAAAGAAATAGAGAAAAGAGGTGAAAGAGAGTAAAAGCGTGGGTGGAAATGCACAAGTGTGTACACTATGGATGTGAGTAGGGATGTATATGAACTTGGAAGCGAGTAGTGAGGCAAAGGATAGGATGCCATATGTGTGCATGTGGGTGAGTGAACCGAAGGAACCAAGAGTAGGAAAGAGAATAGGAAATGTGAATTAGTCAGAAAGAGAGTGCATGTGCGAGAAAAAGTTTGGGATACATTCAAGTATGACTTATTGACTTAAACAAGAGGAATGGACCGATTCTGAGTGATTAAGATAAAGTGTAAGCATATATCGACATTTCCCCTTGAGGAGTTAGGAGCCAAACATTTTGGTGCGTTTGCCGGGAACATATGCGCTAGTGCATAGACATAGGAAGAATCCATTGTGCGATAATTGTGGGCTCTAGGTAATCCAAGTAAACCGATTCCGAGGGATTTGAACAAAATAAAGTCTCGTATAATCACTTTTTCCGTGGGCTTAAGAGCCATATTAGAGGATCACTAGCAAAATGTTACCATGCTAGGAAAGAAGATGATCTCATGGATGTCAAAGGGACAACCAATAGTGGCTCTCTCCTCAATCAAAGTTGAGTAAGGAGGCTTAACAAGTCTCATGTGAGATATTGTGGGTCAAGAAATTGTCTTTGATCCACCAGTTCTACAAGTGGACCAATCAAAAAGGAGGAACCAAACTCATGGAATCAAGTTACTAGGTCCAACAAAATCAATCAAATTCAAAATTCCTCAACTACCCACCAAAACATGTACCTAGAATTATTGGTGGGTGGCTAGCTAGATTCTAAGAAAAGTAAAACTTTTATATAAGCATAATTTTACCTTTTTTTCCTGATGTGTATGAGTTCCATGAGTTTCCTACTTAGTTTAGTGAATTAATAAACTCAAAAAAGAAGCCCCCTTGCTTGCTTATCTCCTTTTCTCATGTCTTTACTCCTCTCTACCTAGAGATGTAGTTAGGTTTTCACAATTTTGTTTGTATTAGGTTATAGAGCACTATTTTCTCTCTTATTGTAGACATTTTTATTCATTTCAACATTCATTTGGTATCTCATATAGTTCTCCAAAGTTTCTCGAAGTTTTAAGTATTTGTACTTTGTGAATTATGAGAAACTGCCAAGTATGTCAACCTATATCTCTATAAATAGACAAAGTTTGTTGTAGATAGATATCTTGTCTTGAAGTAGATGCTTTGCCCGACTAAAAAAATATTTTTTATTGATTCAAAGTCTTTTGGATAGATCTTGAGGTCTAGTTTAAGTCTGCAAAATTTCATTTTGAGTCCTTTTATAGATGAACAAATAAGTCTAGAATAGTGAGCATATATCATTGTATGTGGGTCTAGTGGACGGCAACCATCTTCCATATCTACATTGGGGTGTTAGAACCAAGGTGATCATAGATAATAGAGAAGTAGATATGGGCAACCACCCATATTGTAATTATTGCATTGATGGATGAGCACATCCAATAACAAGCAAAGGAATAAGCAAATGTGGAAGAGACACTCCATGATCCCAATTGGTGGACTACTATGCAAATAGAATGTGAGAATATAATGAAGAATGGAATTTGAGAGCTAGTGGATCAACCCCCTAAGCACAAAGTCATTAGCATCAAGTGGGTCTAGAAGCTAAAGTACAAGGGTGATGGTTCTTTGTAGAATCACAAACCAAGCTTTTTTGCATAGGGCTACTGACAAGACAAAGTGATTGGATTTTAGTAATCATTTGCACCAACTATAAGGATGACTACTATTTGTCTCGTAGTAATTGTGGTTGCACATAAATGATGGCCTCTCTTTCACATGGATTTCACATCGAAATTCCTCAATGGAGACCTCAAGGAGAAAGTATATTTGTCTTAACCACTAGGATTTGATGCTTCCTAGTCGGATAGAAAGGTATGTAAGTTGAAAAAGTGATTATATGGGCTTAAACAAGCCCCTAGAGCATGGTACTAATAGATGGATAAGAATCTCTTGGATCTAGCTTTCAAAAGATATACTTCTAATGTTCGATTGTATGTTCTAAAGAGAGGAGGGAAGAAAATTATGATTGAAGTCTATGTAGATGACCTTCTCATCACAAGAAATGATGATGCTCTTCTTCAATAAACAAAAAAGGACCTGAATTTAAAATTTGAAATGAAAAACATAGGCTAAATGCATTACTACTTAGGCCTTGAAGTGTGAAGGAACCAAGGAAGATTTTCATCCATGAAAAAGAGTATGCAACACAGATTTTCAAGCCATTTGACTTGGAGGATCACAAGGAGATTTCTATGCTATGGAGGTCAATGCAAAATTATCTGATACTTCACCTAAAATGGATATTGGAAGATATAAGAAACTAGTTGTAAGTATCATCTACTTATGCAATAGTAGACCAAATATCTCCTATCTTGTTGGAGTAGTAAGCAAGTCTCAAATATACCTTGTCAAACTCATTGGAATGCAAGTATGCAGATATTCAAGTATGAGAATGGAACCATTGATTTTGGTATTCTCTATGAGGAATGATATTCTTTGGTTGTATATTATGATTCAAATTGGGTATAAGATATTGATACCAGAAAATCAGCTTCTCGATATTTATATTCTTTAGAATGTAGGATTTTCTCTTGGATATAGAAGAAGCAACCCAATGTAGCATTGTCTTCTATTGAATTTGAGTACAAAGCGGCATGTGTTGTAGCATCTTAAGAAATATGGTGGAGGATGATCCTATGTCACATAGGAATATAGCTTTGGGAACTATATAGATGCTTGGGTGATGCTCAAAACCCACTATACACATCGTTGCCAATCCGTAATCCAAGCACATATTTTGTTATACAAAATCACAGTTTCATAAAAAGAACGAGAAAATCAAGATCCTCTATAAGTTAATCATGTCTGGTTGCACAACTTGGATGATTTTGAAACTTTTCCAAGAACCTATAGTTCATTATATTTTAAAGCAGATGGACAAGGTTCAAGTTAATGATAAGATTATTAAACAACCTTGGGGATAGTATTTTTCTTAAAGAATCTTTAGAGCCTTCTAGAAGCACCCACTCAGGTTAACAGAGAGTAGGCTAAGACCGAACTTCCTTTATTTGAAAAAAAAGTTAACATGATCTAACTTGAATTCAACAAGACTTAACTCAAGTGATGAGTACACTTGCCACTAACGAATGCAAGTGAAAGATGATAAATTAATGGTGGAGATTGCACATGCATATGTGGACTCTAGTTACTCTAGACTTGGAGTTTATCCCATAAACTATATTATGGTAGGTTGTGTGACGAGTCATAGGACATTCCCTCGAGCATCGAGACTAGGTCCTTGGAACACAATATAACCATCAAGACGAATCTTATATGAGCAAAAATGTCTTCCTAAAGTGAAATGTCATCAATTTTATCTTAAAGATCACCAAATAGTCACTAACACACAATCGTTGTGCTTACTAGTAGTAGAAAAACTTTCAAAAAGTGCATTTTTTCTCAGTTTAATAAGCCTCACAAATCTCTTCTAATAATCGTTTATTAGATCCAATTCTAACTCTCGGGCTGAGAGATATGCCCGCCAAAAGGTAGGTAGTTACCATAAACATATGTATAATAACCTTGATATTTTTCTCCTTGTGGCCTCATTCTTTCTTTTGTGCTCTCATATTCCCTCATCTTTCTTCTCATTCCTCTCTTCTTTCCATCCTCATGGGAGCTTTCATATAATTCTTTGTCTCCCTTCCTTCTTTTCACCTCCTTTATTTCCTTTTGTTTTTGGTTGTCCCATAGCCAAACATAATTTCAGACTTCTATTGGTATTTTCATAGAAACAAGAGGAAGCTAAGAGGAAAGTTTTTCTTCTTGAAGTTTTTTCTCTTTTCTTCCTTTTTTCGCCCATGCAAAAGATCTTAATAGTGGATACCTATGATGCAACATGTAATGTGAAGACCAAGTGGGAAAGAAAAAACTAGTTGAAGGATCCATTAGTGAGGAATCTCTTCTATAGTTAGGTGTACCATGCCTTGTTCAAGTGCTCGTGCAGACCTTTGGACCTAGTTTTATAACCTTCTTTTTCCAATCCTCTTGAATTTCTTACGTTGACTATATTAGGCCCACCATTGGTGCACTCGACCACTATGGAACTTCCATGAGGTGGAAGAGATGCATAGGCACTATCCTTCATTGTTTTATTTGCTCATTGTGAAATTATCACTCATATTTTCTCATATAATGTAGTAAAGCGTTTTGGGGATTATCTTGCCACATACATTGAGGAAATAAACCCTTTATGGTCCTTAATGAGATTCCCAATTTAAATCGACTAGGTCTAATCTATTTAATGGGAAAAAGTGGAGTTAATAGGGTACTTTCTAGTAGAGTAGTATAGAATTTTTAAGGCTATATTAGGCTCTTGTCTCTCCTAAAGAGAGTATAATTTTCATACCATCAAAAATTTGTTTGTCTGAGTTAATACAAAAAAGTTCCTTTTTTAAGTTTTTCACCAAAATGTAGCTTTCAAAGTCTACCAATAATGAAATGTCGTTTCAAAAAGTTCCTTTTTTAAGTTTTTCACCAAAATGTAGCTTTCAAAGTCTACCAATAATGAAATGTTGTTTCCTCACCTATCTAGGGCACATTTAGCAAGCCTAAGTGCATTACTAGGGCATAAGGACCACACACATTACTTACCCTCTCACATTACTATACAATATGTTCTTGTTGGCACATTTAGCAAGCCTAAGCACATTACCAGGGCATAAGGACTACACACATTACTTACCCTCTCACATGAAGTTATACATCTGAACCTATGTGAGTCAATCTCATTGTATTTGTCTTGGATAAAAGTAAATGTAGAAAAGAAGAATGAATATTGTGAAGATAGGACACCAAACCCATGACTCATGTGGTAGGAAAAATAAATTCAATTCATCCCTAAAGTGTAGGATCACTTTAGGTGAGGGAAAATTCAAATTCAAACTCAAGACAGGTGTATAAATACACATACTTTTAGTATCAAGATAGGAGAGTCAATCTGAGAGGATCTGAGCTACATTAGTGAGCATACCTTGATCTTATGTTTCCTATGTGTAGTCCACTACACTTCCCTTGTATCATATGTTCAATAGAATCTACATTCTAATACATATCATTGAGTACATCTTTGTCTACTCTCTACTGCAACATCTTTATCATTAGAGTGGATTTGTGGAATTGATTGTTTTGTGTATAATCAATCATTTTCTATAGATTAACTTAGGATAGTTAGGTAGAGTTTCTAGAGCTCACATATCAATTTTCATGAAATTTGGTTCAATAGATATTCAGTTAGGATGCTACAAAGCTGATTGTGTCTGCATACCTTTTAGATCCTGAAAAGTCGTGATGACCCCCTGACTTGTTAGATTCATTTCTCATTGTATGGTGTAGAAAAATTTAAATAACTTGCTTTAGTTAGCTGTACACATCTCATGCACGGTTGTGAGCTCTAAGCATAATACTGAGACCTTCTATGCCCAAAATAGAAGGTTCTTTTCATTTCTTGCATAGAAAAGTTATATGTTTTGATGCGAACATTTGAGACTGATGCTCCCAAGGCCTTGGTGGTTCTAAATGCATCATTGTGAAGCTAAGGAAGTCTATTAAGCATTTTTGGAGTTAGATTGGCAATTGTAGAGCAAGAATTTTGCAGTACTAGCTCATTTGTGGACATCATCACTCCATCTCCTCATAGTGGTATCAGAGCAACTAATCAACATGGGAGATGGATTTCCGTCATCAATAGACAAATTGGATCAAGGTGACTACTCAACCTGTTCACTTAGAATGGAAGCTTATCTTCAAGGGAGAAATCTCTATTGTTACATATCTAGAGATGAGATGATGCCATTCCTCAGAAGCAAGGGTCAACCAACACAAGAAGAACAAGAGAGGTTAAACACATGGCGTTCGGAGGATGCTCTATCAAGGTCATATATTCTAAACTCAATATATGATTTTTCACTTCCATTTAGAGGATCCTGATTTTAGAATGGAAGAAGTAGAAATGGGGCAAGAAGTAGAGGAAAAACTAGAGGAGAAATAGCCTCAACAAGAAGAATATACATATGAGGAACTTCTGGATGAGTTTGTTACTTGTGACCAATTTGTAGATTTAAAGGAACAGACCCTCAAGCTAGAGAGAGAGAGAGAGATAGGTAGCATTACATCTCTCATTCAGCATCATAAGTCTCAAATGATCTCACTTGAGACTCACGTCACCTCTTTCCTAGCTAGGAAGGTGTTGAGCCCATAAAAGTCATATTGCTCAAAGTCAACCATAGTCAAAGTCAACCAAAGACAAAGTCAAGAGGCAAAGTCAAACCGATCAAAGTCAACAAGGTCAAGGTCAAAGTCAATAGGGGTAAAGTCAAAGTGTTCGAAGTACAGGTGTCAAGGTGCACAGGTAGTGCACAAGTAATTATCCACAAAGGGTGAATTGGAGAAAGTGGTTGCAGGTTGCAGAGGTATTTCTCTAATTTCCCTAAAGTTCAAAGTGTTTTTAAAGTGTTTTAGAAGGTTCAGGGAACCCTCTCTTAGGTGCACAAGTGAAGACTTAAAAAGAAAATGTGAAGGTATGTGAAGCGACAGCGTACGTAGAAGTATGGCCCCCCAATTAAATTTTTTGTTTTAGGCTAAATCACTACAAGACAAAACAGGGATTCGTTGGCTGCCCACTTGAGGAGAAAATCTTGGGACATCAAAGTGAGCACCAAGATACTCTTGCACTTAGGAGCGTACGTGAATCGACACTCAAATCAAGGCAAGGACTATTCTTGGACCAAGCAAGTGTAAGCAAGACTAGCAAGGTGAGCATAGTCTAAGCTAGGCAAGAGAGAGAGGTGCAAGAGACACACAGTGTGCGATGCAGAGAAGTGAAGTGCAAGGTGTGCATTAAGAATGATCAAGGAAGTGTGCAGAGAAGTGCTAAGCTAGTCCCCCAAGGATCCCAAGGTCACCTTGCAGTGTGCGCGTGCCGACAGGTATCCAATCCCTCCCCCTTATTAGAAGCTTGGTGCAAGGTGTGCACAAGTGCAGGCTTGGAGAAGGTGGAGGTCTGGTGCAGAGGAGGCTGACAGCAACAAAACCTGGAGTATTTGGTATTTTGTAATGGCGCACTCTATGAGATTTTGCACAGAAGCATTGGATTGTATTGTGCATCACGATTGTATTTGTCTTATTATAATCAATTGATAGAGGCTTCCAGTGTGTATCTTTCTTCTTGTCTTTCTTTTTTCTCCTACAAACACTCAAATCCCTTCTTGTCCAAGAATCCCCCAACAAAATTTGGCACGCACGGTGGGACTCCAAGGAGATTTGAGCATAGGAGAAGCCAAGTGCAAAGGGTAGAAGAGTTCAAGTGCCGACAGTACTACTTTAGTGGACTAAGAGGTAAATATGAGGTAAATATTCTTATCAATTATCTCATACTAAAAGGACTATGAACAGCCCATGACCGCAACCCGATCCCAAACATTTAGGGTGACCTGCAAGCAAACAAGAAGTAAGCTGTTAGAAGATCCTCTAGTCCACTATCTTCAACCTCATCAGTAAAGAGCATGGTAGGACACGTAGACTTGGAAACCTTAATATCAAGATTAAATAGAAAATTTCCTTCTTTCAAAGGCCTAGCTCAGGAAGATTCGGACGAGCATATTAGAAGGTTTTTGGCACTATGCAAAACTAGAGGCTTAATGGGAAGGGAGAATGCCTTTTTGATACTCTTCCCTGCCACATTAGAAGGGTTAGCAGATAAATGGTTCAGCCAGTTTGCTGAGAACCATTTTACAACTTGGGACTTAATGAAAGATGCATTCAAAAATCAATTCCAGCATGGAAATACTATAGAGATCATCATAGAGGAATTAGAAAACTTGAGACTGGGTCCAAGTGAGAAGTTTCCAAAGTTTGTAACTAGGGCTAAAGCACTAATGGCTAAGTTGCGAGATCCTCCACATGATTTTTTTGTTAAGAAATGGTTAGCTAAGCCACTTCCAATGACCACCCTAGGAATTAGTGTTGCCCACAGCCTCCATAGAGGAGTTCATCAACACAACTACATGACTGGAGCAGATAAGGCAACAATATGGAGCAATTTCTTTTCAACCATCCTATTCTACAGAAATGGAGGATCAAGTAATCCAGCTAAGGAAAGAGCTGGAGGGCTTAAAAAGGAATAAGCCCCACAAAGAGAAGGAGAATGTTGTTACTCAATTGAGGAGGGAGATTGAGGCATTAAAGCTCCAAAAGGAGGAGGAAGTCCAAGCAGAGGAATTGTCTCAACTACGAGAGGAGTTGCTGGAACTCAAAGGGGATGGCATAAAGAGTGGACTTTGGTGTACCATGTGCAACAAGCAAGGTCATATAGAAAGTGAATGTCCTCTGTTAAGTGTGACTTGCCAACTATGCAAAAAAGCTGGTCATGAGGCCCAGGAATGCCAATCAAGAGGAATGCCTGCAACAACATATTGAACCCAAGGAGGAACCCTACCACCAGCAAATGTGATGGCGGCTGCACCGAATCAAGGTAAAAATTTCAACCCTAAACATAGGGATAACTTTGGAAATGGGCCAAGGAGGCCAATTATTTGTTTCATATGTGGAGAATGTGGGCATTATCAAAGTAGGTGCACTCTACCAGAAAATGCCCCTCCTTGCAGGAATTGCTCAGAGGCTAGAGAACACTATACTAATTGTTGTCCTAAGAACCAAGCATCTTCATCTGGTCCCCACATTCAAATGATTTATGTGTGCAAAGAAGAAATGGTAGAGCAAGCCACGGTGCCATCACCATCTACCAAGGTGGTGCAGTTAGAAGAAATTGAATCTTTTATAGTGCAGACAAGAAGCAAAGGGAAGGCTCAAGTGGAAATAGGTCAAGAAGCAAGGATTAATGGATTGAACAAAGATAAAGAGATATCTGAAGACAAAGCCACCATATGTGCAGATACAAGGCAAAAAGAAAATTTCATAGGTACGAGTGATGCCATTGGACATGCATTTAACAGGGCTCATGAGGAGTTTGATAAGTCAAATGGAGCCCATGCTCTTAAGGAATCCGTCCACGCTACTCAAGTCCATGAAAAAGGAGGTCAGTATTTTTTATTTAATAAAGATGGATGGGAAGTTCAGGTCAGAACTCTTACAGATAATTGATGAAATGTCCACAACAAGTTTAGTGGCAAAGGCTGCAGTTATGCATAAAGATAAAATTATAGAGGAAGCACCCCTCACAGATTATAAGAGCCCTCGGCTAACAATCTCTATCAAAGGTCATGAGTTTCAAGGAGTTATTATGGATGGTGGTTATGGCATTAACTTGATGCCTGAATATACCATGAAAAAGATTGGACTACACCTTTCAAAATCGGAAAACTTCACTGTAACACTGGAAGACCAAAGCATAGTAAGGCCTATGGGAGTGGTCCCTGGAGTCCTAGTCAAGATACAAGGTACCATCTTTAACTTGGACTTTGTTGTTTTAAGGCTGCCACAGGTAGAAGGAAGTTTCCCCCTGTTAATTGGGAGACCTTGGTTAAGGCATACCAATGTGCTGCATGACTAGGGCAAGGATACAATGTGGGTAAAGCAAGAGTGAAAAGAGTTGCAACATATAATTTTAGAAGAAGGACCAAACAATCAGAGAAATACTAGCATGATGCAAACAATTGGTAGTTGTATGGAAGAAGAATTGTTGGACAACCCAGAAGAAGATCTATTTGAAGGAGAAAATTTATATGAAGATGAAAACATGTTGGCTTGGCTCCATGCAGACGACCCATCTTACTGCTATGGAATTTTTCCAAACTCAAGTAGACAGGAAGCATATGAAGAGAAAGAGGACATCATTCAGGTTACCAATTCGAGTGAGACAGCCTCAGTTAAAGGCCATAGAAGAGAGGAGAAAAGAAGAGCCCTTAAGTGCAACAGTGATGAAGATACTTCAAATCATATGTCAATGGCCACTTTTTTATGGATAGTGGTATGGATATCATCTGTTATGTCAATTTTTATGATAGTGAGTGCAAGGTTTTACAAGGATGTGGAAGGAGTACTTGCAAGTCTTTGGAAACAGAGGGTTCCATTTGATGAAGAAGTTGGAATTGTGAAAATATTTTCCAGATTAAGCTATAAAGTTGCCGACACAAAGATACAAAAGTTGCAGTATGGAGGAGACAATATTTTACTAAAGGATTTAGCGTACCCCTATCAGATGACCAGTGTGCCCAACAAGAAGACAAAACCAATGAAGTGCAGTAAATTGGAGATTATGGAGGAGTTTCTCCTGATCAACATATCAAGATCATGGCTCAAGGCCAATCATCAAGCCAATTGAAGATTCATGGATCACCTGGAACCTGCAAAATTTGTCGAGGTTGTACATAGCCTTCTCATGTCATTTTTGCTTAAGTTTTAGTAGTTTTTATCCTTTTTCATGTTTGTTCTTTGAGTTTTTAGCAATTCTAGCAACCCTTTATTATTTCTTGGCATAAGTATAAATTTTGGAAATTTTTGAAAATTTTTCAGGCATTTTCTAGTATTTTTCTAGCATTTTTTATCCTTTTCAAATGTCATTTTCTTGCCAAATTGGAGGAATAAAGGAAGCTCTCTATGGTTTTGAGTGTAGAAATTGGCCTAGACCTGTAGGGAATTTTCTAAGAAGTTTTTCAAAATTTTTTTGAATTTTTTTGGATTTTCTTTTGCAAATTTTTTGGATTTTTTCAGTATTTTTCTCTGTTTATGGATTTATTGAAAAAAAAAGAGGGCCCTCAAGCATTTTTTTCGGAATAAAAAAGCCCCCCCCCCCTAGGAATTTTTTTCGATCAAAAAAAAGAAGAAAAAAAAATCCCCCCCTCTCTCTCTCTCTCTCTCTCTCTCTCCCCCCCCCCTGCCCCCCTGTTTTGTTTTTATTCTATTTTATTTATTTTACTATTTTGTTTTTATTTTTTTTATTTTTAATTATTACTTTATTTTTATTTATTATTTTATTTTTAATTTATTTAATATTTTTTTATTTTTTATTTTGCTTTATTCTTATTTTTATTCCCACTCTGGGCGTTCACGTCCTTTAATAAAAAAAAGGGAGAGACAAATTTTACTTTTATTATATATATATATATATATATATATATATATATATATATATATATATATATAATTTTTTTTTCTTGGTTCAAACCTTTTGGCTGTGGATCGCGCCTCGGATGGCCATTTTTTTCAAATTTGGAGTCATTTTCATGTATTTTGGCACCTTTGGACTCATTTTTTGGCTTTGTTTTCTCAAATTCCCAACTTTTCTCTGCATTTTGGTCACAAACCACATGTTTGGAGCACATCTATCACATGTTTTTCTGTACTCAAAAATTCCACATGGTCTGTTCTCACTTTTGTTTTCCCTTATGTTTCAAAATTTCCCATATAAACCCCTTGTCGCTCTACCATTTGATCAATTCGACCCTCTCCAGATGCCTATATCCTACTCCCTCCCTCCTTTTACCCTCCTGCCCATCCACATCCTTACCCTTCCCTACCCTATCCATCTCAGCTCCTCAACCCTCCCTTCTTCCTTCTTTCTACCCCCCATTGCCCTCCTTTGCTTTTACATGAAAAAGTCCCACTTTGGGGTCTTCTCTAGTGCTTGTCCTCTCTTGCTTCTTGCGGACTTGGTTGCTGCTCAGATGTCCTTTTACAGATTTTTCAACATAGAAATCATGGTGTCATTTTTGCTCATAGTTTTGGCTATCGCTCTACGGGATGGAGAGCACATTAGGTGGTGGGCAACTGTTGAGCCCATAAAAGTCATATTGCTCAAAGTCAATCATAGTCAAAGTCAACCATTCAAAGTCAAGAGTCAAAGTCAAACCGATCAAAGTCAACAAGGTCAAAGTCAATAGGGGCAAAGTCAAAGTGTTCGAAGTACATGTGTCAAGGTGCACAGGTAGTGCACAAGTAATTGTCCACAAAGGGTGAATTGGAAAAAGTGGTTGCAGGTTGCAGAGGTATTTCTCTAATTTCCCTAAAGTTCAAAGTGTTTTTAAAGTGTTTTGGAAGGTTCAGGGAACCCTCTCTTAGGTGCACAAGTGAAGACTTAAAAGGAAAATGTGAAGGGATGTGAAGCGGCAGCGTATGTAGAAGTGAAAGTATGGCCCCCCAATTAAAATTTTTGTTTTAGGCTAAAGTCACTACATGACAAAACAAGGATTCGTTGGCTGCCCACTTGAGGAGACAATCTTGGGACATCAAAGTGAGCACCGAGATACTCTTGCAGTTAGGAGCGTACATGAATCGACACTCCAATGAAGGCAAGGACTATTCTTGGACCAAGCAAGTGTAAGCAAGAATAGGAAGGTGAGCATAGTCTAAGCTAGGCAAGAGAGAGAGGTGCAAGAGAGACACAGTGTGCGACGCAGAGAAGTGAAGTGCAAGGTGTGTATGAAGAGTGACTAAGGAAGTGTGGAGAGAAGTGCTAAGCTAGTCCCCCAAGGATCCCAAGGTCACCTTGCAATGTGCACGTGCCGACAGAAGGTGTCCAATCCCTCCCCCTTCTTGGAAGCTTGTTGCAAGGTGTGCACAAGTGCAGGCTTGAAGAAGGTGGAGGTCTGGTGCAGAGGAGGCCAGCAGCAACAAGACCTTGGGTATTTGGTATTTTGTAATTGCGCACTTTGTGGGATTAGAGGACAAACCTTGTGTTAGGAAGAGAGTGGCTATGGGGGTTGGGAGACACACTTAAATGCAGCTATCAAAACAACACACTTGAGTTTGAAAGGAATGGAAGTAAATTTTTTATACAGGGAGAGAGAGATGTACCTAGTGCACCTCTCATTTCATCTTTAGAGTTGTATAGTCTTTTGTCATTTTCAGCATGTAGAGGAGATCTTTTTATTGTATAGTCATGCTATTGAGCATTGTATAGATAGTTCATCTGATGTATATTTTCATGCTAGGAATGTAAATATGGACAGGACTTTCTATTATTCTTTCGTGCAAGAGTGTGTGGTTAAAAGTTTTAAAGATCTTATGTTTGAGTATAGAGATGTTTTTCCCACTGAGTTACCTAGAGGGCTACCACCTGAGAGAGGGGACATTGAACATGCCATTGAAGTAGTTACTAACACTAACCCTATTTGTAAGCCACCTTATAGGCTTAGTGTTTCTCAGCATGAGGAGGTTGAGAGGCAATTACAAGATTATTTAGATAAGGGCTTCATTAGACCTAGTAACTCACCTTGGGCATCGCCAATGCTCCTATTTAAAAAGAAAGACAGCTCTATGAGACTATGTATAGACTATAGAGCACTTAATAAGGTAACTATCAAAAATAGATTTCCAATGCCTAGATTGGAAGATCTATTTGATCAGTTACATCAAGCTAGGTATTTTACCAAGCTTGACCTTAGATCAGGATATCATCAGATTAGGATTAGGGTAGAGGATGTCCCTAAGACTGCATTTAGGACTAGATATGGGCACTATGAGTTTTTGGTGATGCCTTTTGGTCTCACCAATGCTCTTGCCACTTTCATGAAACTCATGAATAGTGTATTACGGCCTTATCTAGGACTTGTAGTAGACTTCTTGGATGACATCCTGATCTATAGTGCAGAAGAGGAGCACTTGGAACACTTAAGAAAGGTATTTCAAGTGCTAAGGGAAAATTCACTCTTTGCTAAGGAGTCAAAGTTTAAATTTTTCAAAATAGAGGTTAGATACCTTGGGCATATAGTCTCCCAGGATGGAATCCAGATGGATCCTGAAAAAGTAAGGGCTATTATGGAATGGCCACATCCAAGGAACCTGGAAGAGCTGGATATCTTCCTAGGTTTATCAGGTTTCTATCTAAGATTCATTAAGAATTATGCCAAAATTAAAGAGAAAGTGAAAGCCTTTCACTGGGGAGATGAACAGAAGCAAAGTATGGAGAAACTAAAAGTAGCAATTACTACAACTCCACTTTTACATATAGCAGATCCCAATAAACCCTTTGTGGTTGAGACTAACGCGAGTGATTTTGCCATAGGAGCGGTTTTAGTTCAGGATGGCCGACCAATAGCTTTTGAGAGTAAGAAACTAGAACCGGCTCTAAAGAATTACTCTGTCTATAAGAAGGAGTTGTATGCAATTGTCCATTCTTTGAAGAAGTGGCATCATTATTTATATGGTGCCAAAGTTACGATAGTGTTTGATCAAGAGAGCATTAAGTGGCTCTCTAATCAAACAAACCTTAAAGGTCGTAAGGCCTGATGGGCAGAGACCGTTCAAAAGTTTGATTATGAGCTTAGGTATAGGAAGGGAAAGTTTAATGTAGTGGCTGATTGATTCACTTAGCCGCATGTCTATGCTCAATGGACTGAGTTTTGCTCAGATCACTAGTGAGCTACTTGAGTCCATTAAAGGGAAATGTAGGCTTGATCCTACATATTCCGAGATTTGGGAAGCCATAGAGAATGGGGATCATGATATACAGGTTTCCAATAAGGATGGAGTATCGACAGGTACTCAAGAAGCATTCAAGTGGAAGAATTACAGTATCCATGATGGATATATGTTATATAAAGGTAAGGTGTGTCTCCCTAGAGATGTTGAGATAAGATGGCATATTTTGTATGAGTGTCATGACACACCTAGTGTGGGACACCCAGGAGTTAACAAGACTTATGATATTGTTAAGAGACAGTGTTATTGGCCTGGACTTCATAAGGAGGACCTATTCCTTTAGACATAGTTTTTGATCGGGATAGGAAGTTTACTAGCCACTTTTGGAGAGCGGACCCTTTCCAACAAGTAGATGGCTAGATACAATAGTTTCACAAGCAAAGGTGGCAAATGAAGATATCTCTGAAGAAGAGGAGGAACTCACAAAGGGGTGTGATTGGGAGTATTCTAAATATGGTGCACTATGGTCTCATGGAGGACGCTTTCAGATCGCATGAATTGATGAAAATAGGTCTACTTTTGATAGTGGGGTAATAGTGAACTTTTTCAAAAAAAGTAGAGCTACTACAAGAGACGACAATGCTCAAGAAGGCTAGCTCGATTATTGTGGAGTGATCCAAGATATCTTGAAGCTATCCTTCAAGAGGTTTGATTAATTTTTGTTTGATGTGAAATGGTTCAAAGTAGTAACCTCTAGAAGAAATGCAGTACTGAGGTGGGATAAGCATTTTTTGCTTCAAGTGGACTCCACAAAGCTATGGATAGATGAAAGAGATACATTTGTACTTCCCGAACACTGTGAGCAAGTTGTCTTTATGAAAAATTCGAAAGAACTAGAGTGGCTATTTGTTTTACAAGTTGCACCACGTAGCAAACAAATTTGTGAGAACATAGATATAGAAGCAATTCCATATGTAGTGGACTTTGAGATTCATTTGGTAGTCAAGGAGAAAGAGATCATCGTTTGAGATGAAGAGGTCTTTGAACAAGACGAGATCACAGTGGTATCAAAGCTAACATCAAATCAACATGGGAGATGGATTCCCATCATCTATTGAAAAACTTGATCGAGGTAATTACTCTGCTTGTTCACTTAAAATGGAAGCATATCTTCAAGGTAGAAATCTTTATGGTTACATATCTAGAGATGAGATGATGCCAATACTCAGAAGCAAATGTCAACCTACTAAAGAAGAAAAAGAAAGATTAACAACATGGTGCTCAAAGGATGCTTTAGCTAGGTCTCATACTCCCAACTCAGTTTTTGATTTCTTATTTCCACATATTAGGAGTTGCAAGACATCACAAGAGACATGGAATGCCCTTGAAGCATTCTTCTCTTCAAGCACTAGAGCCAGGAAGAATCAACTCTGGATGGCATTCACCACACTCAAGAAGATGCCCAAGCAAAGTGGTATTAAGTTGTCCTATTTTCAGGATATGCAACTGAATCTCAATCCTATTGAGGCATACCTTATAGGATTAGGCAGTGTGGAAACCCCTTGCTTATAAGGAAAAAATAAAGAAAAAAATAAGGAAAAAATTATAATATACAAATAAATATATATAAAAAATAGGATAATTGTATAGATAAATAAATATGAAAAGTACTAGTGTTTTAAATAAATTAATTAAATATATCTAATTAAATATATAAAAATAGGATTTAAAGGTTTCTTAATAAATTAAATATATATGATTAAATATATAAAAATAGGATTTTAAGGTTTTTATCAAATTAAATATATATAATTAAATATATAAAAATAGGATTTTAAGGTTTTTTTATAAAATTAAATATATACAATTAATTATATAAAAAATAGAGTTTTAGATTAATACTAACATATATAAATATATATTTATAAAAATTGCAAAAAACAATACAATATATAATCAAATATATAAAAAAAATAGGATTAGGATTTTTACATTGTTTATACATGCATACACACATATACACACATATAATACATATATACATATTGTACATGCATAACACACACACACACACACACACACACACACACACACACATATATATATATATATATATATATATATATATATATATATATATATATATATATATATATATATATATATATATATATATATATATATATATATATATATATATATATATATATATATATATATATATATATATATATATATATATATATTAGGGTTTTAGGGTTTTTATGCTTTTTATGATATATAGAAAATTAGGATTTTTAATATATATAAAGTTGCTTTGCCCCCAAGTTTGAATTCGAATTCAAACTTGGCTTTTCCTAAAAGCTCCTCTAAGTTACAAAATATTCTAGCAAAATGATTCGTATATTTATCTCTGCCAAACTCCACGAATTTGTAGGCTTTACAACATTCTTCCAAGTCAAATGACTTTTTACAAAGATTAATGGTAAAAACCATAAGCAATGGTTCATGTGGATCTTCAAGGAGTTGCTCATAATGCTTCCAATGCCTATCCAAGTGTGAAGGCTTGACATTTGCACCAATAGCTCCCCCTCAAGCCAAACATCTTGTATTTGTCTTCTTCATCAATCCTGTTGAATGTCCTCCAATCCAATCATAGCTTTAAACTTGCAAAGTTTAGTACCATCAAGTGCCTTTGTCAATAAATCTGCACATTGCATATTAGTTGATACATATGCCAATTGAATCTCCTTGCTCAATAGCTTCTCTCTCACATAATGATAGTGAACTTCTATATGCTTGATCCTAGCATGATAGATAGGATTTGCTACAAGATGTAAAGAACTTGTATTGTCACCAAAGATCATAGGTGGGTTAGAATGTAGTCCTAAATATGTATATAGCAATCTGATCCATATGGCTTCTTGAGTAGCATTGGCTAATCCTCTATACTCTGCCTCTGTTGAAGATAAAGCAACAATAGGTTGCTTCTTAGAAGACCATGAAATAGGCTTATCACCTGCAAAAGAAAGATAATCTAAGGTACTCCTCCTGTCATCCTTACAACCTACCCAATTTGCATCTGAATAAAGCTTGATGTCCAAATCTGAAGTATATGGAAAGTATAAACCTTGATTTTAAGTACCCTTAAGATACTTAAGTGAGGTGCTCTAGGTTTATGCATGAATTGACTTAAGACACTTACTCCATAAGCACTATCAATCCTTGTCAATGTGGCATAGTTTAGGCTTCCTATTATGCTTTGATATCCTGCAATATTTTCAAATATATCACCTTCATGAGCACTTAGTTTTTGGTTTACCTCTATTAGGAGTGCTAGCTATCTTGGCATTCTCCAAGTGAAACTTCTTCAACATGTCGTGCACATACTTTCTTTGTGTAATATAAATTCCAGAATTAGTATAAACTAACTCGTTTAAGAACATACTTTAGTGACCCTAGATCACTGATTTTGAACTCTTGCATCATTTGATTCTTGATCTGCTTGATGTCATTGGCATCACTACCTGTAAGTATGATATCATCAACATACACACATAGGTATATCACCTCTGAATTGCTTCTGTTAACAAATAGAGAAGTATCTGCTTTGCTCATGATGAATCCTTGGTCTTGAAGATAGGTAGTCAACCTATGATTCCATGCCCTAAGTGCCTGCTTCAATCCATAAAGAGCTTTGTTCAATTTGCACACATAGTTTACCTTACTTGAGTCTTCATAACCACGACAATGTGCCATGTAAACCTTCTCTGAAATCCAGCCATTAAGAAAATCATTCTTCACATCCAATTGGTACATATTCCAATTCCTTGATGCAGCCACACTTACCAATACTCTGATGGTTGGCATTTTGGCCACAGGTGAGAATTTTTCTTCATAATCTACTCCTTGGGTTTGTGCTAAACCATTAGCCACAAGTCTAGCTTTATAATTGTTTATTGATCCATCTGAATTTCTCTTGATTTTGTAAATCCATCTAGAACAAATTACCTTCATAGACTCCTTCTTTGGCACTAGCTCGCAAGTATCATTCTTCTTGAGTGCTTCAATTTCTTCATCCATAGCTTCCTTCCATTCTGTCTTGGTCTTTGCTTCTTCATATGATGATGGATCTTCAAATGATAAATCTTTAGCAAGATAAATGGAATGCTTGGTAACTAAAGAAGTCTCATACCCATATCTGATTGGCTTCTTGCTCTCCCTTTGTGATCTTCTAATTGCTTGGTTGGATGATTCAGGTATGTCCTCCAAATTATTAATCTTGACCTTGCTTTTTGATTTCCTTGCGTTGAATTCTTCTAGGTTGATGATGTCCTCATCATCTGATTTGATGTCTTCAATCTGGTTTGGCTCCTCCTTGGTGAGGCTTGGAAACTCCTCTTCCAAGTCATATGGCAATTTAACTTTCCTGCATTCACTTTCAAACCAAGAATCATTCTCATCAAACACAACATCTCTACTGACGATAAATCCTTTGTTGGATGGAGTATAAAACATGTATCCTTTCTTATTTAAATCATACTCTATGAAGATTCACTTCTCTACCTTAGGGTCTAGTTTACCGCTGATTTGAGATGGGATATGCACATAAGCAACACATCCAAAGATCCTGCAATGATCAAGGGATGGCCTTCTAGCATGCCATGCTTCATATGGGGTCATCTCATCAAGTGATTTAGATGGCAACCTATTAACAAGATAAGTGGCAAGAGATACACTCTGCCCACAAATAATTAGGTAACGTTTTCTCATTTAGCATTGACCTAGTTGTTTCAACAATCAACCTATTTCTTCTCTCTGCCACCCCATTTTGCTCAGGGGTATACCTTGTTGTAATTTCCCTTTTTATTCCTCTATCCTACAAGAATGCATCAAATTCATTGGAGAAGTACTCATCTCTCCATCTGACCTTAGTCTCTTTAGGATTCTTCCTTTCTGGTCTTCCACAAATGCAAGATACTTCTTAAAGCAACTGAACACTTCGTCTTTGTGATTCATAAAATATAAGATAGTCCACCTACTAAAATCATCAATGAAAGATACATAATACCTTGATCAAAAGTTGAATTACTTGGTCCCCACACATCTGTGTGGACAAGCTCCAAGTAATCTTTATGTATGTAGCCTTTCCTTGAGAAGGGTAACTGTGAGATTTACCAAACTAACATGCACCACATTTATAGATCATGTGTTGCTTGGATACATTAGGTATCCCAAGCACACATTGATCTCTACATATTTGCTTTAAGGTTCTCTTACCAATATGCCCTAATCTTTTATGCCAAATCTCAAGCTCTGACAATGTTTGATCCTTGTAATTATAAAGTGCAATATTCCTTGTATCTTCAAGTTCAAATGTAAATAATCCACCTATCTTTTCTCCCTTGGAAATTCTCTTGAATCCATGTTGGGGATCCTCCACAAATGCTCCATATTTGTTGAACCTAACCTGCAAACCTTTTTCCACAATCTGTCCAACACTCATCAAATTCTTGGTGATTGTAGGTACATATAGAACCCTACTCAACAAATTTCTATTTCCATCAAAGGTTTTAACATTTCCTACCTTGACCACTGAATTCTTGGTGTCATGACCTGTTTGCACTTGGTGCTTTCCCTTAGGTTTCTCAAGGTTAGAGAGAAGAGCTACATTGCCTGCCACATGGTTAGAACATCCTGAGTCAATGTAGAAGAGATGTTCATCATTCATACCTTACTTTGAAGTCATATTCATAATCAGAAGGGAAGCCTCTTGATGCTCTATGTAATTGTTGTAGTCTTTCCTTGATTTATAGCCTCCTTGGTAGTTGTTATTGTAATTGTTGTTATAGTTTTGTTTGTAGCCTTGATGATGGTTGAACCTTCCTCTTGATTGTGTGTAGCCACCTCTTTGGAAACTGGTACCTCTCTGATTCTTGAAATTCTTGTAACATTCATTTGTGGTGTGATTTGATAAACCACAAATATTACATGAGTTTAGGGTTTAGGGTTTAGGTAATTATAAAGTGCAATATTCCTTGTATCTTCAAGTTCAAATGTAAATAATCTACCTGTCTTTTCTCCCTTGGCAATTCTCTTGAATCTATGTTGGGGATCATCCACAAATGCTCCATATTTCTTGAACCTAACCTGCAAACCTTTTTCCACAATCTTTCCAACACTCATCATATTCTTGGTGATTGGAGGTACATATAGAACCCTGCTCAACAAATTTCTATTTCCATCAGAGGTTTTAACATTTCCTACCTTGACCACTGAATGCTTGGTGTCATCACTTGTTTGCACTTGGTGCTTTCCCTTAGGTTTCTCAAGGTCAGAGAGAAGAGCTACATTGCCTGCCACATGGTTAGAACATCCTGAGTCAATGTAGAAGAGATGGTTATCATTCATACCTTGCTTTGAAGTCATATTCATAATCAGAAGGGAATCCTCTTGATCCTATGTGTAATTGTTGTACTCTTTCCTTGATTTGTAGCCTCCTTGGTAGTTGTTATTGTAATTGTTGTTGTAGCCTTGATGATGGTTGAATCTTCCTCTTGATTCTATGTAGCCACCTCTTTGGAAACCTCTACCTCTCTGATTCTTGAAATTCTTGTAACATTCATCTGTGCTGTGATTTGATAAACCAAAAATATTACATGGGGAAGAGTTGAAAGGTCTCCCCCTACCTTGCTTACCTCCTCTGCCCCTACCTCTTGAGTTCCTACCTCTTCCTGCATAGTTGGCTTGAGAAGTAGTACCTTCATCCTCTATTTTCTTGCTTTTCCCTTTGTCTTTAATCTTCCCATTATGGTCGTTAAATGGCACAATACAACTACAAGAACTACCACAAGGAGTACGGACAAGGGCCCAACAAGTCCAAGAGAATGAGAAGAAACAAGAATGAGTTGGCCCTCATGGGTTTCCCAAATTGGAAGAATCTTGACATCTTGACCTTGCTCTTTTCCCCGATCCCTGTCGTCCCGAAAGGCTCTAATCTCGTGTGCTCCCTATGGAAGAGTTGGAATAAAGTCAAAAGCTACACAAGGATTAGTGAAGACTAGAAGTGGGCAGCTGGTATCAGACAAAACGACTCTATCTGGTTTCCGATCCATGGCATCCGGAGTGTGGAACCTTGGAACATTCAAAATGCCAAGAAGTTATGGAACAAAGGCTTCAAAAAATGGAAACATCTCTGGAAACAAGACACCAACCGCTGGATCAACTTCGAGGATATTGACCCTAGTGTCAACATTTCGTACGAAGAATGGAACACTTTGCAAAGCAGATGTCTCGCCTGGGACCGGCACAAAGTTCGCCTCCTCATGAGACACGACACGTCGAGCTCGCTTGGTCTCAAATGGCACAATGGGAATAGCCTATCAAAAATCCCGAACATCAAAGAAAGGATTGACTATCAGGTTAACCTCAACAAGAAGTGGTGCCTGTCATGGACGCGGCTTCGGTGGGACATGAAGTTCATGGCTATCTGGCACCCCCTCATAGAAATCAAAAAGTCTGTCCTCTTATGGCAAATTCTTCATCATGGCATCTGGACCAACCTTAAAGCTAGCAAAGTTTGTGGGATTCCTCCCTGGTGGAAACGTTGCTACCGGTCTATCGAAGATGTTTTACACATCTTCTTTACCTGCCCCAACTCCAACAGACTCTGGCAGATGGTTGGAAAGAAAATTAGACTTCAAAAACATCTCAGTTGGTAGCAAGCCCTACTGGGAGAAGCGATCGACTGCTCCGCGACTCTCTGGAACACCATCAGAGGGGAGGTCCTATGGAAAATCTGGCGGGAAAGATGTGCTTTCAACTTTGGGGACTCCCCCAAAGAGTGGTCAATTGAGAAATCGTTGCTCTTCCTTGGCAAAAGGATTGTTAACTGTAAGAAATCCCGCCCCTTCAGGCATCATCAAGTTATCCTTTTGATCAATAACAAGCTTAAACCCAAGTGGGCCCCACATGAGGGTGATGAGAGGGTAATTAACCTTCTTTGTAATGCCACCTAAGCTCTGTAAAAGCTTCCCCTGCTCTGTATAAGCTTCCCCTGCTTTGCGGGATTTGGGGGGTCCCATGGGCACTAGTCCCCTTCTCTTGTACTTTTCTTTATTTAATTCAAGTCCGGGAGAGTAGACTAATGCCGAACTTCCTTTATATAAAAAAAAAAGCTCGTCAAAGCTTCAGTGTATAATTATCCCTCCGTTCTGACAATTCACACAATCATTGACAATGTACGGTGACCGATCATTTAGACGCTTGAAAAATGCAAGAATACAAAGGCCTCATGAAGCAGCAATAGTTCAAGTCTATGCTCAACAAATATAATACAACTCTACATCGAAGTAGAGTTCAATGTGTGTGGCATATCCATGTGTATTCCAAACAGTACTCAGCCACGCGCTGGGAAAGGCCATACATCGTAATGGAGGCCTCACAGAAGGCAGACGAACATTTGCGAGCCATCATAGCTGGCAAAGTGACGATGCGGGAAGCTGACTTCTGTGCAACATTTTGAGGGAGCGCTGTCGTTTCAGCTCTCGCTCTTTTGCGTAGGACATGTAAAGCTTTCGTTTCGAATCCGCCATCTTCTGTTTATGATCATCCAAAGCTGATGCGCTTTCGGGACTAGACGAACCACCCGATGATCTTTTCTGCAGATGTTTACTTTTCATTCCAACAGCTTCCGTGGGCAGCGTTGAAGGAGAAGAAGATTGACGACTGACATACATCGCCGCTCGCGGCTCCACAGTAACCATCTTCTGTTTATCAGCGAAGGATGCCCCGAACCCAATTTGTGCAAATGTTCGCTTTTCATTCCAACAGGCGCTGCCGGTGCCTCCATGGACAGCGTTGACGATTGACGACTGGCAACAACATCTGGTTCCTGCACCAAAGTACAATCCTTCTCTGCTGTTGTACCTTGAGGGTCTTCATGACCTCCGACAGTTTCCTCGGTTTTTCCCGATGGCTTAATTCGTATTTGCGCCGTCACACTTGATTCCTTCTTCTCCACTTCACATGAACTTCTGGTTTTTAGGTTCGCTACAAAAACTTCCTTCCATGAGCTCACCAGCTCCTTCGAAAGATTGCTTACGAAAGTGGCAGGGTGTTTCATGAGCTGATTAACTGTTCTTCCAATTCCTGTTGTCCTTAAAAGCTTGCACATGTCGGCACTGGAAGAATGTACCATTACATTCTCTATCCGCAATAGCAAATCCTCGATTTCACGATCTTCTGCGTCCACCTCCTCTGCCCCAAAAGCCTTCAAAAGCTCTAGTTCTACTTTGAGCTCCACCAAACGGTCGTGCGAGGCCTCCTCTGTACTAGTCGCCATTATATCTGTACTATAAGATGTCGACGAGAACTCCTTTTGACCAGAGAAATTCCTTTGCGTTCGTTTCTCTCAGTAACGAAGTGCGTACTGATGGGAATGCGCAATATTTATAGTTGAGAAGGCACTCATTTTCGTTCAAGAATCGACCAAAAAAGCATTCAAAAGCACGAGACACCAAAAGCATAAAAGCATGAGAGGGAGAATTATTTCCACATTTTATTGAAAAAAACAAAATGTACTCGTCATGTTATTGGTTAAGACTTCTCAAATTTCCAACGTACTTCTCAAATGTACAATGAAAAGCTGCTCTTAGAAAACTTTCATGATACTTCCAACCTTTCATGATACCTCCAATAGGTGGATATTTGCACATGAGACAACTCAAATATGCTTTCCTTTGAGGGGCTCAACACTTCCTTGATATTCATCCCAAGGGTGTGTTGCATCTATTCGATGTTTATATTCATTGCATCTAATGTTCATCCCATGATTGAGAGACATTAGATTTTTATGTTGATGTGCATGCAAGTAACTCAAAGGTAGTTACGTTGAAGTAGTGATAGAACATCACGAGATATATACCTTGATTTGATAAACCAATTGTGATTCATCACAGGTTCCCAAAAGAAGAATTGTGATTTGATATATATATATCTCTAAGGGCAAACCCAACATAGGACACACATCAAATCCCTTTATAAAAGAGCCATCGAAAATTGGACACCCGTTTGGGTATTTTGGTTGAGTCGATGCTACTTTGAGGCCCTCATCTTCTGAACTGGATATCTACGTCTCTCAGATTATCCGAAATTCTTCTTTCATTGCAAAAGATTAAACCATATGCCACTTCATTATAAAAAGAAGGCCTCTTCTCAACTTTGTACTTGGTTAGAAGCTTGAAGATCTTAGTCTATGCTCTTGGAATGCTCATCTTGTCCTTAGTGTGGCTCAGATATCTCAAAATCATCTTGACGGCTTCCCAATGTTTCTTTCCAGGATTAGACATATATCTGCACACAACTCCCAGTGCAAATGCAATGTCTAGTCTCATAGCTACCATAGCATACATGAGACTACCAACAACAAACTGATAGGGAATTTTGGTCATGAACTCCTTTTCCTCATTTGATTTGGCAATCATCCTTGCTCAACTTCACATATGTGGGTGAAGGTGTACTAAATGACTTTCCACCCTACATATTGAACCTGTGAAGTAATTTGGATATGTACTCACTTTGAGACAAGTATATGCATCTTTTACTCCTATCATGAGTAATGCGCATGCCAAGAATATGTTTGGCATCCCCCCAATCCTTCATATCAAATGTTTGAATCAACTTCTTTTTGAGAATTGACAAGTCATAGGACTTCCTAGCAATCAACATATCATCGACACAAAGTATCAAGAATATCAAGCGGCCATCAGAGCATCTCTTTGTGTAGAGACACTGACCCTCGTTGCTTCGAGAATAGCCTTAAGACATCATAAAAGCATCAAACTTTTGGTACCATTGTCTAGGGGGCTGTTTAAGTCCATACAAGCTCTTCTTGAGCTTACAAACTAGACTTTCCTTGCTAGGAACTACATAACCCTCTAGTTGTTCCATATAGATCTCATATGTAAGATCTCCATGCAAGAAGCAGTTTTCACATCCATTTGGACTAGCTCTAAGTCCTCCATTGCAACGAATCCAAGCAACATGTGCAGGGTAGTCATCTTGACCACTAGAGAGAAGATTTCCTCGAAATCAACACCATGTGGTTACTTAAAACCCTTTGCAACAAGTCGTCCTTTATACTTTGGAGAATCACTTTTACATACCAATTTACATGGTAAATCTTTCCTGCCCTTTGGCAAAGGTACTAAATCCCAAGTACCATTCTTGTGAATAGAATCCAACTCACTCTTCATGGCACGATCCACTTGCCATGATCCTCTGTCTGCATAGCCTCTTTGTAGCAAGAAGGCTCACCGGCATCTGTTAGCATAACAAAATCTAAACTTGGAACATATCTATCAGGTGGATGTGAGACACGTGTAGAACGTCTCAATGGTTGTTGAACAAGAACATGTGTAGTTTGATCTGAATGGACATTCCCTTGAACATCCCTATGTGCAGCATTTTCATGCATGCTAATCGGAGGACTAGTATCCTCAAACACCACTCTTCTCACTTCAACCTCCTTAATGGGCTGTTTATGCATCTTAACCTCATTGAAAATGACATCACTACTTCTGATCACTGAAGGTGAATAACAACAATACTGCTTTCATTTCATTATCCATATCCATTTTTTGAGCCTGTAATTGGGAGAATATAGCATCAAACTCATTTAGATGAGTAGCAACACTATTTGTGTCCTTCATACGAAGGTCATATAATTTTCTCATCAGATACACTTTATTTGATGCCGTCTCTTTTTCATATGTATTGAATAACTTCTTCCAAAGCTCCTCTGCACTTTGACAGTCTAATACTATAAAGTAAACATTATCTACGAGGTGCAAGAAAATGGTAGACCTAGCCATTTCATCTAACTCATTCCAATGATCTTCATCCATGTCAGTAGGCTTCTTTGAAATTCCATTTATTGGCTTCCATTGCCTCCTTTGAATCAGCACATCTTTAATCTCATTCTTCCATAGAGCAAAGTTTGTGCCATCAAATTTTTTGATCTCAAAATGGTCTTTGCCTTGTAAGTTATAGTTCCTCCTCGGAACACTAGCACTAGACCCTGATCCACCAGAAGTGCCTAAGAACTTTGATGCCATGATGGTAGAGAACTGAATGGAATGATAATGGAGCTAGAAGAGTCCAAACACCAATGTATAAGTGTATCAAGGAGTAACTTGACCAGTATATAGTTGACTAAACCAGAAATCTAGAAAAATTTTGCCAGAATATCCTTAGCAAAATGGACATATGACTAGTGTCAAAATATCATAAAACTTCAAGTACTGACATGTTTACTTGCATAGTGAATCACTGACTCCACTGCATATAATCAATTACCCAATAGAAGCCAACTATGCTTATAGAGCAGCTATGAACAGCTATCATACATCTCCTATGGTGAGGCTAGGTAAGTCTTCCACCTGCATCATCGAAGAGACCCTGACATCTGGGTGTCTCCAAGTTAAGAAAACCTCACCACGACCCTCTTTGTCAAACATAAAAGGCTTTATGCAAAAACCATAACCGCTATATCAATGACCACATGGACGTACATAAGCGATATGCACAGAAGTGTACATGGTGTGTATGTGCTCAATATATGCAGTAAAGTGACACTAAAAGGTTGAATGCATAGCCCAAAAACTAGCTAACAACACCTGCAAGTGTCTATCAACTCTGATGTTTTAGCCTAAAAAAACCGGCATAAATTTGCAGCAGCCGCTCCCAACAAAACTGAAAACCTTTCAAGAAACCTATAGTTTTACGAGTGTGGCTGAAAACACAGCCCCAAAGGTTGATATTTAATGTTGGAGAAGTACAAAGATCTTCTTGATGTTCTTGGACCTGTGTGAAGAGAACTATGTGCGAAAGTACTCCAAAATGGCTCCAAAAGACACACCAAAAGTGCTTCAAAAACAAGCATTGAAAGCAAAGAATGAAGTTTTAAAGCAAGAGATTGCCACGGTTAAGCGAGCTCTAGGGGGAACACTACTGGGATGGGTGATCTCCCAAGAAGTACCAGGAACCTCTATCTTCCTTGATCGTTGAGGTCCTCCCTCGTGCGGAGCCAAAGCCGCCAATGGTGACTTCAATGACTCAGATGACAAGGTATGCCAAGGTCTATGCCTTGGTTGGCGCCTTAGTTGTAAGCCTTGGAGAAAGCCGAGGGAGGGGGTGCTCGCTTCGCTTGCACAAAAGGAACAAAGCTTTTGCATCGAATTGCTCTGATACCAGTGAAGTAATTCATTGAGCTCCTAAGGCTGCATACAGTATTCCGCACAGAGGCTGCAAAATATGCAGAAAAACATAGTACACAACACGAAGACAGACTTCTTAGGTCTTACAAATGCGGTCGAACTTACAATCTGTGACTGTCCAGGCCACTATATGTTTTATTAAAGAACATATACAAAGAAGTGTCCGTGGCCATTTGGGCTTTCGCTTGGACACGAATGGTAACAATGAACATCATATCAATAATCTTAAAATCAACAAAATTCCCATGTAACAGTGTTGCAAGAAAAATTTGTAGCTTTCACCCTTGGTTTGCAATTTCATTTCTGGCCAAACTGACACTAACTCATGATGCCCCTCTTATGCCTATTCTAGCTTTGTAACCTTTTAAAAAGTGGGGAATACATTTTGTGGGTCCCATTGATCCACCATCATGACATAGGTGAAACAGATACATCTTGGTATGTATGCATTATGTCACCAAATATGCTTAGGTAGAGCGAAAGCATCCATTATTGGTTACAAAGATTCTGACTATGCTCGTTGTTTCTATGCTTAGGTAGAGGGAAAGCATCCATTTTGCTAGGGGTTCTATCTCTTGGAGATCTCGTCTTCAATACTGTGTAGCTGTTTCCATCATAGAAGCAGAGTATGTTGCAACAAGTGAGGCATGTAAGGAAGCATTATGGCTTTCTCATCTTGCTTGTGATATGGGTTTAGCTCAGCATGTACCTCGTTTGCTGAGTGATAGTCAGAGTGCCATTGCTTTGGCTAAGAATCCAGTCTATCATGCAAAGACCAAGCACATTGAGGTGAGGTATCACTTCATTAGAGATTGCTTAGCCACTGAGCGCATTATTCTTGAGAAGGTTCACACTCAAGATAATGTTGCAGATGCTTTGACTAAAGCTCTACCACAGGATAGCTTTTGACACTGTTGTCACTTGATGGGGGTTACTTGATTCATGATCTTACACAGTCACTTGTATATTGTGTAACATGCCCATCAGGTGGGAGGTATAGTTTGTATACTTACACTCAGGTATTCTTTATCATTCTTTATTTTTCTCTCATAGTTACTTTGGCGATATTAGCCTTTAGTGGGAGATTGTTATCGTTAGTGTCCAAGTGAAAGGCCAAATGGCCACGTACACTTCTTTGTATATGTTCTTTAATAAAACATATAGTGTTCTATGTTGGAGTTAGACGTCTGCGGAAGCACGGGAAAAGCACAAGGAAGAAGAAGAAGCTTGGATCACAAACACACAATAGTGAATGTATTACTAGCGAATGTCTTCAAGGCCAAAACGCTGCAATAATGTGTCAATATATCTTGTTTGACACAAAGCCATTCCACCATCAACTTGCATAAACTGAATGCCCAAATAGTGATGCAAATGCCCCAAATCAGACATCTCAAATGAGGCATGCAAATCAGCCTTAAAATCAGCAATATGCTCCTCAATAGGACCAGTGAGCAACATGTCGTCAACATAGACAACAATGATCAGAAGCACATCATTAGCACGCTTAACATATAAGGTGCTTTCAATTGGACTGTTCTCAAAACCATGTGCAATCATATAGGCATGTATCTTCTCATACCAAGCACGTGGTGCTTGCTTTAAACCATATAACGCCTTCTTTAACCTGCACACCTGGTTTTCATGCCCTTTCTGCACAAAGCCACAGGGCTGAAAAACATACACTTCTTCATGCAAGTCACCATTCAGAAATGCTGTTTTAATGTCCAACTGATGTACATTCCAACCATGATGGGCTGCAAGTGCACAAATGCTCCGAACAGTAGTCATACGGCATGTAGGTGCAAAGTTCTCATCAGAATCAATGCCTCTTTCCTGTGCATAACCCTTTGCAACAAGCCGAGCCTTATACCTGTCAACTGTACCATCAGGTTTACGCTTCAACTTGTATACCCACTTAGTGCCAATGGCCTTCTTGCTAGGAGGCAAGTCACATAAAGACCATGTACCATTCTTCATTATAGCATCATATTCAGATTGCATAGCAGCCATCCAATTTTCTGAATTCTATGCTTCATCAAAAGAAACAGGCTCATTCTCATCACAGAGACTAGACGCAGCCATAGCATAGCAATCTGATGCAAAGGAGGCACTATGAGAGCCTGAACGAGTACGATATGACAAAGGTGCATCTAATTTGCTGTCACGCAAAAGCCATTTTGGCATAGTTTTTGCCTGCCCAATATCAGCTCTCTCATCAACAAGTGCATCATGTAAATCTGCATCAGAAATGGAATGATCTGCATCATCATATGAAACCTTCAAAGGCTGAGAAGTTGCCTCATTAGGACCAACACTAGACTGTCCACTTGTAAAAAGAGGCATCAAAGTATCATACATGTCTTTGGAGCTAATAGATGTCTCCTTAGTACATGAAAGCAATGGCTGAATAGCATCTTTCACAAAGACAACATCACGGCTAACCAGAATGCGTTTAGTCTGTGGATGATACAGACGATAGCCTTTACTTTCAGAACTGTACCCAACAAAAATACATTTTACTGCCTTATCATCCAATTTTCTGCGATGTTGTTCAAGCACTAGTGCATATGCCAAACAACCAAAAACACGCAGATGAGCAACAGATGGCTTGCGGTCATGCCAAGCCTCATATGGAGTGATAGACTGCAGCGCTTTAATGGGACACCTGTTCAGTACATATGCTGCACACATGACAACCTCAAGCCAGAAACTATGAGGTGAAGCCTGACTCTTGACCATACACCTCGCCATCTCCATGAGTGACCTGTTCTTTCGTTCAGCAACTCCATTCTGTTGAGGTGTATACGGCATTGTGGACTGGTGTTTTGTCCCACGTTCAGCCAGAAATGCATTAAAATCAGAAGACATATATTCCCCCCCTCGATCACAACGGAGGGTGCCTATTTTACATGCTGACAGATTTTTAGCCAAAACCAAAAACTCTTTGAAGCACATGAACACTTTGGACTTTGCTTTGAGTGGATATACCCATGCATGCCTAGAAAAATCATCAATGAAAGTCACGAAGTAAAGGTAATTTCCAAAAGAAGGTGTCTGCATAGCACCACAGACATCACTATGTACAAGCTGCAATTTCTGAGTAGCTCGAACTGAACCATCTTTTGGAAAGGATGAACGCTGCATTTTTCCCAAAATACAGCCTTCACAAACATGTTTTCCAGGTGCCTCAAGTTTGGGCAATGAGGACACCATTTCAGATTTCTGCAGGCGTAGCAAACTAGCAAAATTCAGATGACCAAAGCGTGCATGCCAAAGCTTTGCATCTGACATAGCCTGAGAATCATTTATTGCACATGTCAAATCATTTACAGATCTTTCATAGTCTATGAGCTTATACAACCCACGACATAAAATGCCAGAAGCAATAATCACATCGCCATTTGACAGATCATGAACTATACACCTGTCATCAACAAATTTCACAACCAAGCCAATCTTGGCTAATGCAAAAACTGATAACATGTTCTTTTTGATCCCTGGCACAAATAGAGCATCTGACAAAGTGAAAGAAATAGTCAAAATGATCTTACCAACTCCCATAACAGGATAAGAGGAGTTGTTGGCACATGTAACAGTATTTCCTGTAGGGGCAGGCTCGAGTGAAGAGAAGAAACTACGCTGCGAGGTAATATGTTTGGTCGCCCCACTGTCAAAATACCAAACATCTGAGTCTACTGCAGACATGCACTCCTCATGAGAAGATGGGTCAAAACTGCAGACAGTAGTAAACACCCATTCTTCTTCTTGCACAAGATTTGCAGACTCTGTTTTTGGTGTAGAGGCCTCTGCAGCAACCATTCCAGCCTCTTTCTTCTTTGCCTCTTTAGCAGCCAGTTTTGGACAGTTCTTTATGATATAATCATTCCCTTACAGTACTTACAAAACAATTTTTGCTTTTCTGATTTCTTCTCATCTTTATCTTCCTTCTTTGAATATGCAGAATTAGCAGACTTCTGCTTACTAGTTGAAGAGCTCCATTTTCCTTTGCCCTTCTGACTAGCCAGGAAAGCTTGATCTGCAACTCGCATAATGGACCTATTTTGCCTCGACTGATCTTCCTGCAACAGAACAGAGACTAACTCCTCAAATGATAAGGCATTTGGATTGCCTTTCATCATCAACCGAAGAGTAGAAGCAAAACTCTGATATGAATCAGGAAGACCATTTAGAACGGTCTGCACAAGTGAGCTATCTGGTATAACAACATTAGCAGAAATCAACTGTTCCTTCAAGTCTTTGATCTTCGTTAGGAAATTGTCCATAGAATCACCTTCATTCATGTGCTCACTCTCCAACTGTTTTCGGAGGTAAGCAACACGAGCCTCATTCCTAGCTTGGTACAATGTGGTAAGTGTATCCCAAGCATCCTTAGCTGTTCTGCAAGAGAGAATATGAGGAATAATGGCATGTTTGACAAACAAGGCTATCAATGCATGTGCCTAGGCATCTCTGCCATCCCAACGAATCTGCTCTGCAGTAGGTGCAACAAAAACAGAAGCACGAACAGGAATCTGCACAATATCAGCTTCGACACCATCTTCATCAGCTCAAGCACCTGTATTTGTAGTACCTGTAGTTGCAGGTGTAACAGGACGTCTTTCAACACCCTGCACAATGTTCCACAGTCTTTTTGCAACCAATACATGTCGCATCATATAAGCCCATAATGGGTAGTTGGTACCATCCAACTTATCCTCAAGAGCCAACATACGGAATACATCACTTCTTTCAGCCATGGCCGGTGACTAAAATACCTTGATGCAGAAAATTGACTGTATCTCAAAAAGTTGAACGGAACTGCCCAGACGAGTTCTACTAAACCTTTAGCAGACTTCGAGACGCTTATACTGGCGAATAGAAATAGGTATATACCTTCGGCACAAAAAGACGAAATAGCTTGCACAAGCATTGCGATAGTGCGTTCGGAGGTCGAAACGAGCTCACTTCGCGATTTTGGCACCACAAAGCGAAGCGGTTTTGTTCTCGGAAACACCCTGAGTATGCTCACCAAAATTCGTACGATTCTGAGACTGCAAACAGAGGAGTGTCGACGGCGCCCTAGATGAAGCGAGGACCTGCTCTGATACCAATTGGTGGAGTTAGACTTCTGCGGAAGCACGGGAACAGCACAAGGAAGAAGAAGAAGCTTGGAGCACAAACACACACTACAGAATGTATTACTAGAGAATGTACAAAGATAAGTAGCCCATTAGGGCAATAGGCGTATATACAAGCCGGGGGAAAAAAACCTCCTAAAGAGGGAAAAAAGTGCCCCGGCGGTCCTGGTGTGTTCACACACATCACTACCTAAATATATCAACATTCTAGACTGTAAGTTCGACTGCATTTGTATGACCTAAGAAGTGTGTCTTCGTGCTCCGTGTGTACTATGTTTTTTCTACGTATTCCACAGCCTCTGTGCAAAGTATTGTGTGCGACCTTAGGAGCCCGATTTTCTACTCCGAAGATATCGTTGTGGAGCTCTCGAGAAGGAGAGTGCACCATGGTACATCGCCATCGAATTACTTCATTCATGGAAGAGGTAGTTAACATGAAATGTGATTTTTTCCAAAAAATCCAAAAATTATTTGGGTATGCATCTATGAATATGAGTGTGCATGTCAGCATAGATAGGATTCTGTTTGTGTGATTGTCAAAGGAGAGTTTTTGTGTAGGGGTATTCAAATTCTACCAAGAAAAAATGACTGAGCTTATGAAAGGATTAGTAAAATTGGTACTCATGGCCATTTTGATGTCTTTGGTATTGTCAAGTGTGTACATACCCCATGAACTGATAGTAAAACATTGACTCTAGATGTACGGGCATACATTGCATGACATTCAAACTTTAGCACATGTTTAAATCCCTCACCTATTATTGCTTGTATAGATGTCTTTTAAGTTGCACAGGAAGTATTTGACACTTGTCCTTCTTGCAATGATATTTTATGGAATGCACTCATTTCAGGATATTTAGAACAAGGACACGATGGTAGGGCCCTTTCTGCTTACAAGATGATGCAATTGGATGGCTACTCCCTAGGTCATGTCACCTATGTTTGTAGCTCGAAAACTTGTAATTGCTCAAGAGAGGTGGGAAGAGGCTTGAAACTTTATACAGAACTCTCAATGGATGGATTGGAAAAGAACTTTTATGTGTGCAGTTTGCTAGTGGATATGTATGCAGGGTTTGGGTTGCTTGAAAATGCTCGAAGAGTCTTGAATAAAATGCACGTGAGAGATCTAACTTCTGGGAATGCGCTGATCACTAGTTGTGTAGAGCATGGATTGTTTGAAGAGCCACTAGAATGCATGGAGCAAATGCAAACCGATGTACACTACGGAAACATGTTCTTGGTAGCATATGGTCACCGGTCTCTTGTGAAGTCACTCATTGTGTCTTTTTTTTTTTTAATGGAGGTTTAGCCGAGGCCTACTCCTCCAGGTTTTCACTTTGAAATTGCAACTGTACAAGGAAGGGCATAGTACTCATGGGACCCCCCTTATCCCACAAGATGCAACTGTAGAAGGAAGGGCATAGTACCCATGGGACCCCCCTTATCCCACAAGAACAGGGGTTCACATAGCTAGGTAGATTGCGATCACAACTACCGCATGGCAGGACGAACGGTGGTACATCAGCCACAAGATACAACTTTCTATGATAACATGTCCCTTACATCTTGCTGGAGCGTTCAACATGTCCCTTACATGTTGCTGATGGGGGTTGAACCCTCGCCCTCGCCTCAAGAGGCGAAAGGCCCAACCACCCAACCAAGCGGACTCATTGTGTCTTTGCATATGCGACCAGGAGCCCGTATTAAACCCGTGCGGATCGTTTCTGAGTGTTTCAGAGAGATGCGCATTACAGAAGATGGAAGACGTAGCAAGTTAGCATTTTTTTTGCTCGTACTGCTCGATTGTTGAACCATGCTATCTACTCATTTAGGCATATCTTTATTGCTCTTCTTTTCCTCCGCTGCTCGTTATTCTTAGATGTAGTTGTTCTTTGCTTGAACACAGCATCGTCTTATGAGCCGTTTCGCAGAGAGAGAGAGAGAGAGAGAGAGAGAGAGAGAGAGAGAGAGAGAGAGAGAGAGAGAGAGACTTGAAGGGTCACGTGCATATACAATGAGAGAAAGTATTTGTGAAGGACAATTGGCATGGTCATTCTTAATGAAGGAGAGATTTTTATGACATCACTGTAGTATATACTGAGAGGTCACACGGTAGTCGCTCAGAGGTCATCATAAAGAACCCACAGCAGTTGCTTAGAAGAAACTATGTGTGTGACGTTCTGCGCAAGACGACAACCCTTTTCCATCTTTGCACGTCAAAGAGCATATCTTAAATCTTCTTAGCATAAACGATTTGTGAGAGATCGGCATCCTTCACGCAATGACGATGACACCTGACGTTATACAGTTCTGCACACGATGATCACCACGGAGTGATAAGCTATACAACTATACAGTTTCTATAGTTGTATTTTGATAGCCAATCTTACAATCATTAGATTCCGTTGGACTCGAGGCAATTTGTCAAACTCTGGATGGAGGAATAATTCTTGATCGACATCCTTCACAGAGCGATGACGACATCCGTTCTACGTTATACAGTTCTGCGCACGACGACGACCACTGAATGATAAGCTACTGGAATGCGATGTCAACCTGTGATGCACGACATTCAAGTGGTTCCTATCGCACGACACCCAAAGCTGTGTCTATCGCGCGACAAACGGTTTCCTTTTCGCGATACATAGGTTTCTCGACGATTGATGGTTTTTTCCGCAATCGGCAGGTTTTGCCCTGCGATTGATAGTAACCAATAGTGCCCAAGACCTTGCGTAGGTAGAGGATCATATATCATCGATAACAAATCATATTAAATCTTCACAAAGAAGAGTTTGGAGATAAAAGTGAAATTGATTGAAGAAGTGAAGATGAAGAGTGAGTAGACGTAGCGATGATGAGGCTCATGAGGCGGAGCCCAACTCACCTCCTAGAGAACGTTGATCATCGACGATGAATGAGACTAGGTAGGAATTTTTTGAGGGTGCCGTGCTACATTGCACCGAAGGTAGAAGATAGAAAAATCTGGTTTGATAAGCCTATTTGCGATTAGTTGGTTATGTGATATAATTGTTATGCCCTAGAAAGTAACGATGAGGGAAAGATTGATCTATCAGCTTTCATAGATGTACTTTTTTGTGTTTTTGTGTATACATGATGTGCTGGGGGTGGGGTAGATCCTCCTTTCCACCTCTTCTTAACTCTCAAGACATGGGAAATGAAAAAAAAAAGAAAAAAAAAACAAAAGCAAAAACAAAAGTATGTATATATGTGCACTAGTGCGCTATGACAGGTTATAGGCAACCAGAGTCATCTTGGTTGGGTGGTCAGGACTGCGAGCTGATGCTAGCTTCATCATAAGCATGGACAGTGATGTGTCTACATCTGTTTTGTGCTACGTGCCATAGTGGGTTGATAGGTGAGTGGAACCATCTTGGCTGGGCGATCGAGACCATGAGTTGCACCCAACTTCACTATGGGCTAGCACATATATATGTGTGTGTACATCTTGTATTTGTTCATTGCATTCCACTAGGTTATCGACTAGGTTATCCTTGGTGATACCTGAGAAGATCGAGAAATCATGCATGAAGATTCTAAGTGAACTCAATAAGAGGTGCATGTAGTTGAAAGTCATTGGAGTGTTCCTGAGCTTGAATGCCATCTTGGTGTAAGTGTAAGTATCCTAGGGAGTCACTAATTTGTCTTTTGTAATAAAGTTAGTCTATTATCTAAGGGTCCCGCCGTTTCAGAAAGATCTGAAATCGGACACCGTTTGGTCACTCGTCTGTAGGACCAAAGATCTCAAGAATAGACTCAAGCATAAGTTCATGTGCTCTCATATTCAAGTGATCCACTTAGCCTAGTGGTTAAGTCTCATGGTTGTGAAGGAGGAGGTCTTGGGTTCAATCCCCATGGGGAGCGTGGGGAAAGAGTTTTGCCCAAAGAGCTCTAGAGCCTTCTAACTTAAGTTAACATGAGTAAAAGTTAACATGAGTTAACTTGAGTCCAGTGGACTTAACTCGAGAGGTGAGTACAACCACCACTAGTGGACTCTAGTGGAAGGTACTAAAGCAGTGGATGAGATCACTCCAACCACTAGTAGACTCTAGTGGTAGATATGAAAGGAGTGGAGAAGATTGCACATGCACTTGTGGACTCTAGTTACATTTGTGATCCTCGTTGATTCGAGCAGCTATATATACAGGCATAAGGTTGGGAGGAGAGTCATCTCTCTAGCATGTGGTGGTCGTAATAGTCGTTCTCTTGCATTGGTATCAGAGCTCTAGGCAAGCTCCTATGGTGACCTTGATAGGCTCATCATCATCATCTTCAATCTCTAAGATAGTTTTCATGAAAATTATGGAGGCTATTTTCTTCATCTAGATATTTTCTCATCCTTCTTTCTACGTGGTCATAATTCTTAGGTTGTTGCACTCGTATCACACTTTGATAAACTAATCAAAGTACAAAGTAGTGAATGAATTATAAGGGTGGATCAAAAAATATTCCTAGCCACTTCCTTGTTTCTCGATGTGCAAAGCTGGACAGTATTTTGAATCATTTGGGCAGGGACGCCACCACAGAGATGAGACATGTTCTTCCAGTTTTAGAACATGACCATGTTCTTCCAGTTCTGGAACATGAGGTTCGGGGGATGCCTACAGTATGTATATAGCTCTATTTTCGAGGACGAAAAGTTTTTCCCAAGGGAGAAGAATGTAATAAAGTAAGTCTATGATCTAAGGATCCGACCGGTTCAAAAAGATCTGAAATCCGACACCGTTTGGTCACTCGTCTGTAGGACCAAAGATCTCAAGAATAGACTCAAGCATAAGTTCATGTGCTCTCATATTGAAGTGATCCACTTAACCTAGTGGTTAAGTCTCATGGTTGTGAAGGAGGAGGTCTTGGGTTCAATCCCATGGGGAGCGTGGGGAGAGAGTTTTGCCCAAAGAGCTCTAGAGCTTTCTAACTCAAGTTGACGTGAGTTAACTTGAGTCCACTGGACTTAACGCGAGAGGTGAGTACAACCACCACTAGTGGACTCTAGTGGAAGGTACTAAAGTAGTGGATGAGATCACTCTAGCCACTATTAGACTCTAGTGGTGGATATGAAAGGAGTGGAGGAGATTGTACATGCACTTGTGGACTCTAGTTACATTTGTGGTCCTCGTTGATTCGAGCAGCTATATATACAGGCATAAGATTGGGAGGAGATTCATCTCTCTAGCACGTGGTGGTCGTAATAGTCATTCTCTTGTACCTTTCTTCTATCTTTTGGTGGATATATATCTAATTATACCCATTACGAGTTTTGCATTCGAGACAAGAGGGATGGTGTGGATCCATAAGGCTATGGGGATGAATTCTAAGTCCCTATAACTCCATGCAAAATCATCTTTAAAACTTCGCGTAAAATTTATTATCGTGTCCAACAAGATGGGTTCTTGCCATAACCATGCAACTAATAGGAAAGGCTTCTAATTGGAAGTACAAGGATGCTCCCCGCCACAACCATCCTTGTACTTCCAAGACTATATTTTCCACTACCCCTACCGGTCTTACCTTATCTTGGTCTACCATAGTGACTACGAATTGCACTTCTCTAGAAGGTTGGAGCCCCAATTTCAACACTATGGCTTTTGGCATGAGGTTGGTTCTAGATCTTGCATCAATAATGACTCATAGGAGCTTGCGATAAAAAAATCTTAACGGTTATCTGCAAACTATGGTAGTCCATGAATAGAGCTTGTGTCATAAAGCAAGTACCTTGCCCGCCAGAGATGGTTGGGGGGCTTAAGAAATCCATGAGATTTAATATCTCTCCCATAAATCAGGTGTCCAAGATTAGATGGTCATAGAGACTTGTCTATAGGGTTTTTTAAACACTTTTGTTGCTAATAGGAGAGGCTTGGGGAGGGGCATTAGTGGCTTGTGTTCTTGTTGAGCCTCTTAGTAGGCTTTATGGCCTTTGTCCTCATCTTTGCTTATGTTGATGGTATCCTTGGGGCTTTCCATTATAGATTCCTTATCATCTCTTTGTGATCTGTTCAGTTATCTTGGGTGCCACATATTCCTTCTCATTCTCTTGGACTTGTTGGGCCCTTTTTTGTACTCCTTATGGTAGTTCTTGTAGTTGTACCATGACATTTGACGTCCAGGGTATGGAAATACATTTGGTAGATATTTCTACTATGGAAATGTGGAAAGAGTTATATGATTGTCTTGATATTGCCTCCTTTGGATTGTCTTTTGTATATTGATCATGGTAATCTAGATAATTTGCATAGGGTGGTGCATTTTTCTAGCAAAGATCACTAACTTTGGAAGTGTCGTAGTCACCATATCGATAGCACATGATAAGTCACCTAGATTGGTTCTGCACTTTGCCAACTATGTCAATGGGGCAACTCCCCATGCCAAGGGTGGTGGACAGGGTAGAGTAAAAACATTGGGGCACATGAAGCATGCATGAGATAGGAATGTTGTGGGATAGGAGTTGGTTGTTCCCAATATGTTTTTGGTTGAGGCCACCTGCCATAGTTTTCCACAAAATTGGCAGGTCACCTTATTTAGGCATCCGATATGTGGTTGAACCAATTTATTACATATTGCACCAAAGAGCAGCCCTTAGCTCTTTATCTTAAAGATCTTCTATCTCTTGTCGGAGCTACATTATCATCTTTCATAGCTTAAGACTTTCTAGATCCTTCTTAAGTTGTGCCACTGGGTCATCCCAACCTCCAATACAGGAATAGATTCTCTAAGGTGCTTTCATGCCTGCTTGATGTGTGTGGTTGTAGCCATAAACTCATCTAGCGATGCACTAGGTGTGAAGAGGTCCTTGAGCATGTGTTTGCTGATGAATAGCAATGCATTGTCCATCCACTTCTTGACTAGGAATCCATCCAGGGACTTGAGGTAGCTTGGCTACCAGTGCTCTTGTTCATGTGCGTAGTTGTGGGAAGGAATCCCCCTTCTTGAGTCGTGATCTCTCTAACTCATTGAGAGCATGCTCTATGGAGTTCCCCGGATTGAAGGTCCTCAAGAATGCTTCCTTTAATGAAACCCACATGAGGAAGTGGTGCTCCTTGAACTTGCTAAACCACTTGCCTACTATTCTATCCAATGTTGCAGGGAAAAGGGCTAAGTTACCATCCATCCCTCCTTCCAAGCCCTTGCTTTTTCATGATGCTAAAAATCTTCTTAGATGATCTTCAGGATCCTCAATTGAAGCTCCCTTGAATGTAGGGAAATTGATTTTGACCCGAGATTGTAATGAAATGAGATCCTCATGGGCCATGATTGATTCAGGATGAGGTTCATGGGCAGTTTTCTTCAAGACGAGTATTGGATTTGTTTTCCTCATGTGACTAGGGGGCTTGTAGGGAGTTTGAGTTGGGCTAAGAGAGTTATGATGGACATGGTACTATTAATAAAATGCATGAGGGAGCTTTAAAACAAAAAAAAATGACAAAGACCAAGTAGAACCACCGTGACCCTATGGTCCCACTAGCTATGCCGAAATTTGTAGATGCTTGGAGGTAGTTTTTAAGGGGAGTAAGGTCAGCTCAAGAGAAAAAAGACACAATAACTATTAAAAATAGGCTCGCAAACAAGTATTGAGAAGCACATAGAGAAGTACATTATAGTGTAAGGAAGTATGTGTGGAGAAAAAGAGAGAAAACAATGGATTATGTGAACTAGCTAAGTACAATCGACAATGGGGAGGGTACCAACAAATTTCCTTGTGAAACTAGTGTGCACACCGACCCACAAGAGCACCAAATCTTTACCATGCTTCCCCATAAGGCTCCTTGCACCACTCCTTCCAAGTATAAGAGTTACATAGCTATGGTCTATAATGGATAGTATAATTTCTAATGGATACTAAATCATCGATCATCCCTACATCATCCCAACTTGTCCTTTTGTAATGGAGGAGAGAAGATCTTCTTGTTGAGGTTATGATCAACATACCTTGCCTTGCCATCATAATATATAAGAGAACCATTGATGAGATTCTGAATTACATAGAAAATTAAGAGAAGAGAGTGGGAAACTATCATCACATCCGAGAGAGAGGTAATTTTACATGAGTGCTTTTAGAGATTGCATGGAATTATGTCCTAGGGGAAACATGGACCCATATAAAGGACATAATCTAAGGAGGGATAGACAAAGAGAAAAAGAGATAGAGAGAGAACATGGAAGGAAGAGATGAGAGGTAGAATAATACTTTCAGAGAGGGGGGATATTGTGGGTGTATGGCACAACTAGAATTCCTACTTCATACAGGTCCGACGGTGAGTTGTATATCAAGGGTATACTAGAAAATCTTTTGAGGGGAATTCTTTGACATCTTTTTCCAAGTCCTTTGGAAGAAACCAGTGTGGCTCATACAATGTGGAATAGATTTGTGGGTCTATGGCACAATTGGAATTCTTACTTCATACAGGTCCAATGGTGAGTTGTATATCAAGGTTATACCAGAAAATCTTTTGAGGGGACTTCTTTGGAATCCTTTTTCAAGTCGTTTGGAAGAAAATGGTGTGACTTATACAATGTGTATATCCTAGGGAGACCAGTTTATGATTGAGTCTTCATGATGTTGGAGATACATTTGATGTTGTTCTCTATCAGCAACTTGTTGGATGCTTGATTTATTATGCATAAGCCAACTCGATATTCAATTTGGTGTCCCTCAGATGAGCAAGTTTATGCATTTCCCATGTGACAAGCATTGGTATGAAAATAAGTGTATATTTCACTACTTGAGTGAGATCTCCTTCTTCACTACATCACTCTTGGGGGGGGGGGGGGGAGGGGGGTTTGTTGATATACCTTATTGTGATTTTTTTGCACTTAGGACCGTTGTGATGATAGTTTTTCCCTCTTTAAGAGGTTCTCTTCCCTTGACTTGTGTATATGCCTACGACCCTAAGGGGTCACTTATCTTTGTACATTCACTCGATAACACAATCATTATTGTGTTGTTTTCCGAGCTTCTTCTTCTTCTTCTTCCATGTGTTGTTCATGCTCTTCCACAATCCTCAAACTCCAACATTAACCAGTAAATAATATGTAGCCATTTAATTACCACATGCTCCAATGGATAGTAATGATTGAGAGTGTATGAATATTCATTTATTGTGGTTGCATCAACTTTCTCAAGTTTATGTATACCTTGGGTTTTCCATTTTTTTAAGACTAACTTAATATGAGGGACTCCAATTTGATTTATTTTCTTGAATATGAATCATAGGTAAAAATTATCTATTTCCTTTTGAATTCTATAAAATATTATTGTTTTAAGAGTTATCATGTATGTATCACATAACACTTGGTTTTATGGGTATGCAATGAGCACATATTCTTGAATATCTCCTTTCAAGTCAGGCTATGTCCATACAAAAACGTTTTTGAAATCTTTGATGAGGTCAACTAGTTGTTCTACTTTTTTGTTCGTGAGATCCTTTGCCAAATATGTGTATTCTCTCTTGCCTCTTTCTCCTATAAGCATTACCTCTTTCTCCTATATACTTGGTAACATTTTGGCTATGAATCTTTTAGTCACTTGACTCTTTTGGACTTTGTTTCTTGTTATGATAACTCCCAATTCTCACGCTTTCCTCTACTTATTTTCCTTCTAAGTAGAGTGTCACTAGCATAGATGGATGCCCTCATGTATCCATGGGGGATCCTAAAAAATTGCCAAATGTTCACTACTTCTTGATCTATCATCCCCATGTATTCGAATTTGTGAATAGGGGGGATATGGCATTTAAATATTTCTTTAACATTATCCTCTTTGTTATTCCTTTGTGATTTTGGCATAAGACATTGTGCCCCTAGAATTGGACCAGTTTCTTTTTTATTTCATGAAGTTTCATATGAGGAGTACTGCATATACATGGGGTTGCTCAAAATATATTATAGCAAAGATGTGATCAAGTTTGTGTTCTCTAAAGGACTTAATGTTCATATTTCAAATTATTAGTTCAAGTCTCATCTTAGTGATAAACAAGGCTACATTTTTCCTTTTTTATAAAGTAGATATAGTTGCAACTGTGATTATCTAGAGGATGAGTGACATTTCCATCTTCCCCTTTTACATTCATTTTTAACTTTTCAAGCCTGAATGCTTTACAATTTTAACATCGGGAGTTGTCCCTTTTGGCAAATTCACCTTGTCACTGTAGCACAATGGCAAGTAGTGCTAACTAGAATGATCGTCTATTCGTTTGCACTAGCATGTCCTCATTGTGCGGAATGGATGCTTGATTGAAGGTATTTGAAGAGGAAAATGTGTATTACATGAAAGAAGATGCATAAGATTTGTGACTTTTGAGGATGCTAAATCTGTGGATAAGATCATGTTTGAGACTCAACAATTAGGTGGATCAACCATTGCAATTGATGGCACAACACCAAAGAAAGATAGAGGCAAAGTGAAGTAGCAGGTGATGAAGCACTTAGTTATGATGAGAGACGAAGGCAACAAGAGGAGAAAGAGGCGTTGAACGAGTCCACCTTGAAGATTCCAAGAAGGCCAAAATGGAATAGCTCCATGACACCATAAGAACTTGACTTGAGAGAAAGGCAGTCATTTTTGAATTGGCGTCGTGAAATTGCAAGGTTGGAAGAGAATGAGAAGCTTATTGCAACTCCTGAAAAGAGTTTGGACGTTTGGAGGCAGTTGTGGAGAGTAGTATAGAGGAGTGACCTGGTGGTCATAGTTGTTGATGCTCGGAATCCTTTGTTTTACAAATGCCAAGATCTGGAGCAATATGTGAAAGAGGTAGACCCTTTGAAACGAACTATGCTTCTCGTGAATAAAGCAGTTCTTCTCCCTGCTGAAGCGCGAAAGAAGTGGGCATGCTATTTCAAGTCACAAGGCATTTTTTATATTTTTTTGTCAGCAAAAAAGGCAACTGCAAATCTGGAAGGCAAAGGCATGCAAGATACTGATGGTGCTCGGTTGGGTTATGTTGATGAGGACACTCACATATATGGCAGAAACGAATTAATAGAAAAGCTAGAAGTTGAAGGAGAATTGTGTTTCCGAGTCTAGAAATGCAGAGACTTTGAAAGGTACCTTGGCCAATAACGTTGATAGATTGAATGCAGAAGACAATTTGGAGGATGCCAATGATGCTAGGAGTGTCAGTAGTACAAACCATCAACATGGTTTCTCTAAGCATGTCGTTGTTGGTTTTTTGGGTTATCCCAGTTGCCCTTTGAAACGATTTCTGGCTCCTGTTAAATGTATACAAGACGTTCAACTTGAACATCCACCATTGGCATTGAGAATTGTACTCTTACTCTTGAACAATGCTTGTAAAGCATTCATACTTTCAAAAACCTTGCGAGATGCTTGTAGACTCCCACATCGACAATGGCTTTATCCTTGAGTCCAATTATATGTGTTTTGAGGTAAGGATAAGATAGGCCACACCAAAAACGAAGATTACTTGGGGTATTTGAGCGTAATTTGTTGTTTCAATCTACTTCTTTTCATCCTTGATCTCTGAATCTAAGTACACATTAGACATCAGAGTGTAAGTTGCACCATGTTCCTCATCCATACTCACAACATGGTCAAATGCATGTTTTCCCAGCTTCATGCTGCCCAACTTGTAGCAAGCACTCAAGATTGCATACCAACTCATAAGGCCTGTATCTATCAGCAACATGTTGCATGTTTTCCCAGCTTCATGCTACCCAACTTGTAGCAAGCACTCAAGATTGCATGCCAACTCATAAGTTCTGTATCTATCGGCAACATGTTAAGCATTGCCATTGCCTCATCCAACTCTCCAATGCGACAAGCCAATAAGACATGTATACTGCTTTACATTAGGATGAATGCCTTTGTGCCATATATCTTCGAGGTAATCTAGCACTTCATTATAGAGACCTAAATGACTACGTACAAAGAGTACATTTAGAAATGTGATTTCATATGGTGCAATGAGCTCGTGCCGCATATCTTTCAACAAGCCAAAAACAAGATCACTATTTCCATGATGAGCATATCCTATCATAATTTAAGGCATTCCATGTGATTAATTTTTTGAAAGGCAATGCATTTAGTAAAGTATGGGCATGTACCATGCTACCACGGGAAGCATACATATTGATTGCTGCAGTTGCCACTATAATATCACCAAGGCTCAACCTGAAGGATAAAGCATGAACTATTTTCTCAAGTTGAAGAGTGTATGACTACTTGCACGCTACTAGAAGTCCTAAGAATATGCTACTATTTGGCAATAAACATTGCTCTTGTATATGTATAAACGACCAATAAGTCTTCTCAGCTTCCCCTTGCTCAACATAAGAAAATATGATAGAACTAATAGTAGCCATTGTCAAAGGACTAGTTTCTGCCTGCATCAAGCTATAACAATCTAGAACCTCATCATCACACCCATGCTCAACATAAAAATTTGGTCACTCTCCATCCCTCCTTGACCAACTTAGCATGCCACTCTTGACCTTTCTCAATGGCTCGCAAAGAAGATTAGACTCTCAGGAAGCAAACAAAGGTGATAGTACTTGGTGCAACCCCTTCCATATTCATTCTTTGTAGAAGAGCTAGAACTTTTGCACCAAGTCCGTTCTCTACGTATCGAGTTGCCATTGTATTCCAGGAGACTATAAACTCTCAAACACCTCCTTTGCATCTATAAGCATGCCAAATCTACAACACATATCTACTAAAGTATTATCAACAATTTCTATAGGATAAAAAGAATATTTTGAATCTCACAACAGTGATGAGTATTATCCTTGACCATTGTAATACATCCTTGAGATAGACTTTATTGTGCAGCTTTCCATATATGAATCGTGGATTTTTCTATCCTCAAAACCGCACGATAGAAAATAATTTCGAGATTCCCACAACCCTTACCCATACCCCCCTCAGTGAACCGTGGAAACTAAGGGATCTATGCACCCATCGTTGAGATTTGGATGTGCAATGGAGTGGAACCATTGATGATCCCTTCAAGTAATTGTAGACCTTCTAAGGGTAGTTGAAATGAATCATTCCTGATCCGAAGTTAAGTAGCAAGGCCTATGAAGACCATGCATGACTCACTTGCAGATGGTTCTTCCTAACTCAATGCATATTTGTATCACCATCAACCACATTTCCCGTTTGTAAAATCCTTACAATTCTACAAATAGAAATGTGTTAGTGCATAAAAGGAAGTCATTTTGTTAGGGTAACAAATGAGATAGATCTTCTTCAGAGCATTCCACTAGGTTATCCTTAATAATACATGAGAAGATCGAGAAATCATCCATGAAGATTCTAAGTGAACTTAATAAGAGGCGCATGTGGTTGAAATTCATTGATCTAATTGTACCCATCATATTTGTTCACAAAACTATATAAGGCATGGCTAGCTACATCCTGAGCAACTTGTTCAAAAAATGGTGTGGGAAATTTATCTAGGACTCTGACTTTATGAAGATCTCTAAAATCTATGAAAACTTTCATCTTATTGGGCTGCTTCTTTGGTGCTATATTGACCATCCAAGATACTCATTTTGAGTGATCTAATAGTACTATAATACTTATTTTTTCCATTTTATCAATTTCCCTTTGTACTACTACATACCTAAGGTTGAGCCTGTAGACCTTTCCTCTTACAAGTTTTTCATTCAAGACAAGAGGGATGGTGTGGATCCATAAGGTTATGGGGATGCCTTATAAATCCTTATAACTCCATGCAAAAACGGGCTACATTTTCCACTATCCCCACTGGTCTTACCTTATGTTGTTCTAACATAGTGACTATGAATTGCACTTCTCTAGAAGGTCGGAGCCCCAATTTCAACACTATGGCTTCTGGCATGAGGTTGATTCTAGATCCTGCTTCAATAATGACTCGTAGGAGCTTGCAATAAAAAATCATTATGGTTATCTACAGACTATGGTAGTCCATGAATAGAGCTTGTGTTATAAAGCAAGTATCTTGCCTGCTAGAGGTGAAGGATGGGGGGCTTAAGGAATCCATGGGATTTAACATGTCTCCCATTAATTGGGTGTCCAAGCTTAGACAGTCATAGAGACTTGTCTATAGGGGTTTTTAACACTTTTCTTGGTAGCAAGAGAGGCTTGGGGAGGGCCATTAGTGGCCTATTGTATTATACTCGATTTCTTGTTGAGATTCTTGGTAGGCTTCATGGCCGTTGTCCTTATCTTTGCTTATGTTGATGGTATCCTTGGGGATTTCCATTGTAGATTCCTTATCACCTCTTTGTGACCTATTCGGGAATCTTGGGTGCGCACGAGGCCTCCCCATTGCACCAAGCCTTAATCATCCATTTGGCTGCCAGTTTGTTAGCCATGCACCCAATGTCCAGGACACCAAGACCCCCACTGTCTCTATGGCTCGTGCAGATGGACCATTTGATTTTAGGCACCCCCCACGGTCGCCCGTCCAAAGGAAGTTTCTACAAATACTATCCAATTTGGATAGGTCTTGCTCTTTCGGTCTCCAACAAGAAAGGAAATAAATGGTAGAAGACAAGAGGAACATGTTGATAACCATAGCACAACCAGCAAGATTGATTTGCATACCTCTCCAATAGTTAAGCTTGTTTTCAAGTTTGGCCAAGACCCAATTCCACCGCTGTTCCATAGAGACGCCGAACCCCAAGGGAATCCCAAGAAGCCGAAAGGTTTGGCCCGACGGAATGATTTGACAGCCATGATCAATGAGAAGGTCGGGTTGTGACCCAACAATAGCTCTAAAGGCGGTCTTAGAGTGGTTGATTAAGGAACCAGAGGCTTCACAAAAGGTAGCCAGACACCTCCAGAACGCCTCCAGGCTGGTACTATCATTGTGAACAAACGCGTTCATATCATTGGCAAAAAGTCTCATGGTAATCTGATTGTGGTCATGAGGCAAACGGAGGCCTTTGATATTACCAGCTTCCACCTGATGCGCCACCAGCCTGCTAAGCCCTTCCGTGGCAATGGCAACGAGAAGGGGAGCCAATGGGCACCCTTGTCTGATAGATCTTCTAAGTTTGATCACCTTCGAAAGTTTGCCGTTAATGTTAATTTGGGTCGAAGCATTTCCAAGAAGGGTCACGATCATCTTGGTGAATTTCTGACTACATCCCAGATCTTGGAGTGACTGCAGAATATAGTCCCATTCCAGCCTGTCGTAGGCTTTATCAAAGTCGATCTTGAGGAAGACCACGTCTTGTTTAGACTCATTTGCAAATTCAAGACCTTCCCAGATATCAATTATGGTTTCCAAAATTGACCTGCCTTTGATGAAACCTTTTTGGTCCTCGCTTAACCACACTCTCAAGTGGCAAGAGATTCTGTTGGCAATGCCTTTGGCAAAGATCTTGTATCCTGTTTGGAGCATCGTAATAGGACATCAGTTCTCTATTCTGTTCTTTTCCCCTTTTTTGTGTATTAACTTGATAATGCCATTGTTGAGGCACAACGGAAGCGCGCCAAACTTGAGCGCCTCTTGCCATACCAGACGAAGAGGGGTGGCAACCACCAACTTGAAGGATTTGAAGAACTCATTAGTGAGCCCGTCGGGTCCCGGACTTTTACCAGAAGGGAGTGCATCAATGATCTCCAAGATTTCTGCTTCAGAGATAGGGGCATGTAGCAGGGAGCGAAGGCTCAGTGGTATCCTATGGGGGGAAACCCTAGATATGGCTGCCATACAGTCCCTTCTATGGGGGGAGAGGGGGTTCGAGGTCCCCAGGAGTCTCGTGAAGTGCCCTTCAATGATCCCAAAATTATCTTCTTCCATATTGCATACATTTCCATTTAAGTCTGGCAATAAGGGGATCGATTCTCTGTTATGTTTCCTTTTAAGGATGCGGCACATCTCTTTGGTGGGCTTGTGGGCTTTGCGAGCCCACCACTCCTTGAAGAAAATTCACAAATTTTTCCTTTGTATTTCTTCCTCGTATCTCAGCAGCGCTTTGATTTTTTGGAGACCTTTTTGGGCTTGAGATTTTCCTTTGTTCACTTCCTCCTCGAGCCTCCAGAGTCTATGATATAGAGCTTCTCTACGAGCCCGCTGCACTGTCTCGAGCATCTTCTTGGATCTAATCATGATTTGTCGAGACTTATCGACCGCTCTTCTCCAGCACTTGGCTGGGGACAAGCCAGAGGCGAACACCTCCTTCCACACATTAGCAATTTCTTGATGGACGGAGGGGAGAGAGAAGGAGGGCGCACTGGCGTGGAACCAAGGAGCCTTACAGATCTTGGTGGGAGGTTGGAAAGAGATAACGATCGGGTAGTGGTCAGAGATGGCGAGGTCGGTGCGTTCGAGAGGGAAGGGTGGCCCCACTGATGAGTAAGACTCTGAGAAATGTAGCATCTGTCAAGTCTAGCTTTCCTCAGGTCGACGCCCGCTTGGAGATTTGACCAAGAAAAGCCATTCGAATCTTTGAATTCGACCAAATCCAAGTGCAATTTGGTTTTGTCCCACGTTTCTTTCTCCTGACTATTGATGACCCTGCCCTTGCCCATCCATCTATCCATAGGGTCCTCCACCATGTTGAAGTCACCCCAAATAAGCACGTTGTGGGGGAGCGAGTCCAAGGAGGCCCAAGTGTTCAGTCTCTCTAACTCCCCATTAGGGGCATATAAGGAAACTAAAGTAAAACAAAAGGGAGCACCAAAAGAAACAACAATCCATCGGTGGCATTCATCTTCAATGGAGTTCTCAAGCTTTTCAAACCAGAATTGATTAATACTAATTACCGTTCCTCCGGACCCCCGCTGGTGCGTCGTTGAAAACCAAACATGGGTCGAGAAGACGTGTCTAAGCCGTTTTTGGAGGTCTTCTCCGTCAGTCTTAACCTCTTGAATACATATAAATTCTGGGTTTAGGCTAATGTCGTGAAGCCATTGACCAATGATGGTCACCCTTGAGGGGTCGGATAGCCCTCTAGAGTTTAACGAGATGATGATCATTGTCGTAGTGATCCCTCTTTGCGAGAGGGAGCTTTGTCCTTTCTTTTCTTGGGTTCATCTTTCTTTTTCGCTGGGATTGGATCCCGAATTAGCAATAGGTTCTTGTGGGGGCTTTTCCAGGGTAACTCCATCGGTTGTTTTCCTTTGCGGGATGCCTCCTGCTGGGAAGAACTGGGCACCGTTTTCGACACCATTTCCGGAATAGTCGATCCGATGATGGAACTTTCACTATCCATGTTGTCTTCATTACTAGTAGTAAAGCCATCTTCTTTGCTTGTAGTGTAACTTGGGAGGTTTCTTTATTGTCAAGGATCTCTAGAGCTGTGTCGTTGGTGTCCACCTCAAGTTGGTTCCCACCTGGGTAGTCAAACTCGTTGATCTCCTTTTCGAGATTGCAAAACAGGTTGTTGGAGGGGGTAACTGACAAGTTGTTTCGCTCAGAGGTTGCGCTAGGGCTTCTTTTCCTTCTTCTTCTGATCTCGATGAACCCATCTGCATCAGCTTCAGGAATACGAGGGCCCTTGACATCCTCTTCCTTCGTCGAGCAAGTCACTGCCCCTTTGTTGTCTTGAACGTTTCTGGGGGCTTCTTGATTTCGCTTGCTTTTTTGTCTTAGAGGGCAATCTTTAATCCTGTGACCTTGTTGGCCACAACGAAAGCACGCGTTGGGAAGGTTTTTGTAATTGACATCTTGCTCCCAAACATCCCCTTCGCCCAAGTCCACTTTGATCTTTGATGGAAGCGGCATGCTGAGGTCAGCCTCAACACATATTTGAGGGTGCCATCGAGCGTTGAACAAGTGCCTAGCACCTTCATAAATGAGACCACCAATGTCCTCGCGTGAGGCCAACGGTTTGCTGATAGGAGAAACAATGTCCCACACGAAGTTGTACAAGAAGTATGGCAGGTTAGGGAGCTCAACCCAGAGATGGGTACCGAAGCGATTTCGATTTGTCGGGAGTAAAATCAGGGGACCATCTGAAAAGGCACAGGGTCGCCCGGCCGAGTTGCCAAGTTCCGACACTAAGGGCCCGAAACACCATATCTTCATTTTCAAAGACTAGCAACATGTGGCTTGCCGGTAAGAACTGACACTTACAAACAATTAACCCACGGGGGAACCACTCGTTGTGAAGCCACTGTCGCACGGCTTCGAGCGGGGGCCTAGGGCCAAACATTTGGCCGACGAGGCAAACTTTCTTGAGCTCCTCCTGAGTTGACAAAATTGCGGATCTATTGAGGGATACCAAGGGGGGTTCAACACTCTCGGAGGCCCCAAGGGAGGCACAAGATCCCCCTTCCAACAGAGAGGCCAGGTTACCGGTCTCCCCCGGAGGAGGGGCCAGGTTACTTCTCACAAAAGAGGGGATCGCCAAATCCATGACCGCAAAAGGGAACCTTCAAGAAGACGATGCCCCTTTAAGATTTTTAGGCTTTTTCTTTTTTTTTCTTTCTTTTTTTTCTTTTTTTCTCTCTTTACTTTTTCTAGTAGATGTCTTCACTAGCAAAAGACCCAAGCAAACGAAAGAGGAATAAACTTTAAAGTATACTATTAAGAGCTCGGCTTAAGAGATGAACCAAGGAGTAAAAACACCAGACAAGGGAGAAGGAAGCACTGAGTGGGCCCCATAGAGGCAAACCATGACGAGCGAAGATTTTTTTTCCAAAATGATTTTCTGAAAACTGTTAGAATTTCCTTTTGGGAACCGAAAGAACTGTTAGAGATTTCTAGTCCCCCACGATTGGCTGTCGATCGCGGCTGCTAACACGATGGACAAGCTCAGTAAGTCGACCAAAAGTTCCCTATCGGTCGCGAGAGTAAGGCCGCCACATGTGCGAAGGGCTCGGGGCCCAAGGTCACTCAGTCGGCCCAAACACCACGATGGACACCCGCTCCACCAATAAATCGCACCTCCCCTGTCAATCGCGACCGACCAGCAAGTCCCCTGTCAGTCGCCACCTCCAGTCGATCGCGACGGACCAACAAGACCCCTCCACCATTCAATCACACCTCCTCTGTCGGTCGCTATGGACCAGCCACAGCAGAAGCTCCTCCATAGCTTGCGCGCTCAAACAGACGACTCCACGATAAATGGTTAACACCTGACCGTCCTGACCGTCGTGTGTATCGCGCCACAGGTCTCGCCTGTTCATTGAAGGAGGTGGACCTCAAGCAATCTGCTGCTCAAATGTTGCTGCTCGGAGCCGTTCAGCTTTGACGAGCTTAGATGTATGTAATCAATAGAGCAGTTACTGCATGTGAATAAACCATTTTTTGAGAGATAATTTGATGGTGAATCTGATAAGGCCACGGGGCATCAAACGAGGGCTAAAAGATAACACCGAAGATCTCATTTTTGTTGAAAATTGTATGAGGAATCACTAAAAGATATGACTAAACAGAATTAGAAATCCATACACCATTTAGTGTTTATCTTGCTCATGAAACTTGAGGAAGGCATGAATCCCATAGTCTCAATTTGAAAAGCATCTTATGCATCACTATCTAGCTTTAGATAATAACTTCTTAACTCTTGCAAGTTCTCCCTACCAAGCTTGTTTAAGCACCCTAAGCCCCAAAAATACTCCACAAGACCCTTATGCACGTGCATATTAGAAAGCAAAAAAGACGTTTTTATCTTAATCACAAAACATGGGGTATATATAAACTCACTAGGATTATCAAAATCATCCCTTTGATAACTACTTTCCCTCATAATTGATGCACGATGCAAAATATAAGATGAAAAGTCACCAAAACCTTGGACATTTGAGCCAGCCATATGAGCCATTGGACTGTTATGCACACTAAGAAAATTAACCTCTTCAACCTAGGACAGTTGTGCAACATCCATGTATGTACTAGATATATGAGCTCTTTGACTATTACCGACACAAGAGAAAGATTGACCTCTTCAAACGAGAACAAAAATGGACTATACACCTTTGAAGGAGGTATTTGATCCTTTGGGGAATTACTAGCGCAAGAGAGACTTATCTCTTCAACCAAGAACTATGTAGATCTAGCATTTCAAGTTAAAGAATAACACCCCAATGCGAATATTGGAGACATAATTGATAGGGGAAACATAGAATGCTAAACATGGTTATCCTAAACATAGAATGCTAAACATACAATTATGCACGGAGGGATCCTATTTTAATGAAAGTCATATATTCCTTCCTTCCGCCAGAACATTCTGAAGTTTTGAGAGAACTTAGATGTATGTTACTGCATGTGAATAAACCATCTTTTGAGAGCTAATTCGATGGAGAGTCTGATAAGGCCACGGGATCATCAAATTGTATGAGGAATCAATAAAAGATATACTTGGCCAATCTGTGAACATTTAATTTTTTTTGTAGTCTCCTTGATCATCAAATTTTTATTTCCTTCCTCATCTGCAACACGACCCTCAATAAAAGGAACAGTCAAAATTATTAAAATCACATCATCATGTATCTGGTCTACTAAGTCTTGTGGAGCACATACACTTAAAATAAGCTTAGTCTACACAAGAGTTATTCTTCTAATATCTTACTCGTATGCAACATCAAAATAACATCATCAGGTTCTACTTCATTGTATCTCACTTTGATCAATTTTCCGTAACTACAAGTAGCAAATCCAATTATTGCACCACATCCAAGCTTTCAAGCCACTTCCAAATAGAGGTCTTCCTTTGAGGCAAAATATTGGAGACCCCATTCTAGCTCACGGAAGCCCTTCTAGTACATCTTTTTGGGCTGCCTTTTTGCATGAAATTTCTTTGAACCACGTGCCTCCTTGTCAAGAACTTTGTTTTGGACCTTCTTGAGCCCTTTAGCATTCTTCTTCTCCCATTCAACCTTTTCAAAGTATTAAGATACCTATAAACAATACAGGAATGTCATTTTCACCTTAAAATTGATCATTTTTTAGTAGCAAAAGAGCTTAAATTAAATGCAATCAGATGTTAAAATATACTAGAAAACACATCATTCAGGAGTATAGTATTTTCCTTACATAGTGTTTCATTTGCACCAATGCTATAGAAGTCAAAAGATTAAAATGATTTGCTAAATGTTTAACGAATTCCTTAGCCAAGAAGCATTGAATTCTTGAATTCATACGTTGGTTGGCATGTTTGCGTATGGGAAGCCAATGATTGACATGTAGCTCTTATTTATCTTGAATGGCCAACATCTAGATCTTGTTTGACAACTTCCTTTTTTATTGAGTCCCCATGATTCCCTGCATAGGCTTTATGTAGCAAGTCGATGCGTGACATCAACCTTTTTCATAAAATTGATGCTAGGCATCGATTTTCCTACATAAAACCAATGTGAGGCTTCAAATTTTAAGTAGACATCTTGTTCTTGGCATGGATTTTATGTTGAAAGTTGACATCGAGCATCGACTTGCCACACAAATCAATGCTTTGCAACGGCTTCCTACATAAATGTGAGGCCTTGCATGAACACCATGCATGATGTAAGAATCTTCACTTAATGTTGGGTTTGGTTTTATGTACAAAGTTGATGCCAAGCATCAATTTTTAATGTAAACTCAATACCTACTGTCAACGTTATGTGGCATCCTCAAGAGGAAACAATCTAAAGACTCGATTCCATTCTTAATTGGTAGTGATGGGGTCGAATGCGAAACGAAAGAAGAAAAAAATACCATTATTGTCGACCATTTTACTCAGCTCCTTGGGGTTTCGACGCGTCTCTCTTCCTACAGGAGGGACTGCATGGTGACCATCTTGAGAGTCTCTCCCTTGAGAATACTGCATAACGTGAAGTATCTCGTTGAGGCACCCATCTCAGATAATGAGATTCTCGAAGTAATCGATTTGCTCCCCAATGGGAAAGCCCAGGTCCTGATAGCCTCACAAATTCAGGCAGGTGCTGGCCACCCCATTGTGCTTGGTTTGGCAAGAGGCTTTGGCGTTTGGTGCCCTCCCCGAATGCCTAAACAATGGTGTCATCAAGCTTATCCATAAAAAATGTAACAAGAATAGGATTGGAAACTGGCACCCAATCACGATGCTCCAAACAGGATACAAGATCCTTGCGAAAATAATTTCCAATAGAATTTCCTATCACTTGAAGAATTGGCTTTGCGAGGATCAAAAAGGATTCATGAAGGGTAGATCCATTCTAGAAGCTATTATTGATATCTGGGAAGGTCTCGATTATGCTAAAGAGTCTGAGCAAGACATAGTATTCCGTAACTTCAACTTCGACAAAGCCTATGATAGGCTAGAATGGGACTTTGTTCTCCAATCTCTTAAAGACCTTGGTTGTAGTCAAAACTTCACTAAGATGATCGCTTCTTTACTAAGGAACGCATCGATGCAAATAGACGTCAATGGTCAGCCATCAAAGGCCATCATATTAAAACGATCTATTAGGCAAGGATGCCCATTGCCCCCTCTACTCTTCGCTATCTCCACAGAAGGGCTCAAGCGTCTCGTGCAACATCACATGGAAATCGTCCATATTAAAGGTCTCTTTCTACCTCTCAACCATGGCCCAGATGATCATGAGATTGTTTGCTGATGACATGAATGCATTTGTGCATAATGATGCAACCAACATTGAGGCCTTTTGGGGGTGCCTTGACACTTTCTGTGAGGCGTCTCGCTATAGAATCAACCATTCCAAAATCGCTTTCCAGGCCATCATCAAACCACCTCCCCAACTTCTGGTTGACCATGGTTGCCAAATTATCCATTGGGGTCAGCTCTTATGTCTACTTGGTATTCCGATGGGATTCGGGGTCTTAATGGTTCAACGATGGGAATGGGTCCTTTCTAAACTTGATTGCAAGTTAGCGTATTGGAAGGGCATGCAAATCAAACTTACGGGATGTGCCATGGTAATCAATACCTTCCTCATCTTCTCAACCATTCACTTTCTCTCTTGTTGGAGACCGAAAGATCAAGAACTTAGCAAACTTGAAAGAATCTGTAGAAACTTTCTTTGGGCGGGGGACCACAATAGGAGAGGGGTTCCCAAAATTAAATGGGCTGTGTGCATCAGCCAAAAGGATTGTGGGGGCCTAGGCATTATGGATATTGAAGACATAGCTGACAAGTTGGCAGCAAAATGGATCATCAAGGCTTGGTGTAGTTGTGAGACCTCTTGGGCCAAGCTCATTTTCAGGAGCAAGGACTTACCTATGTTGGTGGGCCTCCCTCGCTGGAAGGAGTTATACCTCTTTACTCTTTTATTCTCCCCAATTCAGATTTCCCCTAAAGAATCAAATCTCATTTGTTCCCTATGGAAGAGTTGGAATAAGCTCAAACAATTTGTCAGAGTCAATGAAGCTTGGAAGTGGGTGGCCGGTGTTAGACAAAATGACAATTTGGTTCCCAATCATGGGCATTAGAGGTGTGGCCTCCTTGAACTGCTAAGAGGCTCTAGAACAAGGGTTTGAGACTTTAGAAACACCTCTGGAAATAAGAAACTAGCAAGTGGATCAGATTTGAGGACTTAGATCCTGAAATAAGAGTGAACTATGAAGAATGGGCTCTCTTGAAGAGTAGATACATCGTTTGGGAACGTTAAAAAACCTAACTCCTCAATGGGCAAGACCCACCTTGCCATCAGGGTCTTATGTGGCACAATGGCAATTCTCTTCCCAAAATTCCTAGAATCAAGGTGAACATGGACTATCACATCACAATTTAACAAGAAGTGGTGCTTGACTTGGATAAGACTGCATTGGGATTTGAAGTTCATGTCTATCTGGCATCCCCTCATCAAGATCAGAAAATCGATTCTCATGTGGAAAATTCTCCACCGTGGTATCTGGACCAACCTAAAAGCTAACAAAATCTGTGGGGCTCTGCCATGGTGTAAGCAATGCCACCGTAGCATCGAGGACATTGGTCACATCTTCTTTACTTGCCCCAAGTCGCTCCAACTCTGGAAGACTCTCAGGAATATCTTGAGACTACAGGCACAAATCACCTGGAAGCAAGTAGTGCTTGGTGAAGCGATCGGCTTCTCAACGGCACTTTGGAATGCTATAAGAGGGGAAACCCTCTGGAAGATTTGGATGGAGCAGTGTGCCAATAATTTTGGACAAGCTCCTAAGTGGTTGATTGAGAAGTCTCTATTCCTCTTGGGCAAAAGAATCTCTAATTGTAAGAGGTCTCCACCCTTTAGGCATCATAACGTGTTTCTCATCAAGAATAACAAGCTTAAACCCAAGTGGGCCCTACATGAGGGGGACGGGAGGAATTTTAACCTCCTTTGTAACACGCTCTAGTCCAGCAAGTTCCACCCCTACTATGGAGGATTCGGGGGGTCCCAAGGGCTCTAGTCCCATTCACTTGTAACTTCTTTCTGTTTCTTTAATTAAATTCCGGGAGAGTAGGCCAATGCCGAACTTCCTTTTATTTAAAAAAAAAATTAAAGCAGGATTTCATTTCCCAAGATCGACATCCACATAAGGCTGATGCCAAGAATCTTGACATCAACTTTTGGCATAATTACCATGATACACATTGGTTTTACATGGAAAGCTAATGTTGAACATTGACATATTACATAAAACCAAAGCCCAACATTAAGAAAATTTGATGCCGGGTATCATGTTTATGTGGCAACTCAATTCGTGACATCAATGTTTCACATAAGCACGATGCCTTGCATTGAATTTGTGAACGATGGCAATGCCCAACATTGACTTACCACTAAAATTAGTTGATTCCTAACACTAAATTTATGCAGGAAGTCCATGCCCAAAATCCACCACTCCTTTTTCCCATGTTTTGAAAATTCATCTACATCGTTGCACGCATTCATTAAATGAACGGATAATGTTTTTATTCGAATTATATATTCAAATCAATGAGAATTTTAACGGAGTCTTTTTGTGACAAAAATTTCATCACCTTTTATGTTTCTTGCTTTCCTTCTTCGACTCCATGTTCAGTAAGTCCTTTTTTTGCTTGCTATGAATACACATTATGTTGTCAGGTAGTAGAGCTTTGTTTTGCTTTCTAACCTTTGTAAATTTGAAAATCACATGCTCTACCACTTTTATAGAGATTTTGAGATTGTAGCTAGCCTAGTTACAATGTAGCAAACCAGTAGTCTAGCGGAATCTAGAGAGTGGATTCTTTTCCTTATGTTTTTTCCATACTTTTTGAATAATTTTGCTTGTCAAAAGTTTTGTTTTGGAGCTATTTGGATTCGTATTCAGCATGTTTTGTATAAATAATTTCCTTGTTGTACAATAATAGTTCATTTAAATATATATCAAATAAGATAACCATGTTTAGAATTCTATGTTTCCCCTATCAAGCATATCTCGAATATTCGCATTGGAGTGTTATTCTTTAAATTGAAATGCTAGATCTACATAGTTCTCGGTTGAAGAGATAAGTTTCGCTTGTGCTAGTAATTCCCCAAAGGATCAAATACCTCCTTCAAAGGTGTATAGTCCACTTTTGTTCTCGTCTGAAGAGGTCAATCTTTCTCTCGTGTCGGTAATAGTCAAAGAGCTCATATGTCTAGTACATACATGGATGTTACACAATTGTTCTAGGTTGAAGAGGTTAATCTTATTAGTGTTCATAACAGTCCAATGGCTCATATGGCTAGCTCAAATGTCCAAAGTTTTGGTGACTTTTCATCTGATACTTGTCATTGTGCATCAATTATGAGGGAAAGTGGTTATCAAATGGATGATTTTGATAATCCTAGTGAATTTATATATACTCCATGCTTTGTGATTAAGATAAGAGCGTCTTTCTTGCTATCTAATATGCACGTGTATAAGGATCTTGTAGATTATCTTTGTGGCTTAGGGTGCTTACACAAGCTTGGTAGTGAGAACTTGCAAGAGTTAAGAAGTGATTATCTAAAGCTAGATAGTGATGCTCAAGATTCTTCTCAAATTGAGACTATGGGATTCATGCCTTCGTTGGAGACCCCATTCTAGCATTGAAGACTATCACTTCACGCAAGGCTTGGCATGGTTGCAAGCCATTTTTTGCTTTTCAGTGTGTCTTTGGTTGTCTGTCATATGCATTAGTGTGTGGATAATAGTGTAGAAAATTGGTTGATAAGGTAGTGAAATGTATTTTTGTTGGGTGTAGGCCTGAAAGCAAAGGATATCATCTATATCATCAACAAAATAAAGACATTCTCATTAATCATGATGTTTTTTGTGAAAGATGCAATTCAACTGTTACTTTCATGTGTTGAGGAGACATCAATCAACTCAAACGATGTGTATGAAATTTTGGTACTTTGGTGGATGGTCAGATGTTGCCTTTTGATTCATGCAGTCGATCCTCATTTAGATACTCATCTGTTCCAGTAATGCACATTTTGGTGAACCTCACTTGAGGTTCATCTTTTTCCAGTAAAATACAATCTCTATAAATATTTAATGAACATTTCAATGTTGTGCCTGAAAGAAAAGAGCAAGGAAATAAATAGGTGACTATTCACTTAATATTTACACATCCAAATGGGAAACAAAGTATTACTAGTTCTAGAGAAGAGGTCGAATGCCCAGTTACCATCATAAAGTGATAACATTATGTCTGAATTCAATGACAAGAATCAAATTAATGCATAAATGGATATCATAAAATATGAAAAATTTTATGATGCAAAATTTTCATAAAAGATTCATACAAAATATGAAATTGCCTACTTATTTGTTAAACTTGGATTTTTATTCAATAACAATTCCTACTTCTAAAAGGGACTATCTCCATAGATTTGGATGCAATTAGAAATCGAAATTCCTTTCGCAATCATTGTCCTATTTATGGTCTCATGCTAGTATCTTTCCTTCCTCCTATGTAACGCCAACAAATATCTTGTAGTCAACATATCTAAAGAAGAAAAAAATTGGAAATTCTCTCACCAATTGTCTCTTGGCTTAAGATGAGTGAGATCCACCAATAAAAAATTATTCGTAGGCTTAAGGTGAGTGAGATCCACCAATAAAAAATAACCAATGGTGTGGATGAATCTTGTGCTATTATGCTCTATTGAGACTAACCCTAAAATCAACTTAGCTCTTGGGGACTTGATGTATAAGCCTTGACTGCAATGAGAATCACTTGAGACTTCAAACATTATCTTCTGCTTGGGCTTTTTTTTTTGAACATTTAGTTCTCATGTAGTCTCTTTGATCATCAGATTTTAATTTCCTCCGTCATCTGCAACATTACCCTCAATAAAAGGAAGGGTCAAAATTGGTAAAATTACATCATCATGTATCTCGTCTACTAAGTCTCGTGGAGCACATACATTTAGAACAAGTTTAGTATGCATAAGAATTATTCTTCTAATATCTTACTCGTATACAACATCAAAATAACATCATCAGGTTCTATTTCATTATAGCTCACTTTGATCAATTTTCCATAACTATAAGGAGAAAATCCATTTATTGCATCACATCCAGGCTTTCAAGCCACTTCCAAATAGAGGACTTCCTTTGAGGCCAAATATTGGAGACCCCATTCTAGTTCACTCAATCCATTCTAGGACATCTCTTTGGGTTGCCTTTTTTGCATCAACTTTCTTTGAACCACACATCTCCTTGTCAGGAACTTTGATTTGGATCTTCTTGACCCATTTAGCCTTCTTTTTCTCCCATTCAACCTTTTCAAAGTATTTAGATAACTATAACCAATACAATGAATGTCATTTTCACCTTAAAATTGACCATTTTTTTAGTAGCAAAAGAGCTTAAATTAAGTGCAATCAATTGTTTAAAGTATACTAGAAAACACGTCATTCATGATAGTATTTCCCTTACATAGTGTTTTATTTGCACCAATCCTATGCCTAACATCTAGATTTACAACTTTCTCTATTACTGAGTCCGCATGATTTCATGCGTAGGCTCTATGCAGCAAGTCGATGACCGACATCAACCTCTTGCATAAAATTGATGCTAGGCAGCAATTTCCAGCATAAAATCAATGTGACGCATCCAATTTAAGTAGAGAGCTTGTTCTTGGCATTGACTAAATTATGTTGAAAGTTGCCATCGAGCATCGAATTGCTGCACAAATCGACTTCCTTCATAAAAGGAATCAGAATTATATATTTAGGTCAATCAGAATTAAAAGGAATCTTTTTGTGACAAAAATTTCATTACCTTTTATGTTAGAGAGTGGGATCTAGAGAGTGGCTTCTTTTCCTTATGTTTTTGCCATAATTTTGAATAATTTTGCTTGTCAAAATATTTGTTTTGGAGCTTTTTGGATTCGTATTCAGCATGTTTTGTTTTAATAATCTCCTCTTTGTACAATCATAGTTCATTTAAATATATATATCAAATAGGATAACCATGCTTCACATTCTATGTTTCCCCTATCAAACATGTCTCGAATATTCTCATTCGAGTGTTATTCTTTAACTTGAAATGCTAGATCTATATAGTTCTTGGTTGAAGAGATAAGTCTCTCTTGTGCTAGTAATTCCCCAAAGGATCAAACACCTCCTTCAAAGGTGTATAATCCACTTTTGTTCTCGTTTGAAGGGGTCAATCTTTTTCTAGTTTTGGTAATAGTCAAAGAGCTCATATGTCTAGTACATAATTGGATGTTGCACAATTGTTCTAGGTTGAAGAGCTTAATCTTTCTAGTGATGATAACGGTCCAATGGCTCATATGGATAGCTAATATGTCCAACGTTTTGGTGGCTTTTCATATGACACTAGTCATTGTGCATCAATTATGAGGGAAAGTGGTTATCAAATGGATGGTTTTGATGTTCCTTGTGAGTTTCTATATACTCCTTGATTTGTGATTAAGATAAGAGCATCTTTCTTGCTATCTAATATGCACGTGCATAAGGATCTTGTGGAGTGTTTTTGTGGCTTAGGGTGCTTACACAAGCTTCCTAGTGAGAACTTGTAAGAGCTAAGAAGTTAGTATCTAAAGCTAGATAGTGATGCTCAAGATGCTTCTCAAATTGAGACTATGGGATCCATGCCTTCAAGAGAGAAAGGATCATTTGAGTAATAAGTTGGTTGTGCAATTTTTGTTGTATAAGGGCTTTCAAAAATGCATTAATTGGATGAAGAACTACTTTAGTTTGCATTGTGTTATTATGCCAATAAATGGTAGCTAGTTTTATTAGAAAAATTTTCATGCTGAGAGGTTTTTGAAGCATACGAGGAACATATGTTGATTCAAGAGGGTATTTTTGTTAAATATGCATAGTTTGAAAGGTTATGGAAGAGAGATTTTCATAACATTGAAATTCCTAGAAACGTTACAGATAAATGCTCCACTTATGCTACCCGCTACAAGGATTGATATGAGAGGATTGAATTTAACAAAATTAATCTAAAAGAGCATCATTGAAACCAAGTTCTAGACAGGAGAAGGGAAACACATCATCAGACTAAGGTACTAAAGCATCCTAACCATTATTTATGTTTGATGATTGATATCAAAAGAATACTTATCTTTGGCACTTTGCTTTTCTTCCAAAAGATATTGGGGATGAGAGACACACATATACATTTCATAGAATGCCTGCTGTATATTGCATCTGTGAAGCCAAAGGTATTTTTAACTTAAACATCAATCAAGATCCCAATCATATAGTCATAGTCTTACATAAGGCTCTTTCACCATTTGATGGTGAGCTACCAACAATTCTTTATGTGCAACTTTCCAACATTGATAGAGAGAACAAGAACTCTATCATCCTTGAATATCTAAGTATGTTGATGCCCAAGATTTGTTTTCAAAATATTAAGGTGAACTTTCTCTTAGTTTTGACACATTCATGATCATATAGATCAGATGTTTAGTGTGTTTTCAAGGAAATTGTCGTGTGCAAATGTTCTTACACCACACCTATTTCACTCATCAACAACAAAGAGTACAATGCTATATTATAGGTGTGTGGGAACTTCATATACACTTCTCATGAGATCTTGGGGCTCAAAGATCTTGTCCAATATCATATGTTCAACATATATTAGATGAGTTACAAACTATTCTTGACCCCCTTGAGAGGAATATCTATTTGCATCCTAGAATGTGAAGGCAAAGGGAAGAATAATGGTGTGGCAATGTAGGAGACACAGGTGTAGGGACAATTGTGGAAAATATAGTTGATGGAGATGATTTAGGAATTCCATTTTTTATTTCCAAGGTATTTTGTTTGACAATGGATTATATATGGCAAGAAGGATCACTTGCATGTGTTGGCATAACAAAATCTAAACCTGGAACATATCTATTAGGTGAATGTGAGACATGTGTAGAGCGTCTCAATGGTTGTTAAACAAGAACATGTGCAAACTCATCTGATCGGACATTCTCTTGAATGTCCCTATGTGCAACATTTTTATGCATGCTAGCTAGAGGGCTAGTATCCTCAAACACCACTCTTATCACTTCAACCTCCTACCAACTTTTGTCTAAGATTCTTGGGTATATGAACATATGCTCCACACCCAAAAACTTGAAGATGATCATAATATGGTGGCTTCCTTGTCCATAACTCTTGTGCCACTTTGAGACCTTTGGCAGTACTAGGTGAAAGGTCAATCACATGAACTACAGTCAATAGTGCTTCTACCCAAAGCCTTGTGAGAGATTTGCATGATGCAACATAGAAACTACTCTATCTTGAATAGTTCTATTCATCCTTTTAGCTATACCATTCTGTACTAGGTATAAGGAGTTGTAAACTCTCTATGAATCCCTCTAGATTGGTAGAAAAGGCTGAATTCATGTGAGGTATACTCACCCCCATTATCTAAACATAAAGCCTTAAGCTTAGCTCCTTTTTCACTCTCAACTGAAGCAAGACATTTTCTGAAAGTAGGGAATACCTCATCCTTCAATTTGATACGATATACGCAAAAATTAGATCTAAAGGTTGAATTGAAGAGTCAATGTGCATTCTATGCACATTTTTGGTTTGCTTTCCATATTGACAATGCTCACAAAATGAAAAATCAGGGAAACATAACATAGGTAAGTAGCTAAAACAAGAAAAATTTTCCATTCCATTATGAGATATATGGCCCAAACAACCATGCCAAATACAAGCCATAGGTTGTTCAGTAACAGCTAGCAAGTGTTCTTTCTATGATCCAAATAAAGGATAAAGTGAGCCAACTTTGCTTCCATTTGCAATAACCATATGTCCCTTTGATATACAAAAGGACTGAGCATAGAAGACCACCTTGTAACCAAGGTCATCAAGTTGACCTGACATCAAACTGCATGATAATTGAGGTACATGGCTTACATTATGCATAGTAAATTTTGAACCATCAATGAACTGCACAATCACATCTCGAATCCCCACATCACACTAGTAAGAGTCACCAAGTCTCACGATACCAAGAGAATTTGCCGTATAATTAGAGAACCATTCTCTATGGGGTTTCACATGGAAAGAAGCACCAGAAGCTAGTAGCCACGTGTGGGAAAGAGAATCAGCCATAAGAGCCTCAGTTGGCATAATACTATCAAGTGTCAACACATCAAATGGACCTATTCTGCCTAGATTGATCTTCCTACAATAGAACAAAGAGTAACTCCTCAAATGTTAAGGCATTTGGATTGCCTTTCATCATTAAACGAAGAGTAGAAGCAAAACTCAGGATTGTGGGGTAATTTGTGTTGGAGGAGATGGTGGATAGTCTTCAGAGATGAAGTGGTGTTGCTTGATCCTACTTCACACCTACCAAGGATGATTGCTGGAGAGTAGAATGGGCCTCTTTAGCTAGCTACTGATCATAAATAATCATATATGGTTTTTGGAATATGATCCATGAATCAAAGGATCAAAACAGATAGGTAGGAAGATAATCCAAGACTAAAAACTTGCTATTCTTGTCTTTACACTTGCTCAATGTTTTGAACAATTCTTTGAGTACAGTAGCAATTAGATTAATTCCTATTCAGAAACTCTAATTAGCTTAGATAACTTCCAATCATGAGTGATTTAATAAAAAATGATGGACTACACACTGAGAATGATGTTTAGCAATTCACAGAACCTTTTCCTACATTTTTGGGGTGCATCAGACAATAGATGAGAGAGTAAAGATGTGTTAATATCTCACCATCTAGAGAGGCAATGATAATGAGACTTTGTAGTCATATACCAAATAGTATGCTGAATCTACCATGCTTTAGATCATGATAAATGATCAATCATGCACTGAGAACAAGCTCTTAGAAAGTCACTATTCTGATGGTCATAATAGAGAAGTGAAATGAGAATGTAATGATAGTATATGTATTAAATCCTCTACAAATACAATGTCATTGGAAATCATATATTTCTCAATGCGTGAGAGGTGAATGAGCTATGCGATGAGCTCTCAATTCACAATAGATCCCCTTCACAATGATCTCATGGAGTCCAGATATCATGTGGGTCATTTCATCCTCTTTTTATAGTTGAGTTTGGAGACAATGTTTGAATTCAAATTCAAAAAGTCTACCTAAAAGTGAATCCTAAAGTATAGGATATATTCTCTCATGAATCAACTACCAAATGATTCGCGATTTAAATCTTCCTAGCTCCATGTGGTTGTAGACCGCTTTTATAAAGGTGAATGTGAAGGACTTTTACAAGAGGTTGATCATTTAAAGTCTCATATAGGTTATTCCAACAAACCAAGTATGTGGGCTTGGTTTCTATTGCATCAACAGCTCCCCCTCAAGCCTAACATGCTTGGTCTTCATTCCTCATTGATTTCCTGCAAACCAATTATCAATTTGAATCTCTTCATCTTGGTTCCATCCAAAGACTTTTTGAGCATATCTGCACATTATAAATGGTTTGATACATAGGATAGTTGAATATCCTTGATAAGCAATTTCTCCCTTAAATAATGATAGCGCACTTTAGTGTGCTTAGTCCTTGCATGATATACAAGATTTGCAGCCAAATGAAGTGAACTAGTATTGTCTCCAAAGATTGTTGGAGTGTAAGAGTGTAATCCCAAATCTGCATAGAGTTGCTTGAGCCACATAGATTCTTGAGTTGCATTTTCCAAACCTCTATATTCTACTTCTATAGATGATAAGGCCACAATTGGTTGCTTCTAGGATGTCCATGATATAAACTTTGAACCTACAAAAGATAGGTATCTTGTGCTCCTCCTATCATCCTTAGAGCTAGCCCAATCTACCTTAGAATACATCTTTATGTCTAAGTTAGAAGTGAAGGGATAAAACAACACTTCATTCATGGTACCCTTTAGATACTTAAGCACCTTTTTGGTAGCTTCCATGTGAGGCTTCCTTGGTGCATGCATAAACTGACTCAATGCACTTACTCCATAAGCAATGTCTACTCTTGTTAGGGTAGCATAGTTGAGGCTCCCTACAAGCTTTTGGTAACCTCTAACATCCTCAAGAATTCTCCTTCATGAGAACTAAGCTTATGGTTGAGTTCCATGGGTGTACCTCCAATTTTGGTATTCTCCATCTTGAATTTTATCAATATATCATGTATATACTTTCTCTGAGTAATAAATATACGAGAATCTGTGTACACAAGCTCTAAGCTAAGAAAGTATGTTAACAAGCCAAGATCACTAATTTAAAATTCTTCCATTAGCTGAGCCTTGACCTGATTGATGCCATTAGCATCATTCCCTGTAATGATAATGTCATCCACATATGTAAAGAGAGATGGTGGATGCAATCTGAAGATGAGTTTGGTGCTGCTACAACTAGCTTCAGGCCATCCAACTGAGACTTTAGAGTTGCTTAGTGGACCCTTTGAGGTTCCTAAATCTACAAAAAATCACCAAAGTGTTTTGGAACGAGTATCTCAAAAGTTTGATTCAAGACAAATCTAGTGGCAAAATGACTAGGTCCCAAAACTTGTTATTTTTGTATATATACCTGTTGGAAAAAATGAATAATGCTCTCAACCTAGTAAGAATTAGAAAAATTCCTTTTGGACACAGCAGATAAACTTATATAGCTTGCTAATCGAAGTTAAAACACTTCAATTGATCAATTCAGCACTGAGAACAAGACTAACAAAATCTAGAAGACTCCTGCCATTTTTGAGGCTCTGCAGAGATTCGACCAGTGAGCAAAAAAACTCAGATTTATCAAAAACAATAAATCCAATGATCATGAAATTTTGTGACCATAAACTAGACTTAGAGAGAAATCTGCATGTCACTAGGCCTTTAGCTCAATATCTGAAGTAAATGTATAAAACAAACCTTCATTCATGGTCCCCTTTGGGTACTTGAGGGCTCTCTTGGCCGCTTCCATATGTGGTCTTCTCTGCTTATGCATAAACTAACTCAAAATGGTAACACTATAACATATATCCACCCTTTGTGAGTGTTGCATAGTTCAAACTTCCAACCAAGATTTGATAGCTTGTGATGTCTTCAATTGGCTTTCCTTCATAAGCATTAAGCTTATGATTTTGCTCCATAGGTGCACCTGCACACTTGGTGTTTTCCATCTTGAACTTGATGAGCATGTCATGCACATACTTCCTTTGTGTGATGTATACTTGAACCTTTGTAGATTAACTCCAATCCAAGAAAATAAGTGAGTGGTCCAAGATCACTTATTTTGAACTCCTCCTTCATTTGATTCTTTACCTGTTTGATTCCTTCAAGATCATTCCCTGTGATAATAATATCATCAACATACACACAAAGATAGATCACTTTAGATCCATTCCTCTTTATGAACAAAGAGGTATCCACCTTGCTAGCTTTGAATCCTTGGTCTGGAAAATAAGCCACCAATATAAAATTCCAAGCTCTTGGAGCTTGCTTCAATCCATACAAGGCTTTCTTTAATTTGCATACATAGTTAGGATGATGTGCATCCTCATATCCAGGAGGTTGTGCCATCTACACTTCCTTAGAAATCCATCCATTTAAGAAAGCATTCTTTACATCAAGTTGATAGAGATTCCAATTTCTAGATGTAGCAAGACTAATGAGAACCCTGATTGTAGGCATTTTTGCAACAGGAGAGAAAGTCTCCTCATAATCAATACCATTGAGCAAACCCTTTAGCAACTAACCTTTCTTTGTGTCTATTTATACTTCCATATGGATTCCTCTTGATTTTGTATATCCATCAAGATCCAATTACCTTCATAGATGGCTTGTTAGGTATAAGCTCTCAAGGTCATTCTCCTTCAAGGCTTCCATTTCTTCATCCATTGCATCTCTCCAAGCTTTCTTGCTTTGTGATTCTTCAAATGTGATATGTTCTTCATTGGTTGAATCCTTTGCAATGTAGATTGAGTGCTTGGTGACCAAAGAAGTATCATAACCATATGTCTCTAGTTTCTTCTTCTCCCTTGAAGACCTTCTAAGTGGTTGATGTGAGCTCTTGGGTCCATATGTAGCATCTTGCATCTTTGATTTACCTTTGCTCTTCCATAGCTTTAGTCTTTCCAAGTCTTCTACGTCAATCTCCGAATCACTTTCTTCGATTTTCTTTGGCTTCTTTGGTTGAAGTGATGGAAAATCTTCATCCAAGTCATAAGGCAGCTTCACTTTCTTGTCACCATCAAACCATGATTTGTTCTCATAAAAGATTACATCTCTACTCACAGAAAAGCCTTTATTATTTGGATTGTATAATCTATATTCTTTTTGGTTTTGTTCATAACCAATAAATATGCACTTCTCTGCCTTGGGATCCAATTTCCCTCTTACGTGAGAAGGAATGTGAGCATAGGCTAAGCATCCAAAGATTTTACAATGCTCTAGACTAGGTCTTGTTCCATTCCACACTTCATATGGAGTGGTTCCATCTAGCGACTTAGATGGAAGTCTAGTTATGAGATATGTGACCATAGACACAGCCTCTACCCACAGGTAGTTTGGCAATCCCTTTTCATTGAGCAGGGACCTTGTGGCTTCAACAATAGCTCTGTTTCTCCTCTTTACTACACCATTGAGTTCACGTGTATACCTTGTAGAGGCTTCCCTTTAAATGCCTCTTTCATGCAAGTAGGCATCAAATTTAGAAGAGAAGTATTCTCCTCCACCATTTGATCTAAGTCTTTTCCAAGTCCTACCTGTTTGCTTTTCAACAAGAGCAACATACTTCTTAAAGCAAAGATAAAACTTCATCCTTGTGCTTCATGAAAAACAGAATGGTCCACCTGCTACAATCATCCATGAAAGACACATAATATCTTGAGCCTGATATAGATGGCTCCTTACTAGGACCCCACACATCCATGTGCACTAGATCCAAAAGATTTTGATACACATATCCCTTCCTATTGAAAGGTTGTCTATGATCCTTGCCAAATTGACAAGCTTCACCCTTGGTCCATCTATAACCTATACTATGTTGATATATTTTGTTAGTGATCTATGTGAACACACTAGGACCACGGGGGCATGTTTTTCCCTATTTAGGAGGTTTTTTTACCCTCACTTTTGATGGGGGATGATTTTAACACCCCAATGCAACAATGGAAGATGGTTGCCCTCCACTAGGTCCACAAGCAGTGATATATGCTCACTGTTCTGAACGTTTCTCTGCACCTGTAGAAAGACTTAAAATGAAATTTTAGAAACTTATAGTAGAATATAAGAGCTACTTAACAAGATTTAAATAATCCCAAATGGATATTCCAACTGGGAGAATCACCCTCTGCAAAATAGGCTACCTAGTTGCAACACTCTCTGCCTATGTGCAGAGATATACCTTCATAAGTTGGCAATTTCTCACAACTCACTCAGTCAATGAACTTGAAACTTTGGCAAAATTTAGGGCACTATATGAAACACCAAATGAACCTTTAAATCAATGAAAATGAGTATTATGAGAGAGCAAACAATGCTCTACAATTTGGTACAATCAGATAGAGAGGAGCAAAATCATGAGAAAATGAGGTAAGCAAGCAAGGGGGCTACTTGATAGAGTTTATGAATTCACTAAACTAAGTGGGAAACTCGTGGAATGCATAAAATGCAAAAAACAAAGGCGAGATGATGCTTATATAGAGTTGTACTTTTCCTACAATCTAGCTAACCATCCACCAATCAGCGTAGGTGAACTTTTTGGTGGCTGATTTGATGAGATTTGAATTTGATTGAGTTTGGTGGAGCTTCTAACTTTATTCCACAACTTTTGGTCCTCATGTTTTACTTGTCCACTTGCAAAACTCATGGTTGAGCCTTTTTGCATGATTGAGACTTGATTTTCAACACTCCTCCTTAGGTCTCAATGCCTAGGTCCTTCATTCCAATGCATGTCTTGAAGTGTTGTAGCTTTACTCCATCCAATGCTTTGGTAAAAATATGTGCATATTGTTCCTTTGTATTGATATGCTCCACCTTGACATCCTTTGACATGATCTTCTCTCTAATAAAGTGGTAATGCACTTCTATATGCTTCGAACACCAGATTTTGAGCCAATCATATGCTACTTATGTTGTCACAAAAAATAGGTACTTGCTTTACGTGCAAATCAAGATAAACAAACAACTTCTTGAGCCACATAAGCTCACATGAGACTTGTGCTAAGCCTCTATACTCAGCTTTGATCAATGAGAGAGCCACAGTTGGTTGTTTCTTTGACATCCATGAGATGGTCTTGTTCCCTAGCATGATAACATATCCACTAGTGCTCCTCCTGTCATCTTTGGAACCTGCCCAATCAACGTCACAATGAGCTTGTACATTTAATCCATAATCAAATGGATAATATAGAGCTTCATTCAATGATCCTTTGAGGTACCTAAGTACCCTTTTGGCTGCAACAAGATGAGGTAATTTGGTGCTTGCAAAAATTGAGATAACACTCCAACTACATGTGCAATATCTGGTCTTGTCATAGTAGCATACAAGAGAGAGTCAATTATTGACCTATACATGGTGAAATCCTTCACTTCTTCACCTTTATGAGCACTTATTTTAATATTTACTTCTAATGGATTTGAAATGGGCTTGCAATCACACAAGCCAAACTTATTCAAAAGATCTAGAATGTATTTCCTTTGCATCAAGTATATACCTTGCTCTTTATATAGTACTTCAATCCCAACGAAGTACCTTAAAATCCCTAAATCTGAGATTGTAAACTCACATCCAAGATTCCTCTTTATTTCCTTGATGTTGGCATCATCATCCCCTGTAATGATCAAATCATCAACATATTTACAAGTGAAAACAATTTTGCTACCTTCCTTCTTCACAAAGAGTGATGGGTCTGCATGACTCTGATTGTATCCACATTGTACCAAGTAGTCAACAAGTCTTTGGTTCCAAGCTCTTAGGGCTTGCTTGAGTCCACAAAGAGCCTTCTTTAGCCTGCATACATGATGTGGAAACCTCTCATCTTCAAAGGCTTGGGGCTGCTCCATGAAGACTACCTCTTCAAGCTCTCCATTTAGGAAAGCATTCTTCACATCCAACTGGTACATCTTCCAACTTTTTGAGGTTGAAATTGCAATCAAACTTCTTATGGTGGACATCTTAGCTACTAGACTAAAGTTTGCCTCAAAGTCAATGCCATAGGTTTGAGCAAAACCTTTGGCAACTAGCCCTACTTTATACCTAGAGATGCTCCCATATGCATGCCTCTTTACTTTGTACACCCATTTGTTGCCAATGACTTTCATGTCCTTTGTTCTTGGCACCAATGACCAAGTATCATTTTTCTTCAAGTTCTTTTACTTCCTCCTCCATGGCTTCAATCCATTCCCTATGCTTATTTGCTTCTTCAAAAAAATTAGGTTCTTCACAAGCTATAACTTGACTCATGTATGCATAGTGTCTTGGAATGAATGAATCATAAGTTAAACTTTGAATAGAATATTTAACCCTATTGGATGACCTTACCTCACCATTAGGTGGTAGAAATCTCCTTCTCCTTGGTTTAGATGCTTTAAATCTTGGAGTTTCTAATTTTTCCATATCTTCGTCACTTGTAGATTCCATGTCTACCCATCGATGGTCTTCGTCATTTGCCTTTTCCTTTCCTTTGCTACTTCCTTCACTTGAATAAGCTTCATTCCTTGTCCTTCCATGCCAAGCTCATGTATTACTCTCCTCTAATGGTGTATTTGAAGTGTTTGAACCACTTATCTCCATGCTTTGTTGTTACTCTTTGAACGTCTTCTCGACTTCAAATGCATCATCAACCTGTAACACATCTTTGCTACCATACCAAGGTAGCAAGTGATCAAATATTACATCCCTAGATACCTTAAGCTCTTTGGTGCAAGGGTTATATAATCTAAAACCCTTTTGCTATGAAGAATATCCAAAAAAATAAACACCTATCTGCCTCCGGTTCTAACTTGTGTCTCAATTCTTGAGGTATGTGAACATAACACACACAACCAAATACTTTGAGATGTGAAAGGTTGGGTTTCTTACCACACCAAGATTCATAAGGTGTAACTCCATGTACTCTTGAGGTTGGACACCTATTCATAATGTATATGGCTGTATTTTCTACATCAGCCCAATAAACATTAGGAACATTCATTTCATTTAACAATGCTCTAGCCACTTTTGCTATGTATCTATTCTTCCTCTCTGCCACCCCATTTTGTTGAGGTGTATACCTGCAAGTGAATTTCTTTTTCATGCCATGATCATGTAAAAAATCTGAAAATTCATGTGAAAAATACTCTCCCCCTCCATCCGATCTGAGAGTCTTTATATACTTCCCTGTTTCCTTCTCCACTAGGTTTTTGAACCTCTTGAAGTGGTAAAACACCTCTGACTTTGAATTTATGCATTACATCCAAACAAACCTTGAATCATCATCTATAAATGTGACAAAATATCTATTACCTCCAATGGATGGCTCCCTTGTAGGTCCCCATACATCTGTGTGTATGAGATTCAACACTTTATTGCTCACATGTGCTCCCTTCTTGAATGGCAATCTGCTTTGTTTCCCTAATTGACAAGCATGGCACAAATGTTGCATATTCTGAGATGTAAGATTAGGTAGACCACTCACCAAGCCCTTCCTTTGCATGTCCTTCATCCTTTGTAAGTTTATGTGTCCAATTCTTTTATGCCATAAGTCGATTTCTGCAATCTATTTATTTCCAATTGACAAGTAGACAGTGTGAGGGGTTGATGGCTTTACCTCCATGGTGAAGAGTCTTCCTTGCTTCTTTCCTTTTTGATATGAGCTTCTAGTCCCACATGGGTTCTTCAACAAAACATCCTTGATCATTCAACCTCACCTCATAACCTCTTTCAACCATTTGACCTACCAAAACCAAGTTCTTTGTGATGGTTGGTACATGCAACACATCCTTCAACACCTTGGAGCTTTGAGATCCATTCAATGCAAAATCTCCTACATGTGTAATCTTGTGCTCAGTGTCATCCCTTGTCTCTACATGTCCTTGAGTAATGGGTGAGTGTAAATTAAAGAAAACATCTTTATTGCAACTCATATGGTTGCTACAACCACTATCAATGTACCATGTAAAATCTGAATCCACTCTTTCACTTGACCCATACATCATAAGCAAGTCCTCATTTTCTGAATTTGCTAAAGTACTATAATAATTACCTTGGTTCCTTTTGTATCCTTAATTGCCTCCTCCTTTGGACCAACAATCTCTTACAGGATGGCTCGGTTTTCCACAATTATAGCAGTCTCCATTGGATGCTTCTCTTCCATGTGATCTTCCTCCTCTTCCTCTACTCCCTCCTCTTCCTCTTGATCCATAGCTTTGGTTGGAGCCTTCTCGGTTGCTTGAGCTTGAGATTGACCTTCCTCTCCCTCTGCCTTGGGAGTTTTGTCCACCTCTTTTGCCTTTGCGTCTACCTGCATAGAAAACTTGGGCTTGGCTGCCCTTTGATTGTGAACCTCCTTGGTTCATCTCCTCGATCACCATCAATGTGACTAATTGATCAAATTTTGGTAGGGAATCCGTCATAGAAATGGATGTGGTGAATGCTTTCCATCTTTCATCCTCTCTCAAGCCATTAAGAGTGTGCACGACAAGATCCTCATCTTTGATTGGGCTCCCAATTTAGCCTAGGGCATCTAAAAGCTCCTTAACCTTCAAAATGTACTCATTTATGTTAGTAGTTGGTGCTTTCCTAAGATTATTTAGCTCATTCTTGAGATGAATCTTCCTTGCATTGGTTGATGAAGAGTACAATCTCTCCAAGGTCTCCCAAAGCTTCTTGGATGTGTCCAAGTCTTGTATATTCCTTATCATGCTATTGCTTATATGTTGGGATAGAATGATTATGACTCTCCTATCCCTTTCTATCCATTCATTAAGTGACTTGACTTTCCCTTGAAGTGGTGGATCATGTACATGAGGCATTGACTCCATGCCCCTCACTAATCCTCACAATCCTTTGCTCATAAGGTAGTTGCTAACTCTAAATTTCCATGGTTGATAATTGCCTTTCTCTAACTTCTCTATTTATGTATTATAATCAGCCATACTGATCTCTACGATGCTCCTCTAGCTTCTGCTCAAGTGTTTGTATGCTTTAGAAGGTGTGGATATTACCTTTTGATAGCTTCTCCCTTGCTAACCTTCGACTAGTTGAGATCTCGATCGATGTAGCCCCCTTTTGATATCTTCTTGGTTTGATGAGTCCTCCTTGTGCTTCCACGAGTTGTGTTGATCCCTTCAAGTCTTCAATATGATGCCATTGATGTCTCCAAGTCTCCAAAATTGCTCTGATAGCACTGATGGGGGATGATTCTAACACCCCAATGCGACAGTGGAAGATGGCTGCCCTCTACTAGGTCCACAAGCAATGATATATGCTCACTGTTCTGAAGTTTGCTCTACACTAGTATAGAGAATTATGATGAAATTTTATAGACTTATTGTAGGCTATAAGAGATAATTAACAAGCTTTAAATAATCCCAAATGGATATTTGAGCTCAGAGAACCACCATCTCCAAAACAAGCTACCTGTTTGCAACACTCTCTGCCTATGTGCAGAGATATACCTTCAGAAAGTTGGCAATTTTTCACAACTAGCTCAGTCAATGAACTTGAAACTTTGGCAAACTTTAGGGCACTATATGAGAGACCAAATGAACCTTGAAATTAATGAAAATGATTACAATGAGAGAGCAAAAAATGCAATCAGATTCAGAAAAGCCTAACTACACCTCTAGATAGAAAGGAGCAAAATCATGAGAAAATGAGGTAAGAAAGCAAGGGGGCTGCTTGTTGGAGTTTATGAATTCACTAAACTAAGTGGGAAACTCGTGGAATGCATACAACACAAGAAACAAAGGCGGGATGATGCTTATATAGAGTTTTACTTTTCTTACAATCTAGCTAACCACCCACCAATCAGTGTAGGTTAACTTTTTGATGGCTGATTTAATGAGATTTGAATTTGATTGAGTTTGGTGGAGCTTCTAACTTCATTCCACGACTTTGGGTCCTCCTTTTTTATTGATCCACTTGCAAAACTCATGTTTGAGACTTTTTTCATGATTGAGACTTGATTTTCAATAGGTTTGTATATACATCTATAACCATAACGGGTCACTTATCTTTGTACATGGCTCCTAGACCTTCTTGGATGTATCAAAGTCCGGTATATGAGATATCTATTTCTTATGTTTTGGGATATAAGGAATATGACTCTATCATCCCTTTATATTGATTAATTAAGGGCCTTGACATGTCCTTCAATTGGTGGATCATGTAGATGATGCTTTGGTTATGTGCCACTCACTTATCCCCACAATACTTTGCCCATAACGTAGTTTCTAACTCTCAATTTACATGGTTGATAGTTGACCTTCTCTAAATCTTCTATTTAAGCACTATACTCAGCCAAATTGAGCTCAAACATGCTCCTCTAGCTTCTCTCTTGCTAACCTTTTATTAGTTGAGGTCTAGATTGATGTAGCCCCCTTCTGATGTCTTCTTGCATTGATAAGTCCTCCTTGTTCTTCCATGAGTTTGCCTGATCTCTCCAAGTCTTTAATATTTTGTCCATTGATTTCTCTAAGCATCCAAATCGCTATGATACCATTGATGGGAAAACATTCTAACACCACAATGCAGCTATGGAAGATGGCTATTGTCCATTAGGCCTAGACATAGTGATATATGGTCATTATTTTGGACTTTTCTATGCAATTATAGAGATGCACAAAAATGAAAGTTTTAGACTTAAACTAGATGCTTGGAGCTATGAAAATAGATTTGAAACCAGCCAAATGAATGTTGGATATGGGACAATCACCCACTCCAAGATACATTATCTCTCTACAACACTCTGCCTATGTGTAGAGATATAGGTTTGCAAACTTGGCCGTTTCTCACAATTCACTCAATAGAAAGACTTCAAAATTTTGAGACACTTTTAGGAACTATATGAAAAACAAAATGAAGCTTGAAATAAAAAAAATTAATAAGAGACAAGAAAATGTTCTACAATCTCGTACCAAATGGATTGTGAAATCCCAACTACACCTCTAGATAGAGAAGAGAAAAATCCCTAGAAAATGAGATAAGCAAGTAAGGGGCTTCCTTCTAGAGTTTATTACTTCACCAAACTAAGTGGGAAAATCATGGAACGCATACAAGTCAATACAAAAATGCAAACTGATGCTTATATAGAAGTTTTACTTCTCATAGAATCTAGCTAACCACCCACCAATCACTATAGGTGAACATTTTGGTGGGTAATTCAGCAAAGTTGAATTTGGGTGTTTTTGGTGGAGCTCCTACATTGATTCCATGACTATGGGTCCTCCTCTATGATTGTTCCACTTGCAAAACTCGTGTCTGAATCCTTTTCTATGGTTGGGACTTAATTCTCAACAATGATAAGATGACTTTCAAAGCCATCATCTCAAGATGATGTTTCTCTCTCTCATGTCGAAGGGATAGCTCTTGGGTCCTTCATCTGATGATAAAGTGAAGATCCATTTTCCTCCTTGATCACATTCAACTGCTCTTCCTTAAATGCAAGATCGTAGCTCGCCATGGTCTTCTTAGCCTCAAGGTACTAAAGCTATAAAGCCTTCTTATCCTACCCTAAGAAGATACATTTGATGAGTTTTGTTTGGATATTGTTCTATCCCTTTTCACTTCTAAAAACTTTGATATGGGAAATAAATGGATTTTTACCAATGTATGCCTCTAGTGGAGTATTTTCATCAAGTTTCTTGGTCTAAATTTGATTCACGTTCTAGACAACAATGTTGAAAACCTATGTCCAAGATTGATTTGGTAAACTCTTTCCCTTGAACATGCACCTTGCAATCTCATGGCTTAGTCTGAAATTTTAAAACACCATTTTCCTAAGAGCTATGTGTCACCGTGAAGGTTGGTGGTCGTATGTGCAACATTGGGATGACCAACATCATTACTACTCTTGCTTGTGCTCCACCTACTCTAGACAAACCATGTTGATCCCCAATGATAGACAATGACACCCCATCTGACATCTTCTCTCTTTTTTCATTGAATCCTTAGTGTTCCTTCTTATATGCCACTCAAACCCTCCTAAACTCTAATATCATGTAAGAAATAATATCACACAATTGAAACAAAAATGTAGACAGAGATAATAGAATAAGAAATAGAGAGATCAAATTCTCAAATAAAACAATACACACAATTGAGAAAAATGGAAACAGATAAAGATGCACACTTAGATATAGATAGCTCAAATTTGCAAATCGCCAAGCATAATGCAACTAATGATGGTATTGTCCATGTATGCACTCCCAATATGGATCTTAGATGGTGATCTAGACAGATTCCAGATGAAGGGCTCACTAGTGCACAATACAATGTAGAGGTTCACATAGCTCATGCTTATATAGCCTCTACAATGGTAATCCATATAGATAAATGTAGTCAAGAGAGAAACAATAGTTGAAGAAAGATATACTCCAACAATATCTCCATGATCAAAAGTCATGCCATCGCTGCCTTGGGGTCCAAGGTGATAAGCCTCCTGAGCCCCATAGAAGGGGGCAAGCCCCCCTCTCCACTCCCCCCATTAAGGCTCTAAAGTATGTGGCACCACAAGGCCTTTATTTATGCCTTGAGGTTGGTGTAGACTTTGTGTGATGGCAAATTAGATGCACCTCTAGCATATTGTACTTGTTCAGGCTCTCATAGTGCCTCTTTTCCATCAGATTGCTATGCTATGGCTGCCTCTAGTCTCTATGCTGAGAATGAGCGTGTTTCATTTGATGAAGCACAAAATTCAAAAAATTGGATGGCTGCTATGCAATCTAAATATGATGCTATAATGAAAAATGGTACCTAGTCTTTATGTGACTTGCCTCTAGGCAAGAAGGCCATTGGCACTAAGTGGGTATACAAGCTAATGCGTAAGCTTGATGGAACAATTGACAAGTATAAGGCTAGGCTTGTTGCAAATGGTTATGTGCAGGAAAGAGGCATTGATTTTGATGAGACCTTTGCACCTACATGCCGAATGACTACTGTTCATAGCATCTGTGCACATGCAGCTCATCATGGTTGGAATGTACATTAGTTGGACATTAAAACCGCATTTTTGAATGGTGACTTGCATGAAGAAGTGTATGTTTTTCATCCCTATGGCTTTGTGCAAAAAGGGCATGAAAACCAATTGTGAAGGTTAAAGAAGGCATTATATGGTTTAAAGCAAGCACCACATGCTTGGTATGCAAAGATACATGCATATCTGATTGCACATGGTTTTGAGAATAGTCCAACTGAAAGCACCTTATATGTTAAGCATGCTAATAATGTGCTTTTGATTATTGTTGCATATATTGATAACATGCTACTCATTGGTCCTCATGACAAGCATATTGCTAATTTTAAGGCTGATTTGCATGCCTCATTTGAGATGTCGGATTTGGGGAATTTGCATCACTATTTGGGCATTCAGTTTATGCAAGTTGATGGTGGATTGGCTTTGTGTCAAACGAAATATATTGACACATTATTGCAGCATTTTGGCCCTGAAGATTGTAAACCTATTGTCACTCCTATGGATATAGGTTTATGATTGAGTCTTCATGATGCTAGAGATGCATTTGATGTTGTTCTCTATCAGCAAGCTATTGGATGCTTGTTTACTTTTGCATTACTTGGCCAGATATTCAGTTTGATGTCTCATACATGAGCAAGTCTATGCATTGCCTAGGTGTCAAGCATTGGTAGGTAGTGAAGCACATCTTTCACTACTTGAGTGGTACCTAGCTACTTGGATTGTTTTATCCCAAGGGGGGATCACTACCGCTAGATTTACATGCTTTTTCTAACTCAAACTAGGCTTGTTTCTATGATACTCGTGTGTCCATTAGTGGATTTTGCTTCATGCTTGGTAGCTCATGTATATCTTGTTGGTGCAATTAAGCCCAAGCCTACATACTTGATAAACACACATAAGCTTGAAGTATTAACATATCACTTGGAAGGCTTCATATGTATAACCTCTTGTAACTTTGCATTACAATTACCCATTGTAAAAGTGAAATAAACCCACGAGGAGTTAGGAAGCATATAATCTTGTATCATTTGGTATTTGAGTCAAGAGAGAATCAATCCTATACTTTAGGATTCACTTTTAGGTGTAGATTTGAATTTGAATTCAAATATTTGGCTCCAACAAAATCTATAAAAAGAGGATATGAAAGGCCCACGTGTATCTTGAGGTTGAGAGATCATATTCATCTACTTTCAGAGAAGAGGAGCTCACCTCATAGCTCAGTCAATTCTCACTCATTGAGCAATGGTTTATTGCCAATGACATTTTACTATTACATGGTTTAATTCATACATGATCATTACTTCTTACTCTCATATCTCTATCACACTCCAACAGAACGGTGAACTTGTATGAGCTTGTTCTCACTCTACAGTGTATCATTTATCTTGAATCAAAGCATGATAGCTCAATCATACTATCTACTTTAATATTACAAAGTTTCATTAATAATGCTTCTCGCGATCCTCAGATATTAATCAATCTCTACTCACTGGTATGTGACTGTCAAGGCCCATAAAAGCAAGATACTTAATTTGATAAACATATTTCTCTGCATATGGTTTATGATTTTAGATTATTTCACTCATTATTGGTAGCTTGTTAAGCTAATTGAAGTTCCCCAAAAGGAATTTTATCAATTGCTACTGTACTCAGAGAATGGTTCAAAACTCTGAGTAGGTGTCTCAACCAAAATAGCAAGTTTTGAACCTTGAATCATATGCCTACCTATCTGTTTTGATCCTATCATTAGTGGATCATCTTCCAAGAAACATATGTGATTACTTATGCTTATTAGCTAGCTAAAGAGGCACAACACTCTATAGCCATTACTTATAGCAGGTGTGAAACAGGTTTTAGCTACACCAACTCATCTCTTGTGATTATCCACCATCTCCTCCAACAATGGTATCAGAGCTAGTTCAATCAAGATTGGAGATGGTTTTCCATCCTCAGTTGACAAATTGGATTGGAACAACTACTCGGCATGGTCCCTAAGGATGCAAGCATATCTTGAAGGGAGAAGCTTATATGGATACATCTCAGGAGATGAAGACATGCCAATCTTCAGGAGCAAGAATCAACCAACAAGGGAAGAGCAAGATAGGCTAACCACATGGTGTGCAAAGGATGCTCTTGCCAGATCATATCTATTAAGCTCAATCTCTGATTTCTTGTTACCACATGTTAGAAATTGTAAAACTTCTCAAGAGACTTGGGAATCATACGTCTCCTCAAACACAAGAGCAAGCAAGAATCAATTGTGGATGGAATTCACAACCCTCAAGACACAACCAAAGCAAGGAGTGGTTGATTATGTAACCAAAATGAAAGATGTACTAGACCTGCTTGTAAGCATGGGAGAAAAGATAGAGGAAGAGCACATAGTGAGGCAAATCATCAATGGAATTAAGGTTGATGACAAGTGGGAGTCCTTCACCACAGTAATGGATCTCTACATGGATATGCAAATACCTGATCTCAACACCTTGATGGGACAACTCTTCACCCATGAGACAAGGCTCAACAAAAATGGTGACAAATCAATAGGTAACCAATCTTTTTCCCTTTATATAGATAAGAATAAGGCTAAGGATAAAGGTAAAAGTAAGAAACAAGATGAAGAGGCTAGTACCTCTCAAGCTAATTATGCAGGTAGAGGAAGAGGTGCTAGAAGTAAGGGCAGACGAGAAAAACAAGGTAGGCGGAGACCCTATAACAATTCACCATGAAACATATGTGGTCTCAACAACCGCACTATAGAAGATTGCTACAAAAATACAAGGAACCAAAGGGGAAGAGGCTTCCATAGAGGAAGCTATGGACAAACTAGAGGCAGGTACAACAATGGTGGAGGCAACTACAACTATAACTTCAATCAAGGCTAGAACAACAAAAACTACCAAGGAGGCTTTAGAGGAAGAAGGGACTTTAACAACTATTGTGAAGATCAAGAAAAATCCCTCCTCATCATGAACATGACATCCAAGCAAGGTAAAGATGATGAGCATCTCTTCTACATTGACTCAGGTTGTTCTAATCATGTGGCAGGAAATGTAGCTCTATTCTCTGATCTTGAAGAACCCAAGGGGAAGCATGAAGTACAAACATGTGATGACACTAAACATTCACTCAAGAAAATTGGAACTGTCAAAACATCTGATGGTAGTATGAATCTTGTGAGCAAAGTTCTATATGTGCCTACTATAACCAAAAACCTAATTAGTGTTGGAGAAATTGTAGAGAAAGGTCTACAGGTTAGATTCACTAAGCATGGAACATACGTGGAAGACCCCCAACAAGGCTTCAAAAGGATTTCCAAAGGTGAGAAGTCAAGTAGATTGTTTACTTTTGAAATTGAAGACACAAAGAACGTAGCACTATTCAGTTATAGAGATCAAACCTTATCTGAGTTGGAAATATGGCACAAAAGGCTAGGGCACATTGGAGAGAGAACTCTGAAGCAAATTTGCAAGGATCTAAGTGTGCTTGGCTTTCCCAATGTGACCAGGCAGCTCATGATATACGAATTTGGAGCTTGCCAATTTGGCAAAGCTCACATGCAACCATTCAACAGGAAAGGATACATCCATGAAGATTATTAAACTTGTTCACACTGATGTGTGGGGTCCTAGCAAAGATCCATCCATCTCAGGTTCAAGGTACTATGTGTCATTCATTGATGATTTAAGTAGGTGGACAATTCTCTATTTCATGAAGCATAAGGATGAGGTATTTACATGTTTTAAGAAGTATTTGGCACTAGTTGAAAAACAAAAATGAAGGAGCTTGAAGAGAATCACGTCTGATGGAGGTGGTGAGTACTTTTCTTATGATTTTGATCTGTTTCTATAGGACAGAGGCATAAAAAGGGAAGTAACAACTAGGTATACTCCTGAATTCAATGGAGTGGCAGAGAGAAGGAACGGGTTAATTATTGAAACAGCTAGGTCTATGTTAAATGAGAAAAAACTACCTAATTATTTATGAGTAGAGGTTGTTTCCACAGCCACCTATTTGGTCAATAGGCCATCCAAATCATTGGATGGTATGACACCATATGAAGCATGGAATGGTAGGAGACCATCATTGGATCATTGCAAAATATTTGGGTGCATTGCCTATGCACACATCCCATCTCAAATCAGAGGGAAGCTGGTCACCCTAAGGCTAAGAAATGTTTTTTTATTGGGTATGATAAGAATGGATATAGACTATACAATCCCACTAACAAGGCCTTCATAGTTAGTAGGGATGTAGTATTTGATGAGAATAATTCATGGTTTGAAGATGATTGCAGGAAAGTCAAATTACCATATGATTTGGAAAATGATTTTCCAACCCTCACTCAAGAAGATGAACACCAAGTAGAGGACATCAACTCAGAAGATGAGGAGCAGATTGATTTCAAAGCTTCAAAGTCAAGAGACAAGTTCAAATACAAGCAATTAGAGGATCTACCCGAGTCTTCCAATCAAGCTTTAAGGAGATCACAAAGAGAAAGTAAGAAGCCCATACGGTATGGATATGATACATCCTTAGTCACAAAGCACTCTATATATATCACTAAAGATTATATGGCAGATGAGCCTTCTTCATTTGAAGAGGCTAGGAAGAAGAAAGAGAGGAGAGAATCCATGCAAGAAGAAGTGGAAGCATTGCAGGAAAACCACACTTGAGATCTAGTTCCCAAGAAGCCAAATATGAAGGTAATTGGTTCAAGGTGGATATACAAAATTAAAAAGAACTCTTATGGTTCTATAAATAGGTACAAGGTAAGGTTAGTGGCAAAGGGATTTTCCCAAACACATGGAGTAGACTATGAAGAAACATTTTCACCTGTGGCAAAGATGCCAACAATCAGGGTATTGGTAAGTTTTGTTCCATCCAAAAATTGGAATTTATATCAGTTAGATGTCAAGAATGAATTTTTAAATGGTTGGATATCAGAGGAAAGTGTATATGGCATGACCACCAAGTTTTGAAGATGAACAAAAATCAGGTTATGTATGCAAGCTTAGAAAAGCACTCTATGGTCTCAAGCAAGCTCCTAGACCTTGGAACCATAGGCTTGTTACCTATTTGCAGGATCAAGGCTTTGTGAAAAGCAAGGTAGAATCTTTTTTATTTGTTAAGAAGAATAAATCAAAGGTCATCTACTTATGTTTATATGTAGATGATATCATTATTACAGGTAATGATTCTCATGGTATCAGGTAGGTCAAGGCTCAACTAATGAAGGAATTCAAAATTAGTGATCTAGGGTTATTAACCTACTTCCTTGGTTTAGAACTTGTGTATATAGATTCAAGTATATTCATCACACAAAGGAAGTACATACATGATATGTTGCTAAAGTTGAAGATGGAGAACACTAAAGTTGCAGGTATTCCTATGGAGATCAACCATAAGTTAAGCTCACATGAAGGTGAACTACTTGAAGATGTTATAGATTATCAACAACTTGTGGGTAGTCTTAATTATGCTACCTTGACAAGACTAGATATTTCCTATGCAATAAGTACATTGAGTGAGTTCATGCATGTACCAAGGAAGCCTCATATGGAAGCTGCAAAGAGGGTGCTTAAGTATCTAAAGGGTACAATCAATGAGGGATTGTTCTACCCCTTTCTGACATAGATATAAAGATGTATTTTGATGCAGATTAGGTTGGCTCCAAGGATGATAGGAGGAGCACTTCAGGGTACCTATCTTTTGGAGGTTCAAAACTCATATATTGGTCATCCAAGAAGCAACCAATTGTGGCCTTATCTTCCACAGAGGTAGAATTTAGAGGTTTGGCAAATGCAACTCAGGAAGCTATGTGGTTTAAGCAATTGTATGCAGACTTGGAGATACATTCCTACACTCCAATTATCTTTGGAGATAACACTAGTTCACTTCATTTGGCTGCTAATCCTCTGTAACATGCTAGTACTAAGCACATTGAAGTGCACTATCATTATGTTAGAGAGAAATTGCTAAGCAAGGATATCCATTTATCCTATGTATCAAATCATTTGCAATGTGCAGATATACTCACTAAAGCATTGGATGGAATAAAGATGAACATGGTCAAATTGATGATTGGGCTCCAAGAGATCAAGGAGGAATGAAAATCAAGCATTTTAGGCTTGAGGGGGAGTTGTTGGTGCAATTAAGCCCAAGCCTACATACTTGATAAACACACATAAGCTTGAAGTATTAGCATATCACCTGGAAGGCTTCATATGTATAACCTCTTGTTATTTTGCATTACAATTACCCATTGTAAAAGTGAAATAAACCCACGAGGAGTTAGGAAGCATATAATCTCGTATCATTTGGTAGTTGAGTCAAGAGAGAATCAGTCCTATACTTTAGGATTCACTTTTAGGTGTAGATTTGAATTTGAACTCAAATCTTTGGCTCCAACAAAATCTATAAAAAGAGGATATGAAAGGCTCACGTGTATCTTGAGGTTCAGAGATCATGTTCATGTACTTTCATTCAGAAGAGGATCTCACCTCATAGCTCACTCAATTCTCACTCATTGAGCAATGTTTTACTGCCAATGACATTGTACTATTACATGATTTAATTCATACATGATCATTGCTTCTTACTCTCATACTCTGTCACACTCCATCTAAACATTGAGCTTGTCTGAGCTTGTTCTCACTGTACAGTAGATCATTTATGTTGATTCAAAGCATGATAGCTCAAGCAAAATGTCTATTTAATCCTACAAAATTTCATTAATAATGCTTCTCACGATCGTGAGATATTAATCAATCTCTGCTCACTCATCTGTGACTGTCAAGACCCATAAAAGTTCAGGATGCATGCTTAATTTGCTAAACATATTTCTCTACATATAATTTATCATTTTAGATGGTTTCACTCATGATTGGTAGCTTTTTAAGTTAACTGAAGTTCCCCAAAAGGAATTTTATCAATTGGTGTTGTACTCAGAGAATGGTTCAAAACTTTGAGTAGGTGTCTCAACCAAAATAGCAAGTTTTGGACCTTGAATCATATGCCTACCTTTTGTTTTGATCTTATGATTAGTGGATCATCTTCCAAGCAACATATGTGATTATGTATGCTTATTAGCTAGCTAAATAGGCCCACAAGGTTCTCTAGCCATTACTTATAGCAGGTGTGAAGTAAGTTTTAGCTACACCAACTCATCTCTTGTGATTATCCACCATCTCCTCCAACATATCGTGGTTGAGCAAGAAGCAACCTATTATGGCCACTTCCAGTTGTGAGGTTGAGTATAGGACAACTTTCATAGCAACTGTTGACTGTGTGTGGCTTGGACACCTTATGGCTGATTTGGGTGTTGGTCATTCTTTTGCCACCACCATCTTCACTGATAGTCAGAGTGCATTGGCAGTTGTGAGGAACCCTGTGTTCAAGGCTCGCACGAAGCACATTGAGGTGCATTATCATTATGTAAGGGAGAGGTTCTCTATTGGAGAGATCAACTTGGCATATGTGCCCACATAGGAGAACACTGCAGACCTTTTCACGAAGGTTGTGCCTAGGGAGAAGTTTGAAGCTTTCTGCAAATCTTTGGGCTTACTTCCTTTTGTGGATTGATTCCACATAGTTTGACACTTCCTTATACATGAATGCCAGCTCCTTGTTCATTGCATGACTTTGAGGGGGGATTTGTTGATATATTTAGGTAGTGATGTGTGCGAACACACTAGGAACATCGAGGCACTTTTTTCCCTCTTTTAGGAGGTTTTCTTTTCCCTTTCTTGTATATACACCTATCGCCCTAATGGGTTACTTATCTTTGTACATTCTAGTGGTAATACATTTAGTATTGTGTGTTGTGCTCCAAGCTTCTTCTTCTTCTTCTTCCTTGTGTTGTTTGCATGCTTCCGTAGACCTTGAACTCCAACATATACTATCCACATACATCTGATTTAGATGTTAATCTCTTCTCTGATGCAGATTGGGTAGGCTCTAAAGATGATAGGAGCAGCACATCATATTACCTTACTTTTTCAAGTACAAAATTAATCTCATGGTCTTCAAAGAAGCCATCTACAATTGAACCTTAGTATTAGGAGTAGTGCCACATAATCCTAGTAGGGGATGTTTGAACCATACCTTAGAGAGGATTAGGAATCTATCCTCATCTATGGCTTTTGGGGCTAGTGGTTAGCCCGTCATACTCCTAGCTTGTCCTTGGTGAGTGTGAAATTGGTGTTAGATAAAGGCATATGGGCATTTGGGCACGGGTAGAGGATCGGATACGTCCAAATTTTGTCCAAGTGCTAGTGTTTGAGGTTGGCAGAAGCACTCATGCATGGAAAGTGGGTCCAAGAGAGTCAGAAGGGTCCACAAGTGAGAATTGACATTAATTCTTAGTCTAAGGGGAAAGGAATGCATGAGCTAGGAGGTTGTGAGTTCAATTCTCCACAAGCAACATCTGACCATCACCTATATAAAAAAAATAGCAAAGTGCCATACACATTGTTTGAGTTAATTGATGTCTCCTCAATACATGAAAGTAAGAGTTGAATTGAATCTTTCACAAAAAGACATCATAATTAATGATAATGTGTTTATTTTGTTGATTATGTAGATGATATCATTTGCTTTCAAGCCTGCACCCAACAAAAATACATTTCAGTACCTTATCATCCAATTTTCTACATTATTATCCACACACTAATGAAGATGCCAGACAACCAAAAACACAATGATGAGAAAAAAATATCTTGCGACCATGCCAAGCCTTGCATGGAGTGATAGACTTGGATGCTTTGGTGGGACACTTATTAAGTACATATGTTGCAGACATAAAAGCCTCAAGCCAGAATATGTGGTAAAGTGTGACTTTTGACCATACATCTTGCCATTTCCATGAGAGACGTGTTCTTTGTCTCATCACCTCTATTTTTAGGCCTATACAACACTATACATTGATGTTTCATCCCATGCTCAACTAGAAATTCATTAAGTGCAGAAGACATATACTCCTCCCCTTGACCAAAGTGGAGGCTGGCCATTCTATATGCTAAAAACTTTTTGGTCATAACCAGGAATTGTTTAAATCATATAAACGTGTTTCAATTTGCTTTCAATGGATAAACCCATGGAAATATAGAAAATCAATCAATTAAATTCACGAAGTATAGGTAATTCTGAAAGATGTGTCTTCATAGGACCACAAACATAAATATGAAGAAGCTACAATTTAAATGTTTCATGTTTGGGCAGAAAGGATGCCATTTCAGATTTATATAGGCAAATAAAAAATAGAAAAATCGAATATTGACAAGGAGAGCTTATGGAACAACCATCTTCATCTTGAATAGTCCAAACAATAAGAAGAGAAACAGAGAGGTCTCCCTTTGATAAGGTAGATAGAGTGTGATAACCAATGACATATGTGCACAAATCTAAAATTGGAAAGAAAACACCATCATCATGGTTCATTATGCTTGGAAAGTTGAGAATTTGAGCTATCTATCTCTCCATCTGCATCTCTCTCTGTTTGAATTTTTTTCAATTATGTGTATTGGTTTATTTGAGAATTTGATCTCTATATCTCTTAGTCTACATCTATCTATGTCAAAATTGTTTATTCAATTTTGTGCTATTATTTCTTACATGATGTTAAAGATAAGGAGGGTTTGAGTGGCATCTAAGAAGAAACATTAAGGATTCAATGACAAAGGAGAGAAGATGTTAGGTGGTGTGTCATTGTCTATGATTGAGAATCAACATGGTTTTTCAAGAGGAGTAGGTGGAGTACAAGCAAGAGTAGCAATGATACTGGTCATCCTAATGTTGTAGATATGACCACCACCTTTCATGATGACACATAGCTCTCAGCAAAATGGTGTCTTCAAATGTCAAAATCGAATACTCACAGAGATGGTAACATGCATGGTGAAGGGAAAGATTTAACCAAATCAATCTTTGGTATAGGTATTCAACATTGTTCTCTACATCTTGAATTGAATTTAGACAAAGGCACTTGATGAAAATACTCCACGAGAGGCATACATCGGTAAATAGCCATTTGTTTCCCATATCAAAGTATTTGAAAGTGAATTTTATGTACATGTTCCAAATAGATATAGGAACAAGATTCAGCCAAAACGCATCAATTGTATCTTCTTAGGGTAGGATAAGAAGGCTTTATAGCTTTATGATCTTGATGCTAAGAAGACCCTAGTGAGCCACGATATGGCATTTAAGGAGGATCAACCACATGCAATCAAGGAAGAAAATGGAGCTTCATGTTATCATCAAGTGAAGAAGAAATCCATTATCAACGTGGCCCAAGAGCTATCCCTTCTACACAAAAGAGGGAGATATCATCAGGCAAAGGAGAAATCCATTATCAACCTGGCCCAAGAGCTTCACTTCTCCATATTGGAAGTGCATAAGTGGACAACACCATCATTGTAGTTGCATTATGCTTGTGAATTTGAGAATTTGAGCTACATATCTCTCACTTTGCATCTTTATGTATTTGCATTTTTCTCAATTGTGTGTATTGCTCTATTGAGACTTTGATTTTTCTACCTCAGTCTACATCTCTCTTTGTCTGCATTTTTTTTTCAATTGTGTGATATTATTTCTTACATGGTATCAGAGATCAGGAGGGTTTGAGTGTCATATAAGAATAAACGCTAAGGATTCAATGACAAAAGATAGAAGATGCCACGTGGCATGTCATTTTCTATGATTGGGAATCAGCATGTTTTGTGAAGAGTAGTGGAGCACAAGCAAGAGTAGCAATGATGTTAGTCATCCCAATGTTGCAGATACAACCACCAGCCTTCACTGTGATGCATAACTCTTAGAAAAGTGGTGTCATAAAATGTTGGATCAAACCATCATAGAGATGGAAAGGTGCATGTTGAAGGGAAAGACCTTGAGGCTAAGAAGATCATGGTGAGCTACGGACTAGCATGTAAGGAGGAGTAGCCACATGTGATTAGGGAGGAAAATGGAGCTTCACTTTATCCTCAGGAAAAGGAGAAATCCATTATGAATGTGGCCCAAGAGCTATCCCTTCTACAAAAGAGAGAGAAAAATCATCTTGAGATGATGGCTCTGAAAGTCATCAACCATCATTGTTGAAAATTAAGTCTCAACCACAAAAAAGGACTCAAAACGAGTTTGGCAAGTCAAACAATCACAAGGGAGGACCCAAAGCCATGGAATCAACTTAGGAGCTCCACCAAAAACAACAAAGTTGCTTAATTACCCACCAAAATGTTCACCTACAGTAATTGGTGAGTGGTTAGCTAGATTATATGCGAAGTAAAACTTCTATATAAGCATCATTTTCCATTATTTTCCCACTTAGTTTGGTGAAGTATTAAGCTCTAACAAGCAGCCCCTTACTTGCTTATCTCATTTCTTATGATTTTTCTCTTATCTATCTAGAAGTGTAGTTTGGCTTTTCACAATCCTATTTGTACCAGATCGTAGAACATTATTTGTATCTTATTATACTCATTTTGGTTAATTTCAAGCTTGATTTTGTCTTTCATATAGTTCCCGAAATTTTCTCAAAATTTTGGTGTTAGAATGTTTCCCCATTAGTGGTATCATACCGATTTGGAGGCTTAGACACATCAAGGGACATAATATTAAACACTTGGAGAGATCAAGCAAACTTCTGGTAGAACAAGGAGGATTTATCAAAGCAACAAGACATCAAAAGGGGGCTACATCAATCTAGACATCAACTAATCAAAGGTTAGCAAGGGAGAAGCTAAAGGAGCATGTTTGAGCTCAATTTGGCTGAGTATAGTGCATAAATAGAAAATTTAGAAAAGGGCAACTATCAACCATGTAAGTTGAGAGTTAGCAACTACCTTATGGGCAAAGGATTGTGGGGATTAGTGAGTGAGACATAGTGAAAGACTTATGTACATGATCTACCACCTTTAGGACATGTCAAGGCCCTTAGTTAATCAATATAAAGGGATGGGAGAGTCATATTCATTCTATCTCAACACATAACCAATAGCATGATATTGCATATACAAGACTTTGATATATCCAAGAAGGTCAAGGAGATCGACCTTGGAGCAATGGTACTCTTCATTGACCAAGGAAAGTAAGATTCAGGTTAAGAATGAGATCAATAATCCTAGGAAAGCACCAACCACTAATGTTAATGAGTACATTTTTAAGGTTAAGAGGTTGCACATGCCTTAGGCTTGATTGGGAGCCGAATTGAAGATGAATATATTGTTGATCATGCTCTCAATGGCATGAGAGAGGATGGAGGGTGGAAAGCATTCACCACATTAGTGTATGTGAAGGATTCCCTAATAGAATTTGATCAATTAGTCACATTGATGATGACCCATTGAATCAAGTTAGGCAATTCACCAAAATCAATCTAATTCAAATTTCCTCAATTACCCACCATAAAGTGAACCTAGTCTTATTGGTGGGTGGCTATCTAGACTCTAAGAAAAGTAAAACTTCTATATAAGCATCATTTCACCTTTTTTCTTGATTTATTTGAGTTCCACGAGTTTCCCACTTAGTTTAGTGAATAGCTAAACTTCAGAAAGCATCCCCCTTACTTGCTTATCTCATTTTTTCATGTCTTTCCTCCTCTCTATCTAGAGGTGTAGTTAGGCTTTCACAATTCTATTTGTATCATATTTCATAGCATTGTTTGCTCACCCATTGCACGCACCTTTATTGATTTAAAGATTCATTTGGTCTCCAAAGTTTTAAATATTTCTACTGTATGAATTATGATAAATTATCAAGATTGTGAACCTATATCTCTACACATAGGCAAAAAGTGTTGTAAATAGATAGCCTATCTTGAAGTAGATGTCTTTCCCAATTGGAACACTCATTTTTATTGATTCAAATATTTTTAGATGGCTCTTGAAGTCTTGTTTATGTCTAGAAAATTGCATTTTGAGTAACTATACAAGTGTAAAGAGAAGTCTAGAATAGTGAGCATATATCACTGTATGTGGGCCCAGTGGAGGGCAACCATCTTCCATAGCTACATTGGGGTGTTGGAATATTCCCCCATGAGTCGCCACCAAAGAAAAAAATTTAATTACCACATTGGGTGAGAAAGCTCTATGAATATACAAACCCCATCCCACAATTACTAAAATAGATTGTAGATGGATCAAGGTGATCATAGAGAATAGAGAAGTAGATATGGGCAACCACCTACATGTAAATATAGCATTGATGGATAAACTCATTCAATAGAAAGAAGAGGAACGAAAAAATGTGGAAGCAACACTCCATGATCCCAAGTGGAGGGTTGTCATGCAAATAGAATGTGAGAATATCATGAAGAATGGAACTTGAGAGCTAGTGGACCAACCCCCTAAGCACAAAGTCATTGGCATCAAGTGGGTCTAGAAGCTAAAGTACAAGGTTGATGGTTATTTCGAGAATTACAAACCAAGTTTTTTTGCATAGGGCCATTGATAAGATGAAGGGATTGACTTTTAGTTATTATTTGCACCAACTATAAGGATGACTACTATTCAAGTTGTAATAGTTGTGGTCGCACATAAATTATGGACTCTCTATCACACGGATGTCAAATCAGCATTCCTAAATGGAGACATCAAGGAGGAACTATATTTGTCTCAACCACTAGGGTTTTACACTCCCCAGTCAAGTAAAAAGGTATGTAAGTTGAAAAATGCATTATATAAGCTAAAACAAGCCCCTAGAGAATGGTAATAATAGATGGATAAGAATCTCTTGGATCTAGCTTTTAGAAGCTATGTTTGTAATGTTAAATTGTATGCTATAAAAAGAGGATGGAGGACAATTATGATTCAAGATTATGTAGATAACCATTTGATTACAAGAAATGATCATGCTCTTCTTCAATAAACTAAAGATGCCCTATGCTCAAAATTTGAAATGATAGACTTAGGCTAAATTCATTATTGCTTGGGCGTTGAAGTGTTCAAGGAACCAGGGAAGATTTTCAATATCCGTCAAAAAGAGTATGTAAGACAAAGTTTGAAGGCATTTGACATGGATGATTGCAAGGAGATTTCTACACTATGGAGGTCAAGACAAAATTATATGATACTTCACCTAAAATGGATATTGGAAGATACAAGAAATTAGTTGTACGTATCATCTACTTATGCAATATTAGACCAAATATCTCCTATGTTGTTGGATTAATAAGCAAGTTCTCAAATACACCTTGTCAAACGCATTGGAAGGCAAGTATGCAGATATTTAAGTATGTGAAAGGAACCATTGATATTGGTATTCTATAAGAGGAAGGATATTCTTTGGTTGTATATTATGATTCAAATTGGGTAGGAGATATTGATACGAGGAAATAAAAAAGGAGCAATAAGAAGCAACCGAATGTAGCATTGTCTTGTATTGGAGATGAGTACAAAGTGACATGTGTTGTAGCATGTGAAGCAATACGACTGAGGAGGATCCTATGGCACATAGGAATACAAGGGCTACAAGGCTAAAGTGTGAAAACCAAAGTTGCATGGCCATTCCCAAAAATGTTGATTTCCATGCTTGTACCAAACACATAGAAACTCAATTTTACTATGTGTGCAAGTTGATCAAGGATGCCTTCATGGACATTTGTTATTTTACAACTAAAGAAAATGGATGATACATCTTCACCAAGGCTCTTCGGAGAGAGAAACTTCATTGAAAATTTCCAAAGCTTGGTATTAGATCGAGGAGACAGTTCAGAAAAAGGTGGTCACTAAGGAGGGGTGTTAGATAAACTCAATACTCCACCCTCAAGTGAGCTCAAATGATCCATGTTCCTCTAAATTGTAAGACCCTAATTATGAGGCAAAGCCATTGTGAGAGCTCGGACATTTGTGAAACCCTATCAAGTTAGATGAGGTCGAGATGTGACCATTGATGGTAAAAGATGATCTTTTTGAGCCTAGCCATGAGATCAGGTAGGGCATAAACATTTGGGTCATTAGGTTTCCATTCAAGGTGAAAATAAAGTTCTTGTGGTATCATGTGGTTTCCCCATAAAACCTTAATGGGGGGAATGTAGAGGGGGTCTTTTCCCCTTCTCTAAGGTCTTAGGGTCCTATCACCCTAACTCAGAAGGCTAAGATGATAATACTTTTGGACATTGGTGATATTTTTGGATCATATATTTTGTAGTATATTTCATCTCGCCCAATTATTTATCCTTATTGACTCCCATTATAACAACTATATAAGCATGGGCTATGTGAAGCTCTACATTTTATTGCACACTAGTGATCCCTTCATCTAGAGTCCCTCTAGATCACCATCTAAACTCCATATTGGGATCACAGAGGTGGCATCACCATCATTGTTGTTGCTTTACTCTCAACAATATGAGAATATGAGTTCTCTATTTCTCGTTTGGATCTCTCTCTCTCTGCATTTTTTTTAACTCTGTTATTCCTCTATTCCATTGTGATATTTTTTTCTTCCATCTTTCACATGTAACCTTGAGAACCATGATGACATCGATAAGAACCATGAATGAAATCTTCAATGACATTAATTCTTATTTGAATGAGTTGGAAGGTAGCAGCTTCAACAGCTGAAGCTACCAAGTATGTATTGGAGTCAATCTTTGTATATTGAGGAGAGAGAAAAAAGAATATGGCAAGGGGAGAGAGAGAGAGAGAGATAGAGAGAGAGAGAGAGAGAAAGAGAGATTAGATGGATAGTATAGACTAATACTATGTGCTTGATCTTAATCAAATTTTCTTGACCTTGTATTTGGTCTCGTTCACTTTTTTGCATCGACATTGGCCATGACATTCCAAAATAGCTACATTTTGTTGGTGGATGACAAAAAGCAATGACCTTCATTTTTGCATGGCCATGCAGTCATCATATTTGATGCATGCTAGTCCTCTTCCACAACTTTTACCAAACAAATCCTCTCAAAGAGGATAGAAGATCATGTGTTTAGTAAATTAGAAGACCATGCACTCTTAAATATAAAAGATCTTGTAGCAAAGACCTCTGCATTGTATGTCTCCTCATCCTTAGATTAACTCCCCCAAATCCACAATAGCTCTGATCCCACGTATTAACAAGGAGATCTTATGGTGCAACCATCTTCATCTTGAACAATCCAAAACAATCAGAGATGCAGTGGAGTAGAGAAATAGAGAGGTATCTCTTGGATAATGTAGAGAGAGAGAGTGAGAATTAGTGACATATGTGCACAAATATAAAAGTGGAATAGTTCCTTGAATTAAAAAGAGGTAGCACTTGTTTTATACATAGATTAGTTTCTCAATTAGCAAAAAGACAGTGCAATCCATAAGGATTTCACTTACTAGGAGTGTTTTATGGAAACTACAATGTCATGCCCAACACCAAATGATCGAAGCATGCGTGTCAGAGTTTTGCATCTTGAAGAGCTTGAGAATCATGAACTACACATGTCAAATTCTTCTCAAATGTTTCGTTATCTTTGACCTCATACAACACACAACATAAAATGTTAAAAGAAGTGATAATATCACTATTCGAGAAATCACAGATTGTACATCGATCATCAATAAATTTAATAACTAAGCGTGTCTTAGCTAGTGCTGAAATTGATAACAAAAGTTTCTTGATCCCTGACTTATAAAAAGCATTTGACAATGCAAAAGAACCACCATGTGTAATAAGAATGATATTTTTGACTCCCATGATAGGATAAGAGGATTTGTTAGCACATGTGATAGTACTCCTTCTAGGGGCAGGCTGAAGTGAAGTGAACAAATTGTGTTGTGAGGTAATATGTTTGGTTGCATCACTATCAAAGTACTCAACATCCAAGCCTATTATAGGCATACACTTTGTCAGAAGATGAACCATAGACATACACCACTTGAGGTTAGAATCAATTTCACTATTTCTTAACAAGTCCTTTTAAAGATGTGTAACAAGTTTCCTTAAATGTTTCATTACAAATTCTTTTCACAATTGGAAAGTGGATTTATAACCTTATAAGTAATCTCATTTGAAGTGTTACTTTGTAATTAAAATAGTAATATCAATAATAATCAAATTACATCCATCCACACATGCATGATCAATCATGCCAAGAAGCAAAATTTGAAGCATTTCAAATGACTTCTATATGCCTTGATTTTAGGAAAACTTAAAAATCCCAAGGAATTTCCTATGCATCATTTCATATGCGTAAGCAAAATAAATGAATAGCAAAAAATAGATTTTTCATAATCCAAAAACATATTTTGTCATACAAAATCATAGGTTCATAATGTTTGAAATGTCCCATAAAATATTTTTTTGAAAGTTCATGATTTACACTTGTGCACATTGGAAAACATAACTTTGACACGTCCACAAAGTAAAAACACATTTCTTTCTCAATACACATACTCAAAAATTGTGCACATTGGAAAACATAACTTTGACACATCCACAAGGTAAAAACATACTTCTTTTGCAATACACATATTCTAAAATCCAATCAAGTCCGTTTTTCATCTTTAGTTTCCCTAGTCTAATATTTATAGGCATGGATGGTATTGAAAAATATTATAAACATAAAAGTAAAACATGATTGTGCTCCTAGATCAACACGTATCCATGCTTGTGTGCCTGCATATTCTCATCCAAAGGCAAGGTTTAACACTTATTATAACTCAAGAAAGGAATGTTATGAAACTAGAGCAAAGATTTTTTACTTTTCAGCTCATGATCCACTATATCCTTTCTTCTTATAGTCTTGGAGTGCTACAAATATATAGATTTCCCACAAGAGAAGATGCCAAACTAATGTCCATGAGTAAATCAAACATATTTCCATTTAAGAAATCATCTATAATTTTGTATCTCTCCTAAGGAATGTTACACTTATGTGTACCTCAAGTAGCTTTGATGTGTATATTTTCTATATACATGGGCACTTTTCACTCTAGTGTTGGCTAGAGGTTTTTCCCCATGTTACCACATACATGATACACTCATGTATGAAGGTACTTTTGTACTTAGGGATATTATTCAACTCTTACTTCAGTTATATTCATCATCAATAGAGAAGCTATTTGAGCCATCCTTTGTCTCCTTGTGTCTTGTTGCATTTGTGCTCCTTGTGTGTGCTTCTTCCGTCTCATACACACACACACACACACACTGGATAAGGTCTTGAACCGAGAAAATGTGCAATTAATTGCACCTATCTTCAGCTGTCTTGGTTCTATTTCTCTTAAATTGCCAAACTTATTTTACCCTCAAGCCACAATTTCTCCTTGTATGTGCGACTATTTCCCCTTGTTTCCTTATATCCTTGCAAGTTTTTTAAACTTACGCTTCAGTTAAACTTCACTTTTCCTCCCCGTTTCTCTCAATCCTTTCCCCTCTTGTAAGGTTCTCCTTTTCTCTCTCTATTTTGCTCAGCCAACCTCCTCTTCGCACTTCCTTCTTTCCATTCTCTCCACCCTTCTCTTCTTCCTTCCTCTCCTAGTACACACAAATTTCACCTATTTCCCTTCTTAACATTCCCCTTTACCCATAAGCCTAATTGCTAACCCCAATTTCTTTTCCTTGCTTCTAACTCTGTCTCCTCTACTTCCACTTTTCGCTCTTAGCCCTCAATGACCATCACCGCCTTCTCTTCTACTCCTTACATCAAGCCCACTCTCTTTCACTCTCAACTTCCAACACTCTCACTCAAACACACCAAGTTAAGCACTCAAGTTCATGGACACACTCACGCATATCCAACTACAATGCACTCACACACAAATACTCTAACACACTTGCACACTTTCACTCCACTACCAACACCTCTCTCTTGGTCTCACCACAACTCTCTTTCTTCTCATACACACACACTCTGTCTTTGTACACATGCATACACACGTTCACACCAGTGTACCCATATAAACACCATCACAGCCACACATACAACCACGCAGCCAATCAGACACACACATTCAATTAAACATACTCACTCACCCACATGCTCCAACTTACTCACTCATTAGCTCTCAACAATACAATCACATGGTCCCATACAACCATCCTTACTTGCACACTCTTACTCAAACACACACCAAGCTGAACAAAAACTCACTCACACACCCCTAATCTTGCTCACTCACAAAAACATTCAAGTAGAAACTCGCTCAAGACTTACTCTCACACCCTCAGCCACAAAATTTCTCATGCACACACACACACACCTGTATATTCTATTTCACACACATTTCATGCACTCCCTTCTTCACATGTACTCATCAACCCCACTTCCCCTTTCCCATCTCCTACAACCCTTCACTCAAACACTCACTCAGACAATCACTCTCACAATCACTTTTTTTTTTTTGTTGGCACTTTGAAGATCTCACTCGATCACAGAGACATTCATTTTGAGATACTCAGGCTCACAGACTCAGAGAAAGTGACAGTCGAACTTAGACACTCAAAGGCACTCACATATGTCAACACGTTTTGAAATTCCTTGAAGAAGAACAATATAATTAGGAGTTGATTTTCATCATTAGACATGTATGATATACTCAAAACAAAGACATAGTGATAACATTCATCGGTTTCACATCTGCAATCTTTTGGACACTTTGGGATGCTTGCGTTAAACATAATACTTTCTTCTTGACAATGCAAATTGAAGATACCCGTCATTAGTTTTATGTTCCCTAATGCAATGTTTCACTGACTGAGAATGTAGAGATTGATGAAGTGTCATCTCCTAAATCCTGACTCATCAAGCACATCGTATGCATGCTTTAAATCTTTTGATATTTTTCCATACAAATTAATGAGTGCAGCTGCAACAACCAGATTTACATCAAGACCCACATTCAGAGCACAAAAATGGATACTTTTTGCCTGTCATAATGTAGATGATTTAACAACATATGTGGAGGGTATGCAGACATATGACAGACTGTAGTCATGAAGAGACTCAAAACAAAAGTGTGCACCATTCAATTGTGTGCATTGCACATACATCTCTACAATCAAGTTTCCCAATCAAAATCCCCCATCATAACCATGCAGCACTATATTATTATGTACCTTCTTGCCATCAGGCATTGACCAAGCGACCACTAGCAAGCATAGGAAAGATGCACATGTACTTACATTGGAAGCTTCTTGATTCCAAAAACACTGTCGAATGTTGAGCGAGAATACCTTCTAACAAATTCTTGGGAGAATTTTATCTTCTTTGACAAAGAGCTTTCCACATCAAAAAATGAGTGTTATGACATTCCCTTTTGAATAGAAGGATGTGTTGCCGATAGATCTCACAGATCACTATTCCCGATACCAGTAACTAAATTTGGCTGCCCTTCGTGGTTCCTCTCCCCAATACAACACCATTCGAACAACTTCTCCCTTCTTAGATTCTTCTGCACTGGGCGAGCCTGCTTAATTGCACCTCTTCTCAGTAGTAGTAATGCTCTCTTTTCTCCCATCGTCAGTTCTGAAGGATGACTCTCCCTTCCTTCCAGTCAAATTCTGTACTAGTCCCTCTCCACTTCAATCTACAAACCTCCCTACTTCACCTGGTGCTCTCTCTTCTTTTGAATAATCGAGTAACCCTCCCCCCCCAACCAACTAACTAACTTACTAACTTCCTTACTGGCCAAGGAGTGCTAGTTTTATAGAATGGGGAGGGGTCAGACACCCTTTGACCACACATGGGTTGCAAAGCTTAGAGGTGCATGTGGGGGTTTGAGACTGCAGGAGTGGGTGTCAGACTAGAGCGAGAGTGGGGGAAGGAGTGGTGGACAATGGCAGAGGAGAGTGGGGGTCAGAATGTCAGAAGGGGAAGAGTGGGAAAGGGATGGGGGACAATGGCAGAGGAGTGAGGGAGGAGAGTGGCTGGTTCAAGTTCTGACAAAAGTTAGAAAGAGAGGGAATGGGGGCTCAATTAAAAGTGAGTGAAAAAACAAGCTCCTGAAATTCAGGAGGTTGCATACATATGATGCAATACTACCCCTTGTAACATTAGAATGGCCATCGCCCAGTATCCTGCAAATTGTTCATCCATTACAAGAGGGATGTCACCAAAACAGCAATATCTCACTGAATGATGCAGTTGATTGCCCGAAACATACTAAAGCTATTGGGCCATAATACCATCACAATAAGGCAATATATTCTCATCCACAGCTCTGCATATATCATCAACAACTCTGATAGTGGTTCATCATACTTTATACTTTTTCAAAGTTTTGAAGGCCCATTTGTGAGTACTGATACTTTGAAAAGTCAGAGCCTATAACATATGCCAACACACCATTGCCAAGCATAGCCTTTTCATGGAATCTTGCATCCCTAGAGGCAAACATTCATAGGAACATAGCCATCATTTGATATGTTCATTACAAGATAACATGTTTGATTGCCTCATATGATCCAAGCTTCTACAGAATCACCTGTAACACATCACAAGGTAAGGCTTGTACTTCATTCTGCTTCTCCCTTTCATATTTTCAATAAGAACCTCTAATCTCTCGAATCTTCCACAATGGAATGGCTAACGCATAATTGTACAGCAGGTAAGTTGATCTCAGTTATCTATTCCGTGATAGGATGCTCCACCTGCAAACGTGGGTTCTGCTCCAAGAAATAAAATTCCCGTCTCCATGCTCCAATGTTTTATCAACATCTTTGGAAGCCCCAGACTCTCTATATCATTGGTTCTTAGCGACGTTGACAAAATCACAGTCACGACAGGTCCAATCACCAGGAAGAGGATTAACCTCTAAATTGGGCTTTTCATTAAAACGTTCCGTTACTGGAAGAGGAGACTTCGAGGCTTGTAAGCTTGGATCCTTTGGATAAGCACTAAGCTACACAATTTCATTCAAGAGGTGATAGGCAGATTTCACAACAGTTATGGCATATGAAACTTGTTATTCGGCAATAGTGGAAGCATTGAGTGCAAATGAGTAAAGAACTCGAGCTACATCTGCAGTTTCAACCAACAAATCTAGAGATGGGGTACCAAATGCGCTGATGTAGAAAGTTTTTAGCTTGCACGGCTGGCAAACCTCATCTTCTAGTATTTCACATAAGACACGAAGCCATTTGGAAGCATTGATAACCTTCCTGTCAGTGCTTGGACACCCCACCATTACAAGAGCCCTTACATGTTTCTTTGTCAAAAACCTTATAATGTCATCTCTTTCCCTGCTGAACTCCAAGATAGCATGCTTCATTTGGCTTGACGACGGAAAACGTAGGTATCCCTCTCCTTCCATTGCTGTTCATTTGGCAGACCCTTTAAGTAGTTCTTTTGCAACAAAATGGAAAAAAAATCGTTCCATTCATTCCATGGATGGTTAATGATGTGTGATGCCTTGTTGCTGGAATCTTTGTCCAACAAAACTGCATCATTTTGTTCTAAACTCACAGCTTCATTGGCATTATTAATTTTAGCCTGTATATCACTTTTTTGTTTCATTTATCCTCAGATAATCGATATGACAAGAAATATTCTATAGTGGCATAAAATTCTCTGCTCGTTTGCCTAGGTATGCCCTTAAAAATCATATCTTCATCCCTAACAGTGTCAGTTTTGTACCCACAAAAATATACACTTCCTCATTGGTCCCAATCTTTACCTTCAAGATGACATGATCATTGCCTTTGGCATTCTTACTGTCTCTAATCGCAGCCTGGGAGATATGGACATACGAAGCGGGACCCAGCTTACAAGTGATTGGCTTGCCACTTGGAACCTCAACACCAAAGATCAAGAGTTTTACATAGAAGATGTATTCTCAAACTAAACACAAACAATACCTCAAAACTCCATAGTTGCTGATGGCGAAAATGGTCTTACAGAACTAAGTAGTCGAGAATGTACAAGCTGACAATGGCTAGTGGTACCCAACAACTATAATAAAAAACATGCCTGACACCAAAGCCTATGTTGCGTGAAACCTGACGATCGAGGGTTTAGTCCAAATAAATGGAAGTGGTGTAGCATGAAGGGACACACTACGTCATGCAAGGAGTACTTCATATATTTATGGGAAAAAATCGTACATTCCCAAAATATGAGAAGTGCATTTTTGAGATTGGTTGCTCATACCCAATGAAAGCCAACAACTCACAAGAGACAAATAGAATGATGTATTTGTTGACTCAAGCCTTTTGAATTTAGTTGAATCAGACAATTGAACTTTGAAAAGAACACAACCTACCACCTTGCAACCAAAAAACAACTGCAAAAGAAAATCGCTAGAAATGTTGTTTAATTTTTCAACCCAACTTTGTTGGAATGTGCTTAGAACTGACACGATAGATCATCCAATCCTAACGCTGTATTTCCTCTCTGGTGGTGCTAACTTTTATCTTCATGGTACTAGGTGTAAGTGCAGTTATCTCCTTACTCACGTGACCAACAGTTCAAGGAAACATTGTAGAGCCTCCACTGAACACCTCTTTTCCATGGTCATCCTTCTAAATATCAACATGAACTTCATAATTGATCACGTAAGTTATTGTATGAATACCTGCAGCTCCATGCCCGATAGAAGAACTTACTTTCGGTAGCAACCTCAACAAATGACAACATGCATTCATGTATTTACACCACACCACATGTACATAACCAAGCAATCTCCTTATGTATGTCATCATGCTGTATTTTACACATTTATTTTGGAATGCATGCACATGCACCAGCACTATGGGATCCCTATCGACATACATGTGACTATGGCAAAACAACTTCAAGATGCCACACATCGTAATCTACACATACATCCATTCATCCACGCGTAGACGCACATGCACATGTACCTCCATATTCTCATGCTCACACATGCAACACATGCACACACCCCATGAAAGTCAATACAACCGACAACAATTCTCTAATTATTTAAGAAAAAACACATTCTTGACAACTTTATTTTCATATTCGTCATGCTACTATACTGCCAATCCACACAACCTTCCTGTGTAACATACTCCCCTCTTCTTGCTTGTGATGTCGTCCTCGACAAGCACTCCCACAATCTCCCTTTCACCTGTCACTCATCCAAACGGTTAAATTTGTCATGGGGATACAATTCAATCATTCAAGAAATGAGACCATGTCAAGCCACAAATAGATCTATATCATGCTCTCTTGTCATGCACAATCATCATGCATATTTTTCTTCATTCGTTTATTGTTTTATTATGCCAATCATGTCCACAATCAGATGCATTGATACATTCATGTACACACATCCATTATCCTACCGATCATACTTCTTCTCACACATGCTCACTTTTTATATCATGTCACCATGCAATTCAGAACCAAGAGTAATACAATGCATATGCCCACATTCAAAACATAGTATTTTTCAACGATCAAATAAACATTATTCTTGACTCAACGGTGATCACAAAATAGAAACTCGGGAAAACTCTCAACAAGAAATACATGTTTCTATGTTCCTGCAAAAACATTTATGTCATATGCACAAAAAACTTGATTCCAATCAACCTTACCTTTCCAAGCTTCCACTTCTCTCTTCAAGTCATTTGCTTACTGCAAGAAATCTGCTCCTCGACCAGACATATTAGTAATACCAGAAACCATTAGGCAAAAAATGTCAACAACACAGAATCAACAATTTCACACATCATAAATGATGACTCCAGACATGTATTTTTATTTTGTCTTTCCAATTTTTTCTTCTATATACTTCTCTTCTTTACGAAATCAACCCCTCACCGATCCATCTTTCTTCTCTTTCTATCCTAGGGTTCTCTCTCATGCTATCCATGCCCTTAAGTTTCTTTTTTTCTCACTTTTCCTTTTTTTTCTACTCTGCACTCTCTTTTCTTCCTCAATCAAATCCAATATTTCAACATCCGATAGTCAATCCACTGATCTCTGAAGATGTTTGACCATGCAAACGCATTCGCAAGGATCTCACAAGTCTAACCTTGGTTCACCTCAATAAAATTGCTCATCATCAATGTGATTCGAGACTTCACAAGTCGGAACACAAACTAAGAGTCCAAGTGCACACTCCTAGAAGGATCACAAACAAACAAGACAACCAATATGATTAGATCTCTCCGGTCCAAGTCTTGTATAGACACGTCGCGAGCTAAATGTTAGCCAAGCTTGAGCTTCAATTTGACATGCTTCATCAAGAGTCCACATCAGCCCATATCCCCACAAGAAATATATACATATTCCCATGCGAGCATCATGCTCTCTCCTCTCTTCTGTCCCCCCTCGAGAGAGGAATCTTCTTTTCCTTTTTTTTTTCCTTTTTTCCCTCTTTTTTTCTTATTTATTTATTTATTTGCACGCGATGCACAACACTAGCCCTATGCAAAACCGACGTCAGCTCGTGGTTTTGACCACCCAACCAAAGGGACTCCACCCGCCTATCGGCCCACATAGGCACATAGCCACATACAGATCGAGCCTACAACAAAACTAGCATCAACCTACTAGCCCACTGTAGTGCATCGACAACACACACATATACAAAATTATTTCTTTCTTTTTTTTTCAACTCCAAAGTCTCGAGAATTAGGAGACAAAGGGCTTTGTTTCCCAACTGTCCCAACACATCACATACATACATATAACCCTCCGTGGACATCCTGATGAAACATACCATCTCTCTGCCGATACTCGAGCTAAAATTCAACCACTACACACTATAGTCAACTCTTTCTCTTAAGACCAATACATACTAACCATCTCATCAATTTGGAACCTCAGAAAGTGTCACTTCATCTCCTACATTTGCAACACAACTCGATCCATCCATCCTCACACCTCAGACTCGCAATTCCAATGAAGCGAACCCTAGTCCAACCTAAGCTAGCCTTGCCCATGGCATACCTAGTCAAACACATACTATCATGAGTTCACTTTTCTTTTTCTCTCAAGTTTTTCACTCGAGCTTTTCCAATTCTTAAGCTTTTCACTCCCTAAATAAACTCTCCCCTCTACTTGTAGTCATTCCCAATTTTTTCTTGCTTCTTCTTCTTGCTTTCACCTCTTCTCATTTCTTCCACTCTCATTTGACTTCTTCAATCATCACCTCATGATCTTCTCGACTTTCACCTCCACTTGATCTGTCCTCTAGTTAGCTCTCACCGCCTTGTCTATCTAACACTCTTTCTCTAAATCATCCATTTTCATTCACTAATTCTGAATTTAACAATCCCTACCATTCTCTCAGAGAACTCAATGTGTTTCTTTTTCTCAAATTTCCTTAACCTCTTTGTAACTCTCTTGCTCTGCTTGGAATCTCCTCCCTCTCACTTCTTGTCCTACGTAGTTCCATCACCTCATCAACTCTTTCTTTGATCATCACCTCCACTCAAGGTTTTTATTCAACTTCCAAATCTACTCATTTTCACTCCTTTTCCTCTTGTCACCTCCGTTCTATTTTTCACTCACTTGAGTTTCTACCTTTGGTTTCCTTCCTTTTATTTTTTAATATATATACACTTTATATAAGTTCAAACAGACATGCAAACAAACAAACAATCAAAGAACATATGTTCAATACTATTTATTATTATTATTATTATTATTATTTTCTTTCTCCAAAGCTTGTTTTCTCACCTCTAAGCACATATGTTCAATACTATTTATTATTATTATTATTATTATTATTATTTTCTTTCTCCAAAGCTTGTTTTCTCACCTCTAAGCTCATCTCCTTGTCTTTTTTTTTTCCCTAATCCACTTCCACTTTTTTTTTTGTGGTGATCATCACTAGTGCCCATGCTCGCTCTTCAACTTCACCTCCTCAACCAATTTTGCTTTTATCTCCAAACTCTTCTTTGTGAAGATTCAGTATGATTTGACCTTGATGATATATAATCCTCTACCCAGACAAGACGATTTGTAAGGTCTTGGGCACTATCGGTTACTATGTTTCTTAATCTGTCAACCTTCATAGCCAGTTCCATCAATCCTCATGTATTTAGGTCAGTATCATTTCGATGTTGTGTTATTTTACAATCTACATACATCATCCATTTTTGCAACTTCTCATTCTCTGGTTTCCACTCAGGCATCCTCTTTTCAATTTTTTTGGAGAGCATTTTCAATTCTCCCAAATAAGTCGTATAACCTCTCAATTTTCTCTCCTAGCATCATGGATCTCCCTTCCAACTTCGTGATTCCATCTTTATTTTCTTTCTCATTTGTATCAACCTTCTTCACCAAAAGATCTATCTCTTCTGATATTCCTCTCCCTAAATTCTCCACCTTGTCTTCTATCTCATCCACCTTTGATTCTACTCCTCCAACTCTAACACTTACCTCTTGAAAACTCTTCTCTAATCGATCCATTCGGGTTTCTACAATTCCCCCAAAAGCATTTGTCTTTTCTATCTCTCCTGGGAATGCCTTGAACTTATCTATCATTGCCTCCAACTCATCTTCAATTCTATCTACTCTTTCACCTCTCTTTACACAACTTTGTCTTTCCTTGTCTCTTTGACTCATCCATCTATCGATCTCTCCTCTCAACCTTGCATTCTCTTTCTCAAGTTCTACCATTTTCTTATCACTCCCTACTTGGGCACAACTAATCTTCGCTAACTCCAACTCAAAGTCCTCACTGAGCCTACCTGCTTGGTCACTGTATCTACAAATAACTTCTTGCACTCTACTAATCTCCCACTCTCTTTGCTCGATCAGTCTCACCAAGTCATCCTCGTGTTGGATATCGTCTTCCACTATAAACCCATTGCAATCTACTATCACTAAGTCAGTATTGATCTCAAGAGCCTCTCTTTCTATGTCCTTACTCTTCCCAACAACTTTTCGACTATGAAGTCTCTCAATTTCCTTCCTCAGGTTTTTGTTTTCCCTTTTTAACTCTATGTTTTCTTTTCTATGAAATTCAATTGCTCCTTCCATTCCTCCTGTATTTTAGTTTGGTTTTTCTCTAGTCTCTCAATCTTGGTCCTGTCACTATCTCGCTCCTCAGGTATCAAGTTTACTTGACATTGTAGACTTTCCACGAGTTCTGTTAAGATTTTATCTTGAGATTCATTGACCTTATTTTCCCTCGTATAGTCCATGTCCTTATTTGTGAAGACTTCATTTCCTACCTTTTTCACTCCAATATATCCTCCATTGTCAACTTCCACATAAAGAGTAGGGAGAGAAAGACTAGTTTCCTTCTTGGTGACCTTCTTGGGAGAGATTTCATTTGCCTCGCATGCATGTTCACATAGACTCTTTTTTCCACAATATGCACACATAGGGACAAATTCCAACGGAGTAAATACTCGAGGACAGAATTTGGAAATGTGCCCAATCTCCTCGCAACACCAACATCTGATATAATTGGAGATAGGACCAAATCGAGGACGTGTGTTCACGTAATTCCTCATTGCTCGCACGAATCTAGTTGATCGGTTGGTCCATCCATAATTCATCCACCTTGGGTTGGTTTTGTGAGAACCACAAGCTTTCCTTTGTTGCACCATTTCTTTAACAAAGACCAAATCAAATTTGGGGTCGACTTGGCTGTGCCACACGATTGGGCCACCAAGAGAACTCGTAGCAATCTCTATGAGATATGCTAAGCCAATCCCCAGTAGGATCGCCAAAATGGATAAGGTCTTGAACCCCGAAAATGTGCAATTAATTGCACCTATCTTCAGCTATCTTGGTTCTATTTCTCTTAAATTGCCGACCCTATTTTACCCTTAAGCCACAATTTCTCCTTGTATGTGGGACTATTTCCCCTTGTTTCTTTATATCCTTGCAAGTTTTTTAAACTTACGCTTCAATTAGACTTCACTTTTCCTCCCCGTTTCTCTAAATCCTCTCCCCTCTTGTAAGGTTCTCTTTTTCTCTCTCTATTTTGCTCAGCCAACGTCCTCTTCACACTTCCTTCTTTCCGTTCTCTCAACCCTTCTCTTCTTCCTTCCTCTCCTAGTACACACAAATTTCACCTATTTCCCTTCTTAACATTCCCCTTTACCCATAAGCCTAACTCCTAACCCCAATTTCTTTTCCTTGCTTCTAACTTTGTCTCCTCTATTTCCACTTTTCGCTCTTAGCCCTCAGCGAGCATCACCGCCTTCTCTTCTACTCCTTACATCAAGCCCATTCTCTTTCACTCTCAACTTCCGACACTCTCACTCAAACACACCAAGTCAAGCACTCAAGTTCATGGACACACTCACGCATATCCAACTACAATGCACTGACACACAAATACTCTAACGCACTCGCACACTTTCACTCCACTACCAACAGCTCTCTTTCGCTCTCACTACCACTCTCTTTCTTCTCATCCACACACGCTCTGTCTTTGTACACATGCATACACACGTTCACACCAGTGTACACATATAAACACCATCACAGCCACACCTACAACCACGCACCCAATCAGACACACACATTCAATTAAACATACTCACTCACCCACATGCTCCAACTTACTCACTCATTAGCTCTCAACAATACAATCACATGGTTCCATACAACCATCCTTACTTGCACACTTCTCACTCACACACACACCAAGCTGAACACAAACCCACTCACACACCCGTAATCTCGCTCACTAACAAAAACATTCAACTAGAAACTCACTCAAGACTTACTCTCACACCCTCAGCCACAAAATTTCTCATGCACACACACACACCTGTATATTCTATTTCACACACATTTCATGCACTCCCTTCTTCACATGTACTCATCAACCCCACTCCCCCTTTCCCCATCTCCTGCAACCCTTCACTCAAACACTCACTCAGACAATCACTCTCACAATCACTTTTTTTTTTGTTGGCACTTCGAAGATCTCACTTGATCATAGAGACATTCATTTTGAGATACTCAGGCTCACAAACTAAGAGAATGTGACACTCGAACTTAGACACTCAAAGGCACTCACATATGTCAACACGTTTTGAAATTCTTTCAAGAAGACCAATATAATTAGGAGTTGATTTTCATCATTAGACATGTATGATATACTCAAAACAAAGACATAGTGATAACATTCATCGTAAGAAGTGGAAACAAGGAGAAGAATAAAGTAGCAACATGATTCAAGTCATGTCAATCGTCCCATAGATTCTAGTATGACAAACTGTTCAGCTGATGTTTCACATCTGCAATCTTTTGCACGCTTTGGGATGCTTGCATTAAACATAATACTTTCTTCTTGAAAATGCAAATTGAAGATACCCATCATTAGTTTTATGTTCCCTAATGCAATGTTTCACTCACTGAGAATGTAGAGATTAATGAAGTGTCATCTCCTAAATCGGGACTCATCAAGCACATCGTATGCATGCTCTAAATCTTTCGATTTTTTTCCATACAAATTAATGAGTGCAACTGCAACAACTAGATTTACATCAAGACCTACATTCAGAGCATGACAATGGATACTTTTTGCATGTCATAATGTAGATGAGTTAACAGCATATATGGAGGGTATGCAGACATATGACAGACTGTAGTCGTGAAGAGACTCAAAACAAAAGTGTGCACCATTCAATTTTGTTCATTGCACATACATCTCTACAATCAAGTTTCCCAATAAAAATCCCCCATCATAACCATGCAGCACTATAACATTATGTACCTTCTTGCCATCAGGCATAGACCAAGAGACCACTAGCAAGCATAGGAAAGATGCACATGTACTTACATTGGCAGCTTCTTGATTCCAAAAACAATGTCGAATGCTGAGCCAGAATACCTTCTAACAAACTCTTGGGAGAATTGTATCTTCTTTGACAAAGAGCTTTCCACATAAAAAATATGAGTGTTATGCCATTCCCTTTTGAATAGAAGGATGTGTTGCTGATAGATCTCATAGATCACTATTCCCAATGCTAGTAATTGAATTTGGTTGCCCTTCCTGGTTCCTCTCCCAAATGTACCATTAGGGCGAAAAACGGCCAAAAAGGGCCGTGTAAGGATTTCAATTAGTTGTGCTTAATCGGGATTAAAGTTGTCAAATCCTTTAAGAAATTCCGTGTAAGTTCATTTAAAACGTATCTTATGCAAATTTTGAAGAGAGAGAAACTCGTATCATATAATCATGAAAAGTTTGTGTGATATCTTACGCCTCAAAGTTTGTGTGATATCTTACGCCTCAAAAGTTGAATTTTCCTCTTGTTCACGGACCTATATAATGTGTGCTGATCACGTTTTGCGCTCTTTTTCTCTACCTTTCATCGCAAGCCTGTTTCTCCCTTTCACGTCATTTTAGACACTTGCTGGTCATTTTTCATAGCAGACCATGGAGAACGTTAACCCAAATACTCTCCCTGAGCTTTCAAACATTCGAAATCATTGTAAAAAGTTCCATATCAACATTGCAGTTAGTCAGGAGTATGCGACGACAAGAAACGTATTTCGAAGGGCTCTTCATCCTCTTGAAGTGGATGGATTGCGAAAGGAAGGCAAGAAACATATCGACATATGGACAGATGGATCTGTTTATCCAATTGATCCACAAACTGGAAGGTACCCCCCTTTTCATAATCTTCATGATCTGATTAGATTTGTGGGAGATGGTGAGGATGGTTTACGAGGCTATTGTTCAAGGCTCTGGGATATTTCAAGGAATTATGTACAATACATAAACTATTTACAAAACACACTACACCAGAAGAATTTACATATGAGGGAGCTAGAAAACAAATTATCCACTTTATCTTCTCAGTTAGAGTCTTTAAAAAAAATGAAAGAAACTCCTATAGGTTTGAGAATGCGGTCAAAACGAGTAAAACCTTTTTTAGATTTGACTGAAAAATCTGGCCAGAAAAAGAAAAGAATGAAAATTGTTAGAGATCATGTGACAAATGTGCTAGGTTTCAATATGTCGAGCAGTTTTGAGCGCATACATTTCTGTAATGAAATTTTGAGTCAAAATGATGTTTTAAAACTATTGAAACTAAATGAAAATACATGCTTGAAACGCTTTGTTTTTCAAAAACTCATGACAGAAATGAATCTTTTACTAGAACCATCTCAAATTCAAAATATTTGTGATAGTGTCGGAGTGAGTAGGAAAGGTTATAGAGCAATTTCAAAAGTTTGGTGTGAATTTTTAAAATTTAACAAAGTTAGAAGTTTTGGATTGCCTAGACCCCATCATGTAGGAAAGTTTCGGCTCTGCTTGAATAAGAAGATCACATCAGTATTTGGTGAATATAAACATATTCACGGTAACATGCCTTACGAAGTAGGAAAACAAAAGTTACATTTCACTTACACTGCATTTAACAACATATGGATAGATGTTATAAAACTTCAAACATACATGGTTCAGTTCTATAATATAAAAGAGCATGAATGTTCTGGTCTATTGAAATTTGTAATCAAACTTGATGAAGCTGAGCTTAAAAAACATCAAAAGATGGAGAGAATAAGCATTGCACTGATGAACAAAGCTTTGGACTATAGCCTTGGGAAATTGGATACTCCATCTCTCAAAGTACAATCAGAAATGGAGTTATGGTGGGTTGGTTGTGCTCAAGTTCCATCTGAGAGCCATAAAACACTTAAATGGTTATTCTCACAGACAAACATTCCAAATGTTATCCAAGGGCATCATGCAGGAGAATTGTTGAATGTCAAAGACTACGGAAACTTTCAAGTTGAGTGGCATTTGAGTGGAGACCTAAAGACACTCAAATGCATGTTTGGTATAAGTGGGGGAGCAAATTCTAAATACCCTTGCTTGTACTGCATGCAAAGCCCAGGCACAAATGGATGGATTACTAGAGCTGAGGGTGAAGAGGCTCCTTCTAGACAAAATGTTATTCTTCGTAACTACTCATCTTCTTCAATGATTTGGGATCCCATACTTCCAATAGCATTGACAAATGTACACATATGTACACTACATGCAGAGTTAAGAATCATTGACAAGTTGGTCCATCTTCACTTGGATTATGCATATTCTATCAAGCCTACAACTCTTGCAGATGAATGCATAAAAAATTGTGAATGTCTTCTTTCAGAAATGGGGTTTCATGGTGGTGATGTTCATCTAAGAAAAGATCCAAAGCTTTCACAAAATACAGGTGATGTTTTACAGGATGTCTCAATGGGAGGTGCAAAAGCAAGGAGATTCTTCAGCAACCATGATGGCAAACAACTTAATGCCATGTGGAATTCATGGAAAACATTTTGTGAGGTCACGACTAATGTAAAAAGCAAACCAGAAATAGCAAAAAAGAGAATGGAGGTGTGGGTCAAACTAGATAATCTTTTAAAGATCATGAGGCAGCAGGTAACATCAAAAAGTTTTGTGACAGATTTCAGAAAGGCGACCACAGAGCTTATAGAAACCATCATAGAGGCATGGGGTGTCAAAGACATAACATACTACTTGGTGAGCTCCAAAGATATTTTATTCAATTTATTTATTTTTAATTGAAATAAAGATCTAATGAAATTCTTCTGCTTTCCAGCATATTCTTCTTGTGCATGGTGCATTCTTTGCAGAAAAAGAACCACTTGCCATGTGGAACACCCAAGGCATGGAAAAATCTCATTATCAAGCAAGGACAAGCTTCTTTAGGTGTACAAGGAAAGGAGGAGGAGTAACAAAGAGCAATGCCTTCAGAGAGCTTTTTGATTGGTTCTTTAGAAGACAATTACAAAGGACCTCATGCCAAATATAATCTTTGAGTGGTGGATCCCCTCTCCTCTTTTCAAAGCAACATTTGTCACTAACAATGTGCATTTCTAAGCTTGGGCTCATGCACGTTCACTTCCCTATATTGACACTCAGAGGAATATTGGACACGTGCCGGTTCCTAAGAGATTACCATGCTGATTGACATAGACCATTCACCAGTGCTACTGTTCCATACTGGTTCAGGAAATACTGAGAATTGAATTGCTTTATATTCCTTGGCAAGCAACATCGTGTAACTACACCAAGCTGAGTTTCACATATTCTCTTTAGCTCACCATATGCAGGAGTCTTCTCCTCCAGAACTACCTTGTGCAGATATCTCCTTGGATGCTCTGGTACATGAAGTAGTTAAGCATCACTCAAGTTGCAGACCTTCAAGCTCTTTAGAAGACAATTACAAAGGACCTCATGCCAAATATAATCAGAAGGATATGGCTATCTCCAGACAAATCATGTATCAATATCACAAACTGAAAAAGACTTTGACCAGATATGTCTACTACCATCAGATGACTTTGACCAGAGAATCAATAACAATTACACCAAAAAAATTTGCAATGTCTTATATCACATTGGGCAATTTCTGTATATGTACATTTGTTGAGTATAGAATTTGAAAAAATCAAGTCATTCCTTGAGCCTTTTAAAAGAGCTTGGCTCTGGCAAATCACCTCTATATCTCAGGAACTCTTTTCTCCTGTATCCAGCAATGCTTTTTAAATCTGACACCCCTGCAGCCATTGCATAGCTTGAATAACAAAGAAAGTACCCTGCCCTTGAAGCATTGAGTCCAGGGGCATATCCAAAAATTCTGAATGCAGTTGCTCTTTCAAGCAGTAAAACTCTGAAAGCATTAAAGGGTATTGGAGTAAAACCCATGTATTTTGATAGAGTCCTCAAGCAGAACAATCCAAAGTCTGGCTCCTCACTATAGTGCTTGTGAATAACACAAAAAGTGGCTGGGTCCAACTTTGGAAGATAGTGGATAATAGAATGAATATCCACCTTTGCTTTTCCTTTCTCTTCTAAGGCTTTTCTTGTTCCCTTGCCCCTGCCAAGGTAATTGTCTTCATCCAATAAAGTTAACTGTGATAAAAATGAAAAACATGGTTAGATGAAGTGCAAGCACACTTAAGGAAACATGTAAAGTAACTTGAAACTATTAGAAAGAAAAGCAAGAGACACGACTGATGCAAGCGATAAGGGTCTTCAGAGAAATTCAGATTGTCGTTATCGCTTGCATCGGTCCTCATCAATATCTATTTGCAAACTGCCTAGAAACATCTAATGTTTGATAAATGAGGGGAATTCCCACAAGCAAGACATGTATAATCATTGCTGCATGCAACTCCTAGACACGACCGATACAAGCGATAAGGCCCAGCGGAAAATATCCGATGGGCCTAATCGCTTGCATCGGTCGTAATCCATTTCTGACACTTGGAATGGAGAACTGGGACAAATCTGATACAAGAAAGAGATTTTGCATTGGTCCCATCTCATATCCTTAACCTCAACATCTTGAGAACATAGTTAACTGTATACCTTGATGTGATCTTCCTAAAGTCCAAACACGACCGATGCAAGCGATGATGCCCAACGGAAAATATCCGATGGGCCTAATCGCTTGCATCGGTCGTGATCCATTTCTGACACTTGGAATGGAGAACTTGGACAAATCTGATACAAGAAAGAGATTTTGCATTGGACCCATCTCATATCCTTAACCTAAAGATCTTGAGAACATAGTTAACTGTATACCTTGATGTCATCTTCCTAAAGTCCAAACACGACCGATGCAAGCGATGAGGCCCAACGGAAAATATCCGATGGGCCTAATCGCTTGCATCGGTCGTGATCCATTTCTGACACTTCGAATGGAGAACTTGGACAAATTTGATACAAGAAAGAGATTTTGCATTGGTCCCATCGCATATCCTTAACCTAAAGTTCTTGAGAACATAGTTAACTGTATACCCTGACGTCATCTTCCTAAAGTCGAAACACGACCGATGCAAGCGATGAGGCCCAGCGGAAAATATCCGATGGGCATAATCGCTTGCATCGGTCGTGATCCATTTCTGACACTTCGAATGGAGAACTTGGACAAATCTGATACAAGAAAGAGATTTTGCATTGTTCCCATCTCAAATCCTTAACCTAAAGTTCTTGAGAATATAGTTAACTGCATACCTTGACGTCATCTTCCTAAAGTCCAAACACGACCGATGCAAGCGATGAGGACCGACGGAAAATATCTGATGGGCCTTGTCGCTTGCATCGGTCGTGATCGACTTCTGACACTTCTAATGGAGAACTTGGACAAACTGACACAAGATAGAGATTTTGCATCAAGCCCATCTCATCTCCTTTTCCTTTAAATCATGAGAATATATTTTACTACATACTTGACCTCATCTTCCTCTTCAAGTCCGAACACGACCGATGCAAGCGATAAGGCCCAACGGAGATTATCCGTTAGGTTGTATCGCTTGCATCGGTCGTGGTCATTTTCTCACTTAATAAAATAGAGATCTCGGACAAAAACTTTAATTGATAGAATATATCAAACAACATACCTTGACCTCATCTTCCTCCTCAGTGAGCTCTTTTGAGTCAATACAAATTGTTCCTTTGTCCTCAGCGACATCCAAGAATGAATAGCCACGTCCAAACGAGTATATTCCAAGTTGCTTCTGATGCTCATCAAACTCTTCATCAGCAAGTTTTGGCTTCTCTGAGATAGCTTTCTCAAAGCATTTTGAAAGAGCTTGTGATGAATCTTTGAATTCTTCATTAGACAAATCCAAATCAAGACGCAAAAATTCCTCTCTTCTTTCTCCTTTCTTATTGATGAATCTCCTTGCAACTTCTTCTGCCTCAGCTATAGCTGCAAGACAGTAGTCCTCCCTTAGATTGAAAAGTTCCTGAATGTAAAATAGAGGTATGAACTCTTTCCCAGAGATAAAGTAAAAAGGTAGATTTGGGAGAAGTAGGGACTTCTCAGACACTTGAACTTCTTCACTTGGCTCCCTTATTGCAGTCTCTGCTTTAAAAGTGGCCACATCAAAATCTTTGACCTGCTCTTCTTCTGCTTGGAGATTGATCTCCTCAACAATCTCCATGACACCTTTCATAGTTTTTGAGCTAGCCTCAAGTGCCAACTCTAAGCAAGGCTCGTCTTCATCATGAACATTTTCCTCCCTTTCAACTAAGATATGATCAAGCCATATCAAGAAAGCAATGTTTAAAGGAAGCAAGCAGCAGTCCTTTTCATGCTCTGGGCATAAATCAAGCTTCCCTGGCAAAGGGGATATCCTTCTGCATTTTCTTGTGATTTTAGCCCTATCTATTGGATCCTTCCCAAAGATGTGAGGATGGACATAGGTTTTCTGAGAAATAGAAAGGATCCTCCCATCGACCAACCCCAAGAAAATCTCCCACTCATCCTTAAGAAAACTTTTCGAGTTCTCTAAGAGTTTTTCAAAATCAATTTCGGGGTTGAATATGGTCATTGCATCAGGAAAATAATCTACACTTAAACCCTCTTGAACCATGAAATCAAGAAGTTTCTCTGATGGAGAGACACTAAGGATCTCATTCATTACCTCCATCTAAGCTGCAGCTTCTCTTGTATGTCTATTAGGAGAACACAACCGATGCAAGCGACTAGAGCGAGTCAACGTTGGTCAAACGGCGAAAATCGCTTGTATCGGTCGTGTCGGCGACGAAAGAAAAATACACATGTAGGTGAGAAATTCTCTGAAGGTTGAAAGTTTGAGTTTGTGAAGAAATAGGTATTTATAGGCGAGGAGGGAACAAACGGTCGAATGAGGTGGACCAATCACAGAGTGCCACGTGGCAACGTGTACGTTGCCCGATGCAACGGATAGATGACGTGGACCAATCAAATCATGCCACGTGGCAAAAGACGTTGGAATTCGCAACGGGTATCTGACGTGGACCAATCGGCGCATGCCACGTGGCACAACGGTCAACTCAGTTTTGGGACCTATTTAAGCTTCCCTATTCATTTGCTTTTTTTTTTTTGTCAACACTTTCCAAGCGTGGAGGTTCCATTGCCACCAAGTTTTTTGGCTACTTCACAATTTCTTTAGAGAGCGCTCTCTCCGTAAGGTAATGTGGACACGACCGATGCAAGCGATTAGGGACATCCGAGATTTTTGGATAATCCGAATCGCTTGGATCGGTCATGTTTTTTAAATAGCATCGTCCTTGATCATACCTTGCAAATTTTGGTTCCTTTTGTGTTGCTTGAGTATAACGCATTGTTACCTTTATTTTAACTTCTATTTATTGAAATATGATGATGAATTCAGGGACGACCGATGCAAGCGATGAGTGACATCCGGGCATTTACGGATGACTCTTATCGCTTGGATCGGTCGTGTCTCTAGTGAGGAGGGAAGAAACGGTCGAATGAGGTGGACCAATCACAGAGTGCCACGTGGCAACGTGTACGTTGCCCGATGCAACGGATAGATGACGTGGACGAATCAAATCATGCCACGTGGCAAAAGACATTGGAATTCGCAACGGGTATCTGACGTGGACCAATCGGAGCATGGCACGTGGCACAATGATCAACTCAGTTTTGGGACCTATTTAAGCTTCCCTATTCATGTCCTTCATTTTTTTCTGTCAACACTTGCCAAGCGTCGAGGTTCCATTGCCACCACGTTTTTAGCCTACTTCACAATTTCTATAGAGAGCGCTCTCTACGTAAGGTAATGTGGACACGACCGATGCAAGCGATTAGGGACATCTGAGATTTTTGGATAACCCTAATCGCTTGGATCGGTCATGTTTTTTAATATCATCGAGTCCTTGATCATAGCTTGCAAATTTTGGTTTCCTTTGCTATGATGAAAAGGAACGTCCGAGATATGGAAACCAAGACATTAAAGATGCTGCCTTGCTTACTATAAAGAAAAATATGAACAGCCAGACAGAAGAGTCAGCTTCTCAAATCCTGGACATGCATGTGGGGATCTTTTTCGAGGAGCAGGACACCAGTGGGGGGTTTCGTGAGATATAGGTGTGGGAGGTCTCCATCAAAAAGGAGGAAGCGGGTTCTGCTAGTAGAGGATTTGAGAAGCTGACTCTTCTGTCTGGCTGTTCAAATTTTTCTTTATAGTAAGCAAGGCAGCATCTTTAATGTCTTGGTTTCCATATCTCGGACGTTCCTTTTCATCTCGTGCCTCTGATAGTGGAAAGAGTCATTGATTATAGTTTTCCAATTATCTTTATCTTAGTGATAATTGAGTATTTTGCATTGTCAGATATTATTTATTGATATTTGATGATTAATTTAAAGACGACCGATGCAAGCGATCAGGGACATCCGGGCATTTCCGGATGACTGTTATCGCTTGCATCGGTCGTGCCTCTGATAGTGGAAAGAGTCATTGATCATAGCTTTTAGAGAGTAAGTTTTGACAGTGGAATATTCCACTTTTCCTAATTCCTTGCCTAAAGATTGATTTTTTGCAGAGTATGGCTAGAACCAAAAAGACAGCAAGGAAGTTGTACCCTGAGGGTCAGGACAAGAATGCCCAAGGGGAAAATGTCCAGGAGCAAAATTCCCAGAAGGTTCAAGCCAAAGTGTCAGACCAGCCTTCAAAAAAAAGGGTCAACTACCATGTTAAGTCTTTGAGGGAAATAAGAAGAGCCCAAAAGTCTGTGGGATTGTTGATCCCAAGACTTCCATTTATGAGAGTTGTCAAGCAGATCTCATCCAACCTCTGCTCTTTGATGAAGACCTCATCCTTTGTCAATGTGAGGTGGCAAACTCAAGCACTGCTATGCTTGCAAGAAGTTGCAGAGGACTTTGCTATTGATTTCATGAATGATGCCTACTTATGTGCTGCTCATTCTCATAGGGTAACTTTGATGGCGAAGGATTATGTTATTGTTCCAAGAATAAGATATTAGTTTGATAAAGCTCTGGTTCCTATTGATCACCACGACAAAAAATTCTTTGATATTTTAAATATACCTCCAGCTCGAGCACCTAAAACAACAGTTGTCATTGAAGAGATCAACGCTCAAGTCACTCATGATCATGAGACTAGAGCTGCAGCAAATAGTGAGGAGGAGAGGAAAAAGCAGGGATTATTTACAGAGGAAAGTGCCATCTTAACCCAGATTCAAAAGTTACAGAAAGCAAATAAAGAGCTCCTCAAGAAAGGAGATGGGCAGGTTATAGTAAATGTTGCAATGCCATGGCAAAGTGAATTGTTTCTTGACATTAGACCTGAAGATAACAAAATGTTGAGGGAGCTTCATCTTGAAATATCAGATAGTGTGGTCAACATTTCACTCAGGTATATCTAGAGGCCTTAAAATGCTTTTGTTTTGCATAATTTTCTAGTTCCTTAACTGCATTTTTATTTCTTGATTTGTAGGGTTCTTCTTCAACAATGTGAGGAAAAGGTTCAAAGAAAAGTATTTATTTTAGATCCTCTGGTGACACAATGTTTTTTACATAAACATGGAGATGCCAAGTCCTTTCTACGGGGTTTTACAGAAGAAGTAGAATGTGTAATTTACCCATACATTGAAAAGTAAGTATTCATCTTCATTTTGGAAACATATTTGTTTCATTTAAGAAAGTATATTTACATGCAACTCATTGACAGGGGCCATTGGAGTTTGATTATTGTGGACTTCAATGCATATCAAGCTCTTTTCCTAAATTCTCTTCCATCACAGCATGGGAATTGCAAAGTGTAAGTTACTATACATTTTGTTGTTCTCTATTTTAAAGCCATGCCCCGTTTTGATTTTCACTTTACAATGCAGTGCTGCAAAGCTTCTCAAGATGCATATTGATCAGAATTTTCCAGGAATAGCTAAAATGAATGAACAAAAGCAATTTGGATACAGCCAAATTCATGTGCCATTGCAGAGAGACTCAACATCATGTGGCTGGAGAGTGATTGCAAATGCTGTAAGATTCTTGGAAAGAAGGTTCTACAGTCCTGGATTGAATTTATCAGACTACCCAGATGCATGGATCATCTTGATCAGAGAGAGAGCAATAAATAGTATCATGAAACATGCAATCTGCCCACATGATCCAGACTCACCTCCACCCCCTCCACCTGATAAAAAACAGTCTGAAGATAAAAAGAAAGGGCTTCCTCTTCACTCACCACTAAAGCATATGAACAACATAAAGAGTCAAGCTGAAAGCTCCAAAAAGGGACAGAAGCAACAGAGAAAGCAAGGCTCTAAAAAGGATAGAAAGGGTTAAATCAATTTTTGAGTCGTAGATTGAAATCAATTGTAAAGCCAACCGAGGTTGGAATATTTATTTTTTAACAAATTGTATGTAGTTATGCCAATCTTCATCTGGAAGATGGTCACAGTTGTATTGAACCTCTTGAGAGTTTGACAAAAGTTCACTGGATGGTCCAATTAAATTTATTTATGTCACAATTATGAATGCATTGTGGGTTTTTTACTTCATTCTTGTTGGAAAGTGTTTAAATTCGAGAATTTACAGGACATAAAGAATTAAGAGGACACGACCGATACAAGCGATACGGGGAATCGGAGAATCTTGGATTGCCCCTATCGCTTGCATCGGTCGTATTATCCATTTCATCGCTGTTGCTAGTTTTTATACTCGTGAGTCAAATCTTTACGCAATGTCACTTCTTGAAGTCTCCCGCGGTAGTTTGCTAACACGACCGATGTAAGCGAAAAGGGCCATCCGACAATTTCAGATTGCACTAGTCGCTTGCATCGGTCGTCTTCACTTATCTCGTCTCCTCTGCTTTATGCCTTGAGACATGCTCTTCTAATATTGAAATACCAAACCTTGGATTGGAATTTGCACCAAGTTCTCCACTCTCTCTTCTATTACTTGGTAGTTTGCATTTGTACCATGATAATTTCTCTCGCGGTAGTTTGCTAACACGACCGATGTAAGCGATAAGGGCCATCCGACAATTTCAGATTGCCCTAGTCGCTTGCATCGGTCGTCTTCACTTATCTCGTCTCCTCTGCTTTATGCCTTAAGACATGCTCTTCTAATATTGAAATACCAAACCTTGGATTGGAATTTGCACCAAGTTCTCCACACTCTCTTATATTACTTGGTAGTTTGCGTTTGTACCATGATAATTTCTCTCGCGGTAGTTTGCTAACATGACCGATGTAAGCGATAAGGGCCATCCGACAAATTCAGATTGCACTAGTCGCTTGCATCGGTCGTCTTCACTTATCTCGTCTCCTCTGCTTTATGCCTTAAGACATGCTCTTCTAATATTGAAATACCAAACCTTGGATTGGAATTTGCACCAAGTTCTCCACACTCTCTTATATTACTTGTTATGTGTACCATGATAATTTCTCTTGCATTACTTGAGGACAGAAAAGTTGGATAGAATCAAATTATTTAGCTGAGACTAGTGTGCACCTTTGATAGACTATAATTATTAAATTGAAATTAGAGATTCAATTCTAGATCTCTTCTTCATCTAGAATTAACTTATGCAAGTTCCTGTATAATTATTTCTTAGTCATCAATTCACTCCTGTAAAAAAAAATCAATGGAAATATGAAATTAAGGACCTAAAAAATATCTAAGACATTTAAAATTAATAATTTAACACACATTGTTTGTAACCATCCTGCCAAGAAAATTCAATGGAAGTATCAATAGAAGCTTCTATTAGATGAAGATACATTATGTAAGAATGTCAGGGTTAACTTGTTACAATCTTAAAGGTTGGAACTTAATCACCCTTGGTGGCAGGCAGCTTATGCAAGATAATGATTTCTCTGATCTAATGTTAACTATTGCATCATCAATTGAGAATCTACACTGAGATGATACCTCATCAAGGTATTCTAGAAGCTCCCTTACATTTCTGAGATTCCAATTTGCAGTGACAATTATTTTCCTTGATTGAAAATCTGGATGAATCAATACTTCTAACTCAAATTCTGGACAGCTCTCCTCTGAGTCCAAGGCTATCCAAAGTCCAAGCTTTTTTTTCCACCTTCTATAGTCATATCCTAGAACCAGAGATTGTCGACATATCTGATATGAGATTGAAAGAGAATTGGGACTAACTTTACATAAAATAATGTCACCTAGCTTTTGAACTTCTTTGCTATCCCATTCCCTACCTAAAACATCATCAATCTCTGAAATAGGGACTCTCCTATTCAACCACATTGTTTTTGTTTTCTGTAATAACATGTTTTTAAAGCATGCTACAAAGACATGAATAGGCAAAAACCATTGAATCTTTATCCTTCTCGAAATTCGGCCTGCTGACATTGCCTTCTGGATGTCAAATTTAATTTTGCAGAGAAAACTTGAAACTGTTGAATGATCAGGAGCATCCCAATCTAATGAAGAGATGCAAGGACTAGGTACGTGTACAAGAATTCCATAAGAACTCCTCCCTGACGGCACTTGATAATCTGCATAATGGACAAATAACTCTATGCTATTGAAGAATTGAACAGATTTCTCTGCATACATGAGTTCTGCATATTCCTTATGAAGAACTCTGAATGTTCCTGTTAAACATTCAACAGGTTGCCATTCCATAATATTGGAAGGAAAGATATCTGCAGTACAAAAACATATGTTTCATTATACAAAATCAACTGGAATGATAGAAGAGCATTGTCAAACTTCACTTACAATACGAAGGGAATTGCAGTTGATTTTCTAGAACAAGATCCTTAGCGGTGTACACATGCTGTACTCGTGCAAACCAACCGCATCTCTTCAATTTGAAACTGAGAATACGTCCCTTCCAATGGTTTCTTGTGTTGTCTCTTTTGGCACGCTTGACTTTATGGACACCTCTACAGCTAGGAAGCATAGTAACCCAGTCATTTACTTTCACAGAAAGAGGTTTCCACAAAGAATCCTCTCTTCTGTTGTAAACCTCACATGAAGTTACGCGATTGGAAGGACGACGAGAAGAAGAAGCCATTTGAACTTAGGAGAAGAAGAATGTTCAAAGCGAGAAACCGACGTTCACAAATTTTGGCAGTATTTATAGAAAAAAAGGCTTTGTACACGTGGAAACTTTTGATTTGATGTTAACCCTGTCGTTGAATGATCATGACATTTTGTGAACCCAAAAATATTTCGTATCTTCAAAAATCAATTCCTTCTTGGAAATTCGAGAATATGCTTTGTGTAGTGTGCAAAAGTATCTTTTTTTGCATCAAACCGAAAAATTGTACACTGAATACGAGACTCTTCATCACTTTAGCGGCGCTTTGAAAGAAAATTGTATTAAAAAAAGAAATTCTCCATACGGTTAAAAGAGACAGCAATGTTATATTCTTGTACACGTGGAAAGACGCTATTTGTCAATTTCCTTAATCTCTCATTAGCAAACAGCCCCTTTTCGGCCGTTTTTCGCCCTAATGCAACACCCTTTGAACAACTTCTCCCTTCTTAGATTCCTCTACACTGGGCGAGCCCCCTTAACTGCACCTCTTCTCAGTAGCAGTAATGCTCTCTTTTCTCCAATCGTCAGTTCTGAAGGATGACTCCCCCTTCCCTCGAGTCAAATTCTGAACTAGTCCCTCTCCACTTCAATCTACAGACCTCCCTAATTCACCTGGTGCTCTCTCTTCTTTTGAATAATCGAGTACCCCCCCCCCCCCCCAACCAACTAACTAACTTACTAACTTCCTTATTGGCCAAGGAGTGCCAGTTTTATAGAATGGGGAGGGGTCATACACACTTTGACCACACGTGGGTTGCAAAGCTTAGAGGTGCATGTGGGGGTTTGAGATTGCAGGAGTGGGTGTCAGAGTAGAGGGAGAATGGGGGAAGGAGTGGTGGACAAGGGTAGAGGAGAGTGGGAGTCAGAATGTTAGAAGGGGAAGAGTGGGAAAGGGATGGGGCACAATGGCAATGGTAGAGGAGTGAGGGAGGAGAGTGGCTGGTACAAGTTCTGACAAAAGTTAGAAAGAGAGGGAATGGGGGCTCAATTAAAAGTGAGTGAAAAACACAAGCTCCTGAAATTTACGAGGTCACATACATACGATGCAATACTACCCCTTGTAACATGGGAATGGCCATTGCCCAGTATCCTACAAATTGTTCACCCATTGCAAGAGCGATGTCACCAAAACAGTAGAAGATAGGAGGTCTCACTGAACAATGGAGTTGATTGTCCGAAACATACTAAACTTGCTGGGCCGTAATACCATCACAATAAGGAAATATCTTCTCATCCACAGCTCTGCATATATCATCAACAACTCTGATAATGGTTCAACATACTTGATACTTTTTCAAAGTTTTGAAGGCCCATCTGTGAGTACTGATACTTTGAGAAGTGAGAGCCTGTAACATATGCCTACGCACCATTGGCAAGCATAGCCTTTTCATGGACTCTTGCATCCCTAGAGGCAAACATTCATAGGAACATAGCCATCATTTGATATGTTCATTACACGATAACATGTTTTGTTGCCTCATATGATCCAAGCTTCTACACAATCACCTGTAACACATCACAAAGTAAGGCTTGTACTTCATTCTCCTTCTCCTTGTCATGTTTTCAATAAGAACCTCTAATCTCTGGAATCTTCCACAATGGAATGCCTAACGCATAATTGTGCAGCAGGTAAGTTGATCTCAGTTATCTATTCCGTGATAGGATGCTCCACCTGCAAAGGTGGGTTCTGCTCCAAGAAATAAAATTCCCTTCTCCATGCTTCAATGTCTTATCAACATCTTTGGAAGCACCACACTCTCTATACCATTGGTTCTTAGCGACGTTGACAAAATCACAGTCACGACATGTCCAATCACCACGAAGAGGATTAACCTCTGAATCATGCTTTTCATTAACACATTCCGTTACTGGAAGATGAGACTTCAAGGCTGGTAAGCCTGGATCCTTTGGATAAGCACTAAGCTATTTCATTCAAGAGGTGACAAGCAGATTTCACAACAGTTATGACATATGAAACTTGTTATTCGGCAATAGGGGAAGCATTGAGTGCAAATGAGTAAAGACCTCAAGCTACGTACATCTGCAGTTTCAACCAGCAAGTCTGGAGATGGGGTACCAAATGCCCTGATGCAGAAAGTTTTTAGCTTGCACTGCTGGCAAACCTCATCTTCTAGTATTTCACATAAGACACGAAGCCGTTTGAAAGCATTGACAACCTTCCTGTCAGTGCTTGGACACCCCACCGTTACAACAACCCTTACATGTTTCTTTGTCAAAAACCTTATAATGTCATCTCTTTCCCTGCTGAACTCCAAGATAGCATGCTTCATTTGGCTTGACGACTAAAAGCATAGGTATCCCTCTCCTTCCATTGTCGTTCATTTGGCACATCCTTAAAGTAGTTCTTTTGCAACAAAATGGCAAAAAAATTGTTCCATTCATTCCATGGATGCTTAATGATGTGTGATGCCTTGTTGTTGGAATCTTTGTCCAACAAAACTGCATAATTTTTTTCTAAACTCTCAACTTCATTGGCATTATTGATTTTAGCCTGCATATCACTTTTTTGTTTCCTTTATCCTTAGATAATCCATCTGACAAGAAATATTCTATAGTGGCATAAAAGTCTTTGCTCGTTTACCCATGTATGCCCTTAAAAATCGTATCTTCATCCTTGACAGTGTCGGTTTTGTACCCACAAAATTATACACTGCCTCATTGGTCCCAATCTTTACCTTCAAGATGACATGATTGTTGCCTTTGGCATTCTTACTGTCTCTAATCCTAGCCTGGGAGATATGAACATACGAAGCGGGACCCGACTTACAAGTGATTGGCTTGCCACTTCGAACCTCAACACCAAGGATCAGGAGTTTTACACCGAAGATGTATTCTCAAACTAAACACAAACGATACCTCAAAACTCCATAGCTGCTGAAGGCAAAAATCGTCTTACAAAACTAAGCGGTCGAGATCGTACAAGCTGACAATGGCTAGTCGTACCCAACAGCTATAATAAAAAACATGCCTGACACCAAAGCCTATGTTGCGTGAAGCTTGACCATCGAGGGTTTAGTCCAAATAAATGGAAGTGGTGTAGCATGAAGGGACACACTCTATCATGCAAGGAGTACGTCATACATTTATGGGAAAAAAATCGTACATTCCCAAAATATGAGAAGTGCATTTTTGAGATTGGTTGCTCATACCCAATGAAAGCCAACAACTCACCAGAAACAAATAAAATGATGTATTTGTTGACTCAAGCCTTTTGAATTTACTTGAATCAGACAATTGAACTTTGAAAAGTACACAGACTACCACCTTGCAACCAAAAAACAACTACAAAAAAAAAATTCACTAGAAATGTTGTTTAATTTTTCAACCCAACTTTGTTGGAATGTGCTTAGAACTGACATGATAGATCATCCAATCCTAACGCTGTATTTCCTCTCTGGTTGTGCTAACTTTTATCTTCATGGTACTAGGTGTAAGTGCAGTTATCTCCTTACTCACGTGACCAACATTTCAAGGAAACATTGTAGAGCCTCTAGTGAGCACCTCTTTTCCATGGTCATCCTTCTCAATATCAACACAAACTTCGTAATTGATCATGTAAGTTATTGTATGAATACCTGCAGCTCCATGCCCGATAGAAGAACTTCCTTTTGATAGCAACCTCAACAAATGACAACATGCATTCATGTATTTATACCACACTACATGTACATAACCACACTATGTCCTTATGTATGTCATCATGCTGTATTTTACACATTTATTTTGGAATGTGTGCACATGCACAAACACTATGGGATCCCTATCGACATAAATGTGACTATCGCAAAACAACTTCAGGATGCCACATGTCGTAATGTGCACATACATCCATTCATCTACTCATAGATGCACATGCACATGTACCTCCATATTCTCATGCTCACACATGCAACACATGCACACACCCCATGAATGTCAGTATAACCGACAATAATTCTCTAATTATTTAAGAAAAACCACATTCTTCACAGCTTTATTTTCATATTCATCATGCTACTAGACTAGCGATCCACACAACCTTCCTGCGTAACACACACACACACACACAAACACACACCCAATAGTGATATCAGATCAGGTTCATGTCATTCTCAAGTTTTGGCTTTTCATGTTACAACACACACACTTTGAAGAAGCCAAATCCAGTTTGGAGCATAAATAATGATTTTCAATAGCTAAAAAGCATTTGCACTAGTTTCACTTGATTTTTACCCCCATTTCAAAGCCAATCATGTCAGAATTGCCATCTGAGTGATGGATTGTGAGGTGAAATTTTATCATTCGTTGAAGTAAAGATCCTTTCACATTCTTGTTCTTTAGTGAAATGGCAGGCAACAATGAATTTTATAGCATGCTTCAAGCTAAAGATAAGCTTGATGGGACCAACTATCCAATGTGGTCTCACATGATGAAACATGTTTGTGTTGCCAAAAAACTATGGAACATAGTGGTAGATGTAGATCGAGTTTGCAAGAAGAGGCTTATGTGACACAACCTCTTGGATTTGCCATGAAAGGGAAAGACAATATGGTTTGTTGCTTGCACATGGAATGAAAATCCATAAGCTCTTGATTGCTCTTGGCATCACATGTAGTCCAATTGAAAGCACACTCTATGTATGAAAAGATGGGGCTGATATTATAGTGCATTCTATTTATGTTGATGGCATACATTTGATTGGGTCATGTGATGCAAAACTTGACATCCTTATGGCTGATTTGCAACATGCTTTTGATGTCGATTACCTTGGTCTTTTGATCTACTATCTTGGAATTCAGTTTGTATCTATTCAGGGGGAAGTGTTATGCATAAACAAAAATGTGTTGAAAAACTAATTCAAAACTTCGATTTTGAGGATTGCACGCAAGTTTCCACAATGTTGGAGACAAGATTTATGTTCTCAATTGAGGATTTCAGTGATGCATTTGACGCTTCTCTTTATTAGCAAGATGTGGGATGCCTTATATATGCATGCAACATAAGGCCATATGTATAATATGTTGTTTTCCAGTTGAATCGATTCATGCATAGCTCTGGCACTAAGCATTGGAAAGTGTAAAAACATGTATTTAGATATCTCAAGGGTACTTTGATTTTGGTTCTCTTTTGTGGCAAAGATATTCATCCATGCTTGCATGCTTTTACAGATAGTGATTGGGCTGGTTGTTATGATACTCGCATGTCCACTAGTGGTAATTTCTTTTCCTTGGAGACTCATGCATATCTTGGTTGAGTAAGAAGCAACCTACTATGGAAACATCCAATTATCAAGTTGAGTGCATGGCAATTTTTACATCTACAGTGGAGTGTATATGGTTGAGATGCCTATTGATGAATCTTTCCATGGATATTGATGATGCTACATATTCTTGTTGATATTCTGAGTGCATTGGCTTTTGGATGAGAACCAATATTTCATGCAAGAATCAAACATATTGAGGTGCATTATCGCTATGTGAGAGAGTGCCTTAATGCATGAGATACTAATTTCGTATATGTGCCTACACACGATAATGTGGTAGAAATATTCACCAAAGCTCTTCCATGGAAAAATTTTGAAGCTTTAAGCTTTAGGATTATTGCCTGGTGGGGGCTGATCTATCACTCCTTGTATGTGTTCACATCATCCCTTGTCAATCAAAATACCTTGGAAATAAAAAATGAGCTTCCTAAATCATCTCCATCAACTATATTTGCCGCAATTGTCCCTACACGTGTCTCTCCTACATTGGCACACCATTGTTCTTCCCTTTGCCTTCACATTCAAAGACCCAAATACATAGTCATCTCAAGCCGATGAAGAATACTTTGTAATACATCTGACATATGCTGAACATGTGGTATTGGACAAGATACAACCTCACCATAGGAATATTTCTTAACATGCTCTATGGATCTCCTCCTCTCCTCAACTATCTTGTACCATTCATGTGTCTTATCTTCCATACTCTCACATTGTGGAAATCCTTTGTGCTCATAAGGTGCTTGTATTGCACCGGTCATAATAATGTCTGAAATGGTCAAGTATAATTATAACCTTCAAGAGGCTCCCATTGACGTGATGATGAATACGGCTTTACAAACGAAAGGATTGAACTATCCAATATAGACTTCTTGATGAAGAAAAATGATGGAAGCTAATATTATTCAAATGAGTGAGAGATTATGTGAAAAAAACATTTGAAAACATAAACGTGTATGAGATGAAGAACTTTTGGTCTTGGAGTATAAGCATCACGTATCAATGCACTCATCAAAACAAGGAAGAAGATGAAGAAATATAGGACACTTGATAGTGGTGCATTTTAAATTAATAGGGTTTAAAGAGTTTTGTGAGAGTGAAGTAAGTAGGCATGAACTCACAATGGCACATAGACCTCAACAAAACACTACTAGGAAGCATCAAAATCAAACCATCATGGAGATGGAAAGGTGCACTTTAAAGGGACAATGTTTGCCACATAAATTTACAACAGAAATATTCCACAAGAGGCCTACAATGGTAAAAAGCCACATTTTTCCCATTTTAAAGTATTTGGAAGTGATTTTTACGTATATGTTCAAAAAACGGAGAGAAAAAAGAATAAACAAAAAAAAATCAAATCTATTGTTGTAGGATACAACAAGGATAAGAATTCTTATAAGCTTTACAAACCTAAGGCTAAAAACATCATGGAAATTTGTGTTTTGGTGTTTAAGGAGGAGTAGCCACATGCAGTGGAGGAGGAAAGAGAGCTTCCACTTGATCACCAAGCAAATGGACAATCCACTATACACCTAGCCCAAGATCTATCCCTTGTACACAAGAGAAAGAAGCATCATCTTCAGACGATGAGTCTCAAAGTCACCAATCTGTCATCAACCAAGTAGATACACCATTAAGCTTTACAAACCTAAGGCTAAAAACATCATGGAAATTTGTGTTTTGGTGTTTAAGGGGGAGTAGCCACATGCAGTGGAGGAGGAAAGAGAGCTTCCACTTGATCATCAAGCAAATGGACAATCCACTATACACCTAGCCCAAGATCTATCCCTTGTACACAAGAGAAAGAAGCATCATCTTTAGATGATGAGTCTCAAAGTCACCAACCTGTCATCGACCAAGTAGAAACACCATTTCCACATTGGTTGATGTATCTCTGATTGTAAAAACCCCATCCGACAGACACTTGAAGGTATTCCAAATAGACCAAGGTGATCATAGTGAATAGAGGAGTAGACATGGGAAAGGGCCCATATTGTAAACACAAACATGATGGCTAAGCTAATACAAGAAAAAGCAAAGGAACCAATGAATGTGGAAGAGGCACTCCATTATCTCCATTGGAGGTTCTCATTCAAACCAAATATGTGAATATCATGAAGAATGAAACTTGGGATCTAGTGGATTGATGCCCTAGGCACAAATTCATAGGGAGCAAGTGGGTTTGGAAGCTAAAGTACAATGTTGTTGGTATGTTGTAGAAGTACAAAGTGAGATTTTTTTTCAATAAAGGAAGCTTGGCCTTAGCCTACTCTCCCGGACTTGAAGTAATTAAAGGAAAAGTACAAGAGAAGGGGACTAGTGCCCACGGGATCCCCCGAATCCCACAGAGCGGGGGTAGCTTTTGCATAGTTTAGATGGCATTACACAGAAGGAAAAACACCCTGGGCCCACTTGGGTTTAAGCTTGTTGTTGAACAAAAGGAGCACAAGATGGAGCCTGAAGGGGTGGGGGATTTCTTACAAATATCGATCTCTCAAAGTTACAAGGTTATTCATACATTGAAGGGACTAACTTTTGTAAATAATTTCTCTCAACTGCAAGGATGACTACTAAGTAGTGCTAACTATTGCTTTACATAAATGATCGTTAGTATATCACATGGATGTCAAATCAACATTCCTGAATGGAGACCTCAAGGAGGATATATATATATATATATATATATATATATATATATATATATATATATATATATATATATATATATACACACACACACACACACACACATATATATATATATATATATATATATATATATATATATATATATATATATATATATATATATATATATATATATATATACATACATATATATGTGTGTGTGTATGTGTGTGTGTGTGTGTCTTGACAAACATGGTTTGAGGCTCCCCCTTCAGAGAACAACGTATGTAAGCTCCACAAGGCATTATGTGGACTACAAGATGCCCCTAGAGCATGGTACCAACTAATGGATATGTATCTTGTGGATGTAGGTCTCAAAAGATATGTTTTTTATGCTAATTTGTATGTTCTAAAGAGAAGAGGAAAGACAATGGTGATTTTACTCTATGTAAATGTCCTTGTGATTATAAGAAATGATGATGTTCTTCTTCATCAAATAAAAGATGCCTTGAGTTTCGAATTTCAAATGACAGACTTAAGATTAATGCATTATGTCTTAGGCCTTTGGGAGATATTAGATATATATCAAATGGGATAACGATGTTTAGCATTCTATGTTTCCCCTATCAAGTATGTCTCCAATATTCGCATTGGAGTGTTATCCTTTAACTTGAAATGCCAGATCTGCATAGTTCTTGGTTGAAGAGATAAGTCTCTCTTGCGCTAGTAATTCCCCAAAGGATCAAATACCTCCTTCAAAGGTGTATAGTCCACTTTTGTTCTCGTTTGAAGAGGTCAATCTTTCTCTTGTGTCGGTATCTTCTTAGTGTTCATAACAGTCCAATGGCTCATATGGCTGGCTCAAATGTCTAAGGTTTTGGTGACTTTTCATCTTATATTTGTCATTGTGCATCAATTATGAGGGAAAGTGGTTATCAAAGGGAGATTTTGATAATCCTAGTGAGTTTATATATACCCCATGCTTTATGATTAAGATAAGAACGTCTTTATTGCTTTCTAATATGCACGTGCATAAGGATCTTGTGGAGTATTTTTGGGGCTTAGGGTGCTTAAACAAGCTTGGTAGGGAGAACTTGCAAGAGTTAAGAAGTTATTATCTAAAGCTAGATAGTGATGCATAAGATGCTTTTCAAATTGAGACTATGGGATTCATGCCTTCATCTGAGTACCGTTATATGCCTTCCTCAAGTTTCATGAGCAAGATAAACACTAAATGGTGCATGGATTTCTAATTCTATTTAGTTCATATCTTTTAGTGATTCCTCATACAATTTTCTACAAAAATGAGATCTTCAGTGTTATCTTTTGGCCCTCGTTTGATGCCCCGTGGCCTTATCAGATTCACCATCAAATGATCTCTCAAAAAATGGTTTATTCACATGGAGTAACTACTCTATTGATTACATACATCTAAGCTTGGCAAAGCTTCAGTGTATAATTATCCCTCCGTTCGGACAATTCACACAATCATTGACAATGGACGGTGACCGATCATTTAGACGCTTGAAAAATGCAAGAATACAAAGGCCTCCTGAAGCAGCAACAGTTCAAGTCTATGCTCAACAAATATAATACAACTCTACATCGAAGTACAGTTCAATGTGTGTGGCATATCCATGTTTATTCCAAACAGTACTCAGCCACGCGCTGGGAAAGGCCATACATCGTAATGGAGGCCTCACAGAAGGCAGACGAACATTTGCGAGCCATCATAGCTGGCAAAGTGACGATGCGGGAAGCTGACTTCTTTGCAACATTTTGAGGGAGCGCTGTCGTTTCAGCTCTCGCTCTTTTGCGTAGGACATGTAAAGCTTTCGTTTCGAATCCGCCATCTTCTGTTTATGATCATCCAAAGCTGATGCGCTTTCGGGACTAGTCGACAAACCACCCGACGATCTTTTCTGCAGATGTTTACTTTTCATTCCAACAGCTTCCGTGGGCAGCGTTGAAGGAGAAGAAGATTGACGACTGACATACATCGCCGCTCGCGGCTCCACAGTAACCATCTTCTGTTTATCAGCGAAGGATGCCCTTTGGGGACTCCTCGAACCCAATTTGTGCAAATGTTCGCTTTTCATTCCAACAGGCGCTGCCGCTGCCGCCATGGACAGCGTTGACGATTGACGACTGGCATACGTCGCCGCTCGTGGGTCAACAGCATCTGGTTCCTGCACCAAAGTACAATCCTTCTCTGCTGTTGTACCTTGAGGGTCTTCATTACCACCGACAGTTTTTCCCGGTGGCTTAATTCGTATTTGCGCCGTCACACTTGATTCCTTCTTCTCCACTTCACATGAACTTCTGGTTTTTAGGTTCGCTACAAAAACCTCCTTCCATGAGCTCACCAGCTCCTTCGAAAGATTGCTTACGAAAGTGGCAGGGTGTTTCGTGAGCTGATTAATTGTTCTTCCAATTCCTGTTGTTCTTAAAAGCTTGCACATGTCGGCACTGGAAGAACGTACCATCACATTCTCTATCCGCAATAGCAAATCCTCGATTTCACGATCTTCTGCGTCCTCCTTCTCTGCCCCAAAAGCCTTCAGAAGCTCTAGTTCTACTTTGAGCTCCACCAAACGGTCGTGCGAGGCCTCCTCCATACTACTCGCCATTATATCTGTACTATAAGATGTCGAGGAGCTCCCTTTGACCAGAGAAATTCCTCTGCGTTCTGTTCTGTCAGTAACGAAGTGCGTACTGATGGGAATGCGCAATATTTATAGTTGAGAAGGCGCTCGTTTTCGTTCAAGAATCGACCAAAAGCATTCAAAAGCACGTCGGAAAATTATTTCCACATTTTATTGAAAAAAACAAAATGTACTTCACAAATTTCCAACGTACTTCACAAATGTACAATGAAAAGCTGCTCTTAGAAAACTTTCATGATACTTCCAACCTTTCATGATATTTGCGCATGAGACAATGCTTTCCATTGAGGGGCTCAACACTTTCTATTGTATGCTTATATTCATTCCATCTAATGTTTCATCTCATGATTGAGAGGGTCCCATGAAACATTAGATTTTCATATTGATGTGCATACAAGTAACTCAAAGGTAGTTATGTTGAAGTAGTGATAGAACATCACGAGTTCCAACAAGTCTTCAAATGTGAAAATTCACCAATTGCTTTCCTTAATCTCTCCATGCCAACTACTAAAACTCCTAGCCTTAAATAAACTTACCACTTTCTCTTTTATTCTTCAAGTATATTCAATCTAACCTTTATGAATGTTTTATCTCCTTGTTGCCTTTGACAATATATTTTCACGCCTATTTAGACAACCTAACGTATAAACTCACTCTAGACTCCTAATGTATTATAAATCACACACCAATAAGATTAAGGAGGATCAAACATTTGATGAACTTGATTAATATGAATAAACTTACACGAGTTTCTCTAGGAGCATGATGATTCCATGAGGTGAGGATGGGAACTTTTGCGAAGAGCTTGAGTTGATGATCTTTGGGAGTGAAAAGAGGCCCTCCTTATATGGAATTGAGGGCAAATCTCCGAGCATGCTGGATAAATCGACTTGCATGAAAATGAATGTAGACTTGGACAAAAGGGTGGAGCATGGAACTCTCAACAACCCCCCTCCCCCACAAGTTATGACCCTTCTGTATTTAATGTGGGGCAATAGTGACATATATGGGATCATTGAATCCATTGTGTTTTTAGATGTAATGACATATGGTATCGCTAGAAATAAATATTGATGACATGAGTTCTTCTACTTCATTTCCATTTGTATTTGAATGAGTGCATCTCCATTTTGTATCTAGAAGGCACTCCATTTCCATTTTCTATTATATATCATTGTATTTGGGTACCTTTCCATTTGCTTCTACCATTGTATTCATTCTCCTTCAAGGGGAATTGTCTGATATATGATGTACTACGAAGACCCCCCCTCCAAATCTATATAAAGAGGGCCTCTTCTCCACTTTGTACTTGGTTAGAAGCTTGAAGATCCTACTCTATGCTCTTGAAATGCTCATTTCTAATCCATTTTTTCTTACCCATTTCTCTAAATACTTACTCGCTTTGACTCTCTCACACTCATTTATTTTGTGATTATGTTGTTTGTCCACTTTATTTCTCTGAATACTCACTTTGACTCTCTCACACTCGTTTATTTTGTGATTATGTTGTTTCTCCACTTTATACTTGGTTAGAAGCTTGAAGATCCTATCTATGCTCTTGAAATGCTCATTTCTAATCCATTTTTTCTTACCCATTTCTCCGAATACTCACTTTGACTCTCTCACACACGTTTATTTTGCTTTTACATGTGTACTATCTACATGGTATCAAAGCACTAGGTGGAGGTCTTGCTGGTTCATTTGATGGTCCATTAGGTGGTGGTGGTGATGGGTGTTTTGGTGGTAGTTATTCCTTCTCATAGAGAGGAACATTTCGCCATCAAATTATGCTTATAGAGCTTTTGGGTATCAATATTCTGCCCATTTGCCCATCCTCCCATCCCTTTTCATCTATTCTTACAACCCTTCTTTCCCACGTTCCCACCCCTTTTCTTCCATTTTGGTGGTGCATTTGAACATTTTATAGTGCTTATAAGCACCCTTTAGCATTCATATTGATGACATTTTTCATAATCTTTAACGCATCTCAAGTTTGTGGAGAGCTTAGGAACACTTTTGTGAACCTTCTTCATCGATTTTGAAGTGGTTCTCAAACTTTGTGAAATGTTCATGAACACTTTGATAGGTGTTTTATGTTGAATTCTTTCTTAAGTGTGGATCCATATTAATTTATATGGCACCTCTCACTGCACGTTATACTTGATAGGATTGTTGAACCCATAAAGCAATAGGTAGGATTCAGAGCCGCTTTCATGGCATGTATGCTCTAGGTGTTTGTAGACCTTCAGTGCGTTCCCAATTACTATCTTGAATTAAACTATCCTTTTGTTTATGCAAATCCATCACCCAGCTAGTTCGTATATAAAAAACGTATAATCTCTCTACATCCCACCATCCAAAATTTTCTTGGTTTGTAAACCATGTTTTAGTTGGAAGAGTCTCATCTTTTGAAACTATAATGCAAACTCTAAACTATTTCTCTCCCCAAATTTTCCATTGGAAATGCAAAATTCAGCAAATCATTCATGACCAATCATCCTAATCATGCGAGGTCATTATCCTCAAGAAAAATTACCAAGTTACAAATGGACATTCCAACCGGTCAAATTTGTCCCTATCTCTTGAACCTCAAAAGTGAAAATTCACCACTTTCTTTTTCTACTCTCTCCACCTCAACTACTAAGACTCCTAGGTTTATAGAAAATTGCCACTTTCTCTTTTATTATTCAAGTGTACTCAATTTTACCTTTATGAGTGTTTGGTCCCCTTGTTGCCTTTAACGAGATAGTTCCACTCCTATTTAGACAACCTAGGGTAGAAAATCTCTTTAGACTAATCCTACAAGTACTAGACTTATCTACGTCTTCGATCCTAAACCTCTTCTTGTAGTAGTGGAGTAATCTAGGTGTGCTTCCAAAAACTGAAGATATTGGGATCATCCCTATGGGGGTAAAATAAGTTCACTTCCATGAAAACAATAATTCACACTTTTTTTATCTCTCATAAGGAAGAGGATTAAAGTGAAATTTTTTCCACTCCCCTTTACCATAAAAGAGATATTAATGAATTCATTTTCTATCTCTTCCATGAATTAGAGCATGTACATAGTCTCTCAAAGTATCTTTTTCTTAAGAAGGTATAACAAATCTCCCATTTGAAGGAAATTATAATGAAGAATGAAGTAAACTGACTCCTTTGTGTAGCCAAATCCCTAATCCTAGAATGTTTATTGGTAATCCAAATCGATTCTATATTACCACAATTATCTCTCTATTTTAATTATCTTCCCATACTTTATAACATGTGTGCACTAAATATGTGGGGAGATATTCCAATGGAACAATGAATCCTACCTAATCATAACTAAAAGGGTGATTGTGTTAGTACTCCCCTTTGTCTATGAAAATTACTCCATGTGGATGATAAAAGAAATGCAGACTATTTTTAGTACCACTCTTCATAATAGCATTAATTAGATTATGTAGTAGCCATCCGATTTTTTGAATTTTTGATCCTTCAAAAGAAAGAGTTTCATTCTGATCATCACAAGTCTAGAGACAACCATTGTTTAACAATCTAATGCAAAAGAAGCATTCTGAGGGCCTAAACGAGTACGTATAAAAGAGGTGCATCTAATTAGGTATCTGTTGATATATTTAGGTAGTGATGTGTGTGAACACTCTAGGACCGTCGGGGCACTTTTTTCCCTCTTTAGGAGGTTTTTTTCCCCCGGCTTGTATATACGCCTATTGCCCTAATGGGCTACTTATCTTTGTACATTCTCTAGTAATACATTTAGTCTTGTGTGTTGTGCTCCAAGCTTCTTCTTCTTCCTTGTGCTGTTCGCGTGCTTCCGCAGACGTCTAACTCCAACAATTGGTATCAGAGCAGGTCGTTGCTTCTTCTAGTGCGCCGTCGACACTCCTCCGTTTGCAGTCTCAGATTCGCACAAAATTTGGTGAGCATACTCAGGGTGTTTCCGAGATCAAAACAGCTTTGCTGTGTGGTGCCGAAATCGCGATCTGAGCTCGTTTCGGCCTCCGAACGCACTATCACAGTGCTTGTGCAGGCTATTTCGTCCTTTTGTGCCAAAGGTATATACCAGTTTTTGTTCGCCAGTTTAAGCGTCTCGAAGTCTGCTACAGGTCTAGCAGAACTCGTGTGGGCAGTTCTGTTCAACTTTTTGAGATACAGTCAATTTTCTGCATCAAGGTATTTTAGTCACCGGCCATGGCTGAAAGCAGTGATGTATTCCGTATGTTGGCTGTTGAGGATAAGTTGGATGGTACCAACTACCCATTATGGGCTTATATGATGCGACATGTACTGGTTGCAAAAGGATTGTGGAACATTGTGCAGGGTGTTGAAAGACGTCCTGTTACACCTGTAACGACAGGTACTGCAAATACAGGTGTTGGAGCTGATGAAGATGGTGTCGAAGATGATATTCCGCAGATTCCTGTTCGTGCTGCTATTTCTGTTGCACCTACTGCAGAGCAGATTCGTTGGGATGGCAGAGATGCCCAGGCACATGCATTGATAGCTTTGTCTGTCAAACGTGCCATTATTCCTCACATTCGCTCTTGCAGAACAGCAAAGGATGCTTGGGATACACTTACCACTTTGTACCAGGCTAGGAATGAGGCTCGTGTTGCTTACCTCCGAAAACAGTTGGAGAGTGAGCACATGAATGAAGGTGATTCGATGGACAGTTTTCTTACAAAGATCAAAGACCTGAAGGAACAATTGATTTCTGCTGATGAGGTTATACCAGATAGCTCACTTGTGCAGACCGTTCATCAGAGTTTTGCCTCTACTCTTCGATTGATGATGAAAGGCAATCCGAATGCCTTGTCATTTGAGGAATTAGTCTCTGTTCTGTTGCAGGAAGATCAGTCCAGGCAGAACAGGTCCATTATGCGTGTTGCAGATCAAGCTTTCCTGGCTAGTCAGAAGGGCAAAGGAAAATGGAGCTCTTCTACTAGTAAGCAGAAATCTGCAAATGCTGCACAATCGAAGAACCAGGATAAAGATGAGAAGAAATCAGAAAAGCAGAAATTGTTCTGCAAGTACTGTAAAGGAAATGATCATATTATAAAGAACTGTCCAAAACTGGCTGCTAAAGAGGCAAAGAAGAAAGAGGCTGGAATGGTTGTTGCAGAGGCCTCTACACCAAAAACAGAGTCTGCAAATCTTGTGCAGGAAGAAGAATGGGCGTTTACTACTGTCTGCAGTTTTGACCCATCTTCTCATGATCAGTGCATGTCTGCAGTAGACTCAGATGTTTGGTACTTTGACAGTGGGGCGACCAAACATATTACCTCGCAGCGCAGTTTCTTCTCTTCACTCGAGCCTGCCCCTACAGGGAATACTGTCACATGTGCCAATAACTCCTCTTATCCTGTTATGGGAGTTGGTAAGATCATTCTGACTACTGCTGATGGTAGTTCTTTCACTTTGTCAGATGCTTTATTTGTGCCAGGGATCAAAAAGAACCTGTTATCAGTTTCTGCATTAGCCAAGATTGGCTTGGTTGTGAAATTCGTTGATGACAGGTGTACAGTCCATGATCTCTCAAATGGCGATGTGATTATTGCTTCTGGCATTTTATGTCGTGGGCTGTATAAGCTCATAGACTATGAAAGATCTGTGAATGATTCGGCATGTGCAGTTCATGATTCTCAGGCTATGTCAGATGCAAAGCTTTGGCATGCACGCTTTGGTCATCTGAATTTTGCTAGCTTGTTACGCCTGCAGAAATCTGAAATGGTGTCCTCTTTGCCCAAACTTGAGGCACCTGGAAAACATGTTTGTGAAGGCTGTATTTTGGGCAAAATGCAGCGTTCTTCCTTTCCAAAAGATGGTTCAGTTCGGGCTATGCAGAAATTGCAGCTTGTACATAGTGATGTCTGTGGTCCTATGCAGACACCCTCTTTTGGAAATTACCTTTACTTCGTGACTTTCATTGATGATTTTTCCAGGCATGCATGGGTATATCCACTCAAAGCAAAGTCCGAAGTGTTCATGTGCTTCAAACAGTTTTTGGTTTTGGCTGAAAATCTGTCAGCATGTAAAATGGGCACCCTCCGTTCTGATCGAGGGGGGGAATATATGTCTTCAGATTTTAATGCATTTCTGGCTGAACGTGGGATAAAACACCAGTGTACAGTGCCGTATACACCTCAACAGAATGGAGTTGCTGAACGAAAGAACAGGTCACTCATGGAGATGGCGAGGTGCATGGTCAAAAGTCAGGCTTCACCACATAGTTTCTGGCTTGAGGCTGTCATGTGTGCAGCATATGTACTGAACAGGTGTCCCACCAAAGCGTTGCAGTCTATCACTCCATATGAGGCTTGGCATGACCGCAAGCCATCTGTTGCTCATCTGCGTGTTTTTGGTTGTTTGGCATATGCATTAGTGCCTGAACAACATCGCAGAAAATTGGATGATAAGGCAGTAAAATGTATTTTTGTTGGGTACAGTTCTAAAAGTAAAGGCTATCGTCTGTATCATCCACAGACTAAACGCATTCTGGTTAGCCGTGATGTTGTCTTTGTGGAAGATGCTATTCAGCCATTGCTTTCATGTACTAAGGAGACATCTGTTAGCTCCAAAGACATGTATGATACTTTGATGCCTCTTTTTACAGGTGGACAGGCTAGCGCTGGTCCCAATGAGGCAACTTCTCAGCCTTTGCAGGTTTCATATGATGATGCAGATCATTCCATTTCTGATGCAGATTTACATGATGCACTTGTTGATGAGAGAGCTGATATTGAACAGGCAAAAACTATGCCAAAATGGCTGGTGCAGACTTTGCGTGACAGCAAATTAGATGCACCTTTGTCATATCGTACTCGTTCAGGCTCTCATAGTACCTCCTTTGCATCAGATTGCTATGCTATGGCTGCATCTAGTCTCTGTGATGAGAATGAGCCTGTTTCTTTTGATGAAGCACAAAATTCAGAAAATTGGAAGGCTGCTATGCAATCTGAATATGATGCTATAATGAAGAATGGTACATGGTCTTTATGTGACTTGCCTCCTGGCAAGAAGGCCATTGGCACTAAGTGGGTATACAAGCTGAAGCGTAAACCTGATGGTACAGTTGACAGGTATAAGGCTAGGCTTGTTGCAAAGGGTTATGCACAGGAAAGAGGCATTGATTTTGATGAGACCTTTGCACCTACATGCCGTATGACTACTGTTCGGAGCATTTGTGCACTTGCAGCCCATCATGGTTGGAATGTACATCAGTTGGACATTAAAACAGCATTTCTGAATGGTGACTTGCATGAAGAAGTGTATGTTTTTCAGCCCCGTGGCTTTGTGCAAAAAGGGCATGAAAACCAGGTGTGCAGGTTAAAGAAGGCGTTATATGGTTTAAAGCAAGCACCACATGCTTGGTATGAGAAAATACATGCCTATCTGATTGCACATGGTTTTGAGAACAGTCCAACTGAAAGCACCTTATATGTTAAGCGTGCTAATGATGTGCTTCTGATCATTGTTGTCTATGTAGACGACATGCTGCTCACTGGTCCTCTTGAGAAGCATATTGCTGATTTCAAGGCTGATTTGCATGCCTCATTTGAGATGTCTGATTTGGGGCATTTGCATCACTATTTGGGCATTCAGTTTATGCAAGTTGATGGTGGAATGGCTTTGTGTCAAACGAAATATATTGACACATTATTGCAGCGTTTTGGCCTTGAAGACTGTAAGCCTATTGCCACTCCTATGGAGACAGGTTTACGATTGAGTCTTCATGATGCTGGAGATGCATTTGATGCTGTTCTCTATCAGTAGGCTGTTGGATGCTTGATTTACTTATGCATTACTCGGCCAGATATTCAGTTTGCTGTCTCACAGATGAGCAGGTTTATGCATTGCCCAGGAGTCACGCATAGGAAAGCGGTTAAGCGCATCTTTCGCTACTTGAGTGGTACTCGGCTACTTGGGTTGTTTTATCCCAAGGGGGGATCACTACCGCCAGATTTGCATGCTTTTCTGACTCAGATTGGGCTGTTTGCTATGACACTCGTGTGTCCACCAGTGGTTTTTGCTTCATGCTTGGTAGCTCATGTATATCTTGGTTGAGCAAGAAGCAGCCTACTGTGGCCACTTCCAGTTGTGAGGCTGAGTATAGGGAAGCTTTCACAGCGACTGTTGAGTGTGTGTGGCTCAGACGCCTTATGGCTGATTTGGGTGTTGGCCAGTCTTCTGCCACCACCATCTTCACTGACAGTCAGAGCGCATTGGCAGTTGCAAGGAACCCTGTGTTCCATGCTCGCACTAAGCACATTGAGGTGCATTATCACTATGTCAGGGAGAGGTTCTCTACTGGGGAGATCAGCTTGGCATATGTGCCCATGCAGGAGAACATTGCAGACCTTTTCACGAAGGCTCTGCCTAAGGAGAAGTTTGAAGCTTTTCGCAAAGCTTTGGGCTTACTTCCTTTTGTGGAGTGATTTCCACATAGCTCGGCACTTCCTTATACATGAGTGCCAGCTCCTTGTTCACCGCATCACTCCCAGGGGGGATTTGTTGATATATTTAGGTAGTGATGTGTGTGAACACTCTAGGACCGTCGGGGCACTTTTTTCCCTCTTTAGGAGGTTTTTTTCCCCCGGCTTGTATATACGCCTATTGCCCTAATGGGCTACTTATCTTTGTACATTCTCTAGTAATACATTCAGTCTTGTGTGTTGTGCTCCAAGCTTCTTCTTCTTCCTTGTGCTGTTCGCGTGCTTCCGCAGACGTCTAACTCCAACAGTATCTCTCAAAGTCTATACCTGCAATTTTTGCATAGTTTTTGCCTCTTTTGTATCAACTCTCTCGTGAAAATATGCATCATGTAAATTGACATCATAAATAGAATGATCTTCATTGTCATTTGAAACAATAATTCAGAATTTTTGTATCTCTCATAAGGAAGAGGATTCAAGTGAAATTTGTTCCATTTCTATTTACCTTAAAAGAGATATTATTGAATTCATATTCTATCTCTTCCATGAATTAGAGAATGTACATACGCTCTCAAAGTATCTTTCCGGAAGAATGTAGTACGAATCTCCCATTTGAAGGAAATTTTAATGAACAATGAAGTAAATTGACTCCATTCTACAACCAAATCCCTAATCCTAGAATGAGTATTCGTAATGCAAATGAATTCTATACTCTCTCTATAACAATTCCATTAGCTGTAGTTGAACTATCTTCCCATAATCTATAACATGTGTGCACCAGATATGTTGGGAGAGATTCGAATGGAACTATGAATCCTACCTAATCATAACCAAACGACATTAGTGTGCTAGTTCTCCCCTTTGTCTAAAGAAAACTTCTTCACGTGGATGACTGGAGACTATTTTTGTTGCGCCATACCAATGCAGCCCTTTCTCAATCTAGAAGAATACATTCTCTCTTTATGTTTTTAATGTATATGGAATCAACTAGATTGGATTCCATTGGAAATGATTGCGTGATCACAAGTATCCCAAGAATGGCTATTCTTTTAAGTACCAAAATTAAGTGTTTTCCAACATCAATTCATCCTTTACTACTATTTGAGCCATGTGAGAGTTTATCCATTCTCTCTGGTGAAGCCCATTGTAGTAGTGTCTCTAGTTTTCATCCTTGAATTATTAATGTGGAACTACTAATCACACATGTCAATTTAATGATTTTTACACTCAACTTTACCCCCTAGTCTCCATTATCCCCTAGTCACTAAATCAGATGTATAATACGTATCTCTTGCACGTAGCTAAATACTAACAATACCTTACCTTCACTAACTCAAAGAAGTATACTACCTTCTTGGATTTTCTTCTGGCTTACTAATCTTTATCTTCTATTCTTTTTTACACTTCAAATTGTGTGCCCGTACTTTCTTAACAAGCTCGTTTGAATGTGTCTAAATAATTTCGTTAAGTGTTTCATCACACATGTTTTTCATAGTTGGAAAGTAATTCTTCAAAGTTATAAGAAATCCCTTTACAAATATTTCATTTCCACTGAAATCATATAAGCAATAATCCATGCGAACGTGCACGTTCAATTATGGAAAGATGAAGAACTTGAAACATTTTGAATACTCTTCGAATGTCTTGGTTTCAAGAAAACCGAAATGATCAAGGATATATCTAAATATATTCTACAGATACATCCATCCACATAGAACCTAAAAGCAAAATGAAATATATATGTCAAAGTGTAGAGATACGTCCCCATATGCTTTGAAATCCTTTCCAAACTCCTCATATGCTTGCAACTTCTTCCATGCATTCTCCCAATTTCATAGTCCATGTTGAAATGCCCCATATCAGTGTTAAAAAAAATGTTCCATGCATGCTCTCCATGCCATAATCTATTTTGAGAACATGTTATAAAAGCATAGGTTCCTAAACAAGCAACAAGATCCCATACAATCGAATCTTGTTCAACCACCCAATTTGGTTGCTTTTAGTGTTTTTCTACTAAAGTATAGATCACTTAATGCATCTATAACAAGCTAAGGAGACTTCTCAAGGTGAAATTACACCAATTCAATGTTGTAAAACCATGAAATACTCATCGATGAATAGTTGTGGCCTACCATTCAAAACAAAAACCCTACTCAAAAAAAATCATTTTTGCCCAATTTTACTTGATAACCAAAAAACGTTTCATAAAGAGCTTTGAAATGAGCTCTCATTCATCCAATCCCCACTTGGTTGAGTGATTTTTCAATTGCAAGATAGGTGGTTGACACCAGGGCTGCTTCAAGTGAGGTATGCGTAGAAATTAAACATGAGGTATTCAAAGCTCCTCATCTCAAGAGCTTAGAAACATACATGGGTTATCATGAAGTGGAAAATATTAATTTAATAAAAAAGGATGGATTAGATTTCATAGAGCCTCTCCAGTCTTAAGTGCATATTTGCATATGTACAAAGAGCTTCATCTTTTTAACCTATAGCCTCTTCTTCCTTTAGTGTTCTTTTACTACCTAGTATTTCTTGTTTTTTCCTTTTATCCTTATCTTCTTATGGCAGGTGAGAAGGAGGATCTCTCAAAAATTCATGCTAGTTTCCACTTTATGCCTACACTTTATGTTGAAGTAGTGATAGAACATCACGAGATATATATCTTGATTTGATAAACCAATTGTGGTTCATCACAGGTTCCCGAAAAAAGAATTGGATATATATATCTAAGGGAAAACCCAACATAGGACACACATAGACATCATAAAATGCTTCTCCTAATCGACAAGAAGCTTAAACCCAAGTGGGCTCCACATGAGGGTGATGAGAGGGTGATTAACCTTCTTTGTAATTCCATCTAAACTTTGTAAGATCAAAACGCAACATAGGACACACATCAAAAGCGCATGCTCACACGCATACATGAAAATTTTCGAGGGTCAAGCTGCCTATTATTAACGTTTACTATTTGAAAATAATAAATTACAAAACCACATGTGTATAGAGAAAATTGCCATACGTAAAGTGATCTTAAAATTCCTTAGAAGTGCATCATGGGGCTTTCCTTGATTTGCATGATGTGAAGGTAATACTGAAATTTCATGTTTAGATATTCCGATCATGTCTATAAAATTTTATAACAATAAGTTTTTACATTTTCTCTCTAGAAAGTTTTTGCATGAAAATTGCACGTCAAATAAAAGCATGAAGATATAGGAATTAGAGAAAGTTCTGTATGAGAGAAGGGTAGAGTGTTCTTAGAAGAAAAGCTTTACATGATTGAAAATTTTGTGGCTCTTGTGTTTTATGTCTCATTTGATTGTGTGAAAGTAGTAGGTTCATGAAGATATTTTTCATGTTTTTCATCTCTTTCTAGAATTTTTTATTTTGGAGGGCTCAAAAGTGATATTTGAAAGCGTATTTGGACCTAGGGCATCACTAACACTATTGTGTGGATGGAAGGGCTAAACATTTTTGTGTCTCACAAGCTCAAGCTAATTCCTTATTGCTTTTGAGCTACAGGGCTTGTAAAAGCACTATTTAAGGTACTTCAAAAAAAAAAACAAAAGCTGTGATTCATCTTATTTATGGTCATGGGTTTAGAAAATGCAGATTGGTATGTGAGTTATTTAGGGTGACTAACATGTGTGTGAGTGTGTTCGAGGAATTGCCTCTATTTTTGCAGGTAGGATTCTTGAGGTGGACTTGCAAAGTAAATGCATGGCCCGGTGTGGGAGTCCTACATTAGACATGCAAAAAGATGTTGTCTTGGAGCTATGATGTACTACAAAGATCCCCCTCCAAATCCATATATAGAGGGCCTCTTCCCAACTTTGTACTTGGTTAGAAGCTTGCAAATCCTAGTCTATGCTCTTGGAATGCTCATTTCTAATCCATGTGAGCATGCCCATTTCTTGGACTACACACTTTGACTCTCTTTTGTTTTGTGATTAACCTCTTCTTTTCATTTTTCTTCTACATGTGTACTATGTACATGGTATCAGAGCACTAGGTGGAGGTCTTGGTGGTTCATTTGGTAGTCCATTTGTTGGTGGTGGTAGTGGTGATGGTTGTTTTGGTGGTATTTATTCCTTCTCTTATAGAGGAACCTTTAGCCATCAAATTATGCTTATAGAGCATGTTTGGTATCAATATTTTGCCCATTTGCCCACCGTCCCAGCCCTTTCCATCTATTTTTTCCACCCTTCTTTCCCACCCTTCCACCCTTTTTCTTCCATTTTGCTAATGTGTTCGAAAATTTTATAGTGCTTATAAGCACTCTTTAGCATTCATATTGATGACATTTTTCAAGATCTTTGACGCATCTCAAGTTTGTGGAGTGCTTAGAAACACTTTTGTGAATCTTCTTCATCAATTTTGAAGTGGTTCTCAACCTTTGTGAGATGTTCATATTCATGTTGAATTCTTTCTTAAGTGTGATTTTGTGGATCCACATTAATTTATATGGAACCTTTCACTACACGTTATACTTGTTCCTTCATTAGACATCAATCAATGTTTCTAAAAAGTCCACAAACTTGAGATGCATCAGAAATCGTGAACACTGTCACCAATATGAATTGTAAACAGTGCTTATAAGTACTAAAAATGTTGCAATGCACCACCAAAATGGAAGAACAACGGTGGGAGGGTGTGGAAGAAGGGTTATAGATGGAAAGGGGTGGAAGAGTGGGAAAATGGGCACAATATTGATACCCAAAATGCTCTATGAACATAATTTGAAGGCTCAAGATTCCTCTCTATGAGAAGCATGAACTACCACAAAACCAACCACAACCACACCACCGAACCACAAAGAACTCCTTCTAGTGCTTTTGATACCATGTTGATAGTACACCTGCATAAGCAAAATGAAACGAAGAGTGTACCCACAGAAAAGAAAGAGTGTGTGAGACTCAAAGTGAGTGGTCCAAGAAATGGATAAGATGAGCTTTCTAAGAGCATAAAGTAGGATCTTCAAGCTTCTAAAAAAAGCACAAAGTGGAGAAGGAGCCCTCCTTATATAGATTTGGAGGGGGCTTTCCATAGTACATCATGTGGGATAATTCCCGTTGAAGGAGAATGAATAAAATGGTCCAAAAAAATGGTAGGGTACCCAAATACAATGAGATATCACTACAACATATCAGGGGCATATCGACATTGCCCATACCGACGGTCATGCCTCACCGTCGGTATGACCGTTGAAGATGCTTGAAAAACCACGGATGCAATACCTACGTCATTAATCGTCACTATATAGGCATCGGTATGAGCACCGGTATAGGCGTCGATACTCTACTGTAACTTACCGATGCTTATACCGACGCTCATACCGATGCTTATACCGGCGCTCATACCGACGCTTATACCGAGGCAACGTTTTAACCGGGCCCGAGAGCAAAAATTTGACATTTGCTTGCATTTTGAACCAAAGTTTGCTACTATCGAGTTTGTGCACGCGAACTACATTCTGTGCCTATTGTGTACACACATCCCTCTCTTTCTCACTCTTTCTCTCTCTTTCTCTCTCTCTCTGTCTCTCTGTCTCTCTCTCTCTCTCTCTCTTTCTCTACATCTCTGTTTCTCTAGATATGAAATTTTTGTAAGAATTGCACATAGTGTAGCACCCTTTCTCTTTCTTTGTGTTTTCCCTTTTCTAGTTTCTCTTCTCTTTCGTTTTGCAATAGCTTTTTGGCATCAAATCTTTGGAATTCGACGAAGGGCAACATTAAGTGGACCTTGAGGACAATGCTCCAAACAATTACATCGATGTAAGTGATTGTTTTGTTTTCGATTGATATAGAGTGAGATAGAGAGAGAGTTTTGAAAGAAAGAGAGAGATCTAGAGAAACATAAAGAGAGAGAGAGAGAGAGATGAAAGATAAAGATAGAGAGAGAGAGTGAAAGAGAGAGAGATGAAAGAGAGAGAGATGAAATAGAAAGAGAATGAGATAGAGAGATAGATGCATACATACATACACACACATATGCATACACATACTCATATACATATTACATACACACATGCATATTACATACACACTCACATACATATTACATACACACATGCATATACATACACATACATATTACATACTCACATGCATACACACATATACATACATACATGCATATTACATAAAAACATGCATATTACATACACACATGCATATTAGATACACACATGCATATACATACACACACATATTCATTCTCATACTAACATACATACGTACATGTATACACACATATACATACACACATGTACACACACATGTAACATACACACATGCATATGCATACATACATACACACATATTTGCATGTACACACACATACATACATAAACACATGCATATTACATACACACTCACATATGTATACACACACATATGTGCATACACACATGCATATGCATACATACATACACACCCATATGCATGTACACACACACATACATACATACACACATGCATATTACATACACACACACATATATATACACACTCACATATGTATACACACACATGCATACATGCACATACACATACACTCACATCACAGATACATACACACATACACACATTTACATGTTTTAGGGTTAGGATTTTAGGATTAGGGTTTATGAATTTCTCTTTTCTTTTGTTTTGCAGGAGATTTTTGGCATCAGTTCTTTGGAATTCGACGAAGGAAAACATTAAGTGGACTTTGATGACAACGCTCCAAACAATTAGATCGATGTAAGTGATTGTTTTGTTTTCAATTGATATAGAGTACATACACACACACATATAAATACACACTCAGATATGTACATATTTACAGACACACACACATATAAATACACACTCACATATGTATATACGCACATATGTGCATACACACATGCATATGCATACATACATACACACACATATGCATGTACACACACACATACATACATAGACACATGCATATTACATACACATGCACATATATATACACATTCACATATGTATACACACACATGCATACATGAACATACACATACACACACACACCACATATACATACACACATATACATCGATGTAAGTGCTTGTTTTGTTCTCTTTTATAAATAGAGAGAGAGAGAGGGAGAGAGAGAATAAGAGAGAGAGAGAGGGAGAGAGAGAGAGAGATAGAGAGAGAGATAGAGAGAGAGAATAAGAGAGAGACAGAAAGAGGGAGAGAGAGATAAAAGAGGGAGAGAGGCAGATAAAGAGGGAGACATAGATAGATAGAAAGAGAGAGACATAGAGATACATACACACACATGCATACATACTACATACACATATGCATATGCATATGCATACATACACACACATACATGTTTTAGGGTTAGGGTTTTAGGATTAGGGTTTTTGATGTTTACACATATACACACATAATACATACACACATGCACACATATACACATGCATACATACATACACATACACAAACATCATATATACATATACACATATGCATGTTTTAGGCTTAGGGTTTTAGGATTAGGGTTTTAGGATTAGGGTTTTTGGCTTTTACATATATCTTTTTTAATTTCTCTTTTCTTTTGTTTTGCAGGAGTTTTTTGGCATCGATTCTTTGAAATTTGACAAGAAACGACGTCGATTGGTCTTTGACGAGAGCGATAAAAAGAATTACATCGATATAAGTGATTGTTTTGTTCTTTTTTTATAAATAGAGAGAGAGAGAGAGAAAGAGAGAAAGAGTGAGAGAAAGAGAGAGAGAGAGAGAGAGAGAGAGAGAGAGAGAGAGAGAGAGAGAGAGAGATGAAAGAGAGAGATGAAAGAGAGAGAGAGAGAGAGAGAGAGAGAGAGAGAGAGAGAATAAGGAAGAGAAAGAGAGAGAGAGAGAGAGAGAGAGAGAGAGAGAGAATAAGGAAGAGAAAGAGAGAGAGAGAGAGAGAGAGAGAGAGAGAGAGAGATGAAAGAGAGAGAGATGAAAGAGAGAGAGAATGACAGAGAGAGATGAAAGAGAGAGATAATAAGAGAGAGAGAGAGAGAGAGATGAAAGAGAGAGAGAGAGATAAAGAGAGAGATATAGATAGATAGAAAGAGAGAGACATAGAGATACATACACACACATGCATACATATTTCATACACATGCATGTGCATATGCATACATACACACACACATACATATTTTAGGGTTAGGGTTTTAGGATGAGGGTTTTGATGTTTACACATATACACACATAATACATACACACATGCACACGTATACACATGCATACATACATACACATACACACATCATATATACATACACACATATGGATGTTTTAGGGTTAGGGTTTTAGGATTACACATAATACATATACACATACACACACACATACACATACACAGACACAAAGACACACACACACACACATACATACATACATACATACACACACACACACATAGATATATACACACATGCATACATACATACACACATGTGACATATTCATACACACATATGCATGTTTTAGGGTTAGGGTTTTGAGATTAGGGTTTTGGCTTTTACTTATATACACACATGCATAAACATATACATGTTTTAGGTCTAGGTCTTCAGGATTAGGGTTTTAGGGTTTTTACATAGATACACATATGCATACACACACATGCACATATATATATATATATATATATATATATATATATATATATATATATATATATATATATATATATATATATATTCACATACACATATATATACACAAAAATACACACATACACATGTTTTAGGTCTAGGTCATTAGGATTAGGGTTCTACGGTTTTTAAAAATTCATACAAATATTTACACATATACAAATATACACACATAATACATATACACATACACATGTATATACATAGGCATACACATATATACATGTGTTCTGGTTGTTGTTTATAAATATCATGTCAATGTGTCTCATTTCTTTGTACATGGTTCATGATTGATTTCTCCCATGTCTTTTGTATTTGACAGTATGTTTTGCTTTATCAAATCATGTTTTTGTTGCCTGTCATACATGTCACATATACTCGGGTTTTTCTTGGGCAGAGTGTATTGTCTTTTGCTACACACGAGCATGGGAATGTTGTTGTAGCGAGAGACAACATACTCTTCCAAAAAAATTTTGCAGATATGGTCGTCGGTATAGGCGACGGTATAAGCATCGGTATCCCCAGGCAGATACCGATGCTTATACCGACTATTATGCCCAGGGGCATACCATGGCTTATACCGTCGCTTATACCGGCGCTTATACTGGCACTTATACCGACGCTTATACCGACGCTTATATCGACGCTTATACCGATGCTTATACCGGCGCTTTGGTTCCGACCCCTACACCGACCCTTACACCGACGTCGGGGCGAAATTGCACCTGTTCATTTTCCTTGGTAGAAGCCTTGGTATACCCCCGATATGTTGTAGTGTATGATATAAAATGGAAATAGTATGGAAATGGAGTGCCTCTTGGATACCGAATGGAGATGCACTCATGCCCATACAAATGGAAATGAGGTAGAAGAACTCATGACATCTATGGCTATGTCTAAGGATACCATATGTCCTCATATCTAACAACACAATGGATTAAGTGATCCCAAATGTCACTAGTACTTCACATTAAATACAAAAGGGTCATCACATGGAGGGTTGAAGTTATAGGACTTCCATGCTCCACCTTTTTTCCAAGTCTACATTCATTGTCATGCATGTCCATTTATCCTCAATGCAAGAAGCTTTTCCCTCAATTCCATATAAGGAGGGCCTCTCTTCCCTTCCAAAGCTCATCCATTTTGATCAATAGGGGGAGTATATGTCTTCTAATTTTAAAGCATTTCTAGTTGATCAAGGGATGAAACATCAATGGATAGTGTTGTACACACCTAAAAAAAATGGATTTGATGAGAGGAAGAACATAGTGTTACTATTAGTGTCCATGTGAAATGCAAAATGGTCATCGAACACTTTTGTATATGTTCTTTAATAAAGCATATAGTGGCCTAGTTAGCCACAAACTGTAAGTGCAACCGCATTTGTAACACCTAAGAATTTTGTGTTCATTCTCCCTACGTACTGTGTTTTCTGCATGTTCTACAACCTCTGTGCAGAGTATCGCCCACCCACCCAAGCCTTTCTCCAAGGCTTATGGCTAAGGCGGTGACCAAGGCATAGACCTTGGCATACCTTATCATCCGAGTCGCCGAAGTCACCATTGGTGTTGTTGCTTGCGTGCGAGGGAGGACCTCAATGATCAAGGAAGACAAAGGTTCCTGACACTTCTCGAGAGGTCATCCATCCTAGTATTGCTCCCCCCGGAGCTGGCTTAACTGTGGAAATCTCTTGCCACTAAGCTATACTCTTGTACTGCTTGAAGAAGGGGGAAGACTAAGGTTGACATTATCTTCAACAAGTTTTGGATCCTCAAAGCTTCATTCTTTTCTTTCAATGCTTGTTTTTGAAGCAACTTTGGGGTGATTCTTGGAGCCATTTTGGAGTACTTTCGTGCATAGTTCTCTTCACACAGGTCCAAGAACATCAAGAAGAGTGTTATTTGTACTTCTCCGACAATAAGTATTCACCTTTGGGGCTGTGTTTTACAACCACACTTGTAAAATCACAGGTTTCTCGAAAGGTTTTGAGTTGTGGTGGGACCAACCACTACAAATTTATGCATGTTTTTGCACATAAACAACAGAGTTGACAGACACTTACAAGTGTTGTTGGTAAATTTTTGGGTTGTGCATTCAGCCTTTTAGTGTCATTTTATTGCATATATTGAGCACATACACACTATGTATGCTTTTGTGGATACCGCTCATGTACGTCCATGTGGTCATTGATATAACAGTTATGTTTTTGCATAAAGCCTTTTACGTTTGATAAAGAGGGTCGTGGTGAGGTTTTCTTAACTAGGAGACACTCAGATGTTGGGGTCTCTTTGGTGATGCAGGTGGAGGACTTACCCAACCTCGGCATAGGAGAGGTATGATAGTTGTTCATAGGTGCTCAATAAGCCTAGTTGGCTTCTTTTGGATAACTGATTATATGCAATGGAGTTAGTGATTCACTATGCAAGTAAACATGTCACTACTTATTGTTTTATGGGATTTTGACATTGGTCATATGCTCATTTTGTAGAGGATACTTTGGAAAATTTTTTCCAAAATTCTGGATTTGTCAACTATACAGTGGTCGATTTACTCCTTGATACACTTATTGGTGTGAGCACATTTATTCTCACATACTCCTTTTGGTTGGTCATTACTGTTCATTAATTGCTTTTTCTAGGAAGACTACTGAATTCTCTCCCAGAATCGGACACTTGGTGATCCTTCTTTGAGCCTTAGTGGGGTTTGGACTCTTTTAGCTCCATTATCATTCTATTCAGTTCTCTACCATCATGGCATTAGAGGTCTCAGGCACATCTGGTGGATTAGGGTCTAGTGCCAGTGTTCCATAGAGGAGCTATAACTTGCAGGGTAAAAACCATTTTGAGATCCAGAAATTTGATGGCACAAAATTTGCTCTATGGAAGAATTAGATTAAAGATGTGATGATTCAGAGGAGGCAATGGAAGCGAGTAAATGGAATCTCAAAGAAGGCTGCTAACATGGATGAAGATGATTGTGATGAGTTAGCTGAAATGGCCAGATATACCATTTGATTGCACCTAATAGATAATGTTTACTTTAAACTATTGGACTTTGAAAGTGCAAAGGAGCTTTGGAAAAAAATTTTCAATACATATGAAAAAGAAACGGCAAAAAACAAAGTGTACTTGATGAGAAAGTTATATGATCTTTGCATGAAGGATACAGATAGTGTTGCTGCTCATCCAAATGAGTTTGATGCTATATTCTCCCAGTTATAGGCTCAAAAAACGGACATGGATAATGAAATGAAAGCATTATTGTTGTTAGGCACCTTGCCATCATCATGGGATACATTTTGCACAACTATTAGCAATAGTGCACCAGGTGGTAAACTAGCCTACAATGACATATGTGGAGCACTCTTAAGTGAGGAGATTCATAGAAAATCTATGGTTGGCACTCAAAGTGGAGATGCCTGTAATGTTTGTGATTCTTATCAAGGAAATAATCCGCAACGTGGTAGGAGCAAGAACAAGGAAAAGAATGGTGAACGGAATAAGAGTAGAAGTAAATCAAGGAAGAGGGATATCCAATGCCAGTATTGTCATAAGAAAGGAGACATGAAAAAAGACTGTTATGCATTAAAGAATTCTAAAGGTAAAGGATAGAATGTTGATGGGAATGTTAAATAGCTATCTGCACCATCTACTTCGACTGTGAAGATTGAAGAAATTAATGCAATTTCTATTGATGTTGATGTGTTGACACTCGATAACATTGTGCCAACCGAGGCTCTTATGGTTGATTCTCTTTCCCACACATGGATTCTAGATCTTGGTCTGTATGAAGGAGATCTAAAGGCTGAATTGAAGAGTCAATGTGGATTCTACGCACATTTTTGGTTTGCTTTCCATATTGAGAATGCTCACAAAATGAAAAATCAGAGAAAGATAACACAAGTAAGTAACCAGAACGAGAAAGATTTTCCATTCCACTATGAGATATATGGCCCAAACTTCTATGCCAAATACAAGCCATAGGCTGTTTAGTAAGAGCTAACAAGTGTTCTTTGTGTGATACAAATAAAGGATAAAGTGAGCCAACTTTGCTTCCTTTTGCAATAACCATATTGCCCTTTGATATGCAAAAGCACTGAGCATAGAAGTCCACCTTGTAACCAAGGTCATCAAGTTGGCCAACTGACATCAAACTATGTGATAACTGAGGTACATGGCATACATTATGCATAGTAAATTTTGAACCATCAATGAACTGCACAACCACATCTCCAATCCCCACAACATCACATTGGTAAGAGTCATCAAGTCTCATGGTGCCAAGAGACTTTGTTGCATAATTAGAGAACCATTCTCTGTGTGGTGTCCCATGGAATGGTTCTCTTTACTTTGTCACTTTCATAGATGATGCCACTAGAAGAGTTTGGGTATATCAATAGCATGAGGTATTCCCTACTTTTAGAAAACACATTGCTTCAGTTGAGACTGAAAAAGGAACTAAGGTCAAAGCTTTACATTCAGATAATGGGGGTGAGTATACCTCACATGAATTCATCATTTTCTATTAGTCTAGAGGAATTTATAGAGAGTTTACATCTCCTTATACCCCAATACAAAATGGTGTAGCTGAAAGGATGAATAGAACTATTCAAGATAGAGTAGTCTCTATGTTGCATCATGCAAACATTTCACAAGGATTTTAGGCAGAAGCAATATTGACTGGAGTTCATGTGATTAACCTTTCACCTAGTACTGCGAAAGGTCTAAAAGGGGCACAGGAGTTATGTACATGAAAGCCACCATATTATGATCATCTTCGAGTTTCTTGGGGTGAAGCATATGTTCATATACCCAAGAATCTTAGACAAAAGTTGGACCATAAGTAAAAAAAATGCATTTTTCTTGGATATAGTTGAGAATAATAATTTGGATATCGCTTATGGAATCTTGAAACACAGTCAGTGATTAGAAGTACCGAGGTCATTTTCAATGAGTCTAAGATCATAAACAGCCCATTAAAGAGGTTGAAGTGAGAAGAGTGGTGTTTGAGGATACTAGTCCTCTAGTTAGCATGCATGAAAATGCTGCACATAGGGACGTTCAAGAGAATGTTCGATCAGATCAGTCAGCAAATGTTCCTGTTCAGCAACCATTGAGACGATGTACACGTGTCTCACATTCACCTGATAGATATGTTATAGGTTTAGATTTTCTTATGCTAATGGATGTTGGTGAGCCTTCTTGCTACAAAGAGGCTATGCAGAGAGAGGATCATGTCAAGTGGGAGCATGCCATGAAGAGAGTGGATTCTATTCACAAGAATGGTGCTTGGGATTTAGTACATTTGCCAAAGGGTAGGAAAGCTTTCCCATGTAAATGGGTATATAAGCTGAAATTCACATCAGATAGTGCTTCTCCAAAGTATAAAGCATGACTTGCTACAAAGGTTTTTAAGCAACAACATGGTGTTGATTTCGAGGAAATCTTCTCTCTAGTAGTCAAGATGACTACCCTATGCATGTTGCTTGGATTCGTTGCAAGAGGACTTAGAGCTAGTCCAAATGGATGTGAAAACTATTTTCTTGCATGGAGATGTTACAAATGAGATCTATATGGAACAACCAGAGGGTTATGTAGTTGCAGGCAACAAAAGTCTAGTTTGTAAGCTCAAGAAGTTCTTGTATGGACTTAAACAGTCCCCTAGACAATGGTACCAAAAGTTTGATGCTTTTATGAAGTCTCAAGGCTATTCTCAAAGCAATGAGGATCATTATCTCTACACAAAGAGATGCTTAGATGGTAGCTTGATATGCTTGATACTTTATGTCGATGATATGTTGATTGCTGGGAAGTCCTCTTATGACTTGTCAATTCTCAAAAAGAAGTTGAGTCAGACATTTGATATGAAGGATTTGGAGGAGACCAAACATATTCTTGACATGTGCATCACTCATGATAGGAGTAAAAGATGCATATACTCGTCTCAAAGTGAGTATATATCCAAAGTACTTCACAAGTTCAATATCCAGGGTGGAAAGGCATTGAGTACACATTTACCCACATATGTGAAATTGAGCAAGGATGATTGCCCCAAATTAGATGAGGAAAAGGAATTCATGACCAAAATTCCTTATCAGTCTGCTATTGGTAGTCTCATGTATGCTATGGTAGCTACAAGGCTAGACATTGCATTTGCAATGGGAGTTGTGAGCAGATATATGTATAATCCCAGAAAGAAACATTGGGAAGCGTTCAAAATGATTTTGAGATATCTAAGTGGCACTAAGGACAAGTGTCTATGCCTAGGTAGAGGGACAACATCCATTATTGGTATTTAGATTATGCTAGTTGTGTAACAATCATAAGTCTACATCAAGTTACATTTTTCATTTTGTTGGAGGTGCTATCTCTTGGAGATCTCATCTTCAAGAATGTACAACTATTTCTACCATAGAAGAAGAGTATGTTGCATCAAGTGAGGCATGTAAGGAAGCATTGTGGCTTTCTCCTCTTGCTTGTAATATGGGTCTACCTTAGCATGTACCTTGTTTGCTCAGTGATAATCAGAGTGCCATTGCTTTGGCTAAGAATCCCGTGTATCATGCAAAGACCAAGCACATTGAGGTGAGGTATCGTTTCTTAGAGATTGCTTAGCCACTAAGCACATTATTCTTGAGAAGGTTCATACTCGAGATAATGTTGTAGATGCTTTGACTAAAGCTCTACCACAGGATAGCTTTTGACACTATTCTCACTTAATGGGGTTTACTTAATTCATGATCTTACATAGTGCAATAAACCAGCCAAATGAACTTCAGAGATATATGGTGGGTTCCTTTATCTTTCCAAAGGATGTATTAGAAACCCTATGTACCTTGGAAGATCACTCTCAAAAAGATGGATCAAAAAAGATAAGTTGAAGTAGATTCAAGAGCCAAAAACTTGCTATTTATGTTCATAGACTTGACCAAAGTTTTGAACAATTCTCTGGCCATAGCAGCAATTGACTTGATTCCTCTTCGGGAACTCTTATTAGCTTAATAAGCTAACAACAAGAGTTATTTCATAAAAAATGATGGACTACACAAGGAGAAAATAACTTATCAAGTCATAGGACCATCTCGATTTTCACGGGCTGTAGCAGTACTCAGACCCATGAGGAGAAAAATGGCAATATCTCACGATTCAAGAACGCAATACCTTTGTAGAAATATACTAGATAGTATTTGGATTCTAACAAGCTTTGAATCATAGAGAATGGTGAAGTACACACTCCGAAACAAATCTGAGAAGATGACTGTTTTGAGAGAGTGTTGACAGAGAAGTAGAAAATGAAATCATATAGTCAACTTCAAATGCACATAGCTAACGATTGAATCATTCAATTGTAGTGAAAATTTGTGTTTAGAGAGCTAATTTTACCAAGTTGAATCACTGAAAATCATGCAACAAGCTCAAAGAAATCATCTCTACAATCTGACTGAGAAAATTGAGAGATATGGCAGTGAACAGTACATTTCACAAGAGCATGAAAATATGAACTCAAATGATCATGAAAATGAAAGTATATTAATTGTAGAATGCAATGGGCTTACTGATACATATGTGTGCCTTGAAACCCCACCTTGATATGGCATAAAGCTCACCTCATGGAGGTCTTCTAAAATGCAACTAGAAGGCCATGTATTTATAGTGATCTTTGGAGCCAGGAGTTGGATTTGAATCTTCCTATAACCACTTTCCAATCTTTTTAGTGATTGATTCTTCACTCACCTAATCAATAATTTGTGGCTTTTCATTCCTTTTTCCATCAAGTGGACTCAACCACTTAGATTCCTTTACTTTTACATCAAGTAAAGACTCCAAAAAAATACAAGGGATAGTTCACAAGTGAACTCTTCAATTTCCATACATTGTCTTCTCTTTCAAGCTTCTCCTATGACCTTGTGAGACTCAAGCCAATACTTAGGCTTGTCATAGACTTGTTGCGATATTTTTTGCTTCATGCTTGGTAGCTCATGCATATCTTGGTTGAGCAAGAAGCAGCCTACTGTGGCCACTTCCAGTTGTGAGGCTGAGTATAGGGCGGCTTTCACAACGACTATTGAGTGTGTATGGCTCAATCACCTTATGGCTGATTTGGGTGTTGGTCACTCTTTTGCCACCACCATCTTCACTGACTATCAGGGCACATTGGAAGTTTTGAGGAACCTTGTGTTCCATGCTCGCACTAAGCATATTGAGGTGCATTATCATTATGTCAAGGAAAGGTTCTCTGCCAGAGAGATCAGCTTTGCATATGTGCCCATGCAAGAGAACATTGCTAACCTTTTAACGAAGGCTCTACCTAGGGAGAAATTTGAAGCTTTCCACAAAGCTTTAGGCTTAATTTGTTTTGTGGATTGATTCCACATAGGTTGACACTTCCTTATACATGAGTGCCACCTCCTTGTTCATCGCATCACTCCCAGGGGGGATTTGTTGATATATTTAGGTAGTGATGTGTGTCAACACACTAGGACCATCGGGCACTTTTTTCCCTCTTTAGGAGGGTTTTCCCCCGGCTTGTATATATGCCTATTGCCATAACTCGTTACTTATCTTTGTAGATTCTAGTGGTAATACATTCAGTATTGTGTGTTGTGCTCGAAGCTTCTTCTTCCTTGTGTTGTTCACATGTTTCCACAGACCTCAGACTCCAACATATCTCTCAAAGTATATACCAGCCATTTTGGAATAGTTGTCACCTCTTTTGTGTTAGCTCTCTTATGAAAATGTGCATCAAGTAAATTGATATCATAAATAGAATGATCTTCTTCAAACTTTTTGTATCTCTCATGAGGAACAGGATTCAAGTGAAATTTGTTCCATTTCCCTTTACCTTAAAAGAGATATTTTTGAATTCATATTCTATCTCTTCCATGAATTAGAGAATGTAAATAGGCTCTCAAAGTATCATTCCTTAAGAATGTATAACGAATCTCCCATTTGATAGAAATTCTAACGAAGAATGAAATAAAATGATTCCTTTGTACAACCAAATCCCTAATCCTATAATGAGTATTGGTAATGCAAATTGATTCTATACTACAAAAATTATTTCTCTAGTTACCATTATCGTCCCATAATCTATAACATGTGTGCACCAAGTAACTGAGGAGATATTCTTCTACATCATTTCCATTTGTATGGGCATGAGTGCTTCTCGATTTCATATCCAAGTGGCACTCGATTTCCATATTATTTCTATTTTATATTATATCTCATTGTATTTGGGTACCTTGCCGTTTTCTTGTACCATTCTATTCATTCTCCATCACATGGAAATATTCCACATGATCTAGTATGGAGAGCCCCCTCCAAAATCTATATAAGGAGGGCCTCTTCCCCACTTTGTACTTGGTTAGGAGATTCAAGAGCCTACTCTATGCTCTTGGAAAGCTCATTTCCAATTGGTGTGAGCTTACCCATTTCTTGGGCTATTCACTTTGAGTCTCTCCCATGCTTTCATTTTGTGAGTATACTCTTCTTTTTATTTTTCGTATGCGCTTATGCTGGTGTACTATCAACATGGTATCAAAGCACTAGGCAGAGGTCTTGGTGGTTCATTTGGTGGTCCATTTGGTATTCTCGTCATCGCTATTTTTTTGATACTTCATGCTTCTCATAGAGAGAAACCATTGGCCTTCAAATTATGCTCATGGAGCATTTTGGGTATCAATATTGTGCCCATTTGCCCACCCTCCCACCCATTTCCATCTATATTTTCAAATCTTCTTTCCTACCCTCCCCCCCTTGTTCTTCCATTTTGGTGGTGCATTACAACATTCTGTCATGCTTATAAGCACTCTTTAGAATTCATATTGGTGAAACTATTTATGATTTTTTATGCATCTGAAGTTTTTGGACTGTTTAGAAACACTTTTGTGAATCTTCTTCACTGACTTTGAACTCGTTATCAACCTTTTGTGAACTGTTCACAAACACTTTGGTAGCGTGTTTCATGTTTAATTCTTTCTTAATATAAAGGAAGTTCGGCAATAGCCTACTCTCCCGGACTTGAATTAAATTAAGAAACAAAGGTACAATAGAAGGGAACTAGTGCCCACGGGACCCCCCAAATCCCACAAAGCAGGGGAAGCTTGGATGAATCCTAGGTTGCATTACAGAGAAGGTTAATCACCCTCTCATCGCCCTCATGCGGGGCCCACTTGGGTTTGAGCTTGTTGTTGATCAAAAGGAGGACTTGATGGTGCCTGAAGGGGGGGGACTTCTTACTGTTAACGATCCTTTTGCCCAGGAGGAAAAGGGATTTCTCAATCGACCACTCCCTGGGGGGATCGCCGAAGTTGAGAGCACACCTCTCCCGCCAAATTTTCCACACGACTTCCCCTCTGATGGCGTTCCAGAGAGTCGCGGAGCAGCCGATCGCTTCTCCCAAAAGGACTTGTTTCCAACTAAGCTGTTTTTGAAGTCTGATTTTCATTCCAACCGTCTGCCAGATTCTGTAGGAGTTGGGGCAAGTAAGGAAGATGTGTGGGACATCTTCGATAGCGCGGTGGCAGCGTTTGCACCAAGGAGGGATCCCACAAAGTTTGCTAGCCTTACGGTTGGTCCAAATTCCTCGATGAAGAATTTGCCATAAGAGGACAGACTTCTTAATCTCAATAAGGGGGTGCCAGATACCCATGAATTTCATGTCCCACCGAAGTCGCGTCCAAGACAGGCACCACTTCTTGTTGAGGCTGATCTGGAGGTCAGCCGTTTCTTTGGTGTTCGGGATTTTGAGTAGGCTATTTCCATTGTGCCATTTGAGACCAAGCGAGTTCGGTGTGTCGTGTCCCATGAGAAGGCGAGTCTTGTGACGATCCCAAGCGAGGCATCTGCTTTGCAAGGTGTTCCATTCTTCGTAGGAGATGTTTATGCGAGGATCAATGTCCTCGAAGCTGATCCAGTTGTCATGTTTCCAGAGATGTTTCCATTTTTTGAATCCTTTGTTCCATAGCCTCTTGGCATTTTGAATGTTCCACGACTCCACACTCCGGATGCCATGTATCGGAAACCAGATAGAGTCGTTTTGTCTGATTCCGGCCGCCCACTTCCAGTCTTCACTAATTCTTGTGAAGCTTTTGACTTTATTCCAGCCCTTCCAAAGGGAGCACACGAGATTGGAGCCTTTCGGGAAGACGGGGATCGGGGAGAAGAGCAGGGTCATGATGTCAAGATTCTTCCAGTTCGGGAACCCCGTGAGGGCCAACTCATTCTTGTTTCTGAAGATCAGCTTGGCCCACGAGGCCTCCCTATTGCACCAAGCCTTAATCATCCATTTAGCTGCCAGTTTGTTAGCCATACACCCAATGTCCAGGATACCAAGCCCCCCGCTATCTCTAGGGCTAGTGCAGATGGCCCATTTGATTTTAGGCACCCCCCTTCTGTTATAATCGCCCGTCCAAAGAAAGTTTCTACAAATACTATTCAGTTTGGACAAGCCTTGCTCACTCGGTCTCCAACAAGAAAGGAAATAGATGGTAGAAGAGAGGAGGAACGTGTTGATAACCATCGCACGCCCAGCGAGATTGATTTGCATACCTCTCCAATAGTTAAGTTTGTTTTCGAGTTTAGCCAGCACCCAGTTCCATCGCTGCTCCATAGAGACGCCAAACCCCAAGGGGATTCCAAGAATTCGAAGGATTTGGCCCTGCGGAATGATTTGACAGCCATGATCAGTGAGAAGGCCAGGATGCTGTCCCACGATAGCCCTAAAGGCGGTCTTGGAGTGGTTGATTTTGGAACCAGAGGCATCACAAAAGATAGCAAGACACCTCCAGAAAGTCTCTAGGCTGGTATTATCATTGTGGACGAACGCGTTCATATCATCAGCAAAAAGTCTCATGATGATTTGACTGTGGTCGTGAGGCAGCCGGAGGCCTTTGATATTGCCAGCCTCCACATGATGAGCCACAAGCCTGCTCAGCCCCTCAGTGGCGATGGCAAAAAGAAGGGGGGCTAGAGGGCACCCTTGTCTAATCGATCTTCTAAGATGGATCGCCTTCGAAAGTTTGCCGTTAACGTTAATTTGGGTCGTTGCGTTTCCGAGCAGGGTCGCGACCATATTGGTGAATTTCTGACTAAGTCCGAGATCTTTGAGCGACTGCAGAATATAGTCCCATTCTAGCCTGTCGTAGGCTTTGTTAAAGTCGATCTTGAGGAAAACCACATCTTGATTAGACTCATTTGCAAATTGAATACCTTCCCAAATATCCATAATGGTTTCCAGGATAGACCTGCCTTTGATGAAACCTTTTTGGTCCTCACTAAGCCAAGAAGTTGATATACAAGAAGGGGGGAAAGAATAGAATCGAGAACTGGCGGCCTATCACGATGTTTAATTCTTTCTGAAGTGTGACTTTGCGGACCCACATTAAGTTATGTGGCATTGATCAATGCACTTTATACTTGATCCTTCATTGCACATCAATCATGAGCATAGTCATCTGGCATAGCAAAATTTAGGCCATAATATTGAACCTGTAAAGCAACATGTATGATTGGGAGTCACGTCCATGGCTTGTACGCTCTAGGTGGTCATAGAACTTGAGTGCATTCCAAATTGATATCTTGAATTAAACTATCTTTGTGTTTAAGCAAATCCATCACCCACCATCCAAAACGTTCTTGTTTTGTAAGTCATGTCGAAGTTGGATCAAGTTCCTTGGAAGTTTTTCATCTTTTCGAACTAGGATCCAAACTTTTAACCATTTCTCTCCCCACAATTTTCATTTGAAATGCAAAAACATTCCTGGTTACATTCGGACAATCATGCTAATTGTGCTAGGTTAGCATCCTCATGAAAAAAGACTTGTTACTTGAATCGAGCAGCGACACAGCGATGGTGGAACTCGAGCGTAGCAGCCCTTCTTGCACGTTCCTCTGCTGTGCTCAAAAAGTTTGAGGATGGAGAAGGCGAAGTTTGTTGCTGAGGGCGGAGTGGTAAGCAGGAGAGGCTTCTGAGCGGCACTCTATAGGCATTTTGGAGTTTTTCTTCCCCGAGGCCATGGTGTTTCTGTCTTCGACCTCTTAATCTTTCCTTCTGTCAGTCTGCTCCGGGGTGCCCTCGGGTTGTAGGTATCGCGTGACACTCCTTGTGGTGTCGTCGTTACCTCCCTGCGGTGGTATCGTCACGCGTGCAGCAGACTGGTGTCATCCTCGAGGACTAGACTGGTATCGTCTCGTGTTTGGATGGTATCGCTTGGTGTTGGCTGGTATCGACCAGTATTGTCACGTTTAGCCCAGAGCCGGTATCGACCAGTATCGTCACGTTTGGCCCACAGCCGTTTTATCTTGGGTGTTGTGCAAGTGGTATCGTCACGTTTGAACTTTGGCCCCAGGTGGTATCGCCTCGGCTCCTGTGCTCACAAAAAGTGTACCGATTGCCTTCAGAACTGCCTTTGTTTTTTCTTCATTGGCAATATTTCAAAAATTGGCCGCGTGACCTTCTTCAGCGTCTTGATATCTTTGCAAGCTTGTTGGCTAACGCTGTCGCGCAAGGTTTTCTTTAATTGAAGGTGGCTATTGATGTCAATAATTTTTTAGTTAAGTCCATTCAAAACTCTAAAGTTTTTTTTCAAGGATCGGCATAAGGGAAACTCTATAAGTAGTTTCAAGGGTCAGTTTGGTCATCTTTGAGAAGTTTTGATGGTTCGCGAGGACTTGTCGCTTCGAATTTAAGGAGATTTTGCTCCTCTCTCTTTGTGGCCGCCTCTATGGATGTGGGGGGTCCCTTCCCTCATTATCAGTAATTTACCCCCGGTTTTCACTGGCGTGGTAGATGTTGCCCCTTGCTTGTCAGAGACTGTGGTGGCCCCTCGGGTTGCACTTAATCGCGAGGCGATCCTCTCTACGCAAGAAGAACTCAAGAGAACTTGCCTCGTTGGCCAGTTGTGCGACCCCAGGCCCCCGTTGGATGTTGTGCGCCAGTGGTTTCGCAAAGAGTGGTTCCCCCGTGGCATAGTTGTGAGTAAGTGCCAATTTCTTCCAACCAGACACCTCTTGCTAGTCTTTTAGAACGAAGGAATGGCACTCTAGGCCCTGAGTGTCGGGTTTTGGCAAGTCGGACGCACCACTTTATGCCTCCAAGAATCGACTCAGAAGGTTTTACAGAGGTTAGAAGAAGAAGGAAAGCTAGCCCTAAGAGAAGCTCAAGCCCAAGGAGACATTTAGAGAAGACCCGCACTCCTGAAAAAGCACTCAATAACTGTTACTGCAACCTCGAGAAGGAGGTTAATGAGCTTGATTTTTGTGAAGGGATCCGAGACTTTGCGGGCACAAGTAACTTACCCTTGGAATGTCCCCCTCTAATGCGGTCAATCAAGAGGACTACACAACTAGCCAAGAAGATGGATTCACCACAAGTAATGAGGACAATATGGACAGTGAGAGCTCCATCATTGGAACAACAATACCGGAAACGACCTCTCCATCTCCCCCACAAGAGGCTTCTCGCAAGGGGAAACAGTTGGCAAGTATGCCTTGGAAAAGCCCCCTTAAACAAAAGACGCATGGTCGGGACCATCCCCCCTCAAGAAAGAAAGAAGACTCCAAGAGGAAAAAAGAGAAGTCCCACCCTCGGAATGAGGGAAGTGCAAGAAAATGATCATCACTTCACTAAACACTAGGGGGCTAACTAACCCCACTAGAGCCACCATTATTGGTCAATGGGTCCGCAACATTAGCCCCCTCAAGAGTAGGATCCTAAGTCAAGAAGCTGGGAGGGAAAAAGAAGATCACAAGAAGAAAAAAGATCGGGTCCCTCCCCTCAAAGAGGGCAACCATCAATAATGAAATTCACATCTCTAAATGTCAGGGGCTTGTCCGACCCATCAAGAGCGGCGATTCTTGGCCAGTGGTTCAAAGACAAGTGCCTCAACCCTGAGTTTATCTGCGTACAAGAGATTAAAATCGATAGAGAGGATCTCTAGAAACGGCTTAAATGCATTTCTCCAAACCACCTTTGGATCTCCACTTCTCACCCTAGGGGGACGGGGGGTGCTGCAATTGGTATTAGTCACTCCTTGTCTAGCAATGTGACCTCAACTGTTGAAGGTCGGAATCATCGATGGATTGCTGCCGATATCGGGTTCCCCTTTCAGTTCACTGTGGTCTCAATTTATGCCCCTAATGGAGAAGCGGATAGAATTGATACTTGGGCTTCCCTCGACCACCTAAACATAATGTTCTGATTTGTAAGGATTTCAACATGGTTGAGTTTCCTGAGGACCGATGGAATAACAAGGGAAAAATCATTGATGGCGAGGAGAAAGAGATATGGGATAAAATCAAGCTCCATCTCGACTTGGTCGAGGTGAAAGACATGAAGGGGTTCTCCTGGTCAAATCTCCAATTGGGGGACTCTTTGAGGAAAGCAAGACTTGATAGATGTTACATCGATCAAAACACCATCCTCCAGTGGGGTATTCCTTCGATTTCCCAACACATGGACCTGACTATCTCGGACCACTACCCAATTACTCTATCTTTCAAACCGATTCCCAAGCCCTGGAAATCCCCTTGGTTTTATGCTTGTCAGACATCGTTTTCCCTCCCCTATGTCCACCTAGAAATTTCTACAGTGTGGGCGAAAGCCTTTGCCCACTGTAATGAACCGGCTAAGTGTTGGAGAAGCGCGGTGGAAAGGACTCGGAAAATTTTGATTAGGACTCAAAAGGCTATAAGAGATATCCGAAAAAAAAGAAGAGAAACGGTGTATCGGAGGCTTTCACGGCTTGAAGAAGAGGTGAAAAAAGGTAACTTACAATGCCAACAAGGTCTTTTGAAAATCAGGGGAAGACTAAGATTAGAGGAGGAGGTTCAAAGGAAAAATCTTCAAATATTCTTCAAAGATTGGTGGGCGGGGAAGGCTGATAAACCATCGAAAGAGATGTGTAACATCCTAAAAAAGAAACAAGCTAGGGATTCCATCCCCTTATCGGTCGATCACAATGGAATCGAATGTAGTATGGAATTTGAGAATAGATCTATCATCGTTGAGCACTTTACCCATCTTCTCGGGGTCTCGGTTCCTCTTTCCCCGCACAGGCGTGACTCCATGGCTACCATCTCTAGGTTTGTTCAATCTAGAATCCCACAGAACATGATTTCTCTGCTGGATGCTAACATTTCCGGGAATGAAATTATTGAGGTTATTGATTCTCTTCCCAATGGGAAAAGTCCGGGTCCTGATGGCCTCACCAATGAGTTTTTCAAGTCCTTCAAACATGAGATGGCCACCCCACTACGTCTAGTGTGGCAAGAGGCTCTCTCCTTCGGTGCCCTCCCTGAGTGTCTTAATAATGGAGTTATCAAGTTAATCTACAAAAGGGGAGATAAGAACAAAATTGAAAATTGGCGACGGATTACCGTGCTCCAAACTGGATACAAGATAATTGCAAAAGTTATCGCCAACAGAATCTCTTGTCATTTAAAGTCATGGCTTTGTGAGGACCAGAAATGTTTTATCAAAGGTAGATCTATACTTGAAGCAATTGGCGATATTTGGGAAGACCTTGCGTTTGCTGAGGAGTCTGCACAAGATTTGGTATTCATTAAGATCGATTTCGACAAGGCGTATTACAGATTAGAATGGGACTTTATTCTGCATTCATTGAAAGACCTTGGATGCAACCAAAAGTTCACGAAGATGGTTTCCAGTCTTCTTGGAAATGCTTCAACTAGAATAAATATCAATGGTAAGCTATCAGAGCCCATTCATTTAAAAAGATCAATTAGGCAAGGCTACCCTCTGGCTCCTTTACTCTTCGCTATCGCCTCGAATGGATTTAGTCGCCTATTAAAGAATCACATGGACGGTGGTAATCTCAAGGGTCTTTCCCTACCTCTAAATCATGGCCAAATGATTGCGAGACTCTTTGCCGATGACATGAATGCCTTTGTGCATAACGATATGAATAGCATTGAGGTGTTTTGGTGGTGCCTCGACACCTTTTGTGTGGCGTCAGGCTCAAAAATCAACCATGCTAAAACTGCTTTTAGAGCAATCAGAGGACCTACACCCCAATTGTTGATAGATCAGGGGTGTCAAGTTATCCCTAGAGGTCAAGTCTTCCGTCTCCTCGGCATTCCAATGGGATTCGACATCTCAATGGACCAACAATGGAATTGGGTGCTATCATGGAACTGGGTGCTATCCAAGCTGGATAGCAAATTAAATCATTGGAAAGGTATGCAAGTCAACTTGGCAGGGCGTGCTATGGTTGTTAACACATTTATGCTTTCTACAACTATTTACTTTATCTCCTGTTGGCGACCTAAGGAGAAAGACTTGGCCAAAGTGGAGAGAATCTGCAGAAACTTCCTTTGGACTAGGGACCCCAACAGGAGGGGGAATCCCAAAATCAAATGGGAAACTTGCATTAGCCCGAAAGATTCAGGGGGCTTGGGAATTTTGGATATCGCTACATTGGCTGACAAGGTGGCAGCAAAGTGGCTTATCAAGGCTTGGAACAATAGTGAGTCCTCTTGGGCTAAATTGATCTTTAGAAACATGGAAGACCTTACATTAGTTGGTCATCCTAGTTGGAAGGACATAGAGATTCTCATGCTTTTGTTCTCCCCCCACCCAGTGTCCCCTAAAGGCTCTAGTCTCGTGTGTTCTTTATGGAAGAGTTGGAACAAGGCCAAACAATTCATCAGAATCAGTGAGAAGTGGAAGTGGGCGGTTGGGATAAGACAAAATGACTCTATCTGGTTCCCGATCAGTGGCATTAGAGGGATGGAATCTTGGAACCTCCAAACTGCAAAGCGTTTATGGAACAAGGGGTTCAATAGTGGAAACAACTTTGGAAACAAGAGACCAGCCAGTGGATTAGGTTTGAAGACTTGGACCCGGGAATTAGAGTTACCCTAGAGGAATGAACCCTTCTTCAAAGCACGCGTTTAGCATGGGACCGGTCAACTACCCGCCTTCTCTGCAGCCAAGATCTTCCTTGCCTGAAGGGCCTCAAATGGAGCAATGGCATGAAATTATCCAAAATCCCCATCTTCAAAGAGAACTTAGATGTTCATCACATTCTTAACAAGAGATGGTGTCTTTCTTGGACCAAACTTCGATGGGAACTAAAAATCATGGCTATTTGGCACCCCCTAACTGAGATCAAAAAGTTTGTCCTCATGTGGCAGATCTTGCATAAAGGTATCTGGTCCAATGCAAGGGCTAACAAAATCTGTGGTGTGCCGCCATGGTGCAAGTGTTTCCATCGATGCATTGAAGATTTAGCTCACCTGTTCTTCCATTGCCCCAAGTCCCGTGTTATCTGGTATCATGTGACTCGGGTTTTGAGACTCACGAACCAAATCAATTGGCAACAGGTGCTCTTGGATGAGGCGGTCAGCTGCTCATCGAGGCTGTGGAATGCCATCAGGGGTGAGACTCTTTGGAAGATTTGGAGGGAGCAATGTGTTGTCAATTTCGGCGAAACTCCTAAGGAATGGTCAATCGAGAAATCCTTGTTTCTTCTAGGTAAAAGAATCTCCCGAGATAAGAGATCTCCACCGTTTAGACATCACTGTAATTATCTCCTCGAAAACAACAAGTTGAAACCCAAATGGGTCCCACATGAGGGTGATGATAGTTTTATCCGCCTCATTTGTAATGCCCTCTAGCTTGACATACTCCTCCCCTGCATTATGGGATTTAGGGGGTCCCATGGGCACTAGTCCCATTCACTTGTAACTTTTCTTTTTTATTCTAATTAAAGTCCGGGAGAATAGGCTAAGGCCGCACTTCCTTTTATTAAAAAAAAAACAAGTAACAAATGGACATTCCAACATGTCAAATTTATCCCTCTCTCTTGAACCTCCAAAATGAAAATTCACCACTTGCGTTCTTTACTCTCTCCATGTCACTACTAAAACTCCTAGCCTTATAGAAAACTGCCATATTCTCTTTTATTACTCAAGTACACTCAATACAACCTTTATGAATGTTTGATCTCCTTGTTGCCTTTAACAATGCAGTTCCACTCCCATTTAGACAACCTAAGGTTTAAACTCTTTATAGACGAATCCTATAATTAGAATTAGACCCATCTACTAACTTCTTCCTATAGTAGTGGAGTAATCTAGATGTGGTTTCAAAAAGTTAAGCTACCAAAATCATCCCTATGATTAAAGTAAGTTCACTTCCATGAAAACAATAATTCACACTTTCTCTTCCATGAATGTACATAGGCTCTTAAAGTATCTTTCCTTACGAATGTATAATGAATCTCACATTTGAAGGAAATTCTAATGAAGAATGAAGTAAATTGACTCCTTTCTAGAACCAAAAACCTAATCCTAGAATGCGTATTGGTAATGCAAATCGATTCTATACTGCAACAATTATCTCTCTAGTTGAATTATCTTACCATGATAATTTATAACATGTGTGTACCAAATATGTGGGAAGATATTCCAATGGAACTATGAATCCTACCTAATCTCCCCTTTGTCTAAAGAACATTTCTTCACGTGGATGATAGGCCCATCTAACCTAACCATATAAGAAACTTTGAGATGGAGACTATTTTTCTTGCCCCATACCAATGGATCCCTTTATCAATATAGAAGAATACATTCTCACTTTTTTGTTTTATTGTATATATGGACTCAACTAGAGTGTATTCAATTGGAAATGATTACGCGATCAAAAGTATCCCAATAATGGCTATTCTTTTAAGTACCAAAGATTAAGTATTTTTCAACATCAATTCATCCATCGACATCCCAAATTGACTCTCTTGCTACTATATGAGCCATATGAGGGTTTATCCATTCTTTGTGGTGAAGCCCATTGTAGTAATGTCTTATTCGTCTTTGAATTATTAATGTGGAATTAGTAATCACATATGTCAATTTAATGATTTTTATACTAGTCATGCAGAGATTATTTAACTTTAATTCTTTGTATCATATATTAGTTGACCCATGTATCTTCTGATATTATCGATCCTCATGTCGCTCTTCCCTTTTTCATTGAAAAGGGATGTAGACCATCATTGACAAGGATATTTCTTGGACTTTACATTTTCTTATGGCTTACTAATTGTTATCTTCTATTCTTTTTTACATTTCAAAACTTATACTTTAAATAGAGCTACATATTATCAACGTACAAAACAATGATTAGAAGTACAACACTTGCACTGTTAACATATAAGGTGCTTTTAATCTGATAGTTCTCATATCTATCTGCTAGCAAGTAGGCATGTATCTTTTCATATGAAGCATGTGGTGCTTGCTTAAATTCATACAATGCCTATTTTCTACCTACACACTTTGTTTTCATGCATTTGTGCACAATACGAGAGGGTTGAAATACATATATTTCTTAATTCATCAGTAATAAATGTTGTTTTAATGTCCAACTAATATACACTCCAACCATGATGAGATACAATTGCAAAGATGTTATGAATGGTGGTCATTCCACACATGGGAGCAAAGATGTCATCAAAACCAATGCCCTTGTCTTCAGCATAACTTTTGCAATAAGCCTAGCCTTATACCTATGAATTTTTCCATTAGTCTTATGTTTCAACTTTTATAACCATTAATTGTGCCAACGACCTTTTCCCTGAAGGAAAAGCAAAAAAAAAAAAAAAAAAAAAAGTCCCGGTTCGCTGGCCTGGTGGTTGGGCCCCTCGCCTCTTGAGGCGGGGGCGAGGGTTCAACCCCTGGCAGCAACATGTAGGGACATATAAATCCCAGGAACTGATGTATGTGGCTGTTGGCCACCGTTTGACCATCCCCGCGGTAGTTGTGACCGCCGTTTAACCCAGTTGTAAACCCCTGTTCTTGTGGGATAAGGGGGGTCCCATGGGTACTATGCCCTTCCTTGTACAGTTGTAATTTCAAAGTTAAAGTCCGGGGGAGTAGGCCTCGGCCAAACCTCCATTTAAAAAAATAATAATAATTAAAAAAAAAGGAAAAGCAAAAAAAGAACAAGTACCATTCTTCATAATAGCATCATTTGGATATTCTTGCAACCATCCAATTTTTTGATTTTTTTGATTCATCAAAAGAAAGAGTGTGATTGTCATCACAAGGCTAGAGACAACTATTGCATAACAATCTGATGCAAACAAAGCATTGTGAGAGCTTGAAAAACTATGAAATAACAAAGGTGCATCTAACTAGTTATCTCTCAAAGTTTATACCATCCATTTTTTTGAATACTTTTGCCTCTTCTATGTGGGCTATGTCTTGAAAGTTTGCATCATGTAAATTGAAATCATTAATAGAATGATCATCATTATCATTAGAGACTGTTAAGTCCTGATGAAACCCTTCACTTTTGGAGTATGTCTGCACAAACTCCAAGAAGATGAAACGCCGACGAATGATTAGGAGAATTCTCATGGAGCTCGATGCTTAGTCTGTCCGCCCAGCCACATGGTCTTCATTTATTTATTCCTCTATATTATTCCATAATGAGAATAACTCATGGTCCCTCACATGAGTGCCATTTGGCACTCTAGTAAGTAGTCTACTTTAAAAGGCTAAGAGGTGGTTCACACCTCTTACTAAGGACCATGAGCAAAAATGGTATTGGAAGGTCCATATTACATTTCCTTCCCCTTAACTCCATTTTTGTCCTCAAAAATGGTATTGGAAGGTCTGACAGAAAGAGAGAAATAATAAAACACCACTCCCCCTATATCCCCATGTATAACAATACATGGTCATGTCTCCGTGTTGTTTTCCCATATCCTTCCCCTTAAGAAGATTCTTGGGAAGGTAATCTAAAGTTGGGAAACCATCTCTGAAGGATGCTAACCTGCTCCCATGTGACACTATCTTCTGAACTATCTTTACACTTTACTAGACACTCTTTGTATAAGTGACTTCTCGTCCGTTTCGATCGGATGTGTAGTATCCTCTCAGGCTCATGTGGAATAGATTGAACAGAAATAGGCTCTACTACCTCACTGTCTCGAATGAGGTTATCAGACTCACCCAGCCTTTTCTTAAGCCGGCTAACATGAAAAACTAGATGGATTTGACTATTCTTTAGAAGTTGGAGCTGGTAAGCCATCTTTCCTATTCTCTTAAGTATTTGGAAAAGTCCACAATACCTAGGAGATAGTTTTGGACAAGGTCCCGTCTTCATAGTTTTAGACCTAGATGGAACTCTAAGATAGACGTGCTCTCCTACCTCAAAGTTGATGTCTCTCCTTTGAGGGTCAGCATAGGCTTTAGCTCTATCTTGAGCTCTCCTAATACTGTCCTTAGCAAGCCTAAGCATATCATTCATCTCTTCCAAGAAGTCCTTTGCAGCTTGAACTTTCTCATTCTGCAAGCCTACTGCATAAGGAGCTCTTGGCTAAAACCCATACATAAGCATAAATGGACTATGCCCAGTGGAAGAGTGCTTGGCACTATTATATGCAAACTCTACTATAGGTAAGAACTCTTCCCAATTAGTTTGCCTTTCATTCACATATGCTCAAAACATATCCCCTAAGATTTGGTTAACCCTCTCTGTTTGCCCATCCGACTGTGGATGCTCGACCGTACTCATGATAAGTTTCGTATCCAACCTTTTGAAGACCGCTATCCAAAAGTGGCTAGTAAACTTCCTATCCCGATCAAAAACTATGTCTAAAGGAAGACCATATAACTGGTATAGGTTCTCTACAAAGAGTCTAGCCAACTCTGGTGTCTTCACTGTGGTACATGTAAGAATAAACCTAGCCATTTTAGTTAACCTATCCACAATTACCTAGACCGAGTCGTGCCCTCTCTGTGTCTTAGGTAATCCGACTATAAATTCCATGGAGATACTCTCCCACTTCCCATTAGGAATATCCAATGGGTGGACTCTTTTAGAAAAAGAGTCTCAAACTGAGTCCAGTCAGTAGTAATAGATTTCACCTCTTTAAGACTCATCCACCACTTATAAGCATGCAGGCCGAGGGAGAGACTCGCCTCTAGCACATGGTACTCTGGTGGGGTGCCCTTCAATTGATGCAAATCATGCTACTTTTGTAAAAAAGTGTAGATTGCATCCTTGTTTCTATCTCGGTCATCCCCCGTAAAGGTAGGTGCCTTCAAGTCTTTCAGGAGGGGATCTTCCCTGGAGCTCTCTCCTTTGTGCTTACTAGGAAGAGAAGTATCTTTCCTAGTGAGCTCTAGAGGAATAGGAGGAGTCTCTCTTTCCTTCCTAGCTAGGAAAGAGGTGATGCAAGTCTCAAGTGAGATCATTTGAGACTTAAGCTGCTGTATGAGAGATGTAATGCTACCAAGATCTCTCTCTAATTTGAGGGTTTGCTCTTATCAAGTCTATGAATTGGTGACAAACTCATCTAAAATTTCCTCATAGGTATATTCCTCTTGCTGAGGCTCTTTTTCTTCAAGGTTTTCTTCTACTCCTTGCCCTAATTCTACTTCTTCCATTGTAGAATCAGGATCCTCTAGTTGTTCTTTGGATGGAGAAGTGTGTTCAACTACTTGTTTACCTTTAGATTCCATGTTTTAGTTCCATTCCCCCGTTTACTAACTAGAGTTTGTGAAAATGAATGGAAGTAAAGCTTAAATATACAAGAAGAAGAGAAATATATCACAAGAGCACTTCCCTATTACAAAATGAAGCGAAATGTAGCCCAGCGCCTGTACTTCAAATATTTAAGACTATCCCAAGTGAAAAAAGTGAATTTAGACACCGGATGATGAAAAACTAGGCCCGAGAGTGGCCGCCTAGTTCTTGCTGAAGTGTTGTAGAGAGATTTTGGTTGGGAAAATCTCGTCCAAATCCAACAATGATGGTCTCTGAGTGAAGCTTAGAAGTGTAGCTTCATAATGTGACCAAGATTTTTAAAATCAGATGTCGTATGAGGAAGCTATGGTGCAGAGAAGTCGGGTATGTCACAAATAAGAAGTGGAGGACTAATCTGCATGGAAGGGTGACATTGAGAAGCTCCAAACTGAGAAATTGAAGCTTTTTGAATCAACCCAAAGCCCATACCCCATATCCATAGCCCATATTACATGTATACCTCATCATTCTTACAAAATCTTGATCCAAAGTGTGTATGAGGTATATTAACATTATTAGTAAAAGAATCATCATCATCATCGAGCAAATATTCTTGTATATTACGTATAATTTGATTTTTTATATGATTTTCAATTAAGATAATGACATTAATTTATAGAATCAATACATACCCAAGCTCTATCACGTTGATTAGGAGGTCTTGCATGCTCCAAACTAGTGTACTCTACCTCATGTTCAATACATTCCAATTGTGGTCTTCAATACGTACCATAGCAAATTTACACCAATGTATAATATGCTTTTGATAGTAAAAATCATCATTATTCCTACCAGAGGATGCATGTGAAGACATCGTTGCATCGATAGGAGGTGGAGTACCCTCTGATTGATCAGAATCTGGTTATAATATCACAATAAAAAAACATATATCAGTCATGTATGTATCTATCAAATATTAGAGTTAAAAGTTTGATATACTTACAATAACTAGTCCTTGCAGGATTAGGAGACGGTGGTGGAGTTCCATCTAATTGATCAAAATCTGATTGTGTAGCAAATAAAGGTACTAGATATTAATAATCTGATTACTTACATACACAAACATTCACATACACACATTTACACATACACACATATTTACATATACACAAATACACATTGTGACATATAAATACACATACAAAACTATAAATGTATGATGTGTGTATGTATGTATGTATGTATGTATGTATGTATGTATGTATGTATGTATGTATGTATGTATGTATGTATGCATGTATATGTGGATGTATGTGTGTGTATGTTTATGTGTGTATGTGTATGCATGTATGTGTGTGTATGTGTATGTGTGGATATGTATGTATATGTAAGTGTATGTGTATGTGTATGCATGTATGTATATGTGTATGTATATGTGTATGTATATATATGTATATGTGTGTGTATGTATATATATGTATATGTGTATGTATGTGTGTCTATATGTCTATGTCTGGGTATGTATGTATGTGTAAGTGTATGCATATGTGTATGTGTATGCATGTATGTGTGTGTATGTATATGTTAGTGTATGTATGTATGTGTAAGTGTTTGTATATGTGTATGTGTATGTGTATGCATGTATGTGTGTGTATATATGTATGTGTTTGGGTATGTATTTACTATGTATGTATGTATGTGTATGTGTATGCATGTATGTATGTGTATATGTGTATGTGTGGGTATGTATCTATGTGTAAGTGTATGCATATGTGTATGTGTATGTATATATAATTGTATGTATGTATGTATGTGTAAGTGTATGTATATGTGTATGTGTATGCATGCATGTATGTGTGTATATATGTATGTGTGTGGGTATGTATTTGTTGATGCTTTACAACCATCAATTGATGCTTTGGATGAAGGATTGAATCCAAAAATTGAAGAAAAGATTATTCTATGAAGCTTGAAGATAGTGCACAATCAGGAAATGAAGACTTGTATACATATGTACATTAAACTTGTAGTTAGCTCACATATACCTTTTGTTATGGTCATGATCTTGTACATATATGCCTATATATACAAGTAGAAAGTTGGGGCAAGTATGAGAGAGCATGAGATATGAAGAATTAGAAGTTGTAAGAGTCATTAGACACTTGAGAAGTGAAGAAGATATCTCTCATCATTCAGATGTAAAAGTTTTCAGAGAAGAAGAAAAATTGCACCCGATCTTTTGTTGAGTACTCCTTCTGTGTTTAATCTTTTGTGGAATGCTTTTGCACAAGTCTAAGTCTATAGTTGATCGATCTCTGTACAAGTTTTCAGATCTTAATCGTGATGAGGCTGAGAGAATTGAGAGTAGGAACATTTACATGTGTAAATGTGAAGAAGTGAAGAAGTGAACTTGCAATAGGCGCAAAATGTGATGCTACTATTTTAGTCAGCTCTCCTTCCACATTGTAAAGTTTTGAGCAACCAAGCACTCATTCTTTAAGTTGGAAGATAAGCTACCTATGGCTAAAAGCATTTGAATAAATGAGTTGTACTTTGAGAGAACTATGCATTAAAAGTTATATGTGTCAAAGTCGACTGTAGAGAAGTACAATTTTAGAAATAGGTGGATTGTTTGAATCATTTCTCAAGATCTACTAAGTTTTTTGAGATGACTTAACTTGAAGAAGGTTCGCAAACATTTGGAGACACCTCATACAAAGTTTCATTGAAAACTTTACACATTTGGTCAGTCAATGAGTGAGTAGTGAGCATCAGACTTTTCTAAGTAGTGACTCTCTTCATAGTTAGTACAAATTTTGATAGTTTGGAATTGATCTTCCAAAATTGAGTAAGGTTTTGAGTTATTCTTGATATAGAGGTGTTCTAACATCAAGGATAGCTTTTTCTTTTGGAGATTAACACTCTCCATCAGTGGTATCAGAGCAGGAATCATCAAAATTGAAGAAAGGAAGACCCCAACTGATGCAGATGTACAAAAGTCAACCTTTGAAGGTTCAAATGGTGAAAGTTTGAAGTGAAAGCTTGAGAAGGAGGCCTGAAGCTATCAAGAAGACCAAAAGGAACTTCATTTGAAGTAAAGGTACACATATTCCTCATAAAGCTTGAAGAATTTAATACAGGGGTGAAGAAAGGATAGGAGATTCTTTCAGATAGAGAAATTGGATAGAGAAAACTATCCAGCTTGGTCAATGAGGATGGAAGCTCATCTCATGAGCAAAGACCTGACAGGTTACATCACACGTGAAGAAGAAAAACCACAATTCAGAGATCCTCATGTTCCAACTAGGGATGAACTATTAGATTTGAAGACTATGAAGAAGGATGCTCAAGCTAGGAGCATTATCTACATGGGAGTCAATGACTACTTGCTACCTCATATTAGAGGACTTGAAAGTGCAAGTGACATATGGAATGCTTTGGAGGAGCATTTCCAAAATACTACAAAGTCAAGGAAGGCATCCTTATGGGTAGAGTTTACCACATTCAAGAAGAAGGCTTCTCAATACATCTCTGATTATGTAACAAGGATGAAGGACATTGCAGATGCATGAGGAGTAGTTGATGAAGATATTGAGGAGGAAAAATTGGTAAGGCAAATCCTCACAGGTTTGAGAGGAGATGAGAAATGGAAGCCATTCATTTTGTCTACTGAATTGTCACTAGATCATTTCACTCCTGATTTAAATTAGTTGCTAGGACACATGCATGTCAAAGGTGATGGTGATAAGAGTGCAGGTCAAGCAATGTATTCAAAGGATAAGAAGAAGAATAGAAAAGGCAAGAAAAAATTAAACGAAGAAGAAGGTACAACTATCCAAGCCAACTTCCTAAGAGGAAGAGGAGGTGGTAAAGGTTGAGGAAGAGGTAGAAGCAATAAAGATGGATCCAAAGCTTGCTAGATTTGTGGTAAGACAAATCATTTAGCTCATGATTGTTGGCATAATAATCATAATAATGGAGGATATAGTTATAACTTTAATTCAAGAGGAAGAGGTGGTAGAAATCAAAGAGGTAATTTCAGAGGTAGAGGTAGTAGAGGTTACTTTGGAAGAAATGCAGGTAGAGGATTCCAAAGTCAATCTTACAACAATACCTACTACAAATATGCTTCAGATCAGAAAGAAGATTCAACCTTGATTATGAATGCAACTTGTGAAAGACAAAGTGAAGAACAAAGAGTCTTCTACATTGACTCAGGGTGTAGTAATCACCTAAGCGGTAATATAGCGTTGATGACTGATTTGGAAAATAAGGTAACTAATCATGTAGTTCAAATAGGTGATAATACAAAGCACAATGTGAAGTCAATTGGATCAGTGAAGGCTAAGGATGGAAGTACTCTTCTGAGTAAAGTCCTGTATGTTCCTACAATTCCAAAGAATTTGATAAGTGTAGGGCAAATTGTTGAAAAAGGTTATGAAGTAAGGTTCACTAATGATGGAGTTTTTGTGGAAGACCTTAGCAATGGGTATAAACAAATTGTTTCAAGGAAGAAAGAAGGAAGACTCTAAATACAGCTACATACTTGGTTAATAGGTTACCATGTAAAGCTTTGTAAGGTATGCCACCATATGAAGCTTGGTGGGCTAAGAGATCTACCTTAGATCATTGCAAAGTATTTAAATATTTGGCTTATGCATATGTGCCATCTCAGTTGAGGCATAAATTGGAACCTAAAGTTGAAAAGTATGTGTTCATTGGATATGATGATAAGCAGATGGGTTATAGGTTGTGGAGTCCATCCACAAAGCAATTCCTTGTATCAAAGGATGTTACATTTGATGAGCAAGGTACTTGGTATGCAGGTACAATCAATAATCATGCAGGTGATGAAGAAGTTTTGAATCAGAAGAAAGGTAAATCAAAGGTTCAGATATTTGATGAAGGAGAGAACAATGAAGTACAAGTTGAAGTTGAAGAAGTTCCAAGGTTTGATCCAAAATGTGATGAACCAGAAACTTCAAGAAGTGGAGAACTCAGAAGGTCATCAAGACACAAATGGAAACTACAAGGTATATCTATGATACTTCTTTTTTGACTACTAAAGACTATGCTTACATGGTGAAAGCAGATGAAGACCCTTCTATATATGAAGAGGCAAAAGGTAAGGAAAATTGGGAGAAAGCTATGCAGGAAGAGTATGATGCATTGATGGAGAATGAGACATGGGATTTGGTTCCTAAACCAAATAGTCAGAAGATCATTGGATGTAAATGGGTCTACAAGACAAAGATGTATGCAAATGGAAGTGTGTCTAGGTATAAAGCTAGACTTGTTGTGAAAGCGTATGCTCAGACATATGGTATAGATTATGATGAGACCTATAGTCCTGTGGCAAAGATGACAACCATCAGGACACCCATAGCCATTGCTGCATGTAAAGGTTGGAGATTATGTCAATTAGATGTGAAGAATTCTTTTCTTAATGGTTATATTTCAGATAATGTTTTCATGGAGCAACCACAAGGTTTCAGAGATAAAAGGTATTCAGAATATGTATGTAAGCTCAAGAGAGCTTTGTATGGTTTGACGCAGGCCCCAAGGGCATTAAATTATAGACTTGTGAAGTTCTTGAAAGAACCTGGTTTTCAAGTATCTAAAGCAGATAATAGCTTACTTGTTAAAGCAAGTGATGATGGGTTCATTTACATGTGCATATATGTTGATGACATAATCCTTACAGGTACAAATGAGAAGGGCATACAAATTCTCAAGAAGCAAATGGAGAAAGATTTTAAGATCAGTGACTTGGGAGACTTGTCATATTTCTTAGGCATGGAGATCTCATATACTCAACATGGAGTGTATGTGACTCAAGAAAGGTATTTGAAGAACTTGTTGATCACGTTTAAAATGGATGTTTGCATGGTGGCACCTACTCCAATGGAGGTGAATCACAAATTGAGTAGATATGGAGGAGAAGAATTCAAGGATATGAAGCTATATCAAAGTTTGGTTGGTAGTCTTATCTATGCTACCTTAACTAGGCTTGATTTGTCATATGTAGTTGGAGTGTTGTCTCAATTCATACATTGTCCTAGGAAAGAACATTGGGTTGCAGGACAAAGAGTATTGAGATATATTAAGGGTACACTCAAAGAAGGTTTGTATTATGGTTTTACATTAGATACAAACATCAAGATATATAGTGATACAGATTGGGCAAGTAATCCTAATGATAGGAGATCAACATATGGATACTTGCGTTATGTGGGAGATAAGCTAATCTATTGGTCTCTAAGAAGCAACATACAGTTGCTTTATCATCTACAAAGGTAGAGTATAAAGGTATGGTTGAAGCTGCAAAAGAAGTTATCTGGTTGAAAACTCTCATGGAGAGTTTTGACATCATTCAGAGTACACCCACTATTCATGGAGATAACATGAGTTCATTGTATCTAGCTTCTAATCCTATCTTTTATGCCAGGACTAAACATATTGAGATTCACTATCATTTCTTATAAGAGAAGGTGATTGATAAGGAGATTGAAGTCACACATACTTCAACAAAAGATTAGATTGCAGATATGCTAACCAAAAGCTTGGATGGACCAAAGTTACAAAGATTCAAAGACATGGAAAGAAGATGGAGAAAACCTCAATTGATGATTGAGGGGGAGCTATTGGTGCTTGAAAACCATCAACTGATGTTTTGGATGAAGGATTGAAGCCAAAGATTGAAGAAAAGATTAGCCTATGAAGCTTGAAGATAGTGCACAATCAAGAAATGAAGACTTGTATACATATGTACATTAAACTTGTAGTTAGCTCACTTATACCTTTTGTTATGGTCATGAGCTTGTACATATATGCCTATATATAAAATTAGAAAGTCAGGACAAGTATGAGAGAGCATGAGATATGAAGAATTAGAAGTTGTAAGAGTCATTAGACACTTGAGAAGTGAAGAAGATCTCTCTCACCATTCAGATGTAAAAAAATTCAGAGAAGAAGAAAAATTGCGCCCGATCTTTTGTTGAGTACTCCTTCCATGTTTAATCTTTTGTGAAATGCTTTTGTAAAAGTCTAAGTCTATAATTGATTGATCTCTCTACAAGTTTTCATATCTTAATTGTGATCAGGTTGAGAGAATTGAGAGTAGGAACATTTACATGTGTAAATGTGAAGAAGTGAAGTTGCAATAGGTGCAAAATTTGATGCTAATATTTTAGTTAGTTCTCCTTCCACATTGTAAATTTTTGAGCAAGAAAGAACTCATTTTTTAAGTTAGAAGGTAATCTACCTATGGCTAAAAGCATTTGAATAAACGAGTTGTAATTTGAGAGAACTATGCATTAAAAGTTATAGGTGTCAAAGTCGACTGTGGAGAAGTACAGTTTTAGAAATAGGTGGATTGTTTGAATCATTCTCAAGATCTACTGAGTCTTTTGAGATGATTTTAACTTCGAGAAGGTGGGAAAACTTAGATGACATATCATACAAAGTTTCATGGAAAAATTTACACATTTGGTTAGTCAATGAGTGAGTAATCTACAGCAGACTTTTCTGAGTAGTGACTCTCTTCACAGTTAGTACAAATTTTGATAGTTTGGAATTGATCTTCCGAAATTGAGTACGGTTTTGAGTTATTCTTGATATAGAATAACTTTTTGGAGTTTTCTGAATAACTTTAACAAGGTATACCCTTGAGCGAAATGGGGTGACAGAGAGGAGAAAGAGATAATTTGTTGAAACAGCTAGGTCAATGCTAAATGAGAAAAGGTTACCTAATTATTTATGGGTAGCGAGTGTATCGACTGCCACTTATCTTGTTAATAGGTTGCCATCAAAATCTCTGGATGGGCCTCTTGAAAGACCATGAAATGGGCTTATCACCTGCAAAATAGAGATAACCTGAGGTACTCATCTTGTCATCCTTGCAACCTACCCAATCTGCATCTGAGTATATTTTGATGTGCAAATCTAAAGTATAAGGAAAGTATAACCCTTGATTTTGATTACCCTTAAGGTAATTCAAAGTTCTCTTGGAAGCTTCCAAGTGAGGTGCTCTAGGTTTGTGCATAAATTGGCTTAAGACAATTACTCCATAAGCAATATCAATCCTTGTCAATGTAGCATAGTTTGGGCTTCCAACTATGATTTGGTATCCTGCAACATTCTCAAGCACATCACCTTCATGAGCACTTAATTTCTGGTCTAGCTCCATAGGAGTGCTTGCTATCTTGGCATTCTCCAAGAGAAATTTCTTAAACATATCCTGTACATACTTTCTTTGAGTGATATAAATTCTAGAATTTATATAGACTGATTCAAGTCCAAGAAAATACTTTAGTGACCCTAGATCACTAATTTTGAGCTCCTCCATCATTTGATTCTTGATCTGCTTGATGCCATTGGAATCATTACCTATAAGGAAATTCAGTTGGCATATGTATCAATTAATATGCAATGTTCAAACTTATTGGCCAAAGCACTTGATGGTGCTAAACTTTGCAGGTTTAAAGCTATGATTGGATTGCATGATATTCAAGAGGATTGATGAAGAAGACCAAGCCAAGATGTTTGGCTTGAGGGGGAGCTATTGGTGTAAATGCCAAGCCTTCACACTTGGCTAGGCATTGGAAGAAGCTATGTGTACTTCTTGCAAATCCACATGACCTATTGCTTATGGTTTTTACCATTAAACCTCTATAAAAGTCAATTGACTTGGAAGAATCTTGTAAATCCACTAAACTCGTGGAGTTAGTTAGAATGAGAAGCTATGACTTCACCTAGAGAGAATATCTCCTAGATCAAGGGATCACTTTTTAATGAGAGCCAAATTTGAATTCAAATTTCAAATTTTGAAGATAGCATTTATAAAAACACTTTGAAATTTTGCAGCCACTACACTCCCTTAGAGAGCCATTCATTTGATCATTAGTAGAGGTTGAGTAGCACACTTCATTGCTCACTCACCTCACAATCATTTGGTATTATTCCTTTGCCAATGATGATGTAAATTCATGTTTCATAATACATATACATCATTAAGTATATTTGTTGGTCTCTGTGTTATTGTCACTCAAAACATTGTTCTTGTCTTACTCATATCTTAGTTATTACTCCATCGTTTTCAATGTTCTATGGCTAATTCGAATCATCTCTACGCCTACTATATGCTGAAAAATGTTGAAGGCATTTCATTCAGCCAATTGGGAGAAAAGTGTCTTGAAGTGGTCACTAGTCATTCTCTGCAGAGGTCCTAAAAAATCGAGGGTAATGTTTTCACTCACTAAATTGATTGCTCTGTGTATAACAATCATTTTAAGTGATTCCACTTGGAATCATTAGCTCTTTAAGCTAATTAGATATCTGCAGAAGGATTTTTTCTAATTTCTATTGTGCTAGGAGCACTGATCTTAACAAGCAACAGGTGTGTGAACCAAAATAGAAAGATTTGGAGGACTTGTGACTTGTGAAGTTATCTGTTTTGGATTAATCATTACATGCATCATCTCCAAAGTACATAGGCACTTATTTGGTGTCATTGGAAAGCTAAAAGGTCCTACAAATCAAGTCTGAAGAGAAAGAGGGCAGGCACAGAGCAGGGATCAGCAGTACCAACTCATTTCTTGGAGTGTCCATCCATCTTTCTCAACACTTATTACTCAACCAAGATATGCATGTCCTACAAACCATGAAGCAAAAACCAATGTGGACACACCAATGTCAATTGAATTAGCCCAATCAAAGCTAGAAAACGCATGAATTTGGGAAATAATGATCCCCTTGAGGGATGCCCAATTCCAAAACTACGAACCCAAGCAAAACAAGTTTCCCTATTTTTCAATGACTCGGAGGCCTGGCACGACTGTTTGGTGGAACTCAAAGTAGAACTAGAGCTTATGAGAATGCAGAAAATCGTGAAATTGAGGATTTGATATTGCAGATAGAGAATGTGATGGTACATTCTTCCAGTGCAGACATGTGCAAGCTTTTGAAAACAATAGGAATTGGAACAACAATTATTCAGCTCACGAAACACCAATTAGTCAGCCACTTTCGTAAGCAAACTTTCCAAGAAGTTGGTGAGCTCAAAGAACTTGGAAGGAAGTGTTTGTAGCGAACCCAAAAACCAAAAGTTTAGGTGAACCATTACATGCATTACACTAGAGAAGAAGGAATCAATTCTGACAGCACAAATACAAAGGCCAACTAAGGACACTTCTAATTATGTATGCAACATATGTACTTAACAAGTGTCCCACCAAAGCATTGGATTCTACCACTCCATATGAGGCTTGACATGGTCACAAGAAATCTATTGCTCATCTTTGAGTCTTTGGTTGTCTGGCATATGCATTAGTGCCTAAACAACAATGTAGGAAAGTGGATGATAAAGCAATGAAATGTATTTTTGTTGGGTAGAGTTCTAAAAGCAAATGCTATCATCTATATCATCTGCAGAATAAATGCATTTTGGTTAGTTGTGATGTTGTTTTTGTGGAAGATGCAATTCAGCCATTACTTTCATGCACTAAGGAGACATCATTTAGCTCCAAAGATGTGTGATATTTTGTCGCCTCTTTTTAGAGTTGGAGAGTCTAGTGTTGGTCGAAATGAGGTAGTTTTTTAGCCTTTATAGGTTCCACATGATGATGTAGATCATTCCATTTCTGATGCAGATTTACATGATGCACTTATTGATGAGAGAGTTGATATAAAGGAGACAAAAACTATGCCAAAATGGCCAGTGTAGACTTTGCAAGATAGCAAATTAGATGCACCTCTACCATATAGTACTCTTTTAGGCTCTCATAGTGCTTCTTTTGCATCAGTTTGCTATGGTATGGTTGCCTCTAGTCTTTATGATGAGAATGAGCCTGTTTCATTTGATGAAGCACAAAATTAAAAAAATTGGATGGTTGCTATGCAATCAAAATATGATGCTATTATGAAGAATAGTACGGTATTTATGTGATTTGCCTCCTCGCAAGAAGGCTATGGCACTAAGTGGGTATACTGAAGTGTAAGCCTTATGGAAGAGTTGACAAGTATATAGCTAGGCTTATTGCAAAAGGTTATGCTCAAGAAAGAGGCATTGATTTCGATGAGACCTTTGCTCCCACATGTAGAATGACTACTGTTTGTAGCACCTGGGCACTTGCAGCTCATCATGCTTGGAATGTACATTAGTTGGACATTCAAACTGCATTTCTGAATGGTGACTTACATGAAAAAGTGTATGTTTTTCAGCCCCATGTTTTTGTATAGAAAGGGCATGAAAACAAAGTGTGCAGGTTGAAAAAGGCTTTATATGGTTTGAAGCAAGCACCATGTGCTTGGTATGAAAGGATACATGTCTACTTGATTGCACATGGTTTTGAGAATAGTCAATTGAGAGCATCTTATATGTTAAGCATTGTGATGATGTACTTTTGATCATTGTTGCTTATGTTGATGACATGTTCCTCACTGGTCCTAATGAGAAGCATATTAATGATTTTAAGGCTGATTTTCATGCATCGTTTGATTTGGGGCATTTGCATCATTCTTTGGGAATTCAGTTTCTGCAAGTTGATGGAGGAATAGCTACGTGTCAAACAAAATATATTTACACATTATTGGAGCATTTTGGCCTTGAAAACTACAAACCTATTGCCAATCCTATGGAGATAGGTTTTCAATTGAGTCTTCATGATGCTTGACATTCATTTGATCCTCTTCTCTATCAGTAGGCTATTGGATGCTTGATTTACTTATGCATAACTCGGTGTGATAATCAGTTTGCTCTCTCATAGATGAGCAAGTTTAAGCATTGCCCAGGTGTCAAGCATTGGCAGGAAGTTAGGCGCATTTTTTGCTACTTGAGTGGTACTCAGATACTTGGATTGTTTTATCCCAAGAGAGTATCACTATCGCCAGATTTACACATATATAATTAACTAGGATAGATAAAATTTTCAGGTAATTTCACTTGAAATGATAGAACATGCTCAAAGAATGATGCTTAGCAAGTAAGAGGTGATCCTCGACATTTTCAGGCTCCAACAATATGCAGACATGTGAGCACTGTTTAGCTCATAACTCGAGACTGGATAAGGAAATGATAATAAAACTTGATAGAAAGAAAATAGACAGTATATTGAACCAATACCAACTTAAATCACATCAAATGATCAAGTATACAGTGAGAACCAAGTCAAAGAAGTTCACTATTCTGAGTGGTACATGACAAAGAAGAGAGAATGAGATATAATCAACATGTATATATTAATGCAAATAGATTACAATGTCATTGGCAATGAAACATTGCACAATGTGAAGGAAATGATAGAGCTATGTTATCAGCTCAATATCAACATAAGATCCCTCTGAATATCTCTTCCAATCGAGGCTGTATTACACGACTTTTGAAGTCCTCTTTCATAGTTATAAGTTGGAGCTCTTTTTACATTTGAAATTTAAACTTCTACCAAAAATATCTCTAAATTTTAGGATCTCATTCTCCATCTACCTCACCAATAACTTGTGAAAATATTCCCCCTTAGTTTTTGTGATTGAAGCGATTCCTTCTATGCACTTTTACAAGGGGTAAAGACTCAAGCTTTTACAAGAGGTCATTCATGTGCTAATACATGAATGCACATAACATCCTTTGGATAAGTGATCAAGCATTTAGGCTTGAAGTAATTGCACCAACAACTCCCCCTCAAGCCTAATATGCTTGGACTTCAATTCTCTTTAATCTCCTACAATCCAATCATCATCTTGAACCTATTCAACTTAGTTCCATCCAAAGATTTGGTTAGCATATCTACACATTGCAAATTGGTTGATACATAAGCAAATTGTATGTCCTTGCTAAGTAGCTTCTCTCTCACATAATGATAATGCACTTCAATGTGCTTAGTTCTTGCATGGTATACAGGATTAGCAGCCAAATAAAGTGAGCTAGCGTTATCTCCAAAGATCATTGGAGTGTATGTATGTATGCCTAATTTTGAGTAGAGTAGCTTTAACCACATTACTTCTTGTGTTGCATTTGCTAGGCCTTTATACTTAGCTTCAACTGATGACAATGCCATAGGTGGTTTTTTCTTTGGTGACCATGAAAAACTTTGATCGTGCAAAAGATAAGTAGTCTGAAGTACTCCTCCTATCACCTTTTGAGCCAGCCCAATCTGCATCAGGATATAGCTTCATATCCAAGTCAGATGTGAACGGATAGAATAAACCTTCATTTATGGTACTCTTCAAGTATTTTAGAATCCTTTTGGAAGCTTCCATGTGAGGTTTTCTTGGTGTATGCATGAATTGACTCAATGTACTTACTCGATAGCATATGTCCACTCTTGCTAGGGTTGCATAATTGAGACTCCCAACAAGACTTTGATAACTTGTAATGTCTTCAAGGTTTCCTTCATGAGAACTAAGTTTGTGATTTAATTCCATAGGTGTAAATGCATTTTTTGAGTTTTCCATTTTGAACTTAACTAGCATATCATGTATATACTTCCTCTAAGTAATGAAAACACCAGAATCTGTATAAAAAATATCTAAGCCAAGAAGATATGTAAGCAATCCAAGATCATTGATCTTGAATTCTTCCTTCAACTCAACTTTGATCTTCTTGATGCCATTGGCATCATCTCCTGTAATGATAATGTCATCCACATAAACACATAGGTAAATAACCTTTGAATTAGTCTTTTTAATGAATAATGAAGAATCTACCTTTCTTACATCAAAGCCTTGGTCTTGCAAATATGTGATAAGCCTATGGTTCCAAGCTCTAGGAGCTTGCTTTAAACCATACAATTCTTTCCTTAATTTATGTACAAAATCAGGTTTGTCTTTGTCTTCATATCCTAATGGTTGAGCCATGTAGACCTCTTCAGAGATCCATCCATTAAGGAATGCATTTTTAACATCTAATTGGTACAAATTCCAATTCTTTGAAGCAGCAATACTTACTAAAACTCTGATGGTTTGCATCTTAGCTATCGGTGAGAAGGTCTCCTCATAATCCACTCCATGTGTTTGAGAAAACCCCTTTGCTACTAGCCTCACTTTATACCTATTGATTGTCCCATCTGAATTCTTTTTCACTTTGTAAATCCATTTGGATCCTATTACCTTCATGAATGATTACTTGGGGACCAAATCCCAAGTGTTATTCTCTTGAAGTGCTTCAATTCATTCATGCATAGCTTCTCTCCACTCTTCCTTCTTATTGGCTTCTTCAAATGAAGAAGGCTCCTCTGACATAGAATCTTTAGCCATGTATATATAATGCTTGGTGAGTAGTGATGTGTCATAGCCATACCTTATAGGTTTCTTGCTTTCCCTTTGAGATCTTCTAATTGCTTGATTGGATGACTTTGGAATGTCTTCGAATTGTGTGAATTTTGCTTTGCCCTTCGACTTCCAAGCTTTGAGTTCTTTAAGGTTGATATGTTCTTCATCTGCTGAGTTGACATCCTCTCATGTATGTGGTTATTCCTTGTTTAGATTTGGAAAGTCATTTTCCAAATCATAGGGTAGCATTATTTTCCTGCAATCATCTTCAAACGAGGAGTTATTTTCATCAAACACCACATCCCTACTAATTGTAAATCCTTTGTTGGTGGGATTATACAACCTATATCCTTTCTGATTTTGGTCATAGCTATTGGAAATTAGGTAGGCCCAATACTAATACCACAGGTCCAAGGTTCCATAGGTCCAACATATACAACATAGAATCTAGTAATCTTCCAATATTGACAAACCATGAACATACCACATTTGATCATACAAATGATGAGACAAAGATAGAGAGAGATTAGACAACATGTGTAAAGTGTTACGTTAGCCAAGGCTTACTCACACTATCATATATACCAATGTTCAATGTACAACGTGGGAGCAAAGCTCTCAACCACTCTATGTGAACAGAAATAGATGGATGAGTGAATGTACAAATGTAACAAACATATTCAGATGTATGGACAGAAATTTGAATATACATGAGATGTGTACATACATGAGATGTGTGACCTGATAGGTTGTAGAAGAGTGAATATGAGTGACAGAAAGAGGAAGGATCAGTCTAAAACTGATAACCAGCAAACCCTCATCTTAACTTAGGCTATGGAAGACCCTAAGTTAGATACGTGTGTGAAAAGATCACATACTTACAAAAGTAGCATAGAATGCTAACAAGTTTAATGCCAGAAATCCTCAAACTCATATGAACATACCTTCTCGAACACCTCATCCAAATATGCATAAAGCATACATGTACTGATTCTCTTGTACCTATGCCGAATAGGGCTCCTCCTAATATGAATGTTACTGCCTCCATAAGCTCCAAGTAGTACCTATGTGCATAAAGAGAATATGTACCTGAATTCTTAACATAAGATGCAAATCTTATGTTAACCACCATCCAATGTCTTTGAAGTACACCAAAATCTTCATGTAGAAGACAAGCTTCAAATACATCATGTAGATGGCCGATCCTCACCACCAAGCTGATAATGACCTCTCCATAAGCAAGAGTGTGAGCACACTCTTCTTCTCCATGAAGAACTCCATAAAAATGACCTTCAAATCTTTTCTTCAAAAAGTCTTCTTCAAAGCTGAATTTGACTTTCCTTCAAAAACCTGAACTTGCTGAATATGAACCATAATACCTGAGAAAATATGCAAACTAGATATCCAATAGTGTACAAATCAAGCAATCATTTGCTTGACAACAAATATAGCATGTTCTGACTCTGAACTTGCTATCTCCTGTCTTCAAAAACCTGAAAACATACACTAGGATCCACATATTTGCATTTACCTTGCGAAAGGTTTCTCAACATACTTCTGCTGCGTCATGTAAATACACTAAACAAAATTAGGAACTGAACCCTGGAACCTATGACTGACCACTCACAACTTAGTGTATTATGAACATTGCTGGTTCGTCTCTGACTGTACTCAAGTCAAGTCAAATCAAATCAACTGAAATCAAATGAAATCAACTGAAATCAACTCATGAGTCTCGTCAAAAAATCTATGATGTCATCATGTCTTCATCCTTGTTTAATGTATAAGTCTTTCATACCTCTTTCCTTCAGAACCTAGTATAAACATATATGTGTGCACCTCTAAAACATAGCTCTCTGAAATATCAAGCTTCTCTTCAATAGAACTCTGGAACCTTCTCCTCAATAGGAACACCTAACAGGAACTTTCTCCAGACATTCTCCTTCTTCCTTCTTCTTTCAAAGCTCAAACATAAAGAGAACCTGACAAAGGAAATATAGGAATACTTGAAATAGGAATACCTGTAGGTATGAATCTGCATTCTTTTACATATATGCTTGAAAATAAGTCTTCATGTTTCATCACCCCCCTGGATGATTTAACACTAGTATCCAGAATTCTTCAAATATATCAGACTTTATTAAATCTGGAACATCTTCCTTCTTTCAATAAATCTGATCTTCAGTGATCAATACCTGTATCGGAAACAAAATTTTTGAACCCTTTTTATTAGCATTGTGCACATGCTAGTAGATTTCCCTGTCATTTTTCAGCTTCCCAAAATCTAGAATAAGGTTAGCTGATAAAAAAAAAACCTTTGTTGAAAGCATTTTAGGATTCATAACCTTCTGCAACATAACAAATCTTCTTATATTCCTCTGCAACACAAATCTGAAAGAATCTGAATATTTGACTTACTTCCTCTAATGCTAAGAACCTTCTCAAACAAAGGATAGACAACTAACTCATAAATACTCAAGATCTTTTATGATCATTCAAGATCATTCAAGATCATCCAAGATCATATAAGATCTATCAAGATCATACAAGATCATCCAAGATCAATGATCTCTCAACAAAATACCTGTGTAGAATCTGCTCTCATCAAACCTTCAAGACTGAATATTTGATTTATTACCTGAATGTCTCCAAGTGTCCATGCTTCTCACAAAGTTGTAAAACTTTTCTTTAACCAAATTCTCCCCAAGAATCTGCAACTCCTACTTGAAACATAAGTGGACAAACTTCTCACCTTGACAACTCCAAAAACTGCAAGTTGATACTTCAGATCTTCATATTGTACCTGGGTGAAATGTGATAGTACCTGCTTGGCTTTCTTTTGGCTAACTCCACTTCTCAGTCAAGTGATAGGAATTGATGGAACACCTTTTTGAATACAAGCATGTATCCAAAAGTCTAGACAATCATAGAAAGTAGATTGTCCATCTGAATGGTACATAAAAAATCTAAATTTTCTGAAGTTTTCTGAAAATACTGAATATGAGGTAACCTTTCCAAACACAAAACCTCAACCCAAGTCTTCAACATCTGCTACAAAAAAGTCTTTTACCTCAAGAGTTAGACTAAGAAGAAATATACTTCTCTGCAACTTGTCATATACCAAGTAGCTCTGAATTGGCACTCCAAGAATACTTTGAGGGAACATATAGCTGCTTGCTCAAAATCTTCAACTTATATATAACTCATAAACATATGAGTCAAAACATATAAGTTGTGTTTCTTTCTCTCAATGCAATTCTTTGTCAAATCTACTAAATCATGACCAAGTGTAATGCAAAACAAGAAACTGCTTCTTCTTTAGACTATCTTCACACAAGATGTTCTCATAGACTTGTCTTTGGATGTAGAGGATAAAATAGGAAAAATATATGGAAAATATGAGAGAAAAGGAGCCTTACTTTTCTTTTGGAAATGATGGACTTTCTTCTTCTACATCTTTCTTCCACCTAATGATGTCAACATCTTCATACTTCTCTTTCATACCTTTAGTTTTCTTCATCTTGAAGTAGCAAGCACTCTTGAATTCTTCAAATGAACTTTTTCTATTCCTCTAATGCTAAGATTAAGAGACAAAACAAACATGGTATACAAATGGAAGTGAACATAGAAACATGTTTGATCATCTCCTCATATCTCTGAATCAACATTCTGCTTCAAATGTCTGAAATGACCAAATTCACCAACCTTTTGTCTGAATGATGAATTACCTTTCTAGAGTTACCTCTTTAGATACCTAGATCACATTTTGTATCTAGATAAAAGCCTTCCAACCGACTTACAAGATTGGCTGAAAAAAAAAAACTGATGCTCTCCACATTTGTCTTCTTAGATGAGCTTTCTTGCCATGAAAGAGATCTCCCAAAACTCTCTAGAAAAACCTCTAGATACCTGTTTTGATGTAGCCTTTAACTTTAAAAATATGAAAGTGTTTAAAAGCACTCCTTGAATCCTTCAAATCTCTTCATAACTGCTCTTACTAAGACATGACTTGCAAATGATAATCTGATATTAGAAACTGATACCTGTGATTTGATGTTGATATGATTCCTTCATCTTCTTCAAACCATTGTTCTTCCTTGAATTTGAAGTAGCCTTCTCTTCATCAAGTCTTAGTCTTCAAACAATACTTTTGTAAAGTATTTGCATACTCTTCCAAACATATTTGGCTGCTAACAGATCATCAACTTCATACGCCCCACTGATGAATACACATGTGACTAAATTGTCTAATTCTCAAATCCCTACGCATCTAGATTAAGTGTGTATGTCAAATGTCAAATGTTAGAACATGCTCTTAAATCATATGTTGTAAACCTGGAAGTCTGGGTACCTGTGAATATGAGAGCTTGAATGATCTGATGCCAAAGCCCTAAAGCTCTGATACCCTTAGAGCTCTAATACCAAATGTTGGAAATTAGGTAGGCCCAATACTAATACCACAGGTCCAAGGTTCCATAGGTCCAGCATATACAACATAGAATCTAGCAATCTTCCAATAGTGACAAACCATGAACATACCACACTTAATCACACAAATGATGAGAACAAAGATAGAGAGAGATTAGACAACATGTGTAAAGTGTTACGTAAACCAAGGCTTACTCACACTATCATATATACCGATGTTCAATGTACAATGTAAGATCAAAACTCTCAACCACTCTATGTGAACAGAAATAGATTGATGAGTGAATGTACAAATGTAACTAACATATTCAGATGTATGAACAGAAATCTGAATATAGATGAGATGTGTATATACATGAGATGTGTGACCTGATAGGTTGTAGAAGAGTGAATATGAGTGACAGAAAGAGGAAGGATCAGTCTACAATTGATAATCAGCAAACCCTCATCTAAACTTAGGCTATGAACGACCCTAAGTTAGATATGTGTGTGAAAAGATCACATACTTACAAAACTAGCATAGAATGCTAACAAGTTTACTGCCAAAAATTCTCAAACTCATATGAACATACCTTCTCGAACACCTCATCCAAATATGCATAAAGCATATATGTACTGATTCTCTTGTACCTATGCCGAATATGACTCCTCTTGATATGGATGTTAATACCTCCATAAGCTCCAAGTAGTACCTGTGTGCATGCATAAAGAGAATATGTACCTGAATTCTTAACATAAGATGCAAATCTTATGTTAACCACCATCCAATGTCTTTGAAGTACACCGAAATCTTCATGTAGAAGACAATCTTCAAATACATCATGTAGATGGCCGATCCTCACCACCAAGCTGCTAATGACGTCTCCATAAGCAATAGTGTGAGCACACTCTTCTTCTCCAAGAAGAAATCCATAGCCGCTCCTCAACATGCTCCAAAATAGCAACATGGATGCCCCATGTACTAAAAGCACTACCTCTATTGAGGTACCAAAGCTCTCCAAAGCTTGGTGTTGAAACTAGGTGAAGGATGATTAGACAATAATCCAAGCTTATTCTTTTATAGTATTCTTGTTCCCTTGAAAAGCTATATGAAAAGCTTCGTAGTGATAATAAACACACTCCGATCATAGCTTTAACAAACTAAAATGTGTTCGTGCTCGTTCGAATGTTGTCCATAGCTTTTATTAAAGCAAAAGCACAAAATCAACAATTCCACGAACGTGCTACTGCCACCAAGGATCAAACCTGGGTGGTTTCAATAGAAGACATTGCTTTATCCACGGTGCCCAGTGCCTTTAGTTGTACAAGTACCAATAAGGATTACTACACATGCTATGATCTGAACAAAATTTGACCATGGGATAATGTACAATATGATATTGTATTCCAACAATAGCCAATGAATATGCATCTTTTAGCCTTTGGATCAAGCTTTCCCCTAATATGTGAGGGTATATGTCCATAAGCAATGCACCCAAAGATCTTACAATTGTCTAAGGAAGGTACCCTACCATTCCAGGCCTCATAAGTGTCATTCCATCCAAAGACTTGGATGGAAGCCTATTGATTAGATAAGTGGTTATGGAAACAACCACTGCCCATAAGTAATTAGGAAGTTTTTTCTCATTCAACATTGATCTTGCAGTCTCTAGTATTAGTCTATTTCTTCTCTCTACCACTCCATTTTGTTCAGAAGTGTACCTTGCAATCTCTCTCTTTATGCCTCTATCCTACAAGAAGGAGTCAAATTCATATGAGAAGTACTCACAACCTCCATCAGATCTGAGCCTCTTCAAGCGCCTATCTGTTTGATTCTCAAACAATGTCAAATACTTCTTGAAACAAGTGAATACCTCATCTGTATGCTTCACAAAGTAAAGTATTGTCCACCTACTATAGTCATCTATGAATGAAACATAATAGCTTGACCCTAAAATTGATGGCTCTCTGCTAGGACCTCACACATCTGTGTGCACAAGCTCCAAGTATTCTTCATACATGTGTCCTCTTTTGTTGAATGGTTGCCTATGTGATTTGCCAAATTGGCATGCTCCACATTTCTAATTGTATCATGTGTGCTTGGACACATTTGGGATGCCAAGCACATTGTGATCCCTACATATTTGCTTCAATATCCTTTCACATATATGACCTAGTCTCTTATGCCATGTCTCCAATTCAGATAGGATTTGATCTTTGTAATTGAAGAGAGCAATATTCCTTGTATCTTCAACTTCAAATGTAAAAAGTCTAATAGATTCTCACCTTTTGCAATCCTTTTGAAGCCTTGTTGAGGGTCCTCCATATGCTCCATGCCTTGTGAATCTAACCTATAAACCCTTCTCAACAATCTCTCTAGCACTGATTAGGTTTTTTGTTATTGTTGGCACATAAAATACCTTACTTAGGAGGTCCATGATACCATCAGATGCTTTAACATTCCCAATCTTATTTATAGAGTGTCTAATATCATCACCTGTGTGGACTTCATGCTTTCCTCTAGGTTCTTCAAGGTTAGATAACAATGCTACATTGCATGCTACATGATTGGAACAACTAGAATCAATATAGAATAGGTACTCATCATCTTTATCTTACTTGCCTATCATATTGATGAGTAGGAGGGAAGCCTCTTCATCATCTGTATAGTTGTTGTAGTCTCTTCTATCTCTGAAGCCTCCTTGATAGGTGTTATTGTAGCCTTGGTTATAATTGTGATAGTGGTTGTTCCCTCCATTATTGAACCTGCCTCTTCATTGTACATAGCCTCCTCTGTGGAAGCCTCTTCCTCTCTCATTCTTTGTGTCCTTGAAGCATTCATCTGTGGTATGATTGTTCAAGCCACAAATGTTGCAAGGTGAAGAATTGTATGATCTCCCCCTACCTTTCTTTCCTTCTCTGCCCCTTCCTCTAGTACCTCTTCCTCTACCTGTGAAATTCACTTGAGAGGTACTTGTTTCTTCTTCATTCCTTTTACCTTTGCCTTTATCTTTAATCTTATTTTTATCTGTGTAAATACATGAAGCTCACAATGTTTATTGTGGAGTACGGATAACAACTTTGAACATACACCCAATTTCCTATCAATATTAGATAGAGACTACCCTACAGATAAATACTTTGGAAGGGCCATTCAGAGCTGTATTTACACCTATGTGATCACTCATACCTGCAAATAGCCACAAGCTGAGGGCAACCACTGTAAAATGATACTTGGGGATGGTGTTTCCAGTTATATATCAATGTTCTTCAGCCATCCATGATGCCTAAAAGAGAGCTGAATGAGCGAGACAACATGTAGCATATTTCTGCCAAAGCACATTCAATCATTTCTATTGCATTAGACATGAGGGCTATTCACTTCCCTCTTTAGACATATTAGAACTTGTCAATTACAATGATTCTTGACTGTTGTAGTTGAGAAACTGTAGAATAGGTTTGATCTCTCCCTACTTGGATCTTTTTCTCCTCTTGCGGCCCATGGCACAAGATTGAGAAATAATCTTGTCCCTCTAAGCACACGAAGAATTTTGACAATGGTATTTTGTCTGAGTTCCAGCATAGAAGTCTTGGAGCACATATTCCACCTATTGTCGAGTCTGATTTATATTCCATATCCTTCCTTAGATTATTCTGTTGCATGGATCCTATGTACCTTGGACCTTCAAAAAAGACTCTCTATTCTTTTATGCTTATCACATTCCACTTGGTACACAACATTAGAGGTGAAATTTGTGTTCCTTTGTATGTCCGAAGATGCCCCACACTTGGAGAGCTCAAGAGCATGTGGTAAGATATTGATTTGCAATTGTTTTTGCTTATACACCTAGGTTATGTCTGTTGGCATGACATTTTCACCTTTCCATTGGACCATTAGCTCCCCATTTCCTGTTTTTTGTAGGGTAGTTTTAGTTCATTTTAGATGTTGCACAATAACAACCCTTAACCCCCTTATCTCTCTCACTCTCACATTTATACACACCTCCACAAAGTCATTTCGGCATCAATTTCCACCACTACCATCTCTAACATAAGTGAATGCCTTGGAAAGGGGGATGGGTATTTGTCCTCTCCTCTCTCTGCCTCTTCATTTTTGAGAAAAACTGAAAGGAATTTGATGATCTATGCTTCTTATGAATACCAATAGCAAATTGCTAGAATTTCTCTCACTTGAACGAGTTGCAAAACTCTCAAAACATTTTGACACTCACTTTTCAAGGATAAGATGTCCATGTTCAGAGGATGCTGACACGAATGAGGGGGTAGGTCGAGGGGAGTTAACTCCTCCCTTTCTCTCTCCTCTCTTCAATTTGGGTAGTTTGGGTTACCCCCTCCATCATCGTCTGACCATGGCCGATAGCTCTGCTCTACTCTTGCCCACTCACCTCTATGAGGTTGGGCTTTAGCCCCTCCCCCCCTGCATCTTCATTCTTAGATCTTGCTGTGGAACTATCGAGATGGTTCTTCTTCTGCAGTCAAGGGTCAAGCACTCCCGTCAGATCTCTGTGGTGGATTGAGGCTCTTGGTGGATTGAGGCTCTTGAAGGCTCCTTTTATGCACTTACCATGAGGGCTAGATGAACCACTCTGGCTCTCTCCGCTCTCCCTCTTCCCATGAGGAGTGAGCTAAGATGATCACCACGTGAAGCCCTTACACTTTTTGGATCTATCGATGTGCATTCGAGCATTGTTTTGGGCTATGGCAACACCATGATATCTCTTGCCTACCTCATTGTGTTGAGACTTACCCAGATATGCTTTTGTGCTTGCCATTGAGATTAGGCTCCCATATGCCCCATCTGTGATACTTTTGGCAGACTCCTACTCTTGTAGAAAACTCTTTTTTGGTGTGAAGGGTCACCCTACGGACTCCAGATCGAATATGCATTTTGGCCTCACCATTCAAAAGTGTTAGGAGTTACATATGCACACTCATCTCCTCCTATTGGGCATGCCAACTTGTGGAAATAGGAAGTCCTATACATCTCATCATTATAGGGTCTTGGCACGACAATGACAGGCTATGTCACATCTGATATTGAACAGGTTAAGATCTATCATCACCGATTGTTGCTTAAGCATCTGTGGAAGGCATCATCTTGAACTCAGTCTACACTTGAGGATCTTAGAATTCTTGACCGTCATTGGAACCTAGGGGAAAAAGGCATTTGTGCATTGTTGGGCTACGTTAATGTTGAATATATATATGTATATATATATATATATATATATATATATATATATATATATATATATATATATATATATATATATATATATATATATATATATATATATATATATATATATATATATATATATATGTGTGTGTGTGTGTGTGTGTGTGTGTGTGTATAAGATTAAATACAATAGCTTCTTGAAGTTATGGAGCTCGCAATGTGCGTGTACATATGAAGGCTCTGAAGTAAGGTCAAGGCATGTCCAATTTTACATAATATTTGTGATACTACTAAAATTTCTCTCAAATCAAGTGTGGCATTTGCAAAGCACAAGGTTCAGAAATATCATTCCATCTTTCTCTGATCATGGGTACTTTGTCTTGGCTAGGTGTGCTTGCACCATAGTTAACACTATGATCCAAAAATGAGGGGAGGAACACCCATAGAGGATCACCCCAACAAGCTCTTATGAAAGTTTTGTTGATGGCTTTAGAGCATCATGTGCAGAAGAGACAGGAAGCCTCCCAACTCCTTTTCAATAGGAGGGTTGTTGTTGATGGATCAGATATTGATATGTTCATTTCAATTGTAACACATGAGCTAGAAACAAACTAATGTCAAATGAACACCATCCATTGGAGATGTTGGGTAGTACATCCATGAATATAGAAAATGTAGGTGTCAAAAAGAGAGATGAAGAACTGGGAATTACAGTAACTATCTACTTCAATAGATCTGACAAGTCTTTCTGGGTAGTGGGAGTACATCTCCAAAGATTCTTGAGCTAGTAAGCTCAAGAAGATGACGACAACTGAACAAACCTTATGTTCACTTTGATCCTTGATTTGGAAGTGGATGGAAAGATGCAGCTGGAGTAAAGAAGAGATAAGAGCCCATTTAAAGTTTTCTTCAGAGACCTCGCCAAAGTTTAACATTTATCCAATTCAATATTCCCATGTCTAAGGCCATCAGGATTGACCACTACTTTGTAGGGGCTTTACTCTCAGAAAAGGGCTAAGAAAAACCTATTGTTGCCTATTCCAAAGTTGTTTGATAGCAGGTTCAACAAGCTACTAGAGTTCCTTTGCCAAGCTAAGCTCTACTTGCAGTTCTTGATGGTGAAGATGGATGATATGCATGAAAAGAAAATGTTAAGCCCGAACTACAAGATCCCAAAGAAAAGATCCATACATTCTACGTATTTGCACCTGATATGGATACTCACTACAGGTAAGAATGAATGTTCCTATGAGCACCTACAACTCAAAGGCAAAGTCATAGTTTTGGGAAGATTGCACAAGTTTGATTCTATTTATCGACTAGAGCTTTGCACTTTGTTACCTAGTTTGGTGAGTTCAGGGATGTTGTAGTATTATTGGTAGCAATTAATTAGTTATCAACATGACATATGCAATTGAAAGAGACTAATGGTAACATACGAACCTTTTGGCACAACATCCTTGATTTTAGCCTACTTGGAGCTATCTGCTCAGATGTATTTGCTTGTAATCTTGGGCATGTTTTGCTCTACACAATTATCAAGAATAGTATAAAGAAGAGCTATGATATTCTACCCAACAGATGGATCGAGGTCACAGATGCATTTTTTGCATCTCTGGCGAAGGTCCCAGGCATTATTTCTATGGGGTTGACATGTGGATCAGTGAGGCTTTTTGGATCTTGCAGATAACACAAGACAATATTTTTATACGATCAAGAATACTCAGTAGAAGATATTCTTCTATGAGCTGCAATGGACACGGACAAGCTTGGATGGGAGCTGAGAAGTTTTGTATGGTCATCATCAGGTGGTTGTTTAAAGTGCACCATTCGACACGGTGGTCCTCACATAACATACTCACTTAGTATTGAGTCTGTCAATGATTTTGCAAAAGCATGAACTGTTGGAAATAGAGGAAGGAAATATTAGGAATTGCCATGTCATCTATTGAAAGGATGGAAGCTTTAGCTCAACTAACACAAGCAGGTACATATGTAGGAGAAGTAGAGGAGGATCTTGGCATAGAACTCTTCATTGGTCCCCCATTTCCAACAACACTCAGAAGAGTAGGGCAGAGAGACATTCAGAAGATCTCCAATGCATGCAGAGAGGCTCATCGATTCATTTAGTCATAGCCTAGACGGCACAACAAACACATGATTTTTACAGTTGGCTACCAATAGGATTAAGGAACAAGGCAGGGCTCCATCAAAAGGTCATCCGTTGGAAGCGCTTTATCAAAGATTGAGATGCCATGAGTTAGAGCACAGGAAATTAGTGAAGGATGCAGAGGGAAATGTCCATATATGTGGCACTAGCACAGCTACATGGTTTGAACACCTAAGTCAATATAGAAGAGGTGCTCATCATTCATACCTTGTTTTGAAGTCATGTTCATAATGAGAAGAGAATCCTCTTGATCCTCTGTATAGTTGTTGAAGTCTTTTCTTGATTTGTATCCTCCTTCATAATTGTTGTTGTAGCCACAATTGTGTCCTTGATTATGGTTGAATCTTCCTCCTCATTGTGAGTAGCCACCTCTTTGAAATCCTCTTTCTCTCTGGTTCTTGAAGTTCCTATAGCACTCATCTATTGTGTGATTAGATAGTCCACATATATTGCATGTGGAAGAGTTGAAAGGTCTCCCCCTACCTTGCTTTCCTCCTCTACACCTTCCCTTGAATTCGTACCCTCTCCGTGCATAATTAGCTTGAGAAGTAGTACCCTCATCTTCAACTTTCTTACTCTTTCCTTTATCCTTAGTCTTTCCTTTATTTGTATAGAGGGCAAAAGAATTGTTTCCTCATGATGGTTCACCATTTTTGTTGAGCTTGGCATCATGGGTGAAGAGTTTCCCCATGAGAGTGGTTAGCTTAGGGATTTGCATATCCATATAAAGATGCATTGCAGTTGTGAAAGATTCCCACTTATCATTTGCCTTGATGCCATTGATTATCTATCTCACTATTTGCTCCTCTTCAATCTCCTCTCCTATGCTTGTCAATTGATCAGTTACATCCTTCAATTGAGTCACAAACTCTCCATTTTTGTTGAGCTTGGCATCATGGGTGAAGAGTTTCCCCATGAGAGTGGTTAGCTTAGGGATTTGCATATCCATATAAAGATCCATTGTAGTTGTGAAAGATTCCCACTTATCATTTGCCTTGATGCCATTGATTATCTATCTCATTATTTGCTCCTCTTCAATCTCCTCTCCTATGCTTGTCAACTGATCAGTTACATCCTTCAATTGAGTCACAAACTCTGAAACATTGTGCTTAGATTTCTTTTTTTGAGTAGTGAATTCCATCCACAATTGATTTTTCCTAGCTCTTGTATTGGAGGAAAAATATGAAGATAGAGTATCCCAAGTCTCTTGAGAAGTTTTGCAATTCCTAATATGAGGAAGAAGGAGAAGGAAGCCAGAAATAGAGTTAAGTAGATATGACCCGGCTAAATCATCTTTGGCACACCATGAGTTGAGTCTTTGTTGCTCCTCTCTTGTAGGTTGATCTTTGCTTTTGAATATGGGCATCTCCTCATCTCTTGATATGTATCCATAGAGACTCCTTCCTTGTAGATAGGTCTTCATCCTCAAGGACCATGCTAGATAATTGTTCCTATCCAATTTATCAATAAAAGAAGGGAAACCATCTCCCATTTTACCTCAACTTGCTCTGATACCACTATTGGAGGAGATGGATGGATAAGATGATGTCTGCATAGGACCACAGACATCACTATGTACAAGCTGCAATTCCTGAGTAGCCCGAATTGAACCATCTTTTGGAAATTAAGAACGCCACATTTTTCCCAAAATAAAACCTTCACATACATGTTTACTGGGTGCCTCAAGTTTGGGCAAAGAGGACACCATTTCAAATTTCTGCAGGCATAGTAGACTAGCAAAATTCTGATGATGAAAGCGTGCATGCCAAAGCTTTGCATCTGACATAGCTTGAGAATCATGTACTGCACATGCCAAATCATTTATAGATCTTTCATAGTCTATGAGCTTATACAACCCACTACATAAAATGCCAAAAGCAATAATGATCTCGCCATTTGACATATCATGAATTGTACATCTGTCATCAACAAATTTCGCAACCAAGCCAATCTTGGCTAATGTAGAAACTGATAGCCGTTTTTTCTTGATCCCTGGCATAAAAAAAGCATCCTACAAAGTGAAAGAACTACCATCAGCAATAGTAAAAATTATCTTACCAACTCCCATAACATGATAGGAGGAGCTATTGGCGCATGTAATAGTATTCCATATAGGGGCAGACTCGAGGTCGCCCCACTATCAAAGTACCAAACATCTGAGTCTACTACACACATGCAATGCTCATGAGAAGATGGGTAAAAACTGCAAATAGTAGTAAACACCCATTCTTCTTCCTACACAAGATTAGCAGACTCTATTTTCGGTGTAGAGGCCTCTGCAATAACCATTCCGGCCTCTTTCTTCTTTGCCCCTTTAACAACTAGTTTTGGATAGCTCTTCATGACATGATCATTTTCTGATTTCTTCTCATCTTTGTCTTCCTTCTTCGAATGTGTAGCATTTGAAGATTTCTGCTTACTAGTAGAAGAGATACATTTACCTTTACCCTTCTAATTAGCCAGGAAATCTTGATAGCAACATGCATAATAGACCTGTTATGCCTAGATTGGTCTTCCTGCAACAGAAGAGAGACTAACTCCTCAAATGAAAAGGCATTTGGATTGCCTTTCATCATCAAACAAAGAGTAGAAGCAAAAATCTGATATGAGTCAGGAAGGCCATTCAAAACAGTCAGCAAAAGTAAGCTATCTGGTATAACTTCATGAGTAAAGCCTGGTACAATGTGGTAAGTGTATCCCAAGCATTCTTAGCTGTTCTGCAAGAGCAAATGTGAGGAATAATGGCGTGTTTGATAGACAAAGCTATCAATGCATGTGCCTGATCATCTCTACCATCCCAATGATTTGCTCTACAGAAGGTGCAACAAAAAGAGCAGCACGAACAGGAATCTATAGAATATCATCATCTTCGACACCATCTCCATCAACTCCAACACCTCTATTTTGCAGTACCTGTATTCGTATGTGTAACAGGACGTCTTTCAACACCCTGCACAATATTCCATAGTCCTTTTGTGACCAATACATGAAGCATCATATAAGCCCATAATGGGTAGTTGGTACCATCCAACTTATCCTCAATATCCAAGATACGGAATACATCACTCTTTTCAGCCATGGCTGATGACTAAAATACCTTGATGCAGAAAATTGACTGTATCTCAAAAAGTTGAATAGGACTGCCAAAGAAATTCTACTAAGCTTGTAGCAGACTTCGAGACGCTTATACTCATGATCTAAAACTAGTATATACCTTTGGCACAAAAAGACAAAATAGTTTTTACAAGTGCTGCGATAGTGCATTCGGAGGCCAAAATGAGCTCAGATCGGGATTTCGGCTAGAGAGTTGTGATTCTGAGACTGCAATCAGAGTAGACAATGCCCTAGATGAAGCGACGACCTGCTCTGATACCAATTGTTGGAGTTAGTAGTCTGCAGAAGCACGCGAACAACACAAGGAAGAAGAAGAAGCTTGGAGCACAACACACAGTGGTGAATGTATTACCACTAGAATGTACAAAGATAAGTAGCCCGTTAGGGCAATAAGTGTATATATTGGTCAGGGGAAAAGAATCTCCTAAAGAGGGAAAAAAGTGCCCTGGTGGTCCTAGAGTATTCACACACATACCTACCTAAATATATCAACATCCTTGTCACATATGTGAAATACAAGAAATTGCAACATTCTACTTACACATAGAGCAAGAACAAGAAATTGCAACATTCTACACTAATACGATGAATCTCTTCAACCTAGAACAATTGTGCAACATCCATGTATGTACTAGACATATGAGCTATTTGACTATTACTCACACGAGAGAAAGATTGAGCTCTTCAAAGGAGAACAAAAGTGTACTATACACCTTTGAAGGAGGTATTTGATCCTTTGGGGAATTACTAGCACAAGAGAGACTTATCTCTTCAACCAAGAACTATGTAGATCTAGCATTTCAAGTTAAAGAATAACACTCCAATGCGAATATTGGAGACATGCTTGATAGGGGAAACATAGAATGCTAAACATGGTTATCTTATATGATATATATTTAAATGAACTATGATTGTACAAAAAGGATATTATTTATACAAAACATGCAGAATACGAATCCAAATAGCTCCAAAACACAAAAATTGACAAGCAAAATTATTCAAAAAGTATGGAAAGAACATAAGGAAAAGAATCCACTCTCTAGATTCCGCTAGACTACTAGTTTGATACGTTGTAATTAGACCAATTACAATCTCAAACTCTCTATAAAAGTGGTAGAGCATGTCATTTTCAAATTTACAAAGGTTAGAAAGCAAAACAAAGCTCTAGTACCTTATAACATAATGTCTATTCATAGTAAGCAAAAAAAGGACTTATTGAACATGGAGTCCAAGAAGGAAAGCAAGAAACATAAAAGGTGATGAAATTTTTGTCACAAAAAGGCTCCTTTAAAATTCTCATTCAGTTGAATGTATAATTATAATAAAAACATTATCCGTTCATTTAATGAGTGCGTACAACGTTATAGATGAATTTTCAAAAGATGGGAAAAAGGAGTAGTGGATGTTGGGTATGGACTTGTTGCATAAACTTAGTGTTAGGAATCAAATAATTTTAGTGGTAAGTCAATGTTGGGCATTGCCATCGTTCACAAATTCAATGCAAGGCATTGTGCTTATGTGAAACATTGATGTCACGAATTGAGTTGCCACATAAACATGATACCTGGCATCAAGTTTTCTTAATGTTGGGCTTTGGTTTTATGTAGGATGTCAATGTTGAACATTAGCTTTCCATGTAAAACCAATGTGTATGATGGTAATTATGCCAAAAGTTGATGTCAAGATTCTTGGCATCAGCCTTATGTGAATGTTGATTTTGGGAAATGACATACTCCATAAGTTGATAGTAGGTATTGAGTTTACATTAAAATTTGATGCCTGGCATCGACTTTCTACATAAAACCAAACCCAAGCTTAAGTGATGATTCATAGATCATGCATGGTGTTCATGCAAGGCCTCACATTTATGTAGGAAGTCGTTGCAAAGCATTGATTTGTGTGGCAAGTCGATGCTCGATGTCAACTTTCAACATAAAGCCATTGCCAAGAACAAGCGGTCTACTTAAATTCGATGCCTCACATTGGTTTTATGAAGGAAAATCGATGCCTAGGATCAATTTTATGAAAGAGGTTGATGTCACGCATCGACTTGCTAGGTAAAGCCTATGCAGGGAATCATGGGAACTCAATAAAAAGGGAGGTTGTCAAACAAGATCTAGATGCTGGGCATTCAAGATAAATAAGAGCTCCATGTCAATCATTGGCTTCCCATACGCGCCAAACATGCCAAGCAACGTATGAATTCAAGTATTCAATGCTTCTTGGCTAAGGAATTCTTTGAACATTTAGCAAATAATAATATTCTTTTGACTTCTATAGCATTGGTGCAAATGAAACACTATGTAATGAAAATACTGTACTCCTGAATGATGTGTTTTCTAGTATATTTTAACATGTGATTGCATTTAATTTAAGCTCTTTTGCTACTAAAAAAATGCTCAATTTTAAGGTGAAAATGACATTCCTGTAGTGTTTATAGCTATCTTAATACTTTGAAAAGGTTGAGTGGGAGAAGAAGAATGCTAAAGGGCTCAAGAAGGTGCAAATCAAAGTTCTTGACAAGGAGGCACGTGGTTCAAACAAAGTTGATGCAAAAAGGCAGCCCAAAAAGATGTCCTAGAAGGGCTTCAGTGAGCTAGAATGGGGTCTCCAATATTTTGCCTCAAAAGAAGACCTTTATTTGGAAGTGGCTTGAAAGCCTGTGATGTGGTGCAATTAATAATTGGACTTGCTCCTTATAGTTATGGAAAGTTGATCAAAGTGAGATATAATGAAGTAGAACCTGACGATGTTATTTTGATGTTGCATACGAGTAAAATATTAGAAGAATAACTCTTATGTAGACTAGCAAATCCTCGATTTCACGATCTTCTCCGTCCACCTTCTCTGCCCCAAAAGCCTTCAGAAGCTCTAGTTCTTCTTTGAGCTCCACCAAACCGGCAAGAACTAACTTTGACCAGAGAAATTCCTTTGCGTTCTGTTCTCTCAGTAACTTTGCAAAAGATCAAAACACAACATAGGACAAACATGAAGAGCGCATGCGCAATGCACACATCAAAAGTGTCGAGGGTCAAGCTCGCTATCCTTAACGTTTTACTACGTGAAAATAATAAACTACAAAATCACATGCGTATAAAGCGAATTCTCATACGTAAAGTGATCTCAAAATTCCTTAGAAGTGCATGATAGGCTTTCTCTTGATTTGCATCATGTAGATAATAATGAAATTTCATGTTTAGGATATTCCGATTATGCCTATAGAATTTTATAACAATAAGTCTTTACTTTCTGTCTCTAAAAAATCTTCCCATGAAATTTTCATGTCAAATTTGAGCATGAAGATGTAGGAATTAGAGAAAGTGTTGTATGAGAGAGGGGTAGAGTGTTCTTAGCAGAAAAAGTTTATCTTATGAAAGTTTTGTGGTTCTTGTGTTTTATGTCTCATTTGATTGTGTAAAGGTAGGTTCATGAAGATATTTTTCATATATTTTCATCTCTTTCTACAATTTTTGATTTGGGAGGGCTCAAAGGTGAAATTTGAAAGAGTATTTGCTCCTAAGGCATCACTAACACTATTGTGTAGATTGAAGGGCTAAACATTTTTGTGTCTCACAAGCTTAAGCTAATTCCTCACTACTTTTGAGTCACAGGGCTTGAAAAGCTACCGTTTTAAAGTATGTAAAGAAAAAAAAAAGAAGTATTGATTCATTTTATTCATGGTCATTCGGGGTGAAAAACATGTGTGTGAATGTGTTGTAGGGATTGCCCCTACTTTTGTAGGTATAATTCTTGAGGTGGATTTGAAAACTAAAGACATGGATAATGTGGGAGTTATACATAAGACATGCAAAAAGACGCTATCTTGGAGCATGCAGATTCTAAGAGTGCATGTCTACAAAGGCATGATTAGTCGTGCAATTCTAGAGAGGAGATCGAGAGACAAAGATTGAGAGCCAAGGATACAACTCACGGTCATGAATTGATCACGATCATTTTCCTTTTCATGATTGAGATTGTAATTCTTAAGGTGGATTTGAAAACTAAACACATGGATGGTATGGGAGTTCTACATAAGACATGCAAAAAGACGCTATTGTGGAGCATGCAGATTCTAAGAGTGCATGTTTAGAAAAGCATGATTAGTCGTGCAATTCTAGAGGGTAGATCTAGAGACAAAGATTGAGAGCCAAGGATACAACTCATGGTCATGAATTGATCACGATCATTTATCTTTTGAGGTTGGTATTGTAATTGAGGTTGCGATTCTGATTGCAATCGAGGTTGAGATTAAATCGAGGGTGCCTAAGTGGATGAGGCTTCTTATTGAAGTTGTTCGAGGTTGAGATTAAATCGAGGGTGCCTAAGTGGATGAGGCTTCTTATTGAAGTTGTTTAATAGATTCTATAATACAAATCAGAAACTCCCTCTCTCTCTTCTTGTTTCTACGCATACTCCATTAGACTCTCTTTTGCTCTCTTATATCTTGTTGTGCCGAATTCTGCTATAGGAGCTATCCTTGTGGGATAGTGATTGAAGATTAAGAGACATGTTATATATAAGGTAAAGAGCTTAAATGATCTTGTCTCGATGGAAGATCATATAATGGGCAAACACAACATACGACACATGTCAAACGTGCACATGAACACGCACATATCAAAAGTTTCGAGGGTCAAGCTACCTATCCTTAACTTTTATCATGTGAAAATAATAAACCATAAAATCGCTTGTGCCTATAGAGAAAATCGCCATACGTAAAGTGATCTTAAAATCCATTAGAAGTGTCTGATGGGCTTTCGCTTGATTTGCTCGAGGTGTTCGTAGATCTTGACTTATGCAAATCCTTGTGTTTATGCAAATCCATCGTAGTTCAAATATATAAGACGTATAATCTCTCTACATCCCACCATTCAAGAAGTTCTTGGTTTGTAAACCATGTGTATTCTTGGTTTGTAAATCATGCCTAAGATGGACCAAGTTCCTTGGAGGAGCCTCATCTTACATGCAAAAACATTCCTTTTACATTTGCACAATCATCGTAATCGTGCTAGGTCAACATCCTCATGAGAAAAATACCAAGTAACAAATGGACATTCCAACAAGTCAAAATTTTCCCCTATTGCTTGAACTTCAAAAGTGAAAACTCACCATCTTCTTTCCTTACTCTCTCCATGTCAACTACTAAAACTCCCAGCCTTAAAGAAAACTAGCAATTTCTCTTTTATTCCTCAAGTATATTCAATCTAAACTTTATGAATATTTAATCTCCTCATTGCTTTTAACAATCTTGTTTCACTCTTATTTAGGCAACGTAAGGTATAAACTCACTCTAGAATCCTAATTTATTATAAAATATGGTGGATAAATGCACTTGCATGAGAATCAATGTAGACTTTGACAAAAAGGTGGAGCATGGAACTCTCAACACCCTCCCCCTTCCATGTGATGATCCTTCTGTATTTAATGTGGAGTACCAGTGACATATGAGATCACTTAATCCATTGATATTTTAGATATATATATGGACATATGGTTTCCTTAGATAAAACTATTGATGAAGTGAGTTCTTCCTACTTCATTCCCATTTGTATCCGAATGCGTTAATCTCCATTGGCAAACTCTCATCTTCTGAAACTATGATGCAAACTCTAAACCATTTCTCTCCTCAAATTTTTCATTTGAAATGAAAAAACACTCCTTTCATATCCAAAAAATTACCCATGACCAATCATCCTAATCGTGCTAGGTCATCATCATCATGAAAAAAGACCAAGTAACAAATTGGCATTCCCTATCTCTTGAACCTTGAAAGTGAAAATTCACCACTTGCTTTCCTTACTCTCTCAATGCCAACTTCTAAGACTCTTAGCCTTATACAAACTTTCTCTTTGATCATTCAAGTGCACTCAATCTAACCTTTATGAATGTTTGATTCCTTTTTTGCCTTTAACATTATAGTTCCACTCCTATTTAGACAACCTAGGGTATAAACTCTCTCCTATTTAGACAACCTAGGGTATTAGACCCATCTACTTCTTCGATCCCTAACTTCTTCTTGTAGTTGTGGAATAATCTACAAAGGGATCGCGTCTATTTTTTTTGGTATGATTCTTGAGATGGACTTGAAAAGTAAATGCATGGCCTGGTGTGAGAGTCCTACATGAGACATGCAAAAAGACGTTGACTTGGAGCATGTAAATTATAGGAGCAAATGTCTAGGAAGGCATGATTGGTCGTGCAATTCCGGAAGGGAGACCTATATAGGATGTACTACAAATATCCCCCTCCAAATCTATTTAAAGAGAGCTTCTTCCCAACTTTGTACTTGGTTAGAAGCTTGAAGATCCTAGGTTATGCTCTTGGAATGCTCATTTCTAATCCATGTGAGCTTACCCATTTCTTGGACTACTCACTTTGACTCTCTCGCACTCGTTTGTTTTGTGATTATACTCTTCTTTTCATTTTGCTTCTACACATGTACTATGTACATGGTATCAGAGCACTAGGTGGAGGTCTTGGCGTTTCATTTGGTAATCCATTTGATGGTGGTAGTGGCGATGGCTGTTTTGGTAGTAGTTATTCCTTCTCATAGAGAGGAACCTTTAGCCATCAAATTATGATTATAGAGCATTTTGGGTATCAATATTCTGCCCATTTTCCCACCCTCCCATCCCTTTCCATCTATGTTTTCCACCCTTCTTTCCCACCCTCATTTTGGTGGTGCATTTGAACATTTTATAGTGCTTATTGGTGACATTTTTCATGCTCTTTGACGCATCTGAAGTTTGTGGAGTGCTTAGAAACACTTATGTGAATCTTCTTCATCGATTTTGAAGTGGTTTTCAATCGTTGTTAAATGTTCATAAACACTGTGATAGGTGTTTCATGTTGAATTCTTTCTTAATTGTGATTTTGTGGATCCACATTAATTTATATGGCACCGAGTTCATCACTTGGGAAGGAGACGACGGGCTAGCTCTGGACGTGCGCGTTGGCTATGGCGTGTGTGACGTCGGGTCATGGATGTAGCAGCCGTCAGAAGTGAACGTGAAGAGACTTCGGCACAGGCGCCCCCTGCGCGTTGGCTATGGCGTGTGTGACGTCGGGTAATTTCGGTCGCTTGTCATGGAAGCATTTTCGGTGAATGATGGAAGTAGCAGCCGTCGGACGTGAAGGTGCAACAGGAGGAACGAGTAGCAGCGACAAACAGAAGAGCGGTTAACGGCCAGTGGAAGCAGAGACTGAGAACATCGTGCTGCCGCCATTACAACTGAGCATTGATAGCCCCAACCACTCACGCAAGCGATCGCCTCCCCGGGTGTCGCGATACCTCCGTTGGAGGTATCGCCCTGGGTGGAGGCTCGATCGCCGGTCGGCTTGCGGGCCGATATCTTGCGGAGTGTCGCCAGGCGATCGCCGATACTGGCCGATCGCCGATATCTCGGTGGAGTGCCGCCGGGCGCCGATCGCCGACTCTTGCGCGCCGATCGCCGATACCTACGGACAGGGGTCTCGATACCTGCGGGCGCCGATCGCCGATACCTGCGAAATGCGCGCCGATCGCCGATACCTGCCGGCTGAGGACTGGGGTCTCGATACTTCCTGCCCGATCGCCGGCTGACGATACTCCCTGCCCGATCGCCGCCGTCCGCGATCGCCGGGAGCTCTGAGAAGCCAGGCGATACTTGGCAGTTTCGGGCACGCGCGTTCGTCTGATTCCGGGAGAGAGTTTCGGGCACGCGCGTTTCGGGCACCCGATCGGGAGCACTACTTTAGGAAAAAGGGGAGAAGCTCTAATTAAAAAAATTGAAAATGAAAAGAGGAGAATTATGTTAGGGGTGGAAAGTTGGAAAAGTGCCTTCGTGACCGCCGTGGCCGCCCCTGTCTGCCTTTTTTCGCTTTAGTTCAAAAAAGAAAAAAAAAAAAGAGAGAAGAGGAAAAAAGAAAAAAAAAGAAAAAGAGAGAGAAAAAGAAAAAAAAAAAGAAGAAAAAAAAAAAGAAAAAGAGAAAAAAGAAAAGAGAGAAGGAAAATATAAAAAAGAAATTGAAAAGATCGATAAGGGGAATAGGGCTTCCCTTCTTTGTGGGCTTCTCGATTCCTGGTCTGTGGTCGGTTTCTCCTCCATGCTGGAGGGGCCGGCCCTTGGGTTTTGATTAGTAAAGGTGGTGCAAGTTCCTCTTGGCCATGGACGTGGCTTCTGCCTCTCTCGTGAAAAGTAATCGGGCCCCTCCCCCCGGGGAGACCAATTTCCTGGCCGCTCTGCTGGAGGGGGGGTCGTGTGCCGCCCCTGGGGCAGCTGAAAGTGTTGAATCCCCCGTCGTGTCCCTCAGTAGACCCGCAGTTCTGTCTGCTCAGGAGGAGCTCAAGAAAGTTTGCCTAGTCGGCCAAGTGTTTGGCCCTAGGCCCCCGCTCGAAATTGTGCGACAATGGCTTCGAAAAGAGTGGTTCCCTCGAGGACTAATTGTCAGCAAATGTCAGTTCTTACCAGCAAACCACATGCTGCTGGTCTTTGAGAATGAAGAGATGGCGTTCCAAGCCCTAAGCGTTGGCACCTGGCAGTTTGGTCGGGCGACCCTGTGCCTATTCAGATGGTCCCCGGACTTTACTCCTGACAAATCGAAATCACTTCGGTACCCTCTTTGGGTTGAGCTCCCTAACCTCCCATACTTCTTGTACAACTTCGTGTGGGACATTGTCTCTCCTATCGGCAAGCCGTTGGCCTCACGCGAGGACATTGGTGGTCTCATCTATGAAGGTGCAAGACACTCGTTCAATGCTAGGTGGCACCCACAAATCTGCGTCGAGGCCGACCTCACTTCGCCGCTTCCATCAATGATCAAAGTGGACATGGGCGAAGGTGAGGTTTGGGAGCAGGATATCACCTACAAAAACCTCCCCAACGCGTGCTTTCGTTGTGGTCAGCAAGGTCACAGGATTAAAGACTGCCCTCTCAGGCAAAAAAACAAGCGCTCGCAAGAAGCCCCCAAAACTGCTCAAGACAACAATGGCGAATTGACCCACTCGACTAAGGAAGGGGTAGACAAGGACCGCCTCAATCCAAAAGCTGATGCGGATGGCTTTACTGAAGTTAGAAGAAGAAGGAAGAGAAGTCCGAGGGCCAACGGTGAGAGAAACAACCTGCCACTTACCCCCAACAGCAATTTGTATTGCAATCTAGGAAATGAGATCAACGAGCTTGACTATCCAGGTGGGAAACCACTCGAGGTAGACACCTACGACAATGCCCTAGAGATCCCTGACAACAAAGAAACCCCCCAGGAGGGCTATACTACAAGCAAAGAAGATGGATTCACCAGTACTAATGAAGACAACATGGATAGTGAAAGTTCCATTATTGGATCGACGATCCCGGAAACGGTGCCGAGCACGGGACCCAGCTCCCCCCAGCAAGGAATATCCCGCAAAGGAAAACAGCCTATGGAGCTACCCTGGAAAAGCCCCCACAAGAATCGACTTCTAAGTCGGGTTCAGACCCCAGCGAAAAAGAAAGATGAAGCCAAGAGAAGAAAGGACAAGGCTCCCTCCCGCAAAGAGGGATCAATACAAAAATGATTGTCATCTCGCTAAACGCTAGGGGGCTAACCGACCCCTCAAGAGCGGCCATCATTGGTCAATGGCTCCGCGACATTAGCTTAAAACCAGACATCATATGCATTCAAGAGATTAAAATTGACGGAGAAGACCTTCTGAAACGGCTCAGACAGGTTTCCTCGGCCCATGTGTGGATCCCAACAAAGCACCAACGGGGGTCAGGTGGAACGGCTATCGGAGTTAAACAACCCTGGCTTGAAAAGCTTGAGAACTCCATTGAAGATGTAAATCACCGCTGGATTGCGGTTTCTTTTGGTGCTCCCCTCTGTGTTACTATGGTTTCTTTGTACGCCCCTAACGGGGATTTGGAGAGGCTGAACACTTGGACTTCTCTTGACTCGCTTCCCCACAACGTGCTTATTTGTGGAGACTTCAACATGGTGGAGGACCCTATGGACAGATGGATGGGCAAGGGCAAGGTCATCGACAGTAGGGAGAAAGAAACGTGGGACATGACCAAACTCCACTTGGATCTGATCGAATTCAAAGACTCGAATGGCTTTTCCTGGTCGAATCTCCAAGCGGGCGAGGATCTGAGGAAAGCTAGACTTGATAGATGCTACATCTCTCAGAGCTTTACTCATCTGTGGGGCCACCCTTCCATCACGCAACGCACTGACCTCACCATCTCCGACCACTACCCGATCGTTATCACTTTTCAACCCCCCAACAAGACCCACAAGGCTCCGTGGTTCCATGCCAACGCTTCCACCTTCTCTCTCCCCTCTGTCCATCAAGAGATTGCCGAGGTGTGGAAGGTGGCATTCGCCTCTGGCTTGGCCCCAGCCAAGTGCTGGAGAAATGCGGTCGACAAGTCTCGCAAGATCATGATCAGAACCAAGAGGATGCTCGAGACAGTGCGGCGGGCTCGTAGGGAAGCGCTTTACCGCAGACTCTGGCGACTCGAGGAGGAAGTGAACAAAGGAAAACACCAAGCCCAGAAAGGTCTCCGGAAAATCAGAGCAGCGTTGAGATACGAGGAAGAAATACAAAGGAAGAACTTGCAAATCTTCTTCAAGGAGTGGTGGGCTGGAAAAGCAGACAAACCCACCAAAGAGATGTGCAGTATCCTTAAAAGGAAACACAACAGAGAGACGATTCCCCTACTGCTAGACCCACATGGCAATGTATGCGACTCGGAAGAAGATAATTTTGGCATAATCGAAGGGCACTTCACGAGACTCCTGGGAACCTCGAACCCCCTCTCCCACCATAGAAGGGATTGCATGGCTGCCATTTCTAGGGTTTCCCCCCGGAGAATCCCACCCAACCTACACTCCCTGCTTCATGCCCCGATCTCTGAATCAGAAATCATAGAGGTCATTGATGCCCTCCCTCTTGGTAAAAGCCCGGGACCCGACGGACTCACTAACGAGTTTTTTAAATCCTTCAAGCTGGTGGTTGCCACCCCTCTTCGGTTGGTTTGGCAAGAAGCGCTAAAATTTGGTGCTCTTCCTTCCTGTATAAATAATGGAATTATCAAGCTGATTCACAAGAAGGGGGAAAAAAATAGAATCGAGAACTGGCGGCCAATTACGATGCTCCAAACAGGATACAAGATCGTCGCCAAAGTCATTGCCAACAGACTTGCGTGCCACCTGAGATCTTGGCTTAGTGAGGACCAAAAAGGTTTCATCAAAGGCAGGTCCATCCTGGAAACCATTGTGGATATTTGGGAAGGTATTCAATTTGCAAATGAGTCGAATCAAGATGTGGTCTTCCTCAAGATCGACTTTGACAAAGCCTACGATAGGCTAGAATGGGACTATCTTCTGCAGTCGCTCCAAGACCTCGGATGTAGTCAGAAATTCACCAAGATGATCGCGACCCTTCTCGGCAACGCAACGACCCAAATCAACGTTAACGGCAAACTTTCGAAGGCGATTCATCTTAAAAGATCTATTAGACAAGGGTGCCCTCTTGCCCCCCTTCTCTTTGCCATTGCCACTGAGGGGCTGAGCAGACTTGTGGCTCATCATGTGGAGGCTGGCAATATCAAAGGCCTCCAGCTACCCCACGACCACAGTCAAATCATCATGAGACTTTTTGCCGACGATATGAATGCGTTCGTTCACAATGATAATACCAGCCTGGAGACTTTCTGGAGGTGCCTTGATACCTTTTGTGAGGCCTCTGGATCCAAAATCAACCACAATAAGACCGCCTTTAGGGCCATTGTGGGACATCAACCTGGCCCTCTCATGGATCATGGCTGTCAAATCATTCCGCAGGGCCAAATCTTTCGGCTGCTTGGAATCCCCTTGGGGTTTGGCGTCTCTATGGAGCAGCGATGGAACTGGGTGCTGGCCAAACTTGAAAACAAGCTCAATTACTGGAGAGGCATGCAAATCAATCTCGCTGGACGGGCGATGGTTATCAACACGTTCCTCCTCTCGTCTACCATCTATTTCCTTTCTTGCTGGAGACCGAATGAGCAAGGCCTGTCCAAACTGAATAGCATCTGCAGAAACTTTCTTTGGACGGGCGATCATAACAGAAGGGGGGTGCCTAAAATCAAATGGGCCATCTGCACCAGCCCCAGAGAGAGCGGGGGGCTTGGCATCCTGGACATTGGGTGTATGGCTAACAAACTGGCGGCCAAATGGATGATTAAAGCTTGGTGCAATAGGGAGGCCTCGTGGGCCAAGCTGATCTTCAGAAACAAAAATGAGTTGGCCCTCACGGGGTCCCCGAACTGGAAGAACCTCGATATCATGACCCTGCTATTCTCCCCGATTCCTGTCTTCCCGAAAGGCTCCAATCTCGTTTGCTCTCTTTGGAAGGGCTGGAACAAAGTCAAAAGCCTCACAAGAGTTAGTGAGGACTGGAAGTGGGCGGCCGGAATCAGACAAAACGACTCTATATGGTTTCCGATACATGGCATCCGGAGTGTGGAGTCGTGGAACATTCAAAATGCCAAGAAGCTATGGAACAAAGGATTCAAAAAATGGAAACACCTCTGGAAACATGACACCAACAGTTGGATCAACTACGAGGATATCGACCCTCGCATAAACGTCTCCTACGAAGAATGGAACACCTTGCAAAGCAGATGCCTCGCTTGGGATCGCCACAAAACTCGCCTTCTCATGGGACACGATGCTCCGAACGCGCGTGGTCTCAAATGGCACAATGGAAATAGCCTACTCAAAATCCCGAACATCAAAGAAACGACTGACCTCCAGGTCAGCCTCAACAGGAAGTGGTGCCTGTCTTGGACGCGGCTTCGGTGGGACATGAAATTCATGGGTATCTGGCACCCACTTATAGAGATTAAGAAGTCTGTCCTCTTATGGCAAATTCTTCATCGAGGAATCTGGACTAACCATAAGGCAAGCAAAATTTGTGGGTTCCCCCCGTGGTGCAAACGCTGCCACCGTGCAATCGAAGATGTCCCACACATCTTCCTTACTTGCCCCAACTCCTACAGAATCTGGCGGATGGTTGGACTGAAAATCAGAGTTCAGAAACAGCTTAGCTGGAAACAAGTCCTTTTGGGTGAAGCGATTGGGTGCTCTGCGGCTCTCTGGAACGCAATCAGAGGGGAAGTCCTGTGGAAAATTTGGCGGGAGCGGTGTGCTCTCAACTTCGGCGACTCCCCCAGGGAGTGGTCGATTGAAAAATCTCTATTCCTACTTGGCAAAAGGATTGTCAACAGTAAGAAATCCCCCCCCTTCAGGCATCATCAAGTCCTCCTTTTGATCAACAACAAGCTCAAACCCAAGTGGGTCCCGCATGAGGGCGACGAGAGGGTGATCAACCTTCTTTGTAATGCTACCTAGGTATCAACCAAGCTTCCCCTGCTTTGTGGGATTTGGGGGGTCTCGTGGGCACTAGTCCCCTTCTATTGTACCTTTGTTTCTTAATTTAATTCAAGTCCGGGAGAGTAGGCTATTGCCGAACTTCCTTTATATTAAAAAAAAAATTTATATGGCACCTCTCACTGCACGTTATACCTGATCCTCCATTGGACATCAATAATTAGCATAGTCATCTAGCATTGCAAAATTTATGACATATTGTTGAACCTATAAAGCAATAGGTAGGATCCAGAGCCGCGTTCATGGCATGTATGCTTTAGGTGTTTGTAGACCTTCAATGCATTCCCAATTAATATCTTGAATTAAACTATCCTTTTGTTTATGCAAATCCATCACCCAGCTAGGTCGTATATAAAAGACGTATAATCTCTCTACATCCCACCATCCAAAATGTTCTTGGTTTGTAAACCATGTTTGAGTTGGGCGAAGTTCCTTGGAAGAGTCTCACCTTTTGAAACTATGATGCAAACTCTAAACCATTTGTCTCCCCCAATTTTCCATTTGAAATGCGAAAGCATTCCTTTTTACATTCAGAAAATCATCCTAATCATGCTAGGTCATCATTCTCATGAAAAATTACCATGTTACAAATGGACATTACAACCGGTCAAATTTGCCCCTATCTCCTGAACCTCAAAAGTGAAAATGCACCACTTGCTTTCCGTACTCTGTCCATCTCAACTACTAAGAATCCTAGGCTTACAGAAAATTGCCACTTTTCTTTATTATTCAAGTGTACTCAATTTTACCTTTATGAGTGTTTGATCCCCTTGTTGCCTTTAGCGAGATAGTTCCACTCCTATCTAGACAACCTAGGGTATCAAATCTCTTTAGACTAATCCTACAAGTATTAGATCAATCTACATCTACGATCCTAAACTTCTTCTTGAAGTAGTGGTGTGCTTCCAAAAACTGAAGATACCGAAATCATCCCTATGGGTAAAATAAGTTCACTTCCATGAAAACAATAATTCACACTTTTCGTATCTCTCATAAGGAAGAGGATTAAAGTGACATTTGTTCCACTCCCCTTTACCATAAAGAGATATTCATGAATTCATTTTCTATCTCTTCCATGAATTAAAGCATGTAAATAGTCTCTCAAAGCATCTTTCCTTAAGAAGGTATAACAAATCTCCCATTTGAAGGAAATTATAATGAAGAATGATGTAAATTGACTCTTTTGTTTAGCCAAATCCCTAATCCTAGAACGTTTATTGGATAATCCAAATCGATTCTATACTACAATAATCATCTCTCTATTTTAATTACCTCCCCATACTTTATAACATGTGTGCACTAAATATGTGGGGAGATATTCCAATGGAACAATGAATCCCACCTAATCATAACTAAAAGACATGATTGTGCTACTACTCCCCTTTGTCTATGAAAATTACTCCATGTGCATGATAAAAGAAATGCAGACTATTTTTCTTGCCCCATTCCAATGGAGCCCACTCTCAATCTAGAGAAATGCATTCTCTCACACATGCTCTATCAGAGTGGATTCCATTGGATCCCTCTAATCTTATCACAAATATCCCAAGAATGGCTATTATTTTAAGTATCAAAAGTAGGTATTTTCCAAGATCCATTCATCCATCGGCATCCCAAACTAACTCTCTCACTAGGAATCTATGATTTCTACTATTTGATCCATGTGAGAATTTATCTATTCTCTCTAGTGAAGCCCGCGGTAGTAGTGTCTGATTCTTCCTAGTTGTTTTTTCATCTTTGTATTAATAATGTAGAACTACTAACGACATATGTCAATTTATTAATTTTTACAAACTATATTTAAAATAGTCCTATGTGGGCATCTAGAAACATACCCCGTCCTCTCTATTACCATACTAACAGTACCTTAACTTCACCAACTCAAAGATGTATAATACATATCTCTTGAACATAGGTTAATTTTTCCTAAATTTAAGTTTCAAGATAGCCATATCTCTATTGAAGTCTATATAACTTCTTAAACTTCTGCAAGCAAGAGATAACTCTAGAAACTTTCGCTATGTCTCACCAAGCAAAAACCAATGTGGAAACACTAGTGTCAAAGCAATTTACCCAATCTGAGTTAGAAAAAAAATGAATTCTGGCAATATTGTTCCCCGTTGGGATAAAACAATCCAAGTATCCAAGTACTACTCAAGTAGAAAAAGCTATTCTTAGCTATCTACCTAAGCTTGAAACCTAGGTAATGCATGAGATTAATCATCTTTAGAGACTAAATACCACACCAAATCATCTTGGTGATAAACAATATGAAATGCATCTCCATGATTATGAAGAACCAATCCTAAACCTATTTCCATGGGAGTCACAATAGGTTTGCAATCTACAAGGCCAAAATGTTGTAATACTGTGTTAAATTTTTTCTTGACACAAAGCTATTCCCCCATCCACTTGCATAAAACTAAATGCCCAAATAATGATGCAAATGCCCCAAATTTGAAATGTCAAAAGATGCATGCAAATCAGCCCTAAATTAAAAAATATGCTTCTCATTAGGACCAAGGAGCAGCATACCATCTTCATATACAAGAATGACTAGACGTACATTATCTGCATTCTTAACAGATAAGGTGCTCTTAGTCAGACTATTCTCATATCTATGTGCTAGCAAGTAGGCATGTATCTTTTCATAAGAAACATGTGGTTCTTGACTAAATACAAAAAAATGCCTTTTCTCAACCTACACAACTTGTTTCCATGCCTTTATACACAAAACCACGGGGCTGGCATACATACATTTCTTTATTCATCATTCCAAATCACTCCAACCATGATGAGCTACAAGTGCAGAGATGTTATGAATGGTGGTCATTCAACACATCTCCTTGTTTCCTTTAACAATATAGTTCCATCCGTATAAACTCTTTCTACACTAATAAGAATTAGACCATGCCTTCGATCCCTAACTTCTTCCTATAGTAGTGGAGTAATCTAGATGTGGTTTCAAAAAGTTATGCTACCAAAAACATCCCTGTGAGTAAAGTAAGTTCACTTCCATGAAAACAATAGTTCAGACTTTCTCTTCCATGAATTATAGAATGTACATAGGCTGACATACATACATTTCTTCATTCATGACCTTATGCACAAAACCACAGGGCTGATATTCATACATTTCTTCATTCATCATTCAAAAATGTTGTTTTAATGTCTAGATAACATACACTCCAACCATGATGAGCTATTAGTGCAAAGATGTTATGAATGATGGTCATTCAACACATGGGAGAAAATGTCTCATCAAAATCAATTTCCTTGACTTGAGAATAACCTTTTGCAATAAGCCTAGGCTTATACCTTTGAACTTTTCTGTTAGGCTTATGTTTCAGCTTTTATACCCATTTCATGCCAATGGCCTTTTCACCTCGAGGAAAATCACATAAAGAACAAGTACCATTCTTCATAGTAGCATTATGAAGATTTTTTTCTTCATAATAGCATTATGGATTATGTAGTAGCCCTCCAATTCTTTGAATTTTTTCTTCTTCAAAAGAAAGAGTTTCATTCTCATCACAAGGTTAGAGACAACCATTGTTTAAAATCTGATGCAAAAGAAGCATTATGAGAGCTTGAACGAGTACGATATAATAGAGGTGCATCTAATTAGGTATCTCTCAACGTCGATACCAACAATTTCAGCATAGTTTTTGCATCTTTGTGTCAAATCTCTCATAAAAGTGTGCATCATGTAAATTGACGTCATAAATAGAATGATCTTCATTATCACTTGAAAAACTAATTCAAAATTTTCGTATCTCTCATAAGGAAGAGGATTCAAGTGAAATTTGTTCCTTTTCCATTTACCTTAAAAGAGATATTATTGAATTGATATTCTATATCTTCCATGAATTAGAGAATGTACATACGCTCTCAAAGTATCTTTCCGTAAGAATGTAGTACGAATCTCCCATTTGAAGGAAATTCTAATGAGCAATGAAGTAAGTTGACTCCTTTCTACAACGAAATCCCTAATCCTAGAGTGAGTATTGGTAATGCGAATGAGTTCTATACTACAACAATTATCTCTTTGTAACAATTCCATTAGCTCTAGTTGAACTATCTTCCCATAATCTGTAACATGATACCTCCAATAGGTGGATATTTGCACATGAGACAATGCTTTCCTTTGAGGGGCTCAACACTTCCTTGATATTCATCCCAAGGCTATGTTGCATCTACTAGATGCTTATATTCATATTCATGTGCATCTAATGTTTCATACAAGTAACTCAAAGGTAGTTATGTTGAAGTAGTGATAGAACATCACGAGTTCCAACAAGTCAAAATTGTCCCTATCTCTTGAACTTCAAATGTGAAGATTCACCATTTTCTTTCCTTAATCTCTCCATGCTAACTACTAAAACTCCTAGCCTTAAATAAAATTACCACTTTCTCTTTTATTCTTCAAGTATATTCAATATAAACTTTATGAATGTTTAATCTCCTTGTTGCCTTTGACAATATAGTTTCAGTATGCATAGCAGATAAATCGACTTGCATGAAAAAAATGTAGACTTGGACAAAAGAGTGGAGCATGGAACTCTCAACAACCCCTCCACAATTTATGACCCTTCCATCTTTAATGTGGAGTAATAGTGACATATGGGATCACTCAATGATTGTGTTTTAGATGTAAGGACATATGGTATGGTTAGAATTAAATATTGAAGACATGAGTTCTTCTACATCATTTCCATTTGCATTCGAATGAGTGCATCTCCATTTTGTATCTAGGAGGCACTCCATTTCCATTTCATTTCCATTTTATATTATATATCATTATATTTGGGTACCTTTCCATTTGTGTCTACCATTGTAGTTATTCTCCTTCAAGGGGAATTGTCCGATATATGATGTACTACGAAGACCCCCCTCCAAATCTATATAAAGAGGTCTCTTCTCCACTTTGTACTTGGTTAGAAGCTTGAAGATCCTACTCTATGCTCTTGGAATGCTCATTTCTAATCCATTTGTGCTTACCTATTTCTTTGAATACTCACTTTGACTCTCTCACACTTGTTTATTTTGTGATTACATTGTTCTTTTCATTTTGCTTCTATATGTGTACCATCTACATGGTATCAAAGCACTAGATGGAGGTCTTGGTGGTTCATTTGGTGGTCCAATAGGTGGTGGTGGTGGTGATGGGTGTTTTGGTGGTAGTTATTCCTTCTCATAGAGAGGAACCTTTAGCCATCAAATTATGCTTATAAAGCATTTTAAGTATCAATACTCTGCTCATTTGCCCATCTTCTCATCCCTTTCCATCTATTTTTACCACCCTTATTTCCCATGTTCCCAGCCTTTTTCTTCCATTTTGGTGGTGCATTTGAACATTTTATAGTGCTTATAGGCACCCTTTAGCATTCATATTGATGACATTTTGCATGATCTTTGACGCATTTCAAGTTTGTGGAAAGTTTAGAGACACTTTTGTGAACCTTCTTCATCGATTTTGAAGTGGTTCTCAACCTTTGTGAAATGTTCATAAACACTATGATAGGTGTTTCATGTTGAATTCTTTCTTAAGTGTGATTTTGTGGATCCATATTTATTTATATGGCACCTCTCACTACACGTTATACTTGATCCTTCAGTGCACATCAATAATGAGCATAGTCATCTAGCATTGCAAAATTTATGACATTGTCAGCTCAAGAAATGGTTGCTTTTTATGCACTAATATGTTTGTATTTGGCAGGGGAATTTGTTTGATTGCAGGTACTTGAAGAATTGATCAAATAGTTGATGAGAGGAATACAACATGGAAGCTCTGGATGCTAAGAAATACAACATGGACTTTCTCAAACTTCTGTGAAGAGATGGATAGGTATGTGCTTGAAGATGAAGAGGTGTTGCAAAATCCTTGATCTACACCAGCCAAATGAACTCCAGGAGTATATGGTGGGCCCTTTTAGCTTGCCAATGGATGTATTATACACCCTATGTACCTTGGAAGATCACTCTCAAAAAGATAGATCAAAACAGATAAGTTGGAGTTAGCTCAGAGGTGAAAACTTGCTATTCTTGGTTCATACACCTGTCCAGTGTTTTACATAATTCTCTGAGCACAACAGTAATTAGCTCAATTCCTCTTGGGGAAGTATAGGCAACTTAAAGATCTAACTTTCAAGAGTAATCTCATCAAAAATAATGAACCACACACTGAGAATGAGTTTTAACAAGTGATGACATCATCCCGATTTTCATGGGCTGCTACAGAAATAGACCAGTGAGCAGAAAAATCAACATACCTCAAAATGTAGAAATCCAATGATTATGAGAATTTGTATGGTTATATAAAACAGTAAGCTGAATCGAACAAGCTTTAAATCACTAAATTTGGATAAGTAACCACTGAGAAATGGCTCTGACAAGATGCGTGAAAAAGTCGGGTACCTGACAGAGAAGTGAAGATGAACAGACCCTGTTGACTTCAAATGAACATAACTGAAGATTGCAACATCCAAATGACATGAAAATTTGTGCGCATATAGTAGACTTATAGAGCTAACTTTACCAAGTTAAATCACTGAAAATGATGCACCAAGCTCAGAGAAAACATCTCTGCAAGCTGACTGAGAAAACTGAGAGTAATGGCAGTGAGTAGTACACTTCACAAGAACATGGAAAGATGAACTCAAACAATCATGAAAATGAAAGTATATTTCTTGTACAATACAATGAATTACTGATACATATGTGTGCCTTGTAATCACACCTTGATATGGCATAAAGCTCAGCTCTTGGAGGTCTTCACATAGGTCTCTCTAACCACGACTAAAACTGCCATCTATTTATAGTTGAGTTTGGGAGGCTAACTTCCCTCAATCACTCTCCAATCAATCAATGATTGATTTGATTCTCTACCTACCACAAATCACGAATTCGTGGCTCCTCTTTTCATTCTTGATCAAGTGGACTCAACCACTTAAGATTCTCTTACTTTTACATTAAGTAAACTCTTCAAAAAATTACAAGGTAGTTCACAAGTGAACTTTACATAGTCTTCATTTTAAGGCTTTTTTTATGACTTTGTGGGACTCAAGCCAATACTTAGGCTTGTCATAGACTTGCTCCAATAGCTCCCCCTCAAGCCAAGTATGCTTGAGGTCTTCAATCTTCCAAGATTACCTGCAAACCAATCATAGCCTTGAATTTGCAAAGCTTTGTACCATCCAATGCTTTGGTTAGAATATCTGCACATTGTTGATGAGTAGACACATATGATATTTGAATCTCTTTGCTTAGAACCTTTTCTCGTACATAGTGATAATGAACTTCAATATGTTTAGTCCTTGCATGAAAAATAGGATTAGCAGCCAAATGAATAGAACTCATATTGTCACAAAAAATAGTTGGAGTTCCAAACTCCAATCCAAGATCTTTGAATAATGTCTTCATCCACATAGCTTCTTGTGTAGCTATGGCAAGACCTCTATATTCAGCTTCAGTAGAAGAGAGAGCAACTGTGGGTTGCTTCTTGGATGACCATGAAATAAGCTTTGAACCTGCAAAGGTAAGATAACCTGAAGTGCTCCTTCTATCTTCCTTGGAGCCAGCCCAATCTGCATCAGAAAATAGCTTCAAACCTAAATCAGATACATAAGGATAATAAAGTCCTTCATTTAGGGTTCCTTTGAGATACTTGAGAATCCTTTTGGCAGCATCCATATGTGGTTTCCTTGGTGTGTGCATAAATTGGCTTAGCACACTCACACTGTAACATATATCTACTCTTGTCAATGTGGCATAGTTGAGACTACCCACTAGACTTTGATATGATGTGATGTCCTCTATGAGTTCACCTTCATGTGAGCTCAATTTGTGATTGACCTCCATTGGAGTACCTGCAATCTTACAATCTTGCATCTTGAATTTTGCCAACATGTCCTTAATGTACTTTCTTTGAGTGAGAAACAAACCATGATCTTTGTAGACAACTTCCAAACCTAGGAAGTAGGTAAGTGAACCCAAATCACTTATCTTGAACTCTTCTCTCATCTGATCTTTGATCTTCTTCATACCATCTGCATCATTTCCTGTCAATATAATATCATCTACATATACACATAGGTAGATGACCTCGGAATTACTCTTTTTAATAAAGAGTGAAGGATCTGCCTTGCTTGGTTGAAAGCCTTTGTCCTGCAAGAATGAAACAAGCCTGAAATTCCAAGCTCTTGGAGCTTGCTTGAGACCATACAACATAATGCTTTGTTAGTATCTTCCAATTCTTGGAAGAGGCAATACTAAGCAAAACCCTAATAGTAGGCATCTTTGCCACAGGAGAGAAGGTCTCCTCATAATCAATTCCCTGAGTTTGTGCAAAGCCTTTTGCTACAAGCCTTGCCTTATACCTATTAATGGAACCATCAGAATTCTTCTTGAGTTTATAGACCCATCTTGAGCCTATTACCTTCATGGATGAAGTCTTGGGCACCAAATCCCAAGTGTTGTTTTCCTCAAGTGCTTCAATCTCTTCCTTCATTGCATGCTTCCATTCTGTTTTTGCTTTGGCCTCTTCAAATGATGATGGCTCCTCTTGGTTTATGTCCTGTGCTATGTAGATAGAATGTTTAGTTACTAATGAGGTGTCAAACCCATACCTTTCTGGTTTTTTCTTTTCCCTCATGGATCTTCTTAGGCCATGATGTGATGATTCTGCCTCATGTCCAAGTTCCTGCAATTTTGCTTTACCTTTAGACTTCCATGCTTTGATCTTTTCCATGTGAGATTCTTCATCATCCTCTGAGGTGTCTTATTCTTCAATCTTTGATTGTTCTCTACCAAGATTTGGAAAATCTTCTTCAAGATCATATGGTAAATTGATCTTCCTGCATGAATCTTCATACCATGAATTGTTCTCATCAAAAACTACATCTCTGCTTACCAAGAATCCTTTGTTGGTAGGGTTGTATAACCTGTAGCCCTTTTGATTGTTGTCATATCCAATAAATACACACCTTTCTGCCTTTGGATCCATCTTGCCTCTAACCTGTGAAGGAACATGAGCAAAAACAATACATCCAAAAATTTTACAATGATCTAAGCTTGGTCTTCTTCCATTCCAAGCCTCATATGGAGTCATCCCATCAAGGGATTTTGAAGGCAACCTGTTAATCAAGTAAGTGGCTGTAGATACAGCCTCAGCCCATAAGTAATTAGGTAAATGCTTTTCATTTAACATAGACCTTGCAGCTTCAACGATTGTCCTATTCCTCCTTTCTGCCACTCCATTTTGCTCAGGAGTGTACCTTGTAGTTACCTCTCTTTTGATTCCTCTTTCTTGAAGAAAAGAATCAAAATCATGGGAGAAGTATTCTCCCCCTCCATTTGACCTTAGCCTTTTTAGTGATTTACCTGTTTGATTCTCCACAAGAGCCAAATATCTTTTGAAACATGAAAAAACTTCATCTTTGTGTTTCATAAAGAATAGGATAGTCCATCTGCTGCAATCATCAATAAAGGAAACATAATATCTTGATCCAGATATTGAAGCTTCCTTGCTAGGTCCCCATACATCTGTATGAACCAACTCCAAGAGATCTCCATGCATATAACCTTTCTTCATGAATGGTAACCTGTGAGACTTTCCAAATTGACATGCACACACTTATAAATCATATGTTGTTTTGACAAATTAGGAAGTCCAAGTACACTTTGGTCCCTGCAAATTTGCTTTAATGACCTTTCACCAATATGTGCTAACCTTTTGTGCCATACTTCCAATTCTGTGAGTGTCTGACTACCATAATTAAAGAGAGCAATGTTTCTAGTGTCCTGTAATTCAAATGTGAACAATCTACCTGTCTTTTCACCTTTTGCAATTCTTCTGAATCATTGACTTGGATCTTCAACAAATGCTCCTGCTTTTGTGAACCTGACTTGCAACCCTTTCTCTACTATCTGCCCAACACTTATCAAATTCTTTGTAATGGTAGGGACACAGAGTACCTTACTGAGTAGGTTGATGTTTCCATCAGGTGCTTTGACATTGCCTATTTTCTCCACAGGATGTTTTGTATCATCTCCTGTTTGTACCTCATGCTTATTCCTTGGATCTTCTAAATCTGATAGGAGTGCCACATTTCCTGCCACATGATTTGAACAACCTGAATCTATGTAGAAAATATGCTCATCAGATTTACCTTGTGGCATAGCCATGTTCATGATCAATAATGAATCCTCTTTGTTTGAGTCTTCTGTGTAGTTATTGTAGTCTCTCCTTCCTTTGTAGCCTCCTTGATAGTTTGAATGATTGTAGTTGTTGTAGTTGCCATGGTAGTTGTTGAACCTTCCTCTTGAGTAGCCATAACTTCCTCTATTGTATCCTCTACCTCTTTGATTCCTGGAATTCCTAAAGCAATTTTCAGTTGTTTGATTAGTTAATCCACAAATAGAACATGAGTTGGAGTCTTGGGATCTCCCCCTGCCTTGTCTACCTCCTCTTCCTCTACCTCTGCCATGTCTTCCTCTACCTGCATAGTTAGCTTGATATGTACCTACTTCATCATCCACTTTCTTTGCCTTTCCTTTGTTATCTTTAGACTTGCTTTTATCCGTGTATAAAGCTGAAGATTGATTACCTTTAGAGCTTTCTCCATTTTTGATAAGCTTTGCCTCTTGAGTAAGTAGTTGTCCAATGAGTGTGTTGAAATCAGGTACATGCATGTCCATGTACAAATCCATAGCTGTGGTGAATGCTTCCCACTTATCATCTGCCTTCAAGCCATTGATGACCTGCCTTACAATTTGCTCTTCATCTATTACCTCTCCAATGCTTCCCAACTCATCCGCTATGTCCTTGAGCTTTGTGACAAAATTAGTCACATTTTGTTTGGGAGCCTTCTTGAGAGTTGTGAAATCCAGCCATAGTTGATGCTTCCTAGCTTTAGTACTTGAAGAAAAGAAAGCTTCAAGTGCATCCCACACTTCCTGAGATGTCTTACAACTTCTAATGTGAGGCAACAAAAAATCTGAGATAGAGTTGAGGAGATAAGACCTTGCAAGTGCATCCTTGGAGCACCATGTGCTCAATCTTTCTTGCTCTTCTTGTGTTGGTTGACTTTTGTTCCTGAAACTTGGCATAACTTCATCTCCAGCCACATAACCATATAAACTTCTACCTTGGAGATAAGCTTCCATTCTTAATGACCAAGCTGAGTAATTACCTCTATCCAATTTGTCAATTGATGAAGGAAATCCATCTGCCATGTTGTCCAACCTTGCTCTGATACCAGTGTGAAGAGATGGATAGGTATGTGCTTGAAGATGGAGAGGTGTTGCAAAATCCTTGATCTACACCAGCCAAATGAACTCCAGGAGTATATGGTGGGCCCTTTTAGCTTGCCAATGGATGTATTAGACACCCTATGTACCTTGGAAGATCACTCTCAAAAAGATAGATCAAAACAGATAAGTTGGAGTTAGCTCAGAGGTGAAAACTTGCTATTCTTGGTTCATACACTTGTCCAGTGTTTTACATAATTCTCTGAGCACAGCAGCAATTAGCTCATTCCTCTTGGGGAAGTCTAGGCAACTTAAAGAGCTATCTTTCAAGAGTAATCTCATCAAAAATAATGAACCACACACTGAGAATGAGTTTTAACAAGTGATGACATCATCCCGATTTTCACGGGCTGCTACAAAAATAGACCAGTGAGCAGAAAAATCAACATAACTCAAAATGTAGAAATCCAATGATTATGTAAATTTTTATTGTTATACTAGACAGTAAGTTGAATCCAACAAGCTTTAAATCACTGAATTTGGATAAGTAACCACTGAGAAATGGCTCTGACACGATGAGTGAAAAAGTCAGGTACCTGACAGAGAAGTGAAGATGAACAGACCCTGTTGACTTCAAATGAACATAACTGAAGATTGCAACCTCCAAATGACATGAAAATTTGTGAGCATATAGTAGACTTATAGAGCTAACTTTACCAAGTTAAATCATGGAAAATGATGCACCAAGCTTAGAGAAAACATCTCTGCAAGCTGACTGAGAAAAACTGAGAGTAATGGCAGTGAGTAGTACACTTCACAAGAACATGGAAAGATGAACTCAAATAATCATGAAAATGAAAGTATATTGCTTGTAAAATACAATGAATTACTGATACATATGTGTGCCTTGTAATCACACCTTGATATGGCATAAAGCTCAGCTCTTGGAGGTCTTCAGATAGGTCTCTCTAACCATGACTAAAACTGCCATCTATTTATAGTTGAGTTTGGGAGGCTAACTTCCCTCAATCACTCTCCAATCAATCAATGATTGATTTGATTCTCTACCTACCACAAATCACGAATTCGTGGCTCCTCTTTCCATTCTTGATCAAGTGGACTCAACCACTTAAGATTCTCTTACTTTTACATTAAGTAAACTCTTCAAAAATTAGAAGAGGTAGTTCACAAGTGAACTTTACATAGTCTTCATTTTAAGGCTTTTTTTATGACTTTGTGGGACTCAAGCCAATACTTAGGCTTGTCATAGACTTGCTCCAATAACTTTTGCTATGCATTTGAGGCAGGGGTGTGTCGCAGACCCCTGGAGCTGTTATTTGACTGTAGGTAACATCATTACAGGAGATGATGCACCAACTTAGAAGCTGCCAGTCTTGTTGTTAGCAGAGCACTCTTTGACTTTCACTGCAAGTGTAGTTCACGTTCTAGTGCACAAGAAGTGTTCGACATGTTAATTCAGAAGGATGTAGTTTCATGGAATTCTTTGAGAGGAGGCTACACCATGGAATGATGTTTTTGATTGTGTTAACAACACAGCACATGTATTTGAAGAGAAACCTGGTACTGCTTTGGCAAATGCTCAAGAGGGAAATGCAACTGATGCATTCAATGTAGATAAATTTGTTAGGGATCTTACACAAGTCTCAGGGTCTGACTTTATGAATTCCACTGACATGAGGGAGGTAGAAATTGAGAAAACCTCCCTTGAAGCTGAAGTTCACATTAATGATAGAAATCCAATAACAAGTGATTGCATTTTTTATCCAAATCTTGGTCAAAGTCAGATAGAGCGAACTGTTGTGAACATGGTGGATCTTGTTACAGAAGAAATGACCAAATTACTACGGATTTTGCTTAAATGCTCTCAATTTGAGAAATTAGAAAAGTTGAACTCCCTTGAATCTCGACTACAGTTATGGAGTAAGATTCCACAAAAGAATTTGCTTGACAAGATTTTTGGTGCTGGTATTTTGGCAGAAGAAAAACCAAGGGTGTGGGCCGTTTTCCGTTTTTTTTGCAGGAAAGGTGGCTGTTTTTATTTGTAGAGAAAAGTAGAGGGAGGGCCTCGGCCATGCTCTGACAGGAGGGTTTTTTGTTTTTTGCTCCGTACCTAAGGTGGCAGGAACTCTTGAGGAGCTGGGGCCTTTATCTTGGCGGTAGTAAGAGAAAAATGGGGCGCTCTTTCTCTCTCGCTCTAGCTCGAAGGAGATAATGACTGCTTTTTCTGCCACAAAAAGGGGAGGAAGCACTCATAGAGCAGGGGATTGGGAGGTATTTTTAGAGGAGGAGGACACACCAGTGCATCTATTGGGGGGGGGGGGCTGGAAGAAAGGACACTCAGAGCAGTCGAGGGGAGGAGGCATGGGACGCTTGGAGTAGAAGGTGGGGAGCATCATGTTGGAGCTGTTATACTGGTTTTTCTTCGGGCAGGTGAAGAAGAAGAAGGGGTGGTTTTCTTTCACGTATGTGCAGGCAACAAGGAGGATAGGGAGGGCATTTAGGCACCCGTAGAGGGTAGGTCTTGTTCCTCTGTGATTTCGGTAGCTGGGCAGATGTCGAGGGGGGAAGTCTGACAGGGTTTCAAAAGAGACAACAAGGCTTAAATGGGGTCTATCAAGTTTGGGGAGAGGTTCGCTCTGTACAGAGGAGCTTTTGGGAGGCAGCAAAAGGGGGGGAGCGAAGGAGCAGAGCAGGCAGCGAGTGGAGGGGAGGTGTGTCGAGCAAAATTTGGGGGAAGAGGCGTCGATCTGCTGATTAATCTTGTCCTTCTTATTTCCACATAGATACGGAGGTGCAGACAGTGCACCGTACATATAATTTTTGGAGGTTTCGTCATTTTCAGAGGAGGTCTAGTAGATTATCATGCTGTTCGCTCATGAAGCAGATCCTGTAAGAGGGAAGTCCTGCTGAAATTGGGGGCAAGGTGGTTTTTTGCTGTGGAAAGAACTTAGCAAGGCTGGTTACGGGATATGGAAGTCGGGTAGTTGGGAGGTTTCTTTTGGGCAAAAAGCGAAGTGTGTGCAGATGGGGAATAGTAGGCATCCAGTTTTTTTTTTAAACAATTGGGTCCTCCGACTGAAGGAAGAGGAGGGGGAATGTACGCGCATGGCAAAATGGACAAGGACAAGGTAGCAGCACCAAGGATATACTGATATATTGTGGGAAAAGGTCATGCAAGCATAACGACTAGAAGTAAGAGGTTTGATGGTGGTTCTATTCGAAGTTTTTTTGATTCATCTCCATCCTATAGTCTGCTCAGAATAACATTCGTCTTCCATAGTTTGTTACTCCAGACTGTCTGATTAGCCTAACGAAGTGGATATTTCTTTAGTGTTGTTATGGGACTCTGTTTGATCATGTTGTTTCATGTATCCAATTACAGTGCATTGAAAAAAACGATACTCCTGTGTGTTTTTAGGCGTCTCTGTGATTGTGTAGCACAATCGTAAGATGTCGTAGCCTGTGCATAGATCCTCTGCATATACCACTTGATCTCAAAGTTGTTATGTATTTATCTCTGAAAGTTATGCAGCTTTTGATTTGCACTTATTAGATTTGCACTTATTAATGCAACTCTCCACCGGTTTACCCAAGAACATATGGCATGCGCATGGACAATATGTGACATCCACATGTTTGGGGACATATAAACACCTGTGTACGAAGCTCCAAGCTAAACTCCTGAAAAGGATATCACTGCAAGAAAAGGTTAAAATCATTCTCTTTCTTTAATGTCAGTAGCAAATGTCTTTCTCCAAATCTTTCACTGTTTAGTTCCTCGAAGCATCACAATTGTTGTGGTATCGGTCTCAGCCGAGTGTTTGGAAACAAAACGTAACCGTGACTCTATTGCTGGTCCGCATTAGCATCAAAGCTCACACTTTTGTCATATACGCTTTTCGAACCACATAAACAGTCAGGAGTCACATGAGGATTATCACTTTGGTTTAAACAAAAGTCAAAACAAATTTATTCGCTGCTGCTAACACCCACATGGAGAAGATAGAAAAGACGAGCATATATAGGAAGGATGCTTGTAAGGAAGGTGATCCGTTCTGGTGTGGAACAAGAGTTAACCCCTTGAACACATAAATCAGTATGCTAAATGTACATGCCTAGACTCAACAGCCTGTTCACAGTGGAATTGATCCATTCCCCCCAATTGAGAAGAGGGTATTAGCGCGCAATAGTCTGGGAACATCGAGGCATAGTTCAACTTTGCTTCAACATAGTCATATATGTGTCATGTGTTCGTTTTGGGGATAAGGGTGTCAATCCATCCTCGATCATGGAATGCATACCTTCCAAATGAATTGAACTCCAACTCTCAAGGATATACGATCATAAGAGTAAGTACATACTCTGGCTAGCATTTCCTCTTAACTTGTAAGTTATCCTTCATCGTTCAAAAATGTTGCTTTAATGTCTAGCTAACATACATACACTCCAACCATGATGAGCTATTAGTGCAGAGATGTTATGAATGGTGGTCATTCAACACATGGTGGTCATTCAAAATCAATTCCCTTGTCTTGAGCATAAACTTTTGCAATAAGCCTAGGCTTATACCTTTGAACTTTTCCATTAGGCTTATGTTTCAGCTTGTATACCATTTCATGCCAATAGCCTTTTCACCTTGAGGAAAACCACATAAAGAACAAGTACCATTCTTCATAATGGCATTAATTGGATTATGTAGTAGCCATCCAATTTTTTGAATTTTTGCTTCCTCAAAAGAAAGAGTTTCATTCTCATCACAAGGCTAGAGACAACCATTGTTTAACAACTTGATGCAAAAGAAGCATTATGAGAGCCTGAACGAGTATGATATAACAGAGATGCATCTAATTCGGTATCTCTCAAAGTCTATACCAGCAAATTTGGCATAGTTTTTGCCTCTTTTGTGTCAACTCTCTCGTGAAAATGTGCATCATGTAAATGTCAATCATAAATAGAATGATCTTCATTATCATTTGAAACAATAATTCAAAATTGTTTTCCATTTCCATTTACCTTAAAAGAGATATTATTGAATTCATATTCTATCTCTTCCATGAATTAGAGAATGTACATACGCTCTCAAAGTAGGTTTCCGTAAGAACGTAGTACGAATCTCCCATTTGAAGGAAATTCTAATGAACAGTGAAGTAAATGGTCTCCTTTCTACAACCAAATCCCTAAACTTAGAATAAATATTGGTAATGCAAATGAATTCTTTACTACAACAATTATCTCTCTATAACAATTCCATTAGCTCTAGTTGAACTATCTTCCCATAATCTATAATATGTGTGCACCAGATAATGGAACTCTGAATCCTACCACATTATTGTGTCAGTTCTCCCCTTTGTCTAAAGAAAACGTCTTCACGTGGATGACGGGATACTATTTTTCTTGCCCCATACCAATGCAGCCCTTTCTCAATCTAGAAGAATGCGTTGTCTCTTTTTTTCTTTTTGATGTATATATGGACTCAACTAGATTGGATTCCATTGGAAATGATCCCAAGAATGACTATTCTTTTAAGTACCAAAATTAAGTATTTTTCCAACATCAATTCATCTTTTGCTACTATTTGAGCCATATGAGAGTTTATCCACTGAAGCCCATTGTAGTAGTGTCATTGGTTTTCTTCTTTGAATTATTAATGTGGAACTACTAATCACATCTGTCAATTTAATGATTTTTACACTTAACTTTACCCCCTAGTCTCTATTACTCCCTAGTCATTAAATCAAAGATGTATAATACGTATCCCTTGAACGTAGCTAAATTCTAACACTACTAACAATACCTTACCTTCACTAACTCAAAGATGTATAATACCTGCTTGATCTTAGATTTTCTTATGGCTTACTAATCGTTATCTTCTATTCTTTTTTACACGTCAAATTGTGTGCCCGTACTTTCTTAACAAGCTCCTTCGAAAGTGTCTAAATAATTTCGTTAAGTGTTGGAAAGTAATTCTTCAAAGTTATAAGAAATCCCTTTACAAGTATTTCATTTTCACTGAAATCATATAAACAATAATCCATCCACACGTGCACGTTCAATCATGGAAAGATGAAGAACTTGAAACATTTTAAATACTCTTCGAATGCCTTGGTTTCAAGAAAACCGAAATGATCAAGGATATGCCTAAATATATGCTACAGATACATCCTTAGAGATAGAACTTAAAAGCAAAATGAATATATGTCAAAGTGTAGAGATATGTCCATATATGCTTTAAAATCCTTTCCAAACTCCTCATATGCTTGCAACTTGTTCCATGCATTCTCCCAATTTCATAGTCCATGTTGAAATTCCCCATACCAGTGTGTAAAAATGTTCCATGCATGCTCTCCATGTCATAATCTATTCTGAGAACATGTTATAAAAGCATATGTTCCTAAACAAGCACCAAAAAAGAACAAGATCCCATACAATCGAATCTTGTTCAACCACCCAATTAGGTTGCTTTTTGTGTTTCTCTACTAAACTATAGAGCACTTAATGCATCTAAATTTGATAACAAGCTAAGGAGACTTCGCAAAGTGAAATCACATCAATTCAATATTGGAAAACCATGAAACACTCATCGATGGATAGTCATGGCCTACCATTCAAAACAAAAACCCTATTCTGAAAAATTCTTTTTTGTCCAATTTTACTTGATGGCCAAAAAAGGTTTCATAAAGAGCTCCAAGTGCGATTCAAGTGAGATATGCTTAGAAAAAATTGAGGTATTCAAAGCTCCTCATCTCAAGAGCTTAGGAACATACATGGGTTATCATGAAGTGGAAAATATTAATTTAATAAAAAAGGATGGATTATATTTCATAGTGCCTCTCGAGTCTTAAGTGTATATTTGCATATGTACAAAGGCCTTCATCTTTCTTCAACTATATCCTCTTCTTCCTTTAGTGCTCTTGTACTACCTAATATTTCTTGTTTTTTCCTCTTATCCTTATCTTCTCATGGCAGGTGATCAGAGGGGGATCTCTCTCAAACATTCATGCTAGTTTCCACTTTATGCCTACACTTTCTGTTGAAGTAGTGATAGAACATCGCGAGATATATACCTTGTTTTGATAAACAAATTATTGTGATTCATCACAGGTTCCCAAAAAAACAATTGTGATTTTATATATATATATATATATATATATATATATATATATATATATATATATATATATATATATATAAGGGCAAACCCAACATAGGACACACATCAAATCCCTTTATGAAAGAGCCATCGGAAATTGGACACCCGTTTGGGTATTTTGGTTAAGCCGATTAAGCCGATGAAGCCGATGAAGCCGATGCTACTTTGAGGCCCTGATCTTCTTCTGAAGTGGATATCTACGTCTTTCAGATTATCCGAAATTCTTCTTTCATTGCAAAAGTTTAAACCATATGCCACTTCATATGAGACTCCTATTTATATAGATATATGGTAGATTAATCTAGTCAATGGAGATCAAGCATTCCAATTCCTTCCCCTCTACCTGCTAAGTGGTCAAGAGAAAATAAGTATTCTTCCCCTAGTGCTACTTAGAGGTCAAGAGAATATAAATTTGCATATTATTACAAGTGTATAATTATTAGAAAATAACAGTGTCAACGGGTCTATAGCTCAGTGGTAGAGCAATCGGCTGCAGTCCGATAGGTCACCGGTTCAACCCCGGTTGGGCCCTTTAAATGTAGACTTTGATGGATGATGTGTATAAGTACATATGGAGGGCACGCGCAATATACATACACACCAAAAGCGCCTTATCTCGCACGCTTTCATTCAAAAGTGTCGAGGGTCAAGTTGGCTAATATAGGCTTTTACTAATTGGAAATAATAAATTACAAAACCACGTGTATAGAGCGAATTCCCATACGTAAAGTGATCTTAAAATTCTTTATACGTAAAGTGATCTTAAAATTCTTTAGAAGTGCATGATGCGCTTTCGCTTGATTTGCATGATCTTAACGTAATAATGAAATTTCATGTTTAAATATTCACATTGTTTTTATAAAATTTTATAATAATAAGTTTTTACATTTTCTCTCTAGAAAGTTGCCGCATGAAAATTGCATGTCAAATTTTATAACAATAAGTTTTTACATTCTCTCTCTGAAAACTTGCCGCATGAAAATTGCATGTCAAATTTGAGCATGGAGATATAGGAATTAGAGAAAATTCTGTGTGAGACAAGGGTAGAGTGCTCTTAGCAGAAAAACTTTGCATGATTGAAAATTTTGTGGCTCTTGTGTTTTATGTCTCATTTGATTGCGTGAAGGTAGGTTCATGAAGATATTTTTCATGTTTTTTCATCTCTTTCTAGAATGTTTGATTTTGGAGGGCTCAAAAGTGATATTTGGAAGCGTGTTTGGACCTAGGGCATCACTTACAGTATTCTGTAGATGGAAGGGCTAAACATTTTTGTGTCTCATAAGCTTAAGCTAATTCCTCACTGCTTTTGAGCTATAGGCTTGTAAAAGTGCCATTTTAAGGTTAAAAGAAAAAAGAAACACTTTGATTCATCTTATTCATGGTTGTGGGTTTAGGAAACGCAGATTGGTATGTGGGCTATTTGGGGTGACTAACATGTGTGTGAGTGTGTTGCAAGGATTGCCTCTATTTTTGTTGGTACGATTCTTGAGGTGGACTTGAAAAGTAAATGCATGGCCCAATGTGAAAGTCCTGCATGAGACATGCAAAAAGACGTTGTCTTGGAGCATGTAAATTCTAGGAGCACATGTCTAAGAAGGCATGATTGGTCATGCAGTTCCAAAAGGAAGATTTTTATAGGATGTACTACGAAGAGCCCCGTCCAAATCTATATAAAGAGAGCCTCTTCCCAACATTATACTTGGTTAGAAGCTTGAAGATCCTAATCTATGCTCTTGGAATGCTCATTTCTAATCCATGTGAGCTTACCCATTTCTTGGACTACTCACTTTGATTCTCTCACACTCTTTTATTTCACGATTACACTCTTCTTTTCATTTTGCTTCTACACATGTACTATGTACATGATATCACAACACTAGGTGGAGGTCTTGGTAGTGGTGATGGTTGTTCTGGTGGTAGTTATTCCTTCTCATAGAGAGGAACCTTTAGCCATCAAATTATGCTTATAGAGCATTTTGGGTATCAATATTCTGCCCATTTGCAAACCCTCCCATCCCTTTCCATCTATTTTTTCCACCCTTCTTTCCCACCCTCTCACCCTTTTTCTTTCATTTTGGTGGTGCATTTGAACATTGTATAGTGTTTATTAATGACATTTTTCAAGATCTTTGAAAAATGGTTGCATTCATTTCAGGAATTTTCACATTTAAGGTGAACATCCTACCCACTTTGTTTCCTTTGGCAATCAATCGTCCACCCTATTTGTACTCTTCTACATATAACCCATCACGATTGAACCTGCACCTTTTGCAAACATGGCTGCATTCATTTTAGGAATTTTCACATTTAGGTGAACATCCTACCCACTTTGTTTCCTTTGACAATCAATCGTCCACCCTGTTTGTACTCTTCTACATATAACCCATCAACATTGAACCTGACTTGTAATCCTTGGTCAACCATTTTTCCAACAGAAACCAGATTCTTTGTTATGTTTGGAACATGCAGCACATCAGCAAGACGTTTTACCTTCCCGTCCCCCATAAACAATGCTATGTTTCTTGTATGCTCGATAGGATGCGATCTATCATCACTTGTTTCAACATATCCAGGAACTTCCAATTTTTGCAAACTACTAGACCATTCTGCATGACTGGTCATGTGATTTGAAGCACCTGAATCAACATATCATACATTATCATTCGATTTTGAAACACTGACAGACATCATATTCATTATGTGATGTTGAACCATGAACAACTTCTCAAAATCATCTACACTTGTGGATGCATACTTTTTTTGCTGCCTTTTGTTATTTTGATTCTTCAACCTGCAATCACATTGAAAGTGTCCAGGTTTACCACAATTCCAACATCCTTTACTGTCATTACCTGAATCATTTCTTTGGAAATTTCTACGACCTCTTTTTCTCCCCCACCTCAAAAACTGTCCTCTTGCTCCTGCATGATTTTATTGTTGACCTTGGTCTTGGTTATTGTTTCCTCTTCCACTTCCAAAACCTCTACCTTTGCCTTTTCCTCACCAAGATTCTTTTCTTCAATAATTAGCATAGATACCAGATCAGCAAAGTTCGGAATATTTTCCCTAGTCTATATAGAAGTTCGGAACTGCTTATATGCAGCTCCTAAACCACGAAGGCACACTTAAACCTTATCATCATCATCTACATTCATGCCAATAGATGCAAGTGACTCACATATGCTTTTGATTTTCAGGGTGTAGTCACTTACCGACGTGCTCTTCTTCTCCAATGTATGCAACGCGTTTTTGAGTTGCAATTTTCGTGCCTTTGTATTCGTCTCATACAATGTGACCAAACTTTTCCAAGCCTCTTTCGGGGTCTTGGCATCCTATATGTGTCCAATCATGCTATCCTGTATGCTAACAGATAGCCAATACATTACCTTTCGTGCTCCTTGATTCCATTCCTCATATGCTCTTAAATGCTTGGTGCCTTTGTATTCATCTCATACAATGTGACCAAACTATTCCAAGCCTCTTTTGGGGTCTTGACACCCTGTATGTGTCCAATCATGCTATCCTGTATGCTAACAGATAGCCAATACATTACCTTTCATTCTCCTTGATTCCATTCCTCATATTTGTCTGATACAATGTGACCAAACTGTTCCAAGCCTCTTTCGAGATCTTGGCATCCTGTGTGTGTCCAATCATGCTATCTTGTATGCTAACAGATAGCGAATACATTACCTTTTGTGCTCCTTGATTCCATTCGTCATATGCTCTTACCTACTCTGCATTCCGTTTCCTTTCGGGTAATTGCGGAGCATTTTCGTTCTCTGCTTTGATGTACTTCTAGTAGCCCCTTCCCATCAAGAAATTTGTCATTCTAAATCTCCAAGCATGGAAGTTGTTCTTGTTCAGCTTATCACTCATAAGCTGACTCATTCCATCTGCGTTTGCCATTTTTGCAGCAATTCTCAACATTGCAAAACACTACAAGCAGCACTTCTGCTTGAACACTATCGCACTATGATGTGAGAGTTCGATCTCAAAAAAACACAATTTTCGTGTATCAACAATACACGAAATCGCTTGAAATTCTGGATCTAGAATATATAAGTGTTGCCGAACACAATGCAAGTTATAGTTTTCGAAACTCACCTGGTTTTTCAATGGGCCCCACCTTGCGGGCTCAAAACGAAGGTTGAGATGGCTCCGAAACTTTGATCTGACAAAAACAAGTGACCCTAAAGGACTAACTCTCGAAAATATTTTGAGGTCTTTTATCTTCACGTCGATTTTCATAGCAAATAGAGGTCATTTGTGAATCACGTTTTCTCCATGCCTTGGTGCGTACTCTTCACTGTTGGCTTCTCCACAAGTTCTCTATAGCCATGCTGGCTCTGATACCATGTCATGAGGAAGGAGATAAGAAAGAGAGCTCACACACACACTCTCAGTCTCAAGGAGAAGGACACACATATTGAGTCAAGGAATAATGATCTTCTTCTTCTTCTATTACATAAAAAGGAATGTACAAGAATGACCTAAAACAAGAATACAACTACTTCAATATATAAAGAACAGTACATTTGGAAAAACCTAATGTCTGTGAATGAGTGAGCTGGCAAGAAAAAAATGTTCCATCACTCTCAGTAGATAAATCTAATAAAGCTCAATGAGCTATCCGTGACATATACCAGTGTGACCATTCTACATGCCAAAGGAATAAAAGAAGTGATACGTGTTATCCTGGATCATCACATGTTGAGCTTGATATCTCAACAAGTTACTCCATGTGGATGATGAGTCCGTCTCCCCTAACTATATAAGAAACGTTGAGAGGTGAGCTATTTTTCTTGCCCCATACCAATGGAGCTCATTCTCAATTTAGAGAAATGCATTCTATCTTTTTTGTTTTTAAAGTATATATGGACTCAACTAGGATCGAACTCACACATGCTCTTTTAGAGTGGATTCTATTGGATACCTCTACTCTTATGACTAGACAAGCTTAGTTTAAATATTCCAAGAATGGCTGTTCTTTTAGGTATCAAAAGTAGGTATTTTCCAAGATCCATTCATACGTCGGCATCCCAAACTGACTCTCACTAGGGATCTCTAATTCCTAGTATTTGATCGATGTGAGAGTTTATCCATTCTCTCTAGTGAATCCCATTGTAGTAGTGTGATTCTTCCTAGTTGGTTTTCATCTTTGAATTAATAATGTGGAACTACTAACGATATATGTCAATTTAATGATTTTTACAAAGCTGTTTTCAAAATATTCCTATCTTGCCAAACCATCCGAAGAAGTTTGGTGCTCTTCCCTCCTGTCTAAATAATGGAATTATCAAGTTGATACACAAGAAGGGGGAAAAGAACAGAATCGAGAACTGGCGGCCTATTACGATGCTCCAAACAGGATACAAGATCATCGCCAAAGTCATTGCCAACAGAATCTCGTGCCATCTGAGATCTTGGCTTTGTGAGGACCAAAAAGGTTTCATCAAAGGCAGGTCTATCCTGGAAACCATTATGGATATTTGGGAAGGTATTCAATTTGCAAATGAGTCTAATCAAGATGTGGTTTTCCTCAAGATCGACTTTGACAAAGCCTACGACAGACTAGAATGGGACTATATTCTTCAGTCGCTCCAAGATCTCGGATGTAGTCAGAAATTCACCAAGATGATCGGGACCCTTCTCGGAAACGCAACGACCCAAATTAACGTTAACGGCAAACTTTCGAAGGCGATCCTTCTTAGAAGATCTATTAGACAAGGGTGCCCGTTGGCCCCCCTTCTTTTTGCCATCGCCACTGAGGGGCTGAGCAGACTTGTGGCTCATCATGTGGAGATTGGCAACATCAAAGGCCTCCGGTTGCCTCACGACCACAGTCAAATCATCATGAGACTATTTGCCGATGATATGAACGCGTTCGTTCACAATGATAATACCAGCCTGGAGACTTTCTGGAGGTGTCTTGCTACCTTTTGTGAAGCCTCTGGATCCAAAATCAACCACTCTAAGACCGCCTTTAAGGCTATTGTGGGACATCAACCTGGCCTTCTTATTGATCAGGGCTGTCAAATCATTCCGCAGGGCCAAATCTTTCGTCTTCTTGGAATCCCCTTGGTGTTTGGCGTCTCTATGGAGCAGAGATGGAACTGGGTGTTGGCCAAATTCGAAAACAAGCTTAACTACTGGAAAGGTATGCAAATCAATCTCGCTGGGCGCGCGATGGTTATCAACACGTTCCTCCTCTCTTCTACCATCTATTTCCTTTCTTGTTGGAGACCGAATGAGCAAGGCCTGTCCAAACTGAATAGTATTTGTAGAAACTTTCTTTGGGCGGGCGATCATAACAGAAGGGGGGTGCCTAAAATCAAATGGACCATCTGCACTAGCCCTAGAGACAGCGGGGGGCTCGGTATCCTGGACATTGGGTGTATGGCTAACAAACTGGCTGCCAAATGGATGATTAAGGCTTGGTGCAATAGGGAGGCCTCGTGGGCCAAGCTGATCTGTAGAAACAAGAATGAGTTGGCTCTCATGGGGTTCCCAAACTGGAAGAATCTTGACATCTTGACCCTGCTATTCTCCCCGATCCCCGTCTTCCCGAAAGGCTCCAATCTCGTGTGCTCCCTTTGGAAGGGTTGGAATAAAGTCAAAAGCTTCACAAGAATTAATGAGGACTGGAAGTGGGCGGCCGGAATCAGACAAAACGACTCTATTTGGTTTCCGATACACGGCATCCGGAGTGTGGAGTCGTGGAACATCCAAAATGCCAAGAGGTTATGGAACAAAGGATTCAAAAAATGGAAACACCTCTGGAAACATGACACCCACAGCTGGATCAACTTCGAGGATATTGACCCTTGCATAAATGTCTCCTACGAAGAATGGAACACTTTGCAAAGCCGATGCCTCGCATGGGATCGTCACAAGACTCGCCTTCTCATGGGACACGACACACCGAACTCGCTCGGTCTCAAATGGCACAATGGAAATAGCCTTCTCAAAATCCCGAGCATCAAAGAAATGGCTGACCACCAGATCAGCCTCAACAAGAAGTGGTCCCTGTCTTGGACGCGGCTTCGGTGGGACATGAAATTCATGAGTATCTGGCACCCCCTTATAGAGACTAAGAAGTCTGTCCTCTTATGGCAAATTCTTCATCGAGGAATTTGGACCAACCATAAGGCCAGTAAGCTTTGTGGGACTCCTCCTTGGTGCAAACGCTGCCACCGGGCTATCGAAGACGTCCCACACATCTTCCTTACCTGCCCCAACTCCTACAAAATCTGGCAGACGATTGGAATGAAAATCAGACTTCAAAAACAGCTTAGTTGGAAACAAGTCCTTTTGGGAGAAGCGATCGGCTGCTCTGCGACACTCTGGAACGCCATCAGAGGGGAAGTCTTGTGGAAAATTTGGCGGGAGAGGTGTGCTCTCAACTTCGGCGATCCCCCCAGGGAGTGGTCGACCGAGAAATCACTATTCCTCCTGGGCAAAAGGATTGTTAACAGTAAGAAATCCCCCCCCTTCAGGCACCATCAAGTCCTCCTTTTGATCAACAACAAGCTCAAACCAAAGTGGGCCCCGCATGAGGGCGATGAGAGGGTGATTAACCTTCTCTGTAATGCAACCTAGGTTTCACTCAAGCTTCCCCTGCTTTGTGGGATTTGGGGGGTCCCGTGGGCACTAGTCCCCTTCTATTGTACCTTTGTTTCTTAATTTAATTCAAGTCCGGGAGAGTAGGCTATTGCCGAACTTCCTTTATATTAAAAATAAAAAAAAATATTCCTATCTGGGCATCTAGAAACATACCTTGTAGTCTCTATTACAATACTAACAGTACCTTAACTTCACCAACTCAAAGATGTATAATACATAACTCTTGCACTTAGCTAAATTTTTCCTAAATTTAAGTTTCATGATAGCCATGCTTTATTGAAAGTCTATATAGCTTCTTAAACTTTTCCAAGCAAGATATACTTCTAGAAACTTTGGCTATGACATATATAACTCAAATCATCTAGGTATAATCTATGTATCTTCTATTTTTATCTTTTATTTCTTATCAATAATAGATTCCTTACCTTACTAGTCCTTATGGGAAGAGTATTTATCTTCGTTTCTTTGTCTCATATGTTACTTGGCGGCCCATGTCTCTTCTAATTTTATTGACCCTCATGTCATTCTTCCCTTTTTCCTTGAAAAAATTATATTTCGATGTAGACCATCAAGGATATTTTATTTAGATAATCTTGTTAGATCTTACCTTTTCTTATGGCTTGCTAGTCGTTACCTTGTATTCTTCGGCCTTGGCCTACTCTTCCAGAATTCGATTAGAAAAAGAAAATAATACAAGTGAATGGGACTAGTGCCCTTGGGACCCTTCGAATCCCACAAAGTGGTGTCAGTAATAGTCAAAGAGCTCATATGTATAGTACATACATGGATGTTGCACAATTGTTCTAGGTTGAAGAGTTAATCTTATTAGTGTTCAGAATTGTCCAATGGCTCATATGGATAGCTCAAATGTCCAAAGTTTTGTTGACTTGTAATCTGATACTTGTCATTGTGCATCAATTGTGAGGGAAACTGGATATCAAATGGATGATTTTGATAATCCTAGTGAGTTTACATATACTCCATGCTTTGTGATTAAGATAAGAGCGTCTTTCTTGCTATCTAATATGCACATGATTAAGGATCTTGTGGACTATCTCTGTGGCTTAGGTTGCTTACACAAGCTTGGTAGCGAGAACTTGTAAAAGAGTTAAGAAGGTATTATCTAAAGCTAGATAATGATGCTCAAGATGCTTCTCAAATTGAGGCTATGGGATCCATGCCTTCATTTGAGTACTAACTTGGTTGTGTAATTTTTGTTGTATAAGGGCTTTCAAAGATGCCTTTGCTATTAGGAATCTAAGGATTGCATAATCACAAAAGGATTATCTGATTCATCGCTAGTTTTTGCTGACTTCTGAAGCTTCAACTAGAGCATTAAATAGTAAAAATGCTATTAATTTAGTTTGCATTGTGTTATTATGCCAATAAATGGTAGCTAGATTTAGTAGAAAAAAATTCATGTTGAGAGGTTTCTGAAGCACACAAGGAACATATGTTGATTCAAGGGGGTATTTTTGTTAGATATACATAGTTTGAAAGACGTAGGAAGAGAGATTTTGATAACATTGAAATTCCTTGAAACATTACGGATAAAGGCTACAGCATTGATGATGAGAGGATTGAATTTAAGGAAATTCTAAAAGAGCATCGTTGAAACCAAGTTATAGAGAGGAGAAGGGAAATGCGTGCTCACCATTATTTATGTTTGATGATTGAGACCAAAAGAAAAATTATCTTTCTCACTTTTCTTGTCTTCCAAAAGATATTGGGGCTGACAGACACACATATACATTCGATAGAATGCTTGATGTATATTGCGTCTATGAAGCCATAGGAATTTTTAACTTAAACAGCCATCGAGATCCCAATCTTAAAGTCATACTGTTACATAAGGCCCTTTCACCATTTGATGGTGAGCTACCAACGATTCTTTATGTGCAACTTGTCAACATTGATAGAGAGAACAAGAACTATATCATCGTTAAATATCTAAGTATGTTGTTGGCCAAGCTTTGTTTTCAAAATATTAAGGTGAACTTTCTCTTAGATTTTACACACTCATGATCATATAGATCAGATTCTTAGTGTATTTTCAAGGAAATTGTCATGTGCAAATGCATTTACACTAACATCATTGCGTGCACTGATTAAAAATCATAATCTAAGAAATTTTTATGTGAAAATATTTAGGAATTAAAAAGCATAATCTAGAAGATTAAGGGTACTTGAAAACCACTAGTGGTATTTGCAAATTGAATTTTCATGGCCTTCGATGCTTTATTTTAATGGTCAAGATTGAAGCGAATAAATATTAGGGAGAGAATGTATGACATGCATGGGAGTTAGAAGATAGCTACCAATCATGAGTTATTTCAATAAAAAAGATCAATGTACACTGATAATGATGCCTTAGCAAGTTGAAATACTAGCCCAACATTTTTGAGGTGCTAGAGTATGTAGACTAGTGAGCAGTAATGTGAAGATATCTCTAGATTGAGAACAACAATGATAATGAAACTTTGTAACTATGCAATAGAGAGTGTGTTGAATCTATAGCACTTTAAATCACATCAAATGATCAACTGTGCACTGATAATAAGGTGTGAGAAGTTCACAATTCTAAGATGATCATAGCAGAGAAGTGATCAATGTATATGTATTAAATCATATAGAAATACAATGACATTGGCAATGCATAATTGCACAATGTGAGGGTAGTGATGGAGCTATGGAATGATCTCACTAATCACAAGAAACCCCTCTCAATTGATCTTCAAATTGGGTTCACATCCATGCAAGATTTTGATACACTTTTATAGCTAGAGTTGGAGCCAAGTTTTGAATTCAAATTCAAGTTCTCACCATAAAGTGAGTCCTAAGCTTTAGGCTTTCCTCTCTCATCTACCATCCACCAAGAATTCGAGATTTGATTCCTCCTAACTCCACGTGAGGATAGTGCAATTAACATATGCATTTTACAAGGATAAAAAGTAAATTGACTTTTACAAGGGAATAGTCATATGTCACTATATGAGATACATGCTAATTGTCCAAGTATGTAGGCTTGGATTTATTTAAACCAACAATTTTGTCATCCCATGCATGTGAAGCTTGCTTGAGACCATACAAAGCTTTATGCAAGCAACAAACCATATTGTCTTTCCCTTTCATGGCAAATCGAGGAGGTTGCTTCACATAAGCCTCTTCTTGCAAACTTGATCTACATCTACCACTATGTTCCATAGTTTTTTTGTGACAAGAACGTGTTTCATCATGTGAGTCCACATTGGATAGTTGGTCCCATCAAGCTTATCTTCATCTTGAAGCATGCCATTTCACTAAAGAACAAGAATGTGACAATATCTTTACTTCAATGAAAGCTGAAATGAATGCTAAAACTTCACCTCACAATCCATCAATTTGATGGAACTTCTGACACGAGTGACTTTGAAATGGGGGTAAAACTCCAATGAAACTAGTGGAGGTGCTTCTTGCATGCTATAAATCATTGTTTTATGCTCCAAAGTGGATTTCAACTATTCAAAGTGTGCACGTCTCAACATGAAAAACCCAAACTTGAGAATGACCTGAACTTAATGTGATATGACTATTGGGTGTATGTATATATATATATATATATATATATATATATATATATATATATATATATATATATATATATATATATATATATATATATATATATATATATATATATATATATATATATATATATATATATATATATATAGAGAGAGAGAGAGAGAGAGAGAGAGAGAGAGAGAGAGAGAGAGAGAGAGAGAGAGAGAGAGAGAGAGAGAGAGAGAGAGAAGAAGCACACACAAGGAGAAAAAATGCAAAAAAACACATGGAGAAGACAGATAGCTCAAATAGCATCTCTATTGATGATGAATATAATTGAAGTAAGAGTTGAATAATATCCCTAAGTACAAAAGTACCACCATATATGAGTGTATCATTTATGTGGTAACATGGGGAAAAACCTCTAGCCAACACTAGAGTAAAAAGTGCCCATATATAGGGAAAAGGCTCACATCAAACCTACTCTAGGAACACATAAGTGTAACATTCTATAGGAGAGATACAAAATTATAGATGATTTCTTAAATGGAAATATGTTCGATTCCTCATGGAGATGAGTTTGGCGTCTTCTCTTGTGGGAATTCTATATATTTGTATCACTCTTTGACTATAAGAAGAAAGGATATAGTGGATCATGAGATGAAAGTTCAATACTCTTTGCTCTAGTTTCATAACATTCTTTTTACGAGTCCTTATTAGTGTTAAACCTTGCCTTTGGATGAAAATATGTAGGCACACAAGCATGGATATGTGTTGATCTAGGAGCACAATCATGTTTTACTTTTATGTTTAAACATTTTTCAATACCATCCTTGCCTATAAATATTAGATTAGGGAAACCAAAGATGAAAAGCTTATAACTTCATTAGATTTTAGAATATGTGTATTGCAAAAGAATTAGGTTTTTACTATGTGGATGTGTCAAAGTTATGTTTTCCGATGTGCATAATTTTAGAATATGTGTATTGAAAAAGAAATGTGTTTTTACTTTGTGGATGTTTCAAAGTTATGTTTTCCAATGTGCACAAGTGTAAATCATGAAATTTCAAAAAAACATTTTATGGGCCATTTCAAACATCATGAACCCTATGATTTTGTATAAGAAAATATGTTCTTGGATTATGGATTGACAAGGATTCATGTGGTGGTTTTGGATCATCACCCAAGCATCTAATTAGTTCCCCAAGGCTTTGAAAGCATTAAAGAACAAATCTATTTTTTGCTATTCATTTATTTTGCTTACACATGAAATGATGCATAGGAAATTCCTTGACGATTTTTAAGTTTTCCTAAAATCAAGGCATATAGAAGTCATTTGAAATGTTCCAAGTTTTGCTTGTCTGCGTGATTGAGCATGCATGTATGGATGGAATTAATTTGATTAATTTTGATATTATTATTTTAATTACAAAGTAACACTTCAAATGATATTACTTATAAGGCTATAAATCCACTTTCCAATTTTGAAAAGCATTTGTAATGAAACATTGGAAACTTGTCACACATTTTTAAAAGAACTTGTTAAGAAAGAATGAAACTGAATCGAACATCAAGTGGTGTATGTCTATGGTCCATCTTCTCACAAGTAGTGTATGTCTATAGTAGATTTGGATCTTCAGTACTTTGTTAGTGGTGCAACCAAACATTTTACCTCACAACATAATTTGTTCACTTCACTTTAGCCAGCCCCTAAAGGGAGTACTATCACATGTGCTAACAACTCCTCTTATCCTATCATGGGAGTCAAAAATATCATTCTTACTATTACTCATGGTGATTCTTTGACATTGTCAAATGCGTTTTATAAGCCAGGGATCAAGAAATTTTAGTTATCAGTTTCAATACTAGGCAAGACACGCGTAGTTGTTAAATTTGTTGACGATCGATGTACAATGTGTGATTTCTCAAATAGTTTTGATATCATTTCTTTTATCATTTTATGTGGTGTGCTATATGAGCTCAAAGATAATGAAAATCCTAAGAATGATTTAATATTCTGCAAACTATATGATCTAAAAATATCACCATGGCCAAAGGTCTTATCATCCTAGCCTTGGGGGTTGGGGTAATAGGCCCCCCGGACCTAAGAGAAGGGGACAAGACCCCCTCTATATTCCCCCCATTAAGGTTCTATGGGGAAACCACATGATGCCACAAGAACTTTATTTTCACCTTGAATGGCAACCTAATGACAAAAATGTTTATGCCCTACCTAGCCTCATGGCTAGGCTCACAAAGATCATCTATTACCATTAATGATCACACCTAGACCTCATCTAACTTGGTAGGGTTCCATAAATGTCCGAGCTCTCACAATGGCTTTGCCTCATAATTAGGGTCTTACAATTTAGAGGAACATGGACAATTTGAGTTCACTTGAGGGCGGAGTAATGAGTTTATCTAACACCCCCTTAGTGTCAACAGTGTGGTGAACTACCTCCTAAGTCTAATACCAAGCTTTGGAAATTTTCAATGAAGTCTCTCTCTCCAAGAGCCTTGGTGAAGATGTTTGATCCATTTTCTTTAGTTGAAATATAACTTATGTCTATGACCCCATCCTTGATCAACTTGCACACATAGTAATATTGAGTTTCAATGTGTCTGGGACGAGCATGGAAATCAACATTTTTGGGAATGTTCATGCAACTTTGGTTTTCACACTTTGGCCTTGTAGCCTCTTGTCCGTGTATTCCTATGTGCCATAGGATCCTCTTCAACCATATTGCTTCACATGCTACAACACAAGTCACTTTGTACTTAACTTCAATAGAAGACAATGCTACATTCGGTTGCTTCTTATTGATCCTAGAGAAAATCCCACATCCTAAAGAATATAAATATCTAGAAATTGATTTTCAGGTATCAATATCTCTTACCCGATTTGAATCATAGTATTCAATGAAAGAATATCCTTCCTCATATAGAATACCAATATCAATGGTTCCTTTCACACACTTAAATATCTACACACTTGTCTTCCAATGAGTTTGACAAGGTGTATTTGAGATCTTGCTTATTAGTCCAACAACATAGGAGATATTTGGTCTAATATTGCATAAGTAGATGATACTTTCAACTAATTGCTTGTATCTTCCAATATCCAATTTAGATGAATTATTAGATAATTTTTCCTTGACCTCCATAGCATAGAAATCTACTTGTGATCATCCATGTCAAATGCCTTCAACTTTGTCTTACATACTCTTTTTGAGGGATGAGAATCTTCCATGGTGCCTCTCACACTTCAAGGCCCAAGCAATAATTCATTTAGCCTAAGTCTGTCATTTCAAATTTTGAATTCAGGGCACCTTTTGTTTATTGAAGAAGAGCATCATCATTTCTTTTAATCAGAAGGTCATCTACATAGGATTCAATTATAATTGTCTTCCATACTCTCTTTATAACATACAATTTAACATTCGAAACATATCTTCTGAAAGCTGGATCCAAGAAATTCATATCCATATATTAGCACCATGCTCTAGGGGATTGTTCAAGCTCATATAATGCCTTTTTTGTCTTACATACGTTTTTATTTGAGTGGGCACTATCCAACCCTAGTGGTTGAGACAAATATAGTTCCTCCTTGAGGTCTCCTATTAGACCCTAAGCCCAAGGGAAAGAATGCAGATAGATGCTTACTTTGCTGCCCAAATTCCCAAGAATCCACAAATGACTCTCCTTTTGCTCACACACTTCGGTGTCCACCCATTTCCCATTATTTTCCTTTCACTTACTCAATCACACTTACCTACTCATGCTCACATACAAACGCCCTCATCTTTCTTTCTTTCCCATCCCCTCTCTTTCCTTCATACACACACACACACACACCTGCAAGCAAACCCCTTACCCCTCTTTAGTTGCTCTCTATTACCCCCACCCTCTTTATCACACACTCACACTACCCTTCCTATCACTCCCCTTCACCTTACTTCCCTTCCTCAATCACACTCTCTTGCACATGTGCACACACCACTACAAGGAATACGGGCGCATAGCGACAGTTAACGCGACACAATTTTGTCATTAAAAATTTGTAAAAAGCATCGCAACAAGTGTCGAGCACAAAACATCGGTTAAACGACAAGCAATATGACGTTTTTATCGACGTGTGGCATGATGGGATGTGCGACGCTAACATTGAGCATCGCTAAAGCTATGATTTAAAAAAGTTTCACATAAGCAACACTCATTTGCATCGCATAAGTGACGGTAATTAACGTCGCTTATGTGACACCAATTCTATTGGCTTTTACGACACCTTACCATGGCTTACATGATGGCTTTTTGAGGAAAAAAATTAAAATGTTGGAGGCTCTTGGATCGGCATCTTCATGTATCTGATCAAATAGCTCTCCAACGTTCACAATTGCGCTGTGCTTACGAGCTAAACAATCGCTTGCAGAATTGTTGTTTTGTCTAATCTTTATCTTATTGTCTCTCTCTACCTTTGTTTCTCTCTTTCTACCTCTTTCTCTCTTTGAGTTATCTCTCTCTCTCTCTTGCAGGTTATTTAAGAAGCTAACCAAGCAAAAAATATGGCTAACTATTGTAAGTACAATTTCCATTCTTTGTATATCATTTGAATTGTGTTATTTTCATTAGTTAGCATACTTACACTTATTGATATGCACATATACAGTTATACATGATGAAGATGCACATTCACACATATACACATGCACATACACACACATATATACACACACATACATGTGCACATACACTTACACATACACACACATACACATGAATATGCACAAACATTTCTACAACCACATAAAAAGACTTGCATGCATGCATTATTGCATATATACATACACATACACACATTAACATATACTTAAATACATGTATATGCACATCCATATGCATGCACATGGATGCAAATGGAAATGCATCCACACACACATGCATGTTTCATACATATACACATGCATATGCACATATGTATATGTTTATACACATACACATACATATGCACATATGTATATATACACACACATACACATATATACACATATATATGCACATACATACACACACATATACACATACACACATGCACATACATACATATACACATATAGATGCACATACACATATACACATAGACTTACATATACATGCACATACATATACACAGATACACATGCACATGCACATACACATATACACACATACACATGCACATGCACATACACATATACACACATATACACTTACACATGCACATGAACATACATCCATATACACACACATACACATGCACATGCACATACACATACATACATATATACACTTACACATGCACATGCTGTCAGTGAATATACACATATACATATGTACATACATTCATATACACACACATATTACACACATATACATGCACATACGTACACACACATATTACACATATATACATGCACATACATATACAAACATACACATGCACATGCACATACACATACATATGCATATACACTTACACATGCATATGCAGATACATGCATATACACATATACATATGCACGTACATACATGCACATATATACATAGATACATACATATACATGCATATAGACATACTTACACATAAAGATATATACCTACATGTGCATATATACATTTTATATACACACAAGCACACATAAATATGAATGAATTATATAATTAAAGTAATAAAACACATGCTTAATATAAACAATAATAACAATCAATAGAACAAAACTTTTCATTACTTAATACCATACACACAATTCAAAACATAACTAAAATAAACTATATATAGATAATATATATATACATATATCAATGTAAATACATATCCAATGTCATAATCAAGAATCCTAATCATCATCATCATGATCATCATCATCATGTTCATCATCATCATGATCATCATCATCATGATCATCATCATCATGATCATCATCATCATGAGCATCATGATCATCCTCATCATCACGATCATCTGCATGATCTGATGTATCTGTGTGAGCACCCTGTGATGATTGAGATCATCCCTCCTGTGTTTTTCTCTCCACCTCATCCATATCTACCTCTCCATAATACTCATGTATTACATATAACAAACATAAATAAGTAAAACAATTAAAACATCCATAAAAATAAAATAATTATATAAGATTTAATAATACTCACAATGCAACCAGATGATCTTGCAAATACTCGCTCAAATGCCGATATCCAAAATGTGTAGCATACTCAATCTCGTGTTTGGTAGGATATCGGCCATAATCCTTTCGTTGCAATGAAACAAATAAAAAAGATTAGTTTCTTGCATTTTAACTAAAATAAAAAATATACTCACAATAACACATATACTTATAAATGTAGCTACAAAACCATGATGGCCCATTTGGCCTAGGTGTGATGTGTGGCCCGACTCAACTCTCTTCTTTGCAGCAACCTGTTTATTAAAAAAAAAAGAAATACATAAAGTAAATGTAAAAAGGTAATAAAATATATGAGAATTATAAATATAAACTATTAATTTGTATACCTTCTACTGAGGAATTGACTCCTGAAGACGTAGCTGTCTACAAAGAAACTTCCACGTCTCAGGTGGTATGTTAGGTCGCCTCTTATGTTTTTCCACCATACAATATCTCCTCTTAATTTAATCTCAAATAGACAAAAAGAATCAGAATACATACACATATATACAGGCACATACACATACACATACCCACATACACATATACATGCAAACATATACACATACATATATGCGTACATATACACATTTACATACATATAACATAAACACACATATACATATCCACATATATACGTACACACATACACATGCATTCATATACACTCATTCATACAAAATACATGTATTTATCCAACAATATTGTGTATTTTTGTATATGTGAATATGTGTGTATGTGTAAATGTGTATATGTGAATATGTGAATATGTGTGTATGTGTAAATATGTATACGTGAATGTTTATTTATGTAAATAATCAGATTATTAATATCAAATACCATTATTTGTAGATTCCGATCAATCGAATGGAACTCCACCACCGTCTCCTAAGCGTGCAAGGACTATATATTGTAAGTGTATCAAAATCTTAATTTTCAATATATTTGATAGATACATAATTGATATATTTTTTTGTTTCTTGTTATAATCAGATTCTGATCAATCAATGGGAGGATCAAATTTATCTCAAAGATTTTGAAGGATGGAAAAATAATTTTTAAGGATGGGCAGAAAGAAAGTGTCCATTCAATGCACGTTTTTATTCTTACTTTAGCTAAGGTAAGAACAAGAGCTTGCATTGAATGGACACTTTCTGTCCGCCCATCCTTTAAAACTATTCATGCATCTTTCAAAATCTTTGAGGTAAATTTAGTCCTCCTATTTTCCAAATGACCTAATACCTCCATAGGTAACTGATACTTTATGTTTGTAAACAAATATGTAAGCCTTACTTAACAAGGCAAGTAATAGATTGACTATAAAATGGTAGAGAACCAGACAATTCAGTGGTCTAGATATCTATATGAGAGTCTATAAACCACAATAACCAAAAAGAAAACTAGAAATGAAATCAAATATACACAGCTACATATGCATACACATGTTATAAGAGTAAAGTCAAATTATACATACCTGTATCGAATGAAGATATTTTGTCCAACTAACCTTTGGAATCGTCTGCCCAACCTTTAAAATCTTCCTCACACATCTGCTTCTCCTATTCTAGTTGACCTAATACCTGCGTTGCTAACTCTTTTATGAACTTTGCATACAAATATTAACTTTGAGTTAGCTATGGAGGTATTAAGTTGTTTGAAAAATAGGAGAAGTAAATTTACCTCGAAGAGTTTGAAGGATGGAAGAATAATTTTAAAGGATGGGCACACACAAAACGTTCATTTAGTGCAAGTTTTTGTTTTTACCTTAGCTATGGTAAGAACAAGAACTTGCATTGAATGAATATTTCATGTCCACCCATACTTTAGAATCATTCATCCATTTTCCAAAATCCTCAAGAGAAATTTGCTTGTCCTATTTTCAATCAACCTAATACCTCCATAGTTAACTGATACTTAATCCTTGTAAACAAATATGTAAGCCTTAGTTAGCAAGGCAGGTAATAGATTGACTATAAAATGGGAGATAGCCAAACGATTCAATGGTCTAGATATCAAATTTTGCAAACCACAATATACAAAAAAAACAAAATCAAATATACACAACGACACATGCATACATACATACACATTCATACATACATAAACGTACATACATACATACATACATACATACATACATACATACATACATACATAAATACATACATACATACACATATATACACACATACACATACATATATGCATACACATACACATACACACACACACACACACACACACACATATATATATATATATATATATATATATATATATATATATATATATATATATATATATATATAATATATATATATATATATATATATATATATATATATATATATATATATATATATATATATATATATATATATATATATATATATATATATACATATATATATACACATTAAAAACACATATACACACATACGTACATATACACATCCACATACACATACACATATTCATACACATATATAAACTTGTATATATATATTTATATATTTATATATTTATATATTTATATATATATATATATATATATATGTTTATTTATTTATTTTTATTAATATGGCTTCTTTTGATGAACTTACATGTTATTATCTCAAAAGTTTTTACCAAGTCAAAATATTCTTCCTACCTCACATGATGAAATGAAGAAGATAATCAACAATCTTGGTATAGATTATCAATGTATACATGCATGTCCAAATGATTGTATTTTATATAGAGATGAATATACAGAATCTTTCACATGTACAAAATGTCAATCTCCTCGATATAAGGACTAAGAAGGTAAAATCCCAAAAAAGGTATTGAGACATTTTTCATTTGCTCCACAGATTAGACATATGTTTCAAAGCCCCGAATTATCAAAGCTTTTGACATGGGGACATGACCATAAAAGTACTAATGGAATAATCAGAAATCCTCATGATTTTTGCTCCAATTGCCAAGCCTTCACATGGCTAGGCATTGGAAGTATTATGTGCAACTCCTTGAAGATCCACATGAACCATTTCTTATGGTTTTCACCATTAACCATTGTAAAAGTCACTTGACTTAGAAAAATCTTATAAAATCCACTAAACTCATGGAGTTAGAAGTGCTTTATGGTACGATTTTCATTGAGGGATTATCTCCTTATTTAATGGAAGAACTTTTAGGTGGAAGTTTATTTGAATGTCAAAATTCAAACTTCGAGTGAGTCACTATAAAAGTAGCTTGAGATCTCGTAGCCATGTGTGCCCCCATTACTGAGCTTAGTGTTGATCATTTGATGTAATTGAGAGGCTCACACTATAGCCTACTCCTATCACCATCATTGGGCATCATATTCATGCAAATGAACATGTACAACATTGTTACATAATATGTTACATTGATGACTACATCTACCTTCATCTCTATCATTGTCACTTAGAACTGTGGACTTGTCTTGCACATATCTCAGTGCTCTCTCCACCATTTTCAATGTTCTCATTGGGACAAGTGCAAAGTTTGTTACAAGCTATCAAAATTTGAAGAGTTTTCATTCAGCCAATATGGAGAAAATCATCTCAAAGTGGTTACTGCTCATTCTTTGTAGAGTTCCTAAAAAGTCGAGGGTAAGCTTCTACTTGCTAAAGTCATTGTTGAGAGTATAGTCTATCATTTTACGTGATTTCACTTGGAATCATTAGCTCTCTAAGATAACTAGGTACCCTCATAAGGAATTTTTCTAACTACTACTATACTATGAGTAGTGAGCATAATATCAAGCAGGTATCAAGAACAAAATAGCAACTTTCTAGTCATTAGCTAGTTGCAAACTTATCTGTTTTGATCCTATTGCTTGAAGCATCATCTTCAAAGTACATAGGCACTTATTTGGTGTCATCGGAAAGCTAAAAGGGCCTACAACACAACTCTAAAGTGAAAGAGGGCAGGTAGAAAGCAGGGATTAGTAGTGCCAACACATTTCTTGAGGTGTTCATCCATCTTTCCCAACAGTGGTATCAAAGAAATTTGAGGTAAAATGGGAGATGGTTTTCCTTCTTTGATTGATAAATTGGACAGGAACAACTACCAAGCATGGTCCTTGAGGATGAAGACATACTTGCAAGGAAGGATTCTCTATGGATACATATCAGGAGATGAGGAGATGCCCATTTTCAGAAGCAAAGGACAACTTATAAGAGAGGAGCTTGAAAGACTCAACTCATGGTGCGCAAAAGATGCATTAGCAAGGTCATAATTACTTACCTCTATCTCTTACTTCCTTCTTCCACACATTAGGAACTGTAAGACATCCAAGAGACTTGGCATACATTGTCTTCATATTTTTCTTCCAACACAAGGGCTAGGAAGAACCAATTGTGGATTGAGTTCACCACTCAAAGGAAGCACCCCAAGCAAAGTGTTTCAGAATATGTAACCAAAGTCAAGGATGTGGGTGACAAATTTGGAAACCATAGCAGAGGAGATTGAAGAGGAGCAAATTGTGAGACAAGTAATCAATGGCATCAAGGCAGATGACAAATGGTAAAGCTTCACCACTGCTATGGACTCATACATGGACATGCACATTCTAGATCTTACCACACTCATGGGGCAAATCTTTACCCATGAAGCCAAGCTCAACAAAAATGGAGATTCATCAAGAGGTAACAACTCGTCTACCCGATACACACATAAAGGCAAGTCTAAAGAGAAAGGAAAAAGCAAAAAGATGGAAGATGAAGGTACTGAGTCTCAAGTCAATTATATAGGAAGAGGTAGGAACTCAAGAGGTAGGGGCAGAGGAGGTAAGCAAGGCAGGGGGAGACTCTTCAACTCTTCCCCATTTAATATTTGTGGTTTATCAAATCACACCACAGATGAATGTTACAAGAACTTCAAGAATCAGAGAGGTAGAGGTTTTCAAAGAGGTGGCTATACACAATCAACAAGAAGGTTCAACCATCATCAAGGCTACAATAACAACTACAACAACAATTTCAATAACAACTACCAAGGAGGCTACAAGTAAAGGAAAGACTACAACAATTACATACAGGATCACAAGGATTCTCTTCTAATTATGAACATGACTTCAAAGCAAGGTATGCATGACAACCATCTCTTCTACATTGGCTCAGGATGTTCAAACCATGTGGCAGGCAATGTAGCTCTTGTCTCTGACCTTGAGGAACCCAAGGGAAAGCACCAAGTGCAAACAGGTGATGACACCAAGCATTCAGTGGTTAAGGTAGGAAAGGTTAAAACCTTTGATGGGAATAGAGATCTATTGAGTGGGGTCCTATATGTACTTACAATTACCAAGAATTTGATGAGTGTTGGATAGATTGTGGAAAAAGGTTTGCAGATTAGGTTCAATAAATATGGAGCATTTGTGGAGGATCCCCAACATGGATTCAAGAGAATTGCCAAGGGAGAAAAGACAGCTAGGTTATTTATATTTGAACTTGAAGATACAAGGAATATTGCACTTCATAATTACAAAGATCAAACATTGTGAGAGCTTGAGATTTGGCATAAAAGATTAGGGCATATTGGTGAGAGAACCTTAAAGCAAATATGTAGAGATCAATGTGTGCTTGGGATACCTAATGTATGTGATCTATAAATGTGGTGCTTGTTACTTTGGAAAATCTCATAGGTTACCCTTCTCAAAAAAAGGCTATATGCATGAGGATTACTTGGAGCTTGTCCACACAGATGTGTGGGGACCAAGTAAGGACCCTTCAATTTGTGGATCAAGGTATTATGTATCTTTCATTGATGATTTTAGTAGGTGGACCATCTTATATTTTATGAAGCACAAAGATGAAGTGCTCAATTGCTTTAAGAAGTATCTTGCACTTGTGGAAAACCAAACAGGAAGAAGCCTAAAAAGACTAAGGTCAGATGGAGGAGGTGAGTACTTTTCAAATGAGTTTGATGCATTCTTGCAGGATAGAGGAATCAAAGAGAAATCACAAGGTATATCCCTGAGCAAAATGGGGTGGCAGAGAGGAGAAATAGGTTGATTGTTGAAACAACCAGGTCAATGCTAAAGGAGAAAAAGTTACCAAATTATTTATGGGTAGAGAGTGTATCTACTACCACTTATCTTGTTAACAGGTTTCCATCCAAATCACTTGATGGGATGACCCCATATGAAGCATGGCATGGTAGAAGGCCATCTCTTGATCATTGTAGGATCTTTGGATGTCTCATTTCTTGAGGTGTTCATCCATCTTTCCCAACAATGATAGTTGCTTTTCACCATATTGATTCTACATGGCCTGAATTTGTAGAAAATCAACAGAATCTAAAGTTAGGAGTTGCATTAGATGGGTTTAAAACATTCTCCATGAAATCCAGTAAATGGTCAACATGGCCAGTGGTAGTCATAAACTACAATCTTCCGCCATATCTTAGCATTAAAAAGGAACATTTAATGCTTTCACTTTTAATCCCAAGAAAAAGAAAAGATAAAGATATGAATATATATCTTGCTCCTCTCATTGACGATCTAGAGTTATGGAGAGGTATTAATGTCATTGATATATTGGAAAGCACCAATGAAAGATATATTACGCTTTGTGGTATTGTGGCTTGGACTATTCACGATTTTCCAGGATATGGTGTTTGTTTCAGTATTGATGATATGTTTTTATTCAATATGCATTGCGGATTGGTTGAGATCAATCTATAGTAAGAATCTCAACAAAAATATTTATCTTCGACATCAACAGTTCTTGCCTGATGATCATCCATTAAGATCTAAAAGATAAGCGATACATTTTAATGGAGAGCTTGAAACAAGTCAATGTCCAAAACCTATGACGCCTATGGATTGGTATAAAAAATGGATAGATGGATCTCTAATAGATCTAGAATAAAAAATCTTCAGTGATGATGAAGATAATGAGTATGTGAAGAGAGGTAAAGGAAAATTGGCACTCAGAAAGAAGATATCAATATGGTATTGTTTGGAGTATTGGAAAGAGTTACAAGTATGTCATCTTCTTGATCCTATGCATATATTCAAGAATACTGTTTATTCACTATGGTAGCATCTTCTTTGACTAAAAGATACCATAGCATCAAGGAATGATTTGAAAGATCAAATCTCAAAACCAAATTTATGGCCAATTTTTTATAGACATTGGCAGGAAACGACTTATGCACGTGCTCCTTGGGTACTTACGACAAAAGAGATGCAAACTATCAACAATAGGATTCAATTGATTCGGACTCCTACAGGATATGGAGCATCTTTCCAAAACATGTTTACTGTGGATGATAAGAGCTTATCTGGGTTAAAGACCCATGATTGGCATAACTTTTTGAAACATATTTTACCTTTGGTTATCGATAGATGTACAACAAAAGGAGTACAAGATGTGATCTATCGTCTTGGATAGCTTATAAGGTAATTATGATACTTTTATATTTAATATATATGAATATTTAATATCATTTATTTTTCAATTAACTTCTTTATAATTTATTTTATGATATGTATAGGGATGTTTTGCAACACCTTGCACAATGTTCGCTAAACCTGTAGCAGAATTCAAGTTTGGCACAAAAGGAAAAAATTGCCTAGACAAGCACTACAATAGTGCATTCAGAGGCTAAACTAAGCTCAGATCGCAATTTTGGCATCACAAAGTTAAGCCATTTTGATATGCTAATCAACTTGAGTATGCTCACCAATTTTCATGCAATTTTGAGATTGCGATCGGAGGGGTATTAACGATGCCCTAAATGAAGCGGAAATCTGCTCTCATACCAATTTTTGGAGTTCGAGGTCTACGGAAGCACGCGAATAGCACAAGGAAGAAGAAGAAGCTTGAAGCACAACACACAATGCTAAATTTGTTACCACTAAAATCTCTCAAAGATAAGTGACCTTTTATGGTTATAGGCACATATACAAGCCGGGGGAAAAACCTCCTAAAGAGGTAGAAAAGTGCCCTGACAGTCCTCGTGTGTTCACACATATCACTACCTAAATATATCAACATTTCATATTCATTCACTTCATGACATGATTCCTACTTATGCATCTAGTTTATATTTTTTACAAGCATGGAATGCTTTCAATAATTATATACCATCTAATGAGGATCACTACACTTTTCATAATGGATTATTGTATTTCCAACACAAGTTATGCATCACATAAGGTTTAAAAGAATTTGTTATGAAAGAAATGCATGAAGCACCATATCTAGGTCATAAGGGCATACAAAGTACTATTTTTATGTGTAAAGTTTTTTTTTGTCCAAATATGGAAAAGGATATTGCACAGTATGTTTCCCATTGCATTGTGTGTCACATCATGGTAAACCATTTGGATTATTAATGCCACTTCCCATACCTAGTGGACCATGGGAACAAATTTCTATGGCTTTTATTACTAGTCTTCCTACAACTTCATCTCATAATGATATGATTTGGACAATTGTTGATAGGTTTAGTAAACATGAATATTTCATTCCTTGTAAAAGGCTGATTTTGCACCTCAAGTTGATAAGTTATTTATTAAACATATTTTTGTGCATCATGGTTTTCCAAAATTTATTCTTTTAGATCGAGATGTTCATTTTTGTAATCACTTTTGGGTTGCATTATTTCAAAATTTAGTTTCCAAAATATACTTTAGCTCTGCATTTCATCTTAAAAGTAATGGGAAAAGTGAAGCTACAAATAATACTATTTTAGATTATTACATTGTCAATATTTAGATAATCCAAGTAACTGGGATGAGAGACTTCCTTTACTACAATTTTCATATAATAACACAACACATACTACTACTCGATGTTGTTAAAGTTAAAGTTATTATATTCTTACTCGTGGGTTCTTGGGATGGTCAGGGGTCTGATAATTCAGAGGCCCTTTATATATTTTCCCAATTCACTGCTTAACTTCTGACAATCAACTTCATTGATTAATGCCGGACAATTATAGAAGATTCAATTACACTTCGGTGCATAGCATTCTTAACGATCACCGCGATTATGTACACAACACTTTCACTCTTTCTTTATTAATACTGCTACACTTCACTTCAACACAATGAACATTAACACAATACCTGATTCACTCAGTACTAACATTTACGAACAACTCTGCGATTAATATAACTTCAAAACAGAATCAATTCCAGACCATCGTCCAAACCAAACAGGCCCACGACGCATTTGTCATCTCTTCTGCGCATACTATATTCATTAGGGATAAACGATACAATGTTTGCGCTACACCCTTTCGGTGCACGACTTTTCTAATTACAATTATTCTTCTAAATAATATTCCGACGGCCTTACACTGGCACGCACAGTGGACTCGAACCTAGCATGGAAAAATACAAGGTTTAGGAATCATCAATGATTCCTTGGATATACATGGATCTTGCTTATTTAAAGGTTTGTGTTATTTTCTGCTTAAGGGAGTCTAACATTTCCTTCAAAATTTGCAGTTCAACCAGATGTGCATCAGTCCGCACAAAGCTAGAAGCAATGACTTGGGAAAGTAAGGCATTGGCTTGACTCTACAAAAAAAGCTTCTTGAAGATAGAAGTCGTTAGCGAGCACCACATCACGTCGTAGCTTCATGTCCGCAATTTCTCGATCAATGCATGATAAGCGCGCATCCTGGATACCTAGCTGTTTCTCTTTGCGTTCATGTTCTTGAGACTGGAACTGCATAGTTTTATAAAAATCTTGCCTCTCTTTCTGGATGGCTTCAACATCCTTCTTCAGCTGAATATTGTGGCCAATTTCTCTTCCAGAGAGTGACTTTCCTGAAAGAGCTCTTCGGTGACATTCTTTAATTCGGTTTTGGCTTGTAAGGCTAATTCAGACATCTCTTGACCCTTTTTCTCCACCGTAGCAAAGTCAGCGTGCGTGGTCTCTAGGAGATTACCCAAAGCGGTCATGGCATCCTCCTTCTCAATTACGGTCTGAGTCAACTTACTAGTCTCATCATCACGAGCGGCAATGATGGCATTCTTTGCATTCAACTGCTCTTGGAGACTTCGAATCTGGTCCTGTAGTGAACTGGCTTCCGCTTTGGCTATGAGCACCTCTTCTTTGAGTGGTGCGATGCCCGCTTCAAGAAGATCTACCTTGGATTGGTACTTCGTTTTGAGGGATTGTTGGGCGACTTGTAGGTGATGGGGGAGATGGTTGGAAAGATGAATAAGATAATTGCCTATCTGAGCTAGTTGGGCCAATGAGTAAGGTACAATAGAGGTGGAGATTGGCCGAGAGGGGTTAGCGAAAACTGTGGCGGACAAGGAAGGGGGCAAATAGTCAGGGGAGGAAGGAGAGGACGGGTTGCCGAATGACATGGTGAGGGAGGAGGGCTAGGTGGCAAAGGCACCTTTGAGAGAGAAAGAGGCAAAGGTGGGCTTTGGGGTGAAGAGAGCAAGGCAAGAGTGGTTATTACAACAGGCTAGACATTAGTTTGAGCAATCACCTCCTCAGGTTGCACTTTCTTTGCGAGTTGTTCAACTTCTGTGACCATGTCGGGCATTGGCTCCTATGGATGAGGTTGTGGCTGCACGACCGTATCATCAGGGTGGACCTCTTCAATGACAGTGTCAGGATCAACTTGGTCTTTTGGGGATGGTGGAGCAGAAATAATTTGAGCAGAAGAAGCGGTATCCTGCAACTGAATGGTTGAGGACGGTTGTGCTTTACTGTCAGAGGGGCTCAATTTGCAGCACTTCCCCTTAAAGAACTGCAAGAGATCATTGTCGTCATCGACCTCCATCACTTCCACTAACTCCTCATGAAAGAGAAGGGTATTCAAGGGAGGAGGTTGCACAACCTGAATCACCCGGAGGAGGAATGTCAGCAGATGTGGCAGTCGTGTCCGAGGAATATCTCCCTTTGCCAATTGTCGAGAAACTGCCTAGCATTCCCGATGAATGCGTCAGAAGAACAACAAAGCAAAATTAACTGCTTCACGCACAACGGCATCGATCATGGAATAGAAGGGTCGAGGAATGCTGTATGTGTGTTTTTGAAGGTTAACTGCAGCTACAAGAAACTGTTGTGCAGAGCGCTCCGATTCAAAGCGACAAAGAATGGCGAATTCATTTGAAGAATGACGCGGGAAAAGCTCTTTCATTGTTGATAGCGGTAAGAGAGGTCCATCTACACTACCCTCGTGAGGGAGATGGAATCCCTTAGCGACTGTGTTAAGGGTGATGATGACACGTGAGTTAAGACAAGCGACGGCCAATAGGTTTCGGTAGCGGTAGTATCAGCAATGGTAGAGATGATCTCCGCAAAGAAAGGATGGCATTCAACCGAATGCCAAGGCAGTTCAACGAATGCCAAAAGGCCACGAGTGCGCAGAAACTCGCTCAATTTCGAAGCGAGGCCACCACAGAAGGTAGCAATGTTAGCCAAAGCTTCCATGGCGAGTACGAGAGCACGAAGATAGTAGGTAACACAGAACACACAAACGCAACAAAAACTCAATAGCAGAAAAGAGAGGGAAGAACGGGATTAAGAAAAAACACCAAATGGAAATGCGGGAAGAAACATAATCATCACCCAGTGTTGGAAATGTTGAAAATCAAGTCTCAATCATGCAAAAAGGCTCAACCACGAGTTTTTCAAGTGGAACAATAAAAAAGGAGGACCCAAAGTCGTGGAATAAAGTTAGAAGCTCCACCAAACTCAATCGAATTCAAATCTCATCAAATTAGCCACCAAAAAGTGCACCTAAACTGATTGGTGGGTGGTTAGCTAGATTGTAGGAAAAGTAAAAGTCTATATAAGAATCATCCCACCTTTGTTTCTTGATTTTTATGCATTTCACGAGTTTCCCACTTAGTTTGGTGAATTCATAAACTACAGCAAGCAGCCCCCTTGCTTGCTTACCTCATTTTCTCATGATTTTGCTCCTCTCTATCTAGAGGTGTAGTTAGGCTTTTCCAAATTTGATAGTACCAGATTGCAGAGAATTTTTTGCTCTCTCATTGTGCTCATTTTCATTGCTTTCAAGCTTCATTTGGTCTCTCATATTGTGCCCTGAACTTTTCCAAAGTTTCAAGTTATTTGGCTGAGTGAGTTGTGAGAAATTGCCAACTTTGTGAAGGTATATCTCTGTAGATAGGCAAAGAGTATTGCAAACAGGTAGCCTGTTTTATAGAGGGTGGTTCTCCCATCTTGAATATACATTTGGGATGATTTAAAGCTTTTTGGGTAGCTCTTATAGTCTACTACAAGTATGCAAAACTTCATTTTAAGTCTCTGTATTGGTGCACAGAAAAGTTCAGAATAGTGAGCATATATCACTGCTTGTGGACCTAATGGAGGGCAGCCATCTTCCATTTTTGCATTGGGGTGTTAGAATCATCCCCCGTCAGTGGTATCATAGCCATTTTGGAGGCTTGGAGACATCACTCGCATCATATTGAAGACTTGAAGGGATCAAGACAACTCGTGGAAGCACAAGGAGGACTCATCAAAGCAAGAAGACATCAAAAGGGGGCTATGTCGATCAAGATCTCAACTAGTCAAAGGTTAGCAAGGGAGAAGCTATCAAAAGGTAATATCCACACCTTCTAAAAAATATAAACACTTGAGGAGAAGCTAGAGGAGCATCTTAGAGCTCAGTATGATTGAGTATAACGCACAAATAGAGAAGTTAGAGAAAGTCAATTATCAACCATGGAAATCTAGAGTTAGCAACTACCTTATGGGCAAAGGATTGTGGGGATTAGTGAGCGGCATGGAGCCAATGCCTCATGTACATGATCCACCACTTCAAGGGCAGGTCAAGGCACTTAATGAATGGATAGAAAGGGATAGGAGAGTCATATTCATTCTATCTCAACACATAAGCAATAGCATGATAGGGCATATACAAGACTTGGACACATCCAAGAAGGTTTGGGAGACCTTGGAGAGATTGTACTCTTCATCAACCAAGGCAAGGAAGATTCAGCTCAAGAATGAGCTGAATAATCTTAGGAAATCACCAAGTACTAACATAAATGAGTACATTTTGAAGGTTAAGGAACTTGTTGATGCTTTAGGCTTAATTGGGAGCCCAATCGAAGACGATGATCTTGTTGCACACACTCTCAATGGCTTGAGAGAGGATGAAAGATGGAAAGAATTCACCACATCAGTTTATGTGAGGGATTCCCTACCAAAATTTGATCAATTAGTCACATTGATGGTGACCGAGGAGATGAACCAAGGAGGTTCACAATCAAAGGGTAGCCAAGCCCAAGTTTTCTATGGAGGTAGAGGCAAAGGCAAAAGAGGTGGACAAAACTCCCAAGGCAGAGGGAGAGGAAGGTCAAGCTCAATCTCAAGCAACCAAGAAGGCTCCAACCAAAGCTATGGATCAAGAGGAAGAGGAAGGAGTAGAGGAAGAGGAGGAAGATCACATGGAAGAGAAGCATCCAATGGAGAATGCTACAATTGTGGAAAATCGGGCCATTATGCAAGAGATTGTTGGTCCAAAGGAGGAGGCAATCAAGAATACAAAAGGAACCAAGGTAATTATGCTAGTACTTCAACAAATTCAAAAAATGAGAACTTGCCTATGATGTATGGTTCAAGTGAAAGAGTCAATTCAGATTTTACATGGTACATTGATAGTGGTTGTAGCAACCATATGAGTTGCAATAAAGATGTTTTCTTTAATTTACATTCATCCATCACTCAAGGACATGTAGAGACAGGGTATGAAACTGATCACAAGATTACACATGTGGGAGATGTTGCATTGAATGGATCTCAAAGCTCCAAGGTGTTGAAGGATGTGTTGCATGTGCCAACCATCACAAAGAACTTGGTTTCGATATGTCAAATGGTTGAAAGAGGTTATGAGGTGAGGTTCAATGAGCAAGGATGTTTTGTTGAAGCCCATGCAGGACTACAAGCTCATATGAAAAGGAAAGAAGCAAGGAAGACTCTTCACCATGGAGGTAAAGCCATCAACCACTCACACTGTCTACTTGTCAATTGGAAATAAACAGATTGCAGAAATCGACTTATGGCATAAAAGAATTGGGCACATAAACTTACAAGGATGAAGGACATGCAAAGGAAGGGCCTGGTGAGTGGTCTACCTGATCTTAGATCTCAGAATATGCAACATTTGTGCCATGCTTGTAAATTACTAAAACAAAGCAGATTGCCATTCAAGAAGGGAGCACATGTGAGCAATGAAGTGTTGAACCGCATACACACAAATGTATGGGGACCTACAAGGGAGCCATCCATTGGAGGTAATAGATATTTTGTCACATTTATAGATGATCATTCAAGGTTTGTTTGGATGTATTGCATGAAGTCAAAGTCAGAGGTGTTTTACCACTTCAAGTGGTTCCAAAACCTAGTGGAGAAGGAAACACGAAAGTATATAAAGACTCTGAGATCGGATGGAGGGGAAGAGTATTTTTCAAATGAATTTTCAGATTTTCTACATGACCATGGCATTGAAAGGCAATTCACTTGCAGGTACACACCCCTTGCACCAAAGAGCTTAAGGTATCTAGGGATGTAATATTTGATGAGTTGCTGCCTGGTATGGTAGCAAAGATGTGTTACAGGTTGACGATGCATATGAAGTTGAGAAGAAGTTCAAAGAACAACAACAAAGCATGGAGATAAGTGGTCCAACCACTTCAAGCACACCATCAGAGGAGAGTACTACAACAGCTTGGCATGGAAGGACAAGGAATGAAGCTCATTCAAGTGAAGGAAGTAGCAAAGGAAATGAAAAGGAAAATGACAAAGACCATCCATGGGTAGACATGGAATCTACAAGTGATGAAGATATGGAAAAATTAGAAACCCCAGGATTTAAACCATCTAAACCAAGGAGGAGGAGATTCCTACCACCTAATGGTGAGGTAAGGTCATCTAATAGGGTTAAATACCCTGTTCAAAGGTTAACTTATGATTCATTCATTGCAAGACACTATGCCTACATGAGCCAAGTTATAGCTTGTAAAGAACCTAACTTTTTTGAAGAATCAAATAAGCATAGGGAATGGATTGAAGCCATGGAGGAGGAAGTCAAAACACTTGAAGAAAATGATACTTGGTCATTGGTTCCAAGAACAAAGGACATGAAAGTCATTGGCAACAAATGGGTGTACAAGGTAAAGAGGCATGCAGATGGGAGCATCTCTAGATATAAAGCAAGGCTGGTTGCCAAAGGTTTTGCTCAAACCTATGGCATAGAATTTTTGGAAACATTCAGCCCAGTAGCTAAGATGTCCACCATCAGAAGTTTGATTGCAATTTCAGCCTCAAAAGGTTGGAAGATGTACTAGTTGGATGTGAAGAATGCTTTCCTAAATGGAGAGCTTGAAGAGGTAGTCTTCATGGACCAGCCCCAAGGCTTTGAAGATGAGAGGTTTCCACATCATGTATGTAGGCTAAAGAAGGCACCATAATAGTGCACTAGAAGGATCCATATAATACAACTGTCCTACAACGATCTGGACCCGTCAACTATACATTGCCAATTTACGACGAGCCGAAGTAGAAGTATTAGTCGGGGGGCTTCCACTGGTGAGGAAGGTCATAAGAGTATCATAATACGAAGGTGCCACCTGGAGCTCCTGACCCTCATCGTGGACCGCATCCGTCGCATAGATAGCAGGGGTAGTGTCATCAATTCCACCGGGAGGTTCACCGGAATCAAGCTCAGGTAAGAAATCAGCTAATGGATGAGCTAATCCTGGGCGATGTACGACCACGTAATCAAATTCTTGCAGTAACAACACCCAACTGGCTAATCTGCCCCCTAAATGTTGCTGACAGACAAGATAAACCAGTGCAACATGATCCACATGGAACGTAAATTGGTCTCCTAGCAAGTAGTGTTGAAATTTCTTCATCGAATAAACCAAGCCGAGGCATTCGTGCTCATTGATTGAGTAATTTCATTCAGCAGCAGCTAATCGACGACTAGCATAATAGACATGATGAAACCACTTATCTTGTTGTTGCATGATCACACTACCGACGACACTATCCAATGCATCCACGAAGACATAGAACAGAAGCTACCAGTTTGCTGCTTGCAGTATAAGAGCCTGGGTTAATAGTGTTTTCAATCGATCAAAGGCAATTTGGCACTCTTTAGTCCACACGAACTGTCCGGAATTACTAGTAATCAACCGATTCAGGGGTATGGCTAAATGTGCAAGCCATCAAAGATGCCATCCATGCCAGGGTATTTGGCCAAGAAATCACATAACTTCCTTTGGTGTCGTAGGGGCAGGTGCATGTAACACGACTTGCACTTTATCTGGATCCACCTCAATGCCTTGCTTTGAAATAATATGATCGAGCAACTTGCCATAAGAAACTGAAAAGACTGACTTACTGGGATTTAAGCACAATCAGAACTCTTGACACTTAGAGAAGCAGCACCATAGGTGGTAAAGATGAGCCGATGTATCACCTGATAACAAAAAATCATCCAGATACACTCGCATAAAGGTGGTTAAATAGGGGGAAAAATTTCTTGCATACATCATTGGAAAGTACTAGGAGCATTGCAAAGACAGAACCACATCACCGTACACGCATATACACCCCAATTTGTAATAAACACAATCTTTGGTATGTCCATTTCATCCATGCGCACCTGATTATAGCCACTATAACCATCCAAAAAGGAATACATTTCTCATCCGGAAACATCATCGAGCATTGTATCCAAAAAGGGAAGTGGGAAGGGATCCGGTACGATCGCCACATTTAGTTTTCGGTAATCCACACAGATACATAACCACTTATTTTTCTTTGGGACCATAACAATAGGTGAAATCCATTCTGCATGCTCAATGGGAACAATGAATCTGACTTCCAACAAGCGATCCAATTCAGATTTCAGTTGAGCAGCATAATTTGGATTCATGCAGTAACTCGGTTGCTTGATTGGGCATGCATCTGGCTTGAGCATCACATGGTGTTGATAGATACGAGGGTCCAACCCTTTCATATCTCGATAGTCCCACACAAATACATCTTGGAACTCGATCAACAACTGTAGTAGATCATTTTGAAAAGTTTCCGGTAATCTCGCCTTAATCTTGGCCGACCGTGGTGTATCCTCATTTCCTAAATCGCAGGTGATAAGTTGATCTTTTGGTACATAAAACTGCCATGGCATAGGTATATCCTCAGGTGATTGGAATAAATGGTAGAAACTCTGGGCATTCAAAGCTTGATCCATAGCTAGGGTCCCTTCTTCTGTAATCGGAACTACCGAACAGATGACCGGCTTCCAATTATCAGCAACCACTTGTAAGTCGACTATCCCCAAGGCAAGCAAATCCTAGTTAGCCTTGAGAAAAGCTTCTTCTTCATCATCTGAAAGTCCATCCAACATATGCACAGGTTCCGCTATGTAGGGTCGAGCATGGAGGTTGCATGGTTTCATCTAATCCTAGGGAACTACATACTTCCAATGGTTGCTTTTGAGAATAAGTTCGTGTGCTGACCAGTCCTGCAATACTTTGGCTTGTTTCAGCCAGGGCCTCCCGAACAGCAAGTTGTAGTCCAGAGTTGATTCAGGTAATTCTAGAACAAAAAAAGTCATTTTGAACACCGATCCCTAAAGAGTAATGGGTATATCATGTACCAAACCCACTGGATACACCCTAGACTTATCCGCCATCCTCACAAAAAATTGAACAGGTTCAATCTAAGTCCATCCTAACCGTTTACAAAGGGGAGTTGTCGCAATATTCACACCACAGCCTCCATCAATTAACACTTGGTTGATTTTATGGTTTTTATACCATACGTAAAAAAATATTTCAAAACATCCTAAAGTTAAACTTGCACCACGTTATTATGGACCTTTTCGTATTATTCAAAACTTTAATGAGAATGCTTTTAGATTAGACATTCATTCTCATTGGAATATACATAATTATTTTCATATTAGTTTATTGAAATCTTTTAAAGGAACTCTACCACTCACTCCTACCTCCTTTACTTGAAGAGGATGCTGAAATATTAGTTCCAAAGAAAGTACTTGATTATGATGCTACTACAACACACAAGTAACCAATATCATAGATATTTAGTTAAATATAAAAATCACTCGCTTGAAGAATCTCAATGGATTCATAAGACATCATTAATTCCACATTATGATCATATTTTGATTTCTACATATCATTCACAATAACATTAAATTCTAGTTTTCCAATTCCATGCATGTGTTTTTACATGGAACATGCTTATAATTGGTCAATGATGGGACATGTGATTGGCCTTCCATGTCTATTTTATTCTTCTCAACTGAGGTCAGTTGCTTGTAAACTAGGAGGCATGTTATTCTTTATGGAATAATGGAATGTTATGTGGATTTTAATGTCTTGAGGTTTTTAATGTGATTTATGTTCTGATTTAACAGCTGAAGAATCATGAGGGTGTGAATGTGCATGGACTTATTCAAATATTTTTTAAGATATTTAAAAGATAGTATTTAAGATATTTTTTGTAAAAATAATAGATTGCTTTAGAAAGCAATGTTTTTGTAAAAATACCAGATCACTTAGAAAGAGATGATTTTCTAAATAAAGCAAATTTTCATAAATGCATGCTTTTGAAGCACCACCCTCATGTATCTTCTATTCACGATGTAATGAGAAATACCTATAAATACTTATACTCTGATAGGCTCATCAATCAAAGTATATGGGGGGAGATTGTACCCAATTTGGTGTCAAGTCTCTTGTCTCTTTCTATTCTATTAATGCTTTTTTGAGATCTCACTTCTAAACTATCCTCTATGTTTGTGCATCTCCAAGATCGAGGCAACAATCTCTGCACTTGTAGCTCATCAATGTTGGAGTGTATATTAGTTGGACATTAAAACAACATTTTTGAATGATGAATGAAGAATATGTATGTCAACCCCGTGATTTTGTGCATAAAGGAATATTTGAAGAAATGTATGTCAGCCTATGTACATTCTCTAATTCGTGGGAAAGAAAGTGTGAGCTATTGTTTTCATGGAAGTGAACTTAATTTACTCATAGGGATGATTTTGGTAGCTTACCTTTTTGAAACCACATCTGGATTACTCATCTTGAAACTTAAATTTAGGAAAAATTAACCTATGTTCAAGAGATATGTATTATGTTTCTTTGAGTTGGTGAAGTTAAGGTATTGTTAGTATGGTAATAGAGATGACGGGGTATGTTTGTAGATGCCCACATAGGACTATTTTAAATATAGTTTGTAAAAATTAATAAATTGACATATGTCGTTAGTAGTTCCACATTATTAATACAAAGATGGAAAACAACTAGGAAGAATCAGACACTACTACCGCGGGCTTCACTAGAGAGAATAGATAAATTCTCACATGGATCAAATAGTAGAAATCCTAGATTCCTAGTGAGAGAGTTAGTTTGGGATGCCGATGGATGAATGGATCTTGGAAAATACCTACTTTTGATACTTAAAATAATAGCCATTCTTGGGATATTTGTGATAAGATTAGAGGGATCCAATGGAATCCACTCTGATAGAGCATGTGTGAGAGAATGCATTTCTCTAGATTGAGAGTGGGCTCCATTGGAATGGGGCAAGAAAAATAGTCTGGATTTCTTTTATCATCCACATGGAGTAATTTTCATAGACAAAGGGGAGTACTAGCAAAATCATGTCTTTTAGTTATGATTAGGTAGGATTCATTGTTCCATTGGAATATCTCCCCACATATTTAGTGCACACGTGTTATAAAGTATGGGGAGGTAATTAAAATAGAGAGATGATTATTGTAGTATAGAATCGATTTGGATTACCCAATAAACATTCTAGGGTTAGGGATTTGGCGAAACAAAAGAGTCAATTTACATCATTCTTCATTATAATTTCCTTCAAATGGGAGATTTGTTGTACCTTCTTAAGGAAAGATACTTTGAGAGACTATTTACATGCTTTAATTCATGGGAGAGATAGAAAATGAATTCATGAATACCTCTTTTATGGTAAAGGGGAGTGGAAGAAATTTCATTTTAATCCTCTTCCTTATGAGAGATACGAAAAGTGTGAATTATTGTTTTCATGGAAGTGAACTTATTTTACCCATAGGGATGATTTCGGTATCTTCAGTTTTTGGAAGCACACCACTACTACAAGAAGAAGTTTAGGATCGAAGATGTAGATAGATCTAATACTTGTAGGATTAGTCTGAAGAGATTTTACACCCTAGGTTGTCTAAATAGGAGTGGAGGGGATCAAACACTCATAAAGGTAAAATTGACTACACTTGAATAATAAAAGAGAAAGTGGCAATTTTCTATAAGCTTAGGAGTCTTAGTAGTTGAGATGGACAGAGTACGGAAAGCAAGTGGTGAATTTTCACTTTTGAGGTTCAAGAGATAGGGGCAAATTTGACCAGTTGGAATGTCCATTTGTAACATGGTAATTAATTTTCATGAGGATGATTGGTCATGGATGATTTTCTGAATGTATGCTTTCGCATTTCAAATGGAAAATTGGGGGAGACAAATGGTTTAGAGTTTGCACCATAGTTTCAAAAGATGAGATTCTTCCAAGGAACTTGGGCCAACTAAAACATGGTTTACAAACCAAGAACTTTTTGGATGGTGGGATGTAGAAAGATTATACGTCTTTTATTTGCATAAACAAAGGGATAGTTTAATTCAAGATATTAATTGGGACTACTTCAACATAACTACCTTTGAGTTACTTGTATGAAACATTAGATGCACTACCTAATTACTTATGGGCTGAGGCTGTATCTACAACCACTTACTTGATTAACAGGTTGCCTTCAAAATCCCTTGATGGGATGACTCCATATGAGGCTTGGAATGGAAGAAGACCAAGCTTAGATCATTGTAAAATTTTTGGATGTATTGCTTTTGCTCATGTTCCTTCACAGGTTAGAGGCAAGATGGATCCAAAGGCAGAAAGGTGTGTATTTATTGGATATGACAACAATCAAAAGGGCTACAGGTTATACAACCCTACCAACAAAGGATTCTTGGTAAGCAGAGATGTAGTTTTTGATGAGAACAATTCATGGTATGAAGATTCATGTAGGAAGATCAATTTACCATATGATCTTGAAGAAGATTTTCCAAATCTTGGTAGAGAACAATCAAAGATTGAAGAACAAGACACCTCAGAGGATGATGAAGGATCTCACATGGAAAAGATCAAAGCATGGAAGTCTAAAGGTAAAGCAAAATTGCAGGAACTTGGACATGAGGCAGAATCATCACATCATGGCCTAAGAAGATCCATGAGGGAAAAGAAAAAACCAGAAAGGTATGGGTTTGACACCTCATTAGTAACTAAACATTCTATCTACATAGCACAGGACATAAACCAAGAGGAGCCATCATCATTTGAAGAGGCCAAAGCAAAAACAGAATGGAAGCATGCAATGAAGGAAGAGATTGAAGCACTTGAGGAAAACAACACTTGGGATTTGGTGCCCAAGACTTCATCCATGAAGGTAATAGGCTCAAGATGGGTCTATAAACTCAAGAAGAATTCTGATGGTTCCATTAACAGGTATAAGGCAAGGCTTGTAGCAAAAGGCTTTGCACAAACTCAGGGAATTGATTATGAGGAGACCTTCTCTCCTGTGGCAAAGATGCCTACTATTAGGGTTTTGCTTAGTATTGCCTCTTCCAAGAATTGGAAGATACTAACAAAGCATTGTATGGTCTCAAGCAAGCTCCAAGAGCTTGGAATTTCAGGCTTGTTTCATTCTTGTAGGACAAAGGCTTTCAACCAAGCAAGGCAGATCCTTCACTCTTTATTAAAAAGAGTAATTCCGAGGTCATCTACCTATGTGTATATGTAGATGATATTATATTGACAGGAAATGATGCAGATGGTATGAAGAAGATCAAAGATCAGATGAGAGAAGAGTTCAAGATAAGTGATTTGGGTTCACTTACCTACTTCCTAGGTTTGGAAGTTGTCTACAAAGATCATGGTTTGTTTCTCACTCAAAGAAAGTACATTAAGGACATGTTGGCAAAATTCAAGATGCAAGATTGTAAGATTGCAGGTACTCCAATGGAGGTCAATCACAAATTGAGCTCACATGAAGGTGAACTCATAGAGGACATCACATCATATCAAAGTCTAGTGGGTAGTCTCAACTATGCCACATTGACAAGAGTAGATATATGTTACAGTGTGAGTGTGCTAAGCCAATTTATGCACACACCAAGGAAACCACATATGGATGCTGCCAAAAGGATTCTCAAGTATCTCAAAGGAACCCTAAATGAAGGACTTTATTATCCTTATGTATCTGATTTAGGTTTGAAGCTATTTTCTGATGCAGATTGGGCTGGCTCCAAGGAAGATAGAAGGAGCACTTCAGGTTATCTTACCTTTGCAGGTTCAAAGCTTATTTCATGGTCATCCAAGAAGCAACCCACAGTTGCTCTCTCTTCTACTGAAGCTGAATATAGAGGTCTTGCCATAGCTACACAAGAAGCTATGTGGATGAAGACATTATTCAAAGATCTTGGATTGGAGTTTGGAACTCCAACTATTTTTTGTGACAATATGAGTTCTATTCATTTGGCTGCTAATCCTATTTTTCATGCAAGGACTAAACATATTGAAGTTCATTATCACTATGTACGAGAAAAGGTTCTAAGCAAAGAGATTCAAATATCATATGTGTCTACTCATCAACAATGTGCAGATATTCTAACCAAAGCATTGGATGGTACAAAGCTTTGCAAATTCAAGGCTATGATTGGTTTGCAGGTAATCTTGGAAGATTGAAGACCTCAAGCATACTTGGCTTGAGGGGGAGCTATTGGAGCAAGTCTATGACAAGCCTAAGTATTGGCTTGAGTCCCACAAAGTCATAAAAAAAGCCTTAAAATGAAGACTATGTAAAGTTCACTTGTGAACTACCTTGTAATTTTTTGAAGAGTTTACTTAATGTAAAAGTAAGAGAATCTTAAGTGGTTGAGTCCACTTGATCAAGAATGAAAAGAGGAGCCACGAATTCGTGATTTGTGGTAGGTAGAGAATCAAATCAATCATTGATTGATTGGAGAGTGATTGAGGGAAGTTAGCCTCCCAAACTCAACTATAAATAGATGGCAGTTTTAGTCGTGGTTAGAGAGACCTATGTGAAGACCTCCAAGAGCTGAGCTTTATGCCATATCAAGGTGTGATTACAAGGCACACATATGTATCAGTAATTCATTGTATTGTACAAGAAATATACTTTCATTTTCATGATTGTTTGAGTTCATCTTTCCATGTTCTTGTGAAGTGTACTACTCACTGCCATTACTCTCAGTTTTCTCAGTCAGCTTGCAGAGATGTTTTCTCTGAGCTTGGTGCATCATTTTCAGTGATTTAACTTGGTAAAGTTAGCTCTATAAGTCTACTATATGCGCACAAATTTTCATGTCATTTGGATGTTGCAATCTTCAGTTATGTTCATTTGAAGTCAACAGGGTCTGTTCATCTTCACTTCTCTGTCAGGTACCCGACTTTTTCACGCATCTTGTCAGAGCCATTTCTCAGTGGTTACTTATCCAAATTTAGTGATTTAAAGCTTGTTCGATTCAGCTTACTGTTTTATATAACCATACAAATTCTCATAATCATTGGATTTCTACATTTTGAGGTATGTTGATTTTTCTGCTCACTGGTCTATTTCTGTAGCAGCCCATGAAAATCGGGATGATGTCATCACTTGTTAAAACTCATTCTCAGTGTGTGGTTCATTATTTTTGATGAGATTACTCTTGAAAGTTAGATCTTTAAGTTGCCTATACTTCCCCAAGAGGAATTGAGCTAATTACTGTTGTGCTCAGAGAATTATGTAAAACACTGGACAGGTGTATGAACCAAGAATAGCAAGTTTTCACCTCTGAGCTAACTCCAACTTATCTGTTTTGATCTATCTTTTTGAGAGTGATCTTCCAAGGTACATAGGGTGTATAATACATCCATTGGCAAGCTAAAAGGGCCCACCATATACTCCTGGAGTTCATTTGGCTGGTGTAGATCAAGGATTTTGCAACACCTCTTCATCTTCAAGCACATACCTATCCATCTCTTCACAGAAGTTTGAGAAAGTCCATGTTGTATTTCTTAGCATCCAGAGCTTCCATGTTGTATTCCTCTCATCAACTATTTGATCAATTCTTCAAGTACCTGCAATCAAACAAATTCCCCTGCCAAATACAAACATATTAGTGCATAAAAAGCAACCATTTCTTGAGCTGACAATGTCATAAATTTTGCAATGCTAGATGACTATGCTCATTATTGATGTGCACTGAAGGATCAAGTATAACGTGTAGTGAGAGGTGCCATATAAATAAATATGGATCCACAAAATCACACTTAAGAAAGAATTCAACATGAAACACCTATCATAGTGTTTATGAACATTTCACAAAGGTTGAGAACCACTTCAAAATCGATGAAGAAGGTTCACAAAAGTGTCTCTAAACTTTCCACAAACTTGAAATGCGTCAAAGATCATGCAAAATGTCATCAATATGAATGCTAAAGGGTGCCTATAAGCACTATAAAATGTTCAAATGCACCACCAAAATGGAAGAAAAAGGCTGGGAACATGGGAAATAAGGGTGGTAAAAATAGATGGAAAGGGATGAGAAGATGGGCAAATGAGCAGAGTATTGATACTTAAAATGCTTTATAAGCATAATTTGATGGCTAAAGGTTCCTCTCTATGAGAAGGAATAACTACCACCAAAACACCCATCACCACCACCACCACCTATTGGACCACCAAATGAACCACCAAGACCTCCATCTAGTGCTTTGATACCATGTAGATGGTACACATATAGAAGCAAAATGAAAAGAACAATGTAATCACAAAATAAACAAGTGTGAGAGAGTCAAAGTGAGTATTCAAAGAAATAGGTAAGCACAAATGGATTAGAAATGAGCATTCCAAGAGCATAGAGTAGGATCTTCAAGCTTCTAACCAAGTACAAAGTGGAGAAGAGACCTCTTTATATAGATTTGGAGGGGGGTCTTCGTAGTACATCATATATCGGACAATTCCCCTTGAAGGAGAATAACTACAATGGTAGACACAAATGGAAAGGTACCCAAATATAATGATATATAATATAAAATGGAAATGAAATGGAAATGGAGTGCCTCCTAGATACAAAATGGAGATGCACTCATTCGAATGCAAATGGAAATGATGTAGAAGAACTCATGTCTTCAATATTTAATTCTAACCATACCATATGTCCTTACATCTAAAACACAATCATTGAGTGATCCCATATGTCACTATTACTCCACATTAAAGATGGAAGGGTCATAAATTGTGGAGGGGTTGTTGAGAGTTCCATGCTCCACTCTTTTGTCCAAGTCTACATTTTTTTCATGCAAGTCGATTTATCTGCTATGCATACTGAAACTATATTGTCAAAGGCAACAAGGAGATTAAACATTCATAAAGTTTATATTGAATATACTTGAAGAATAAAAGAGAAAGTGGTAATTTTATTTAAGGCTAGGAGTTTTAGTAGTTAGCATGGAGAGATTAAGGAAAGAAAATGGTGAATCTTCACATTTGAAGTTCAAGAGATAGGGACAATTTTGACTTGTTGGAACTCGTGATGTTCTATCACTACTTCAACATAACTACCTTTGAGTTACTTGTATGAAACATTAGATGCACATGAATATGAATATAAGCATCTAGTAGATGCAACATAGCCTTGGGATGAATATCAAGGAAGTGTTGAGCCCCTCAAAGGAAAGCATTGTCTCATGTGCAAATATCCACCTATTGGAGGTATCATGTTACAGATTATGGGAAGATAGTTCAACTAGAGCTAATGGAATTGTTACAAAGAGATAATTGTTGTAGTATAGAACTCATTCGCATTACCAATACTCACTCTAGGATTAGGGATTTCGTTGTAGAAAGGAGTCAACTTACTTCATTGCTCATTAGAATTTCCTTCAAATGGGAGATTCGTACTACATTCTTACGGAAAGATACTTTGAGAGCGTATGTACATTCTCTAATTCATGGAAGATATAGAATATCAATTCAATAATATCTCTTTTAAGGTAAATGGAAAAGGAACAAATTTCACTTGAATCCTCTTCCTTATGAGAGATACGAAAATTTTGAATTAGTTTTTCAAGTGATAATGAAGATCATTCTATTTATGACGTCAATTTACATGATGCACACTTTTATGAGAGATTTGACACAAAGATGCAAAAACTATGCTGAAATTGTTGGTATCGACGTTGAGAGATACCTAATTAGATGCACCTCTATTATATCGTACTCGTTCAAGCTCTCATAATGCTTCTTTTGCATCAGATTTTAAACAATGGTTGTCTCTAACCTTGTGATGAGAATGAAACTCTTTCTTTTGAAGAAGAAAAAATTCAAAGAATTGGAGGGCTACTACATAATCCATAATGCTATTATGAAGAAAAAAATCTTCATAATGCTACTATGAAGAATGGTACTTGTTCTTTATGTGATTTTCCTCGAGGTGAAAAGGCCATTGGCATGAAATGGGTATAAAAGCTGAAACATAAGCCTAACAGAAAAGTTCAAAGGTATAAGCCTAGGCTTATTGCAAAAGGTTATTCTCAAGTCAAGGAAATTGATTTTGATGAGACATTTTCTCCCATGTGTTGAATGACCATCATTCATAACATCTTTGCACTAATAGCTCATCATGGTTGGAGTGTATGTTATCTAGACATTAAAACAACATTTTTGAATGATGAATGAAGAAATGTATGAATATCAGCCCTGTGGTTTTGTGCATAAGGTCATGAATGAAGAAATGTATGTATGTCAGCCTATGTACATTCTATAATTCATGGAAGAGAAAGTCTGAACTATTGTTTTCATGGAAGTGAACTTACTTTACTCACAGGGATGTTTTTGGTAGCATAACTTTTTGAAACCACATCTAGATTACTCCACTACTATAGGAAGAAGTTAGGGATCGAAGGCATGGTCTAATTCTTATTAGTGTAGAAAGAGTTTATACGGATGGAACTATATTGTTAAAGGAAACAAGGAGATGTGTTGAATGACCACCATTCATAACATCTCTGCACTTGTAGCTCATCATGGTTGGAGTGATTTGGAATGATGAATAAAGAAATGTATGTATGCCAGCCCCGTGGTTTTGTGTATAAAGGCATGGAAACAAGTTGTGTAGGTTGAGAAAAGGCATTTTTTTGTATTTAGTCAAGAACCACATGTTTCTTATGAAAAGATACATGCCTACTTGCTAGCACATAGATATGAGAATAGTCTGACTAAGAGCACCTTATCTGTTAAGAATGCAGATAATGTACGTCTAGTCATTCTTGTATATGAAGATGGTATGCTGCTCCTTGGTCCTAATGAGAAGCATATTTTTTAATTTAGGGCTGATTTGCATGCATCTTTTGACATTTCAAATTTGGGGCATTTGCATCATTATTTGGGCATTTAGTTTTATGCAAGTGGATGGGGGAATAGCTTTGTGTCAAGAAAAAATTTAACACAGTATTACAACATTTTGGCCTTGTAGATTGCAAACCTATTGTGACTCCCATGGAAATAGGTTTAGGATTGGTTCTTCATAATCATGGAGATGCATTTCATATTGTTTATCACCAAGATGATTTGGTGTGGTATTTAGTCTCTAAAGATGATTAATCTCATGCATTACCTAGGTTTCAAGCTTAGGTAGATAGCTAAGAATAGCTTTTTCTACTTGAGTAGTACTTGGATACTTGGATTGTTTTATCCCAACGGGGAACAATATTGCCAGAATTCATTTTTTTTCTAACTCAGATTGGGTAAATTGCTTTGACACTAGTGTTTCCACATTGGTTTTTGCTTGGTGAGACATAGCGAAAGTTTCTAGAGTTATCTCTTGCTTGCAGAAGTTTAAGAAGTTATATAGACTTCAATAGAGATATGGCTATCTTGAAACTTAAATTTAGGAAAAATTAACCTATGTTCAAGAGATATGTATTATACATCTTTGAGTTGGTGAAGTTAAGGTACTGTTAGTATGGTAATAGAGAGGACGGGGTATGTTTCTAGATGCCCACATAGGACTATTTTAAATATAGTTTGTAAAAATTAATAAATTGACATATGTCGTTAGTAGTTCTACATTATTAATACAAAGATGAAAAAACAACTAGGAAGAATCAGACACTACTACCGCGGGCTTCACTAGAGAGAATAGATAAATTCTCACATGGATCAAATAGTAGAAATCATAGATTCCTAGTGAGAGAGTTAGTTTGGGATGCCGATGGATGAATGGATCTTGGAAAATACCTACTTTTGATACTTAAAATAATAGCCATTCTTGGGATATTTGTGATAAGATTAGAGGGATCCAATGGAATCCACTCTGATAGAGCATGTGTGAGAGAATGCATTTCTCTAGATTGAGAGTGGGCTCCATTGGAATGGGGCAAGAAAAATAGTCTGCATTTCTTTTATCATGCACATGGAGTAATTTTCATAGACAAAGGGGAGTAGTAGCACAATCATGTCTTTTAGTTATGATTAGGTGGGATTCATTGTTCCATTGGAATATCTCCCCACATATTTAGTGCACACATGTTATAAAGTATGGGGAGGTAATTAAAATAGAGAGATGATTATTGTAGTATAGAATCGATTTGGATTATCCAATAAACGTTCTAGGATTAGGGATTTGGCTAAACAAAAGAGTCAATTTACATCATTCTTCATTATAATTTCCTTCAAATGGGAGATTTGTTATACCTTCTTAAGGAAAGATGCTTTGAGAGACTATTTACATGCTTTAATTCATGGAAGAGATAGAAAATGAATTCATGAATATCTCTTTATGGTAAAGGGGAGTGGAACAAATGTCACTTTAATCCTCTTCCTTATGAGAGATACGAAAAGTGTGAATTATTGTTTTCATGGAAGTGAACTTATTTTACCCATAGGGATGATTTCGGTATCTTCAGTTTTTGGAAGCACACCACTACTTCAAGAAGAAGTTTAGGATCGTAGATGTAGATTGATCTAATACTTGTAGGATTAGTCTAAAGAGATTTGATACCCTAGGTTGTCTAGATAGGAGTGGAACTATCTCGCTAAAGGCAACAAGGGGATCAAACACTCATAAAGGTAAAATTGAGTACACTTGAATAATAAAGAAAAGTGGCAATTTTCTGTAAGCCTAGGATTCTTAGTAGTTGAGATGGACAGAGTACGGAAAGCAAGTGGTGCATTTTCACTTTTGAGGTTCAGGAGATAGGGGCAAATTTGACCGGTTGTAATGTCCATTTGTAACATGGTAATTTTTCATGAGAATGATGACCTAGCATGATTAGGATGATTTTCTGAATGTAAAAAGGAATGCTTTCGCATTTCAAATGGAAAATTGGGGGAGACAAATGGTTTAGAGTTTGCATCATAGTTTCAAAAGGTGAGACTCTTCCAAGGAACTTCGCCCAACTCAAACATGGTTTACAAACCAAGAACATTTTGGATGGTGGGATGTAGAGAGATTATACGTCTTTTATATACGACCTAGCTGGGTGATGGATTTGCATAAACAAAAGGATAGTTTAATTCAAGATATTAATTGGGAATGCATTGAAGGTCTACAAACACCTAAAGCATACATGCCATGAACGCGGCTCTGGATCCTACCTATTGCTTTATAGGTTCAACAATATGTCATAAATTTTGCAATGCTAGATGACTATGCTAATTATTGATGTCCAATGGAGGATCAGGTATAACGTGCAGTGAGAGGTGCCATATAAATTTTTTTTTTAATATAAAGGAAGTTCGGCAATAGCCTACTCTCCCGGACTTGAATTAAATTAAGAAACAAAGGTACAATAGAAGGGGACTAGTGCACCTTCACGTCCGACGGCTGTTACTTCACCTTCACGTCCGACGGCTGCTACTTCCATCATTCACCGAAAATGCTTCCATGACAAGCGACCGAAATTACCCGACGTCACACACGCCATAGCCAACGCGCAGGGGGCGCCTGTGCCGAAGTCTCTTCACGTTCACTTCTGACGGCTGCTACATCCATGACCCGACGTCACACACGCCATAGCCAACGCGCACGTCCAGAGCTAGCCCGTCGTCTCCTTCCCAAGTGATGAACTCGGTGCCATATAAATTAATGTGGATCCACAAAATCACAATTAAGAAAGAATTCAACATGAAACACCTATCACAGTGTTTATGAACATTTAACAACGATTGAAAACCACTTCAAAATCGATGAAGAAGATTCACATAAGTGTTTCTAAGCACTCCACAAACTTCAGATGCGTCAAAGAGCATGAAAAATGTCACCAATAAGCACTATAAAATGTTCAAATGCACCACCAAAATGAGGGTGGGAAAGAAGGGTGGAAAACATAGATGGAAAGGGATGGGAGGGTGGGAAAATGGGCAGAATATTGATACCCAAAATGCTCTATAATCATAATTTGATGGCTAAAGGTTCCTCTCTATGAGAAGGAATAACTACTACCAAAACAGCCATCGCCACTACCACCATCAAATGGATTACCAAATGAAACGCCAAGACCTCCACCTAGTGCTCTGATACCATGTACATAGTACATGTGTAGAAGCAAAATGAAAAGAAGAGTATAATCACAAAACAAACGAGTGCGAGAGAGTCAAAGTGAGTAGTCCAAGAAATGGGTAAGCTCACATGGATTAGAAATGAGCATTCCAAGAGCATAACCTAGGATCTTCAAGCTTCTAACCAAGTACAAAGTTGGGAAGAAGCTCTCTTTAAATAGATTTGGAGGGGGATATTTGTAGTACATCCTATATAGGTCTCCCTTCCGGAATTGCACGACCAATCATGCCTTCCTAGACATTTGCTCCTATAATTTACATGCTCCAAGTCAACGTCTTTTTGCATGTCTCATGTAGGACTCTCACACCAGGCCATGCATTTACTTTTCAAGTCCATCTCAAGAATCATACCAAAAAAAATAGACGCGATCCCTTTGTAGATTATTCCACAACTACAAGAAGAAGTTAGGGATCGAAGAAGTAGATGGGTCTAATACCCTAGGTTGTCTAAATAGGAGAGAGTTTATACCCTAGGTTGTCTAAATAGGAGTGGAACTATAATGTTAAAGGCAAAAAAGGAATCAAACATTCATAAAGGTTAGATTGAGTGCACTTGAATGATCAAAGAGAAAGTTTGTATAAGGCTAAGAGTCTTAGAAGTTGGCATTGAGAGAGTAAGGAAAGCAAGTGGTGAATTTTCACTTTCAAGGTTCAAGAGATAGGGAATGCCAATTTGTTACTTGGTCTTTTTTCATGATGATGATGACCTAGCACGATTAGGATGATTGGTCATGGGTAATTTTTTGGATATGAAAGGAGTGTTTTTTCATTTCAAATGAAAAATTTGAGGAGAGAAATGGTTTAGAGTTTGCATCATAGTTTCAGAAGATGAGAGTTTGCCAATGGAGATTAACGCATTCGGATACAAATGGGAATGAAGTAGGAAGAACTCACTTCATCAATAGTTTTATCTAAGGAAACCATATGTCCATATATATATCTAAAATATCAATGGATTAAGTGATCTCATATGTCACTGGTACTCCACATTAAATACAGAAGGATCATCACATGGAAGGGGGAGGGTGTTGAGAGTTCCATGCTCCACCTTTTTGTCAAAGTCTACATTGATTCTCATGCAAGTGCATTTATCCACCATATTTTATAATAAATTAGGATTCTAGAGTGAGTTTATACCTTACGTTGCCTAAATAAGAGTGAAACAAGATTGTTAAAAGCAATGAGGAGATTAAATATTCATAAAGTTTAGATTGAATATACTTGAGGAATAAAAGAGAAATTGCTAGTTTTCTTTAAGGCTGGGAGTTTTAGTAGTTGACATGGAGAGAGTAAGGAAAGAAGATGGTGAGTTTTCACTTTTGAAGTTCAAGCAATAGGGGAAAATTTTGACTTGTTGGAATGTCCATTTGTTACTTGGTATTTTTCTCATGAGGATGTTGACCTAGCACGATTACGATGATTGTGCAAATGTAAAAGGAATGTTTTTGCATGTAAGATGAGGCTCCTCCAAGGAACTTGGTCCATCTTAGGCATGATTTACAAACCAAGAATACACATGGTTTACAAACCAAGAACTTCTTGAATGGTGGGATGTAGAGAGATTATACGTCTTATATATTTGAACTACGATGGATTTGCATAAACACAAGGATTTGCATAAGTCAAGATCTACGAACACCTCGAGCAAATCAAGCGAAAGCCCATCAGACACTTCTAATGGATTTTAAGATCACTTTACGTATGGCGATTTTCTCTATAGGCACAAGCGATTTTATGGTTTATTATTTTCACATGATAAAAGTTAAGGATAGGTAGCTTGACCCTCGAAACTTTTGATATGTGCGTGTTCATGTGCACGTTTGACATGTGTCGTATGTTGTGTTTGCCCATTATATGATCTTCCATCGAGACAAGATCATTTAAGCTCTTTACCTTATATATAACATGTCTCTTAATCTTCAATCACTATCCCACAAGGATAGCTCCTATAGCAGAATTCGGCACAACAAGATATAAGAGAGCAAAAGAGAGTCTAATGGAGTATGCGTAGAAACAAGAAGAGAGAGAGGGAGTTTCTGATTTGTATTATAGAATCTATTAAACAACTTCAATAAGAAGCCTCATCCACTTAGGCACCCTCGATTTAATCTCAACCTCGAACAACTTCAATAAGAAGCCTCATCCACTTAGGCACCCTCGATTTAATCTCAACCTCGATTGCAATCAGAATCGCAACCTCAATTACAATACCAACCTCAAAAGATAAATGATCGTGATCAATTCATGACCATGAGTTGTATCCTTGGCTCTCAATCTTTGTCTCTAGATCTACCCTCTAGAATTGCACGACTAATCATGCTTTTCTAAACATGCACTCTTAGAATCTGCATGCTCCACAATAGCGTCTTTTTGCATGTCTTATGTAGAACTCCCATACCATCCATGTGTTTAGTTTTCAAATCCACCTTAAGAATTACAATCTCAATCATGAAAAGGAAAATGATCGTGATCAATTCATGACCGTGAGTTGTATCCTTGGCTCTCAATCTTTGTCTCTCGATCTCCTCTCTAGAATTGCACGACTAATCATGCCTTTGTAGACATGCACTCTTAGAATCTGCATGCTCCAAGATAGCGTCTTTTTGCATGTCTTATGTATAACTCCCACATTATCCATGTCTTTAGTTTTCAAATCCACCTCAAGAATTATACCTACAAAAGTAGGGGCAATCCCTACAACACATTCACACACATGTTTTTCACCCCGAATGACCATGAATAAAATGAATCAATACTTCTTTTTTTTTTCTTTACATACTTTAAAACGGTAGCTTTTCAAGCCCTGTGACTCAAAAGTAGTGAGGAATTAGCTTAAGCTTGTGAGACACAAAAATGTTTAGCCCTTCAATCTACACAATAGTGTTAGTGATGCCTTAGGAGCAAATACTCTTTCAAATTTCACCTTTGAGCCCTCCCAAATCAAAAATTGTAGAAAGAGATGAAAATATATGAAAAATATCTTCATGAACCTACCTTTACACAATCAAATGAGACATAAAACACAAGAACCACAAAACTTTCATAAGATAAACTTTTTCTGCTAAGAACACTCTACCCCTCTCTCATACAACACTTTCTCTAATTCCTACATCTTCATGCTCAAATTTGACATGAAAATTTCATGGGAAGATTTTTTAGAGACAGAAAGTAAAGACTTATTGTTATAAAATTCTATAGGCATAATCGGAATATCCTAAACATGAAATTTCATTATTATCTACATGATGCAAATCAAGAGAAAGCCTATCATGCACTTCTAAGGAATTTTGAGATCACTTTACGTATGAGAATTCGCTTTATACGCATGTGATTTTGTAGTTTATTATTTTCACGTAGTAAAACGTTAAGGATAGCGAGCTTGACCCTCGACACTTTTGATGTGTGCATTGCGCATGCGCTCTTCATGTTTGTCCTATGTTGTGTTTTGATCTTTTGCAAAGTTACTGAGAGAACAGAACGCAAAGGAATTTCTCTGGTCAAAGTTAGTTCTTGCCGGTTTGGTGGAGCTCAAAGAAGAACTAGAGCTTCTGAAGGCTTTTGGGGCAGAGAAGGTGGACGGAGAAGATCGTGAAATCGAGGATTTGCTAGTCTACATAAGAGTTATTCTTCTAATATTTTACTCGTATGCAACATCAAAATAACATCGTCAGGTTCTACTTCATTATATCTCACTTTGATCAACTTTCCATAACTATAAGGAGCAAGTCCAATTATTAATTGCACCACATCACAGGCTTTCAAGCCACTTCCAAATAAAGGTCTTCTTTTGAGGCAAAATATTGGAGACCCCATTCTAGCTCACTGAAGCCCTTCTAGGACATCTTTTTGGGCTGCCTTTTTGCATCAACTTTGTTTGAACCACGTGCCTCCTTGTCAAGAACTTTGATTTGCACCTTCTTGAGCCCTTTAGCATTCTTCTTCTCCCACTCAACCTTTTCAAAGTATTAAGATAGCTATAAACACTACAGGAATGTCATTTTCACCTTAAAATTGAGCATTTTTTTAGTAGCAAAAGAGCTTAAATTAAATGCAATCACATGTTAAAATATACTAGAAAACACATCATTCAGGAGTACAGTATTTTCATTACATAGTGTTTCATTTGCACCAATGCTATAGAAGTCAAAAGAATATTATTATTTGCTAAATGTTCAAAGAATTCCTTAGCCAAGAAGCATTGAATACTTGAATTCATACGTTGCTTGGCATGTTTGGCGCGTATGGGAAGCCAATGATTGACATGGAGCTCTTATTTATCTTGAATGCCCAGCATCTAGATCTTGTTTGACAACCTCCCTTTTTATTGAGTTCCCATGATTCCCTGCATAGGCTTTACCTAGCAAGTCGATGCGTGACATCAACCTCTTTCATAAAATTGATCCTAGGCATCGATTTTCCTTCATAAAACCAATGTGAGGCATCGAATTTAAGTAGACCGCTTGTTCTTGGCAATGGCTTTATGTTGAAAGTTGACATCGAGCATCGACTTGCCACACAAATCAATGCTTTGCAACGACTTCCTACATAAATGTGAGGCCTTGCATGAACACCATGCATGATCTATGAATCATCACTTAAGCTTGGGTTTGGTTTTATGTAGAAAGTCGATGCCAGGCATCAAATTTTAATGTAAACTCAATACCTACTATCAACTTATGGAGTATGTCATTTCCCAAAATCAACATTCACATAAGGCTGATGCCAAGAATCTTGACATCAACTTTTGGCATAATTACCATCATACACATTGGTTTTACATGGAAAGCTAATGTTCAACATTGACATCCTACATAAAACCAAAGCCCAACATTAAGAAAACTTGATGCCAGGTATCATGTTTATGTGGCAACTCAATTCGTGACATCAATGTTTCACATAAGCACAATGCCTTGCATTGAATTTGTGAACGATGGCAATGCCCAACATTGACTTACCACTAAAATTATTTGATTCCTAACACTAAGTTTATGCAACAAGTCCATACCCAACATCCACTACTCCTTTTTCCCATCTTTTGAAAATTCATCTATAACGTTGTACGCACTCATTAAATGAACGGATAATGTTTTTATTATAATTATACATTCAACTGAATGAGAATTTTAAAGGAGCCTTTTTGTGACAAAAATTTCATCACCTTTTATGTTTCTTGCTTTCCTTCTTGGACTCCATGTTCAATAAGTCCTTTTTTTGCTTACTATGAATAGACATTATGTTATAAGGTACTAGAGCTTTGTTTTGCTTTCTAACCTTTGTAAATTTGAAAATGACATGCTCTACCACTTTTATAGAGAGTTTGAGATTGTAATTGGTCTAATTACAACGTATCAAACTAGTAGTCTAGCGGAATCTAGAGAGTGGATTCTTTTCCTTATGTTCTTTCCATACTTTTTGAATAATTTTGCTTGTCAATTTTTGTGTTTTGGAGCTATTTGGATTCGTATTCTGCATGTTTTGTATAAATAATATCCTTTTTGTACAATCATAGTTCATTTAAATATATATCATATAAGATAACCATGTTTAGCATTCTATGTTTCCCCTATCAAGCATGTCTCCAATATTCGCATTGGAGTGTTATTCTTTAACTTGAAATGCTAGATCTACATAGTTCTTGGTTGAAGAGATAAGTCTCTCTTGTGCTAGTAATTCCCCAAAGGATCAAATACCTCCTTCAAAGGTGTATAGTACACTTTTGTTCTCCTTTGAAGAGCTCAATCTTTCTCTCGTGTGAGTAATAGTCAAATAGCTCATATGTCTAGTACATACATGGATGTTGCACAATTGTTCTAGGTTGAAGAGATTCATCGTATTAGTGTAGAATGTTGCAATTTCTTGTTCTTGCTCTATGTGTAAGTAGAATGTTGCAATTTCTTGTATTTCACATATGTGACAAGGATGTTGATATATTTAGGTAGGTATGTGTGTGAATACTCTAGGACCACCAGGGCACTTTTTTCCCTCTTTAGGAGATTCTTTTCCCCTGACCAATATATACACTTATTGCCCTAACGGGCTACTTATCTTTGTACATTCTAGTGGTAATACATTCACCACTGTGTGTTGTGCTCCAAGCTTCTTCTTCTTCCTTGTGTTGTTCGCGTGCTTCTGCAGACTACTAACTCCAACAATTGGTATCAGAGCAGGTCGTCGCTTCATCTAGGGCATTGTCTACTCTGATTGCAGTCTCAGAATCACAACTCTCTAGCCGAAATCCCGATCTGAGCTCATTTTGGCCTCCGAATGCACTATCGCAGCACTTGTAAAAACTATTTTGTCTTTTTGTGCCAAAGGTATATACTAGTTTTAGATCATGAGTATAAGCGTCTCGAAGTCTGCTACAAGCTTAGTAGAATTTCTTTGGCAGTCCTATTCAACTTTTTGAGATACAGTCAATTTTCTGCATCAAGGTATTTTAGTCATCAGCCATGGCTGAAAAGAGTGATGTATTCCGTATCTTGGATATTGAGGATAAGTTGGATGGTACCAACTACCCATTATGGGCTTATATGATGCTTCATGTATTGGTCACAAAAGGACTATGGAATATTGTGCAGGGTGTTGAAAGACGTCCTGTTACACATACGAATACAGGTACTGCAAAATAGAGGTGTTGGAGTTGATGGAGATGGTGTCGAAGATGATGATATTCTATAGATTCCTGTTCGTGCTGCTCTTTTTGTTGCACCTTCTGTAGAGCAAATCATTGGGATGGTAGAGATGATCAGGCACATGCATTGATAGCTTTGTCTATCAAACACGCCATTATTCCTCACATTTGCTCTTGCAGAACAGCTAAGAATGCTTGGGATACACTTACCACATTGTACCAGGCTTTACTCATGAAGTTATACCAGATAGCTTACTTTTGCTGACTGTTTTGAATGGCCTTCCTGACTCATATCAGATTTTTGCTTCTACTCTTTGTTTGATGATGAAAGGCAATCCAAATGCCTTGTCATTTGAGGAGTTAGTCTCTCTTCTGTTGCAGGAAGACCAATCTAGGCATAACAGGTCTATTATGCATGTTGCTATCAAGATTTCCTGGCTAATTAGAAGGGTAAAGGTAAATGTATCTCTTCTACTAGTAAGCAGAAATCTTCAAATGCTACACATTCGAAGAAGGAAGACAAAGATGAGAAGAAATCAGAAAATGATCATGTCATGAAGAGCTATCCAAAACTAGTTGTTAAAGGGGCAAAGAAGAAAGAGGCCGGAATGGTTATTGCAGAGGCCTCTACACCGAAAATAGAGTCTGCTAATCTTGTGTAGGAAGAAGAATGGGTGTTTACTACTATTTGCAGTTTTTACCCATCTTCTCATGAGCATTGCATGTGTGTAGTAGACTCAGATGTTTGGTACTTTGATAGTGGGGCGACCTCGAGTCTGCCCCTATATGGAATACTATTACATGCGCCAATAGCTCCTCCTATCATGTTATGGGAGTTGGTAAGATAATTTTTACTATTGCTGATGGTAGTTCTTTCACTTTGTAGGATGCTTTTTTTATGCCAGGGATCAAGAAAAAACGGCTATCAGTTTCTACATTAGCCAAGATTGGCTTGGTTGCGAAATTTGTTGATGACAGATGTACAATTCATGATATGTCAAATGGCGAGATCATTATTGCTTTTGGCATTTTATGTAGTGGGTTGTATAAGCTCATAGACTATGAAAGATCTATAAATAATTTGGCATGTGCAGTACATGATTCTCAAGCTATGTCAGATGCAAAGCTTTGGCATGCACGCTTTCATCATCAGAATTTTGCTAGTCTACTATGCCTGCAGAAATTTGAAATGGTGTCCTCTTTGCCCAAACTTGAGGCACCCAGTAAACATGTATGTGAAGGTTTTATTTTGGGAAAAATGTGGCGTTCTTAATTTCCAAAAGATGGTTCAATTCGGGCTACTCAGGAATTGCAGCTTGTACATAGTGATGTCTGTGGTCCTATGCAGACATCATCTTATCCATCCATCTCCTCCAATAGTGGTATCAGAGCAAGTTGAGGTAAAATGGGAGATGGTTTCCCTTCTTTTATTGATAAATTGGATAGGAACAATTATCTAGCATGGTCCTTGAGGATGAAGACCTATCTACAAGGAAGGAGTCTCTATGGATACATATCAAGAGATGAGGAGATGCCCATATTCAAAAGCAAAGATCAACCTACAAGAGAGGAGCAACAAAGACTCAACTCATGGTGTGCCAAAGATGATTTAGCCGGGTCATATCTACTTAACTCTATTTCTGGCTTCCTTCTCCTTCTTCCTCATATTAGGAATTGCAAAACTTCTCAAGAGACTTGGGATACTCTATCTTCATATTTTTCCTCCAATACAAGAGCTAGGAAAAATCAATTGTGGATGGAATTCACTACTCAAAAAAAGAAATCTAAGCACAATGTTTCAGAGTTTGTGACTCAATTGAAGGATGTAACTGATCAGTTGACAAGCATAGGAGAGGAGATTGAAGAGGAGCAAATAATGAGATAGATAATCAATGGCATCAAGGCAAATGATAAGTGGGAATCTTTCACAACTACAATGGATCTTTATATGGATATGCAAATCCCTAAGCTAACCACTCTCATGGGGAAACTCTTCACCCATGATGCCAAGCTCAACAAAAATGGAGAGTTTGTGACTCAATTGAAGGATGTAACTGATCAATTGACAAGCATAGGAGAGGAGATTGAAGAGGAGCAAATAGTGAGATAGATAATCAATGGCATCAAGGCAAATGATAAGTGGGAATCTTTCACAACTGCAATGCATCTTTATATGGATATGCAATTCCCTAAGCTAACCACTCTCGTGGGGAAACTCTTCACCCATGATGCCAAGCTCAACAAAAATGGTGAACCATCATGAGGAAACAATTCTTTTGCCCTCTATACAAATAGAGGAAAGACTAAGGATAAAGGAAAGAGTAAGAAAGTTGAAGATGAGGGTACTACTTCTCAAGCTAATTATGCACGGAGAGGGTACGAATTCAAGGGAAGGTGTAGAGGAGGAAAGCAAGGTAGGGGGAGACCTTTCAACTCTTCCACATGCAATATATGTGGACTATCTAATCACACAATAGATGAGTGCTATAGGAACTTCAAGAACCAGAGAGAAAGAGGATTTCAAAGAGGTGGCTACTCACAATGAGGAGGAAGATTCAACCATAATCAAGGACACAACTGTGGCTACAACAACAATTATGAAGGAGGATACAAATCAAGAAAAGACTTCAACAACTATACAGAGGATCAAGAGGATTCTCTTCTCATTATGAACATGACTTCAAAACAAGGTATGAATGATGAGCACCTGTTCTATATTGACTCAGGTGTTCAAACCATGTAGCTGTGCTAGTGCCACATATATGGACATTTCCCTCTGCATCCTTCACTAATTTCCTGTGCTCTAACTCATGGCATCTCAATCTTTGATAAAGCGCTTCCAATGGATGACCTTTTGATGGAGCCCTGCCTTGTTCCTTAATCCTATTGGTAGCCAACTGTAAAAATCATGTGTTTGTTGTGCCGTCTAGGCTATGACTAAATGAATCGATGAGCCTCTCTGCATGCATTGGAGATCTTCTGAATGTCTCTCTGCCCTACTCTTCTGAGTGTTGTTGGAAATGGGGGACCAATGAAGAGTTCTATGCCAAGATCCTCCTCTACTTCTCCTACATATGTACCTGCTTGTGTTAGTTGAGCTAAAGCTTCCATCCTTTCAATAGATGACATGGCAATTCCTAATATTTCCTTCCTCTATTTCCAACAGTTCATGCTTTTGCAAAATCATTGACAGACTCAATACTAAGTGAGTATGTTATGTGAGGACCATCGTGTCGAATGGTGCACTTTAAACAACCACCTGATGATGATGATGAAGACAAAGATGAGAAGAAATCAGAAAATGATCATGTCATGAACAGCTATCCAAAACTAGTTGTTAAAGAGGCAAAGAAGAAAGATGAGAGTTTGCATCATAGTTTCAGAAGATGAGAGTTTGCCAATGGAGATTAACGCATTCGGATACAAATGGGAATGAAGTAGGAAGAACTCACTTCATCAATAGTTTTATCTAAGGAAACCATATGTCCATATATATATCTAAAAAATCAATGGATTAAGTGATCTCATATGTCACTGGTACTCCACATTAAATACAGAAGGATCATCACATGGAAGGGGGAGGGTGTTGAGAGTTCCATGCTCCACCTTTTTGTCAAAGTCTACATTGATTCTCATGCAAGTGCATTTATCCACCATATTTTATAATAAATTAGGATTTTAGAGTGAGTTTATACCTTACGTTGCCTAAATAAGAGTAAAACAATATTGTTAAAAGCAATGAGGAGATTAAATATTCATAAAGTTTAGATTGAATATACTTGAGGAATAAAAGAGAAAGTGCTAGTTTTCTTTAAGGCTGGGAGTTTTAGTAGTTGACATGGAGAGAGTAAGGAAAGAAAATGGTGAGTTTTCACTTTTGAAGTTCAAGCGATAGGGGAAAAGTTTGACTTGTTGGAATGTCCATTTGTTACTTGGTATTTTTCTCATGATTGTGTAAATGTAAAAGGAATGTTTTTGCATTTAAGATGAGACTCCTCCAAGGAACTTGGTCCATCTTAGGCATGATTTACAAACCAAAAATACACATGGTTTACAAACCAAGAACTTCTTGAATGGTGGGATGTAGAGAGATTATACGTCTTATATATTTGAACTACGATGGATTTGCATAAACACAAGGATAGTTTAAGTCAAGATCTACGAACATCTGGAGCAAATCAAGCGAAAGCCCATCTGACACTTCTAATGGATTTTAAGATCACTTTACGTATGGCGATTTTCTCTATAAGCACAAGTGATTTTATGGTTTATTATTTTCACGTGATAAAAGTTAAGGATAGGTAGCTTGACCCTCGAAACTTTTGATATGCGCGTGTTCATGTGCACGTTTGACATGTGTCGTATGTTGTGTTTGCCATCTTCCATCGAGACAAGATCATTTAAGCTCTTTACCTTATATATAACACGTCTCTTAATCTTCAATCACTATCCCACAAGGATAGCTCCTATAGCAGAATTCGGCACAACCAGATATAAGAGAGCAAAAGAGAGTATAATGGAGTATGCGTAGAAACAAGAAGAGAGAGGGAGTTTTTGATTTGTATTACAGAATCTATTAAACAACTTCAATAAGAAGCCTCATCCACTTAAGCACCCTCGATTTAATCTCAACCTCGATTGCAATCAGAATCGCAACCTCAATCACAATACCAATCTCAATCATGCAAAGAAAAATGATCGTGATCAATTCATGACCATGAGTTGTATCCTTGGCTCTCAATCTTTGTCTCTAGATCTCCCCTCTAGAATTGCACGACTAATCATGCCTTTCTAAACATGCACTCTTAGAATTTGCATGCTCCACAATAGCGTCTTTTTGCATGTCTTATGTAGAACTCCCATACCATCCATGTGTTTAGTTTTCAAATCCACCTTAAGAATTACAATCTCAATCATGAAAAGGAAAATGATGGTGATCAATGTTAAAAATAAAGAAGTAAGCTCGTATATATTTTTGCAAAAAGGATTTTCTTCAAGTAGAAGGATAATACAAAAATGAAAAATAGAAGCATTTAATTCAGCAAGTAGTGGAGGCCAAAAGAGAATCATTCAAAAGAGAATCAAATCCAAAACAACTGAACTGTAAGAGGAGTGGCTGTCCAAAGTAGTGGAGAAATGATGGAGAAGAGCTCTCAAACTCATCATGAGAGTTTTTTTATCACTTGGCTATAAAAGAGGAAAGGGAGGACACTCAAGTATAGAGGAAGAAGGCGTGGAAGCCCCCTTGTAGCTACTTCAATTGTTTTGAGTCATTTCGTTCAGTTTACTCTCATACAGTATGTCCAGCCGCACACCCATTTTTGGGTAGTCTACGTGTAAGAGTCATATGTCTCAATATATGTATCCACTTTTAGTGTTTAAACATTCCTTGGAAAGGGTATCTTGAGAACTTTCTCTGTCTAGAACAGTTTTATGAAATTCTTTATGCTCTGTGAGTTATTCAGGTTTTAGTGAAGTCTAGTTTTCAGCCTAACTGAGTGGACAGGTAGTCTGTTTTGAATCACATAGTTGCCAACTCAAATCTACTCCAAATTGAGTTTTTGATATCTCATTTGAAAGCTCTAGGTGTCTAGTTTGAGTGACCAAAGTTTCAAGTTCATTGGATATTTCAGTTGGTACCAGTTTTCATTTGAAGGTTCTGCTATTGGCAAGAGTCTTGATCCTGAGAAGGTCTTCTACACTTTCCACTGCGATTAGGAGAGGAATTCTCCAACATTTGGTATCAGAGCATTGGAGTTTGAAGAGGCAAAGCATTGGAACTGAACTGAAGCAAAGGAGAAGCTACAAATCAAGGGGGAGCTTCACGAAGTCAAGAAAGAGCGTCACAATATACTTGAGGTAAACTTCAATCTTTGAAGTTTTCAGTGGCTGATTTAGGACAACAAGTTGAGAAGTTAGACAAAGATAATTATCAATCTTGGAGGTATAGAATGATAAATTACCTTAAGGGTAAAGGTTTATGGAGTCTAGTTAGTGGAGATGATCCACAACCGGTGGACCTTGAAGATCCCAACATTACTCCAGCACAAAGGAGACAATTTGCTGATTGGGAAGAGAGGAATCGAAGGGTGATGTTCCTCATCTCACAAGTTATTTCTAACACTATGATTGGTCATGTGCAAAGCTTAGAAACAGCCAAGGAAGTATGGGAAGCATTCGAGAAGGTGTATGCTACCTCAACAAGGTCTCGGAGGATGCAACTCAAGAACGAGCTCAACAACATGAAGAAAAGCTCAAACCAAAGCATTAGCGAGTATACATTGAGGATTAAGCAGCTTCGAGATCAGCTAGCATCAGTTGGATGTAAGATAGAAGAGGAAGACATCGTTCAAACAGCCCTCAATGGCTTGAGGAGTGAAGAAACGTGGAAGCCCCTCATCACAAACATCCTTTATAGAGATCCTCTACTAACATTCGATGAGATTATACCAAATCTTGTGGCTGAAGAGGTTGCTCAACAAGGAGAAGGCAACAAAGGTAAGGACAGCCATAGTCAAATGTTATATGCAGGACGAGGTAGAGGAAGGAACTCAAGAGGAGGCTCGAGAGGAAGAGGAAGAAGCTACAACAACACAAATTTCGACCAAAACAACGCGGAGGACAACAAGGACAACTCAAATGACAACACACATGGAAGAGGTCAAGGAAGAAATAGAGGAAGAGGTCGAGGTTCATACAATCCTCACAAAGGTATAACATGTTATCATTGTGGTAAACTAGAACATTATGCAAATGATTGTTGGCAAAGGAATGGAACGCTGAATGGAGGCAACCAAAGGAGCCAAAATAACTATGCGAGTACATCAAGTGAAGGAGACAAGCAAACCATGCTTGCCATGAACCATGACTACAACAACTCAAGAAGTGATGACCAAAAATGGTTCATAGATTCAGGTTGCAGCAACCATATGACATGCCAAGGAGATTTATTCACAAAACTACAAGCTCCAAGTGGAAAAGGATGTGTGGAGACCAGCGATGAAACTCAACACGCAATTGAGCATGTTGGAGATATCAAGCTTGGAGGTAGAAAGGTATTGGCTGATGTTCTTCATGTTCCTACAATTGCAAAGAATTTGATTTCAGTAGGACAAATGGTAGAGAAAGGATATAATGTTATCTTCAATGAAAAAGGCTGATTTATAAAGAATCCAAAAGAAGGATTCAAGTTCATTGCTCAAGGAAGGAAAGAAGGTAGGATGTTCACCTTGAACATTCAACAACCACATGGAAAGGTGATGTATATTCAGTTTGGAAACAAGAGGATTGCTGAAATCGATTTGTGGCACAAAAGGTTTGGACATATCAACATTCCCAAGCTCAAGGACATGAGCAACCATGAAGTGGTAAGAGGTCTTCCAAGATTCAATGATGCTGGACTCCATGAGTTTTGTGAAGCATGCCAACTAGGAAAGAAAACTCGACAACCATTCAAGAAAAGCAACTATGTGGCAAGGAATGTCCTCGACCTGATACACACGGATGTATGGGGACCATCACAACAACCATCAGTGGCTGGTAATAGATATTTTGTCACTTTTATTGATGATCATTCAAGAAAAGTATGGATGTTTTGCATAAAACAAAAATCAGATGTGTTCTCCATGTTCAAGAGATTTAAAGCACAGGTAGAAAAGGAAACACGACGCTACATAAAGACCTTGAGGTCCGATGGAGGAGGAGAATATTTCTCCAAATAATTTTCAGATTTTCTTTATGAAAATGGCATCAAGAGACAATTTACATGTAGGTACACACCTCAACAAAATGGTATAGCTGAAAGGAAAAATAGACATATCACAGAAGTTGCAAGGTGCATGCTCAACAAGATGAAGATGCCACTAAACTATTGGGCTGAAGCAACTAGTACGGCCGTTTATTTGATGAACAAGTGCACAACGGTTGGAGTGCATAATCTAACTCCCGAGGAGGTTTATTCCGGTAAGAAGCCTGACCTTACACATCTCAAAGTTTTTGGATGTGTGTGTTATGTTCACATCCCTCAAGAACTAAGGACAAAGATGGAGGCAAAGTCTGAAAAATGTATTTTTATTGGATATTCATCGGAGCAAAAGGGATATAGGTGCTACAATCCGATGACAAAGGAGCTACGAGTCTCACAAGATGTGGTATTTGATGAGCTAAGACCATGGTTTGGAGACAAAGGGAAAGAGAAGATTCTTGAAGAAGATTGCGAAGATGATGGAGGTGTTATCCAAGAAGAATTTGAGCAAACAAGCACTCAAATGTCAGGTTCAGAAGCTTCTACATCACTTGGAGAAAGCTCAACATGGAAGGGGAGGCTAAGGAGTCATTCCTCATCACCAACATCAGCTTATGAAAGATCTAAAGCTGAAAGTGCTGCCCAAAATAGTGATTCAAATGCAAGTGAAGAAGAGTATGAAGAGGTGATCACACCAACGGTAAAGTTGAACCGGTTGAAGAAGCAATGTTCAAAAAGAATTGAAAGGAGGTCTTCAAGAGCAAGGTATCCAATTGAAAGGCTGAGCTATGATAGGTTTATTGCAAAGCATTTTGCATATATGACACAGGTGGTCAAAGACAAAGAACCGGATGCATATGAAAAAGCATGTACACAAAAAGAATGGCAAGAAGCTATGCAAGAAGAGATGAAAGCTCTCAAGGACAATCGCACATGGGAGCTAGTTCCAAAGGCTGAAGGTATGAAGATTGTTCCAAATAAATGGGTGTTTAAAATAAAGAGAAATGCTGATGGTTCTCTAGCAAGGCATAAAGCTAGACTAGTAGCAAAAGGATTCAAGCAAACTCACGGCATCGATTATGAAGAAACTTTCAGCCCGGTTGCAAAGATGGGAACAATTAGAACCTTGATTGCAGTGAGTGCAGCAAGGAGATGGCCATTGTACCAAATTGACATAAAAAATGCTTTTCTCAATGGTGAACTTCAAGAAGAGGTATACATGAGTCAACCGATTGGATTTGAAGACAAAAAGCATCCAAATTTTGTTTGTAGATTGAAGAAAGCTTTGTATGGGCTGAAGCAAGCACCACGTGCTTGGAATCAAAGATTGGTCGAGTACCTCACAAGGTGTGGGTATAGTCCAAGTAATGCATATCCCTCTCTACATGAAGAAAGAAGAAGGCAAGCAGGTATATATTTGCATATACGTTGATGATCTCATCATAACAGGAAGTAATGTTACAAGAATACAAGAGATCAAAAGGAAACTCGGTAAGGAGTTTAAACTTTCAGATCTTGGTGAGCTGAAATACTTTTTAGGCATTGAGATAGTCTATGGGAAAAATGGCATTTACTTGATGCAAAGAAAGTACCTATTGGATGTTCTTTTTAGATTTGGAATGAGTGAATGCAAACCACTCACTCAACCTATGGACACAAATGTGAAGCTATGCTCAAATGATGGAGAGAAGTTACATGATGTAATTACATACGGGAGTATTATAGGTTCGTTGATCTATGCTACGATCACAAGACCAGATTTGTGTTATATTGTTGGAGTTCTTTCTCAATTTATGCAAGCTCCAACAAGTGAACATTTAAATTCAGCCAAACGAGTGCTAAGATATGTGAAGCACACAGTCAATCATGCTTTGTTTTATAGATATGATGAAGAATTGCAGGTAAAAGGCTTCAGTGATGCTGATTGGGCTGGTTCGAAGGAAGATAGAAGATCCACTTCAGGTTATGTGTTCATGATAGGAAGCAAACCTATCACATGGAGCTCAAAGAAGCAACCTACTGTTGCACTATCATCTACAGAAGCTGAATATAGAGGTTTAGCCTTTGCAACTTGTGAATCTATGTGGATTAAGAAGCTCTTGGCTGATCTTGATGTGCAGGTGGAGATCATTCCAATTTATGGTGACAACATGTCAAGCATTCACTTGAGAAACAATCCAATGTCTCATGCACGAAGCAAGCACATAGAAGTGCATTATCATTATGTTCGAGAAAAAGTTTTGAGCAAAGATGTGGATATAAAGTTCATTGGAACTAATGACCAGGTTGCAGACATGCTTACAAAGTCCCTAGATGCTTCTAAGCTCAAGAGGTTCAAGGACGACATCAACTTGCAGGATATGGCTGAAGGTGCAAGCTCACATGTGAGCTTGAGGGGGAGTTTTAAAAATAAAGAAGTAAACTCATATATATTTTTGCAAAAAGGATTTTCTTCAAGTAGAAGAAAAATACAAAAATGAAAAATAGAAGCATTTACTTCAGCAAGTAGTGGAGGCCAAAAGAGAATCATTCAAAAGAGAATCAAATCCAAAAACTGAACTGTAAGAGGAGCGACTGTCCAAAGTAGTGGAGAAATGATGGAGAAGAGCTCTCAAACTCATCATGAGAATTTTTGGTCACTTGGCTATAAAAGAGGCAAGGGAGGACACTCATGTATAGAGGAAGAAGGTGTGGAAGCCCCCTTGTAGCTACTTCAATTGTTTTGAGTCATTTCATTCAGTTTACTCTCATAGAGTATGTCCAGCCGCACACCCATTTTTGGGTAGTCTACTTGTAAGAGTCATATCTCTCAATATATGTATCCAATTTTAGTGTTTAAACATTCGTTTCAGGTTTTAGCCTAACTGAGTGGACAAGTAGTCTGTTTTGAATCAAAGAGTTGCCAACTCAAATCTACTCAAAATTGAGTGTTTGATAGCTCATTTGAAAGCTCTAGATGTCTAGTTTGAGTGACCAAAGTTTCAAGTTCATTGGATTTTTCAGTTGGTACCAGTTTTCATTTGAAGGTTTTGTTGTTGGCAAGAGTCTTGATCCTGAGAAGGTCTTCTACACTTTCCGCTACGATTAGGAGAGGAATTCTCCAACAATTGGTATCAGAGCTATGCAAGAAGAGATGAAAGATCTCAAGGACAAAAAAAAAATAAAGAAGTAAATGAAAAGAGGCAAGGGAGGACACTCAAGCATAGAGGAAGAAGGCGTGGAAGCCCCCTTCTAACTACTTCATTTGTTTTGAGTCATTTCGTTCAGTTCACTCTCATAGAGTATGTCTAGCCGCACACCCATTTCTGGGTAGTCTACTTATGAGAGTCATATCTCTCAACATATGTATCCAACTTTAGTGTTTAAACATTCGTTGGAAAGCTTATCTCAAGTACTTCCTCTGTCTAGAACTCTTTTATGAAATTGTTTATGGTCTGTGAGTTATTCAGGTTTTAGTGAAGTCCAGTTTTTAGCCTAACTGAGTGGACATGTAGTCTGTTTTGAATCAAATAGTTGCCAACTCAAATCTACTGCAAATTGAGTGTTTGATATCTCATTTGAAATCTCTAGGTGTCTAGTTTGAGTGACCAAAGTTTCAAGTTCATTGGATATTTAAATTGGTACCAGTTTTGATTTGAAGGTTCTGCTGTTGGCAAGAATCTTCATCCTGAGAAGGTCTTCTACACTTTCCGCTGCGAGTAGGAGAGGAATTCTCCAACAATTGGTATCAGAGCATTGGAGTTTGAAGATTCAAAGCATTGGAACTGAATTGAAGGAAAGGAGAAGCTACAGATCAAGGGGGAGCTTCGTGAAGTCAAGAAAGAGCGCCACAACATACTTGAGGTAAACTTCAATCTTGGAAGTTTTCAATGGCTGATTTAGGACAACAAGTTGAGAAGTTAGACAAAGACAATTTTCAATCTTGGAGGTATAGAATGATAAATTACCTTAAAGGTAAAGGTTTATGGAGTGTAGTTAGTGGAGACGATCCACAACCGGTGGACATTGAAGATCCCAAAATTACTTCGGCACAAAGGAGACAATTTGCTGATTGGGAAGAGAGGAATCGAAGGGTGATGTTCCTCATCTCACAAGTTATTTCTAACACTATGATTGGTCATGTGCAAAGCTTAGAAATAGCCAAGGAAGTTTCGGAAGCATTGGAGAAGGTGTATGCTACCTCAACAAGGTCTCGAAGGATGCAACTCAAGAACGAGCTCAACAACATGAGGAAAAGCTCAAACCAAAGCATTACTGAGCATACATTAAGGATCAAAGAGCTTCGAGATCAGCTAGCATCAGTTGGATGCAAGATAGAAGAGGAAGACATCGTCCACACAGCCCTCAATGGCTTGAGAAGTGAAGAAAAGTGGAAGCCCCTCATCACAAACATCCTTTATAGAGATCCTCTACCAACATTCAAGGAGATTATACCAAATCTTGTGGCTGAAGAGGTTGCTCAACAAGGAGAAGGCAACAAAGGTAAGGACAGCCATAGTCAAATGTTATATGCAGGAAGAGGTAGAGGAAGGAACTCAAGAGGAGGCTCGAGAGGAAGAGGAAGAAGCTACAACAACAAAAATTTCAGCCACCACAACTCGGAGGACAACAAGGACAACACAAATGAAAACACACATGGAAGAGGTCGAGGAAGAAATAGAGGAAGAGGTCGAGGTTCATACAATCCTCATAAAGGTATAACATGTTATCATTGTGGTAAACTAGGACATTATGCAAATGATTGTTGACAAAAGAATGGAAGGCTAAATGGAGGCAACCAAAGGAGCCAAAATAACTATGCAAGTACATCAAGTGAAGGAGACAAGCAAACCATGCTTGCCATGAAGCATGACTACAACAACTCAAGAAGTGATGACCAAAAATGGTTCATAGATTCAGGTTGTAGCAACCATATGACATGCCAAGGAGATTTATTCACAAAGCTACAAGCTCCAAGTGGAAGAGGATGTGTGGAGACCGGCGATGAAACTCAACACGCAATTGAGCATGTTGGAGATATCAATCTTGGAGATAAAAAGGTATTGGCTGATGTTCTTCATGTTCCTACTATTGCAAAGAATTTGATTTCAGTAGGACAAATGGTAGAGAAAGGATATCATGTTATCTTCAATGAAAAAGGCTGCTTTATAAAGAATCCAAAAGAAGGATTCAAGGTCATTGCTCAAGGAAGGAAAGAAGGAAGGATGTTCACTTTGGACATTCAACAACTACATGGAAAGGTGATGTATATTCAGCTTGAAAACAAGAGGATTGCTGAAATTGATTTGTGGCACAAAAGGTTTGGACATATCAGCATTCCCAAGCTCAAGGACATGAGCAACCATGAAGTGCTAAGAGGTCTTCCAAGATTCAATGATGCCGGACTACATGAGTTCTGTGAAGCATGCCAACTAGGAAAGCAAACTCGACAACCATTCAAGAAAAGCAACTATGTGGCAAGGAATGTCCTCGACTTGATACACACGGATGTATGGGGACCATCACAACAACCATCAGTGGCTGGTAATAGATATTTTGTCACTTTTATTGATGATCATTCAAGAAAAGTATGGATGTTTTGCATAAAACAAAAATCAGATGTGTTCTCCATGCTCAAGAGATTTAAAGCACAGGTAGAAAAGGAAACACGACGCTACATAAAGACGTTGAGGTCCGATGGAGGAGGAGAATATTTCTCCAAAGAATTTTAAATTTTCTTTATGAAAATGGCATCAAGAGACAATTTACATGTAGGTACACACCTCAACAAAATGGAATAGTTGAAAGGAAAAATTGACATATCAAAGAAGTTGCAAGATGCATGCTCAATGAGATGAAGATGCCACTAAACTATTGGGCTGAAGCAACTAGTACGGCCGTTTATTTGATAAACAAGTGCACAACGGCTGGAGTGCATAATCTAACTCTCGAGGAGGTTTATTCCGGTAAGAAGCTTGACCTTACACATCTCAAAGTTTTTGGATGTGTGTGTTATGTTCACATCCCTCAAGAACTAAGGACAAAGATGGAGGCAAAGTTCGAAAAATGTATTTTTATTGGATATTCATCGGAGCAAAAGGGATATAGGTGCTACAATCCGATGACAAAGGAGCTACGAGTCTCACGAGATGTGGTATTTGATGAGATAAGACCATGGTTTGGAGACAAAGGGAAAGAGAAGATTCTTGAAGAAGATTGCGAAGATGATGGAGGTGCTGTCCAAGAAGAATTTCAGCAAACCAGCACTCATATGTCAGGTCCAAAAGCTTCTACATCACTTGGAGAAAGCTCAATATGGGAGGGGAGGCTAAGGAGTCATTCCTCATCACCAACATCAGCTTATGAAAGATCTAAAGCTAAAAGTGATGCCCAAAATAGTGATTCAAATGCAAGTGAAGAAGAGTATGAAGAGGTGATCACACCAAAGGTAAAGTTGAACCGGTTGAAGAAGCAATGTTCAAAAGGAAATGAAAGGAGGTCTTCAAGAGCAAGGTATCCAATTGAAAGGCTGAGCTATGATAGTTTTATTGCAAAGCATTTTGCATATATGACACAGGTGGTCAAAGACAAAGAACCGGATGCATATGAAAAAGCACGTACACAAAAAGAATGGCAAGAAACTATGCAAGAAGAGATGAAAGCTCTCAAGGACAATCACACATGGGAGCTAGTTCCAAAGGCTGAAGGTATGAAGATTGTTCCAAATAAATGGGTGTTTAAAATAAAGAAAAATGCTGATGGTTCTCTAGCAAGGCAAAAAGCTAGACTAGTAGCAAAAGGATTCAAGCAAACTCACGGCATCGATTATGAAGAGACTTTCAGCCCGGTTGCAAAGATGGGAACAATTAGAACCTTGATTGTTGTGAGTGCAGCAAAGAGATGACCATTGTACCAACTTGACATAAAAAATGCTTTTCTCAATGGTGAACTTCAAGAAGAGGTATACATGAGTCAACCGATTCGATTTGAAGATAAAAAGCATCCAAATTTTGTTTGTAGATTGAAGAAAGCTTTGTATGGGCTGAAGCAAGCACCAGGTGCTTGGAATCAAAGATTGGTCGAGTACCTCACAACGTGTGGGTATAGTCCAAGTAATGCAGATCCCTCTCTCTACATGAAGAAAGAAGAAGGCAAGCAGGTATATATTTGCATATACGTTGATGATCTCATCATAACACGAAGTAATGTTACAGGAATACAAGAGATCAAAAGGAAACTCGGTAAGGAGTTTAAACTTTCAGATCTTGGTGATCTAAAATACTTTTTAGGCATTGAGATAGTCTGTGGGAAAAATGGCATTTACTTGATGCAAAGAAAGTACCTATTGGATGTTCTTTTCAGATTTGGAATGAGTGAATGCAAACCACTCACTCAACCTATGGACACAAATGTGAAGCTATGCTCAAATGATGGAGAGAAGTTACATGATGTAACTACATACAGGAATATTATAGGTTCGTTGATCTATGCTACGATCACAAGACCAGATTTGTGTTATATTGTTCGAGTTCTTTCTCAATTTATGCAAGCTCCAACAAGTGAACATTTAAATTCAGCCAAACGAGTGCTAAGATATGTCAAGCACACAGTCAATCATGCTTTGTTTTATAGATATGATGAAGAATTGTAGGTAAAAGGCTTCAGTGATGCCGATTGGGCTGGTTCGAAAGAAGATAGAAGATCTACTTTAGGTTATGTGTTCATGATACGAAGCAAACCTATCACATGGATCTCAAAGAAGCAACCTACTGTTGCACTATCATTTATAGAAGCTGAATATAGAGGTTTAGCCTTTGCAACTTGTGAAGCTATGTGGATTAAGAAGCTCTTGGCTGATCTTGATGTGCAGGTGGAGATCATTCCAATTTATGGTGACAACATGTCAAGCATTCACTTGACAAACAATCCAATGTTTCATGCACGAAGCAAGCACATAGAAGTGCATTATCATTATGTTCGAGAAAAAGTTTTGAGCAAAGATGTGGATATAAAGTTCGTTGGAACTAATGACGAGGTTGCAGACATGCTTACAAAGTCCCTAGATGCTTCTAAGCTCAAGAGGTTCAAGGACGACATCAACTTGCAGGATATGGCTGAAGGTGCATGCTCACATGTGAGCTTGAGGGGGAGTGTTAAAAATAAAGAAGTAACCTCGTATATATTTTTGCAAAAAGGATTTTCTTCAAGTAGAAGAAAAATACAAAAATGAAAAATAGAAGCATTTACTTCAGCAAGTAGTGGAGATCAAAAGAGAATCATTCAAAATAGAATCAAATCCAAAAACTGAACTGTAAGAGGAGTGGCTGTCCAAAGTAGTGGAGAAATGATGGAGAAGAGCTCTCAAACTCATCATGAGAGTTTTTGACTCTTACAAGTAGACTACCCAAAAATGGGTGTGCGGGTGGACATACTCTATGAGAGTAAACTGAACGAAATGACTCAAAACAATTGAAGTAGCTACAAAGGGGCTTCCACACCTTCTTCCTCTCTCCTTGAGTGTCCTCCCTTGCCTCTTTTATAGCCAAGTGACCAAAAACTCTCATGATGAGTTTGAGATCTCTTCTCCATCATTTCTCCACTACTTTGGATAGCCACTCCTCTTACAATTCAGTTTTTGGATTTGATTCTCTTTTGAATGATTCTCTTTTGGCCTCCACTACTTGCTGAAGTAAATGCTTCTATTTTTCATTTTTGTATTTTTCTTCTACTTGAAGAAAATCCTTTTCGCAAAAATATATACGAGGTTACTTCTTTATTTTTAACACTCCCCCTCAAGCTCACATGTGAGCTTGCACCTTCAGCCATATCCTGCAAGTTGATGTCGTCCTTGAACCTCTTGAGCTTAGAAGCATCTAGGGACTTTGTAAGCATGTCTGCAACCTGGTCATTAGTTCCAATGAACTTTATATCCACATGTTTGCTCAAAATGTTTTCTCGAACATAATGATAATGCACTTCTATGTGCTTGCTTCGTGCATGAAACATTCGATTGTTTGTCAAGTGAATGCTTGACATGTCACCATAAATTGGAATGATCTCCACTTGCACATCAAGATCAGCCAAGAGCTTCTTAATCCACATAGCTTCACAAGTTGCAAAGGCTAAACCTCTATATTCAGCTTCTATAGATGATAGTGCAACAGTAGGTTGCTTATTGAGCTCCATGTGATAGGTTTGCTTCCTATCATGAACACATAACCTGAAGTGGATCTTCTATCTTCCTTCGAACCAGCCCAATCAGCATCACTGAAGCCTTTTACCTACAATTCTTCATCATATCTATAAAACAAAGCATGATTGACTGTGTGCTTCACATATCTTAGCACTCGTTTGGCTGAATTTAAATGTTCACTTGTTGGAGCTTGCATAAATTGAGAAAGAACTCCAACAATATAACACAAATCTAGTCTTGTGATCGTAGCATAGATCAACGAGCCTATAATACTCCTGTATGTAGTTACATCATGTAACTTCTCTCCATCATTTGAGCATAGCTTCACATTTGTGTCCATAGGTTGAGTGAGTGGTTTGCATTCACTCATTCCAAATCTGAAAAGAACATCCAATAGGTGCTTTCTTTGCATCAAGTAAATGCCATTTTTCCCATAGACTATCTCAATGCCTAAAAAGTATTTCAGCTCACCAAGATCTAAAATTTTAAACTCCTTACCGAGTTTCCTTTTGATATCTTGTATTCCTGTAACATTACTTCGTGTTATGATGAGATCATCAACGTATATGCAACTATATACCTACTTGCCTTCTTCTTTCTTCATGTAGAGAGAGGGATCTGCATTACTTGGACTATACCCACACCTTGTGAGGTACTCGACCAATCTTTGATTCCAAGCACGTGGTGCTTGCTTCAGCCCATACAAAGCTTTCTTCAATCTACAAACAGAATTTGGATGCTTTTTGTCTTCAAATCCAATCGGTTGACTCATGTATACCTCTTCTTGACGTTCACCATTGAGAAAAGCATTTTTTATGTCAAGTTGGTACAATGGCCATCTCTTTGCTCCACTCATTGCAATCGAGGTTCTAATTGCTCCCATCTTTGCAACCGGGCCGAAAGTCTCTTCATAATCGATGCCGTGAGTTTGCTTGAATCCTTTTGCTACTAGTCTAGCTTTATGCCTTGCTAGAGAACCATCAGCATTTCTCTTTATTTTAAACACCCATTTATTTGGAACAATCTTCATACCTTCAACCTTTGGAACTAGCTCCCATGTGTGATTGTCCTTGAGAGCTTTCATCTCTTCTTGCATAGCTTCTTGCCATTCTTTTTGTGTACATGCTTCTTCATATGCATCCGGTTCTTTGTCTTTGACCACCTGTGTCATATATGCAAAATGCTTTGCAATAAAACTATCATAGCTGAGCCTTTCAATTGGATACCTTGCTCTTGAAGACCTCCTTTCATTTCCTTTTGAACATTGCTTCTTCAACCGGTTCAACTTTACCTTTGGTGTGATCACCTCTTCATACTCTTCTTCACTTGCATTTGAATCACTATTTTGGGCAGCACTTTCAACTTTAGATCTTTCATAAGCTAATGTAGGTGATGAGGAATGACTCCTTAGCCTCCCCTTCCATGTTTGGCTTTCTCCAAGTGATGTAGAAGCTTCTCGACCTGACATTTAGTGCTTGTTTGCTGAAATTCTTCTTCGACAGCACCTCCATCATCTTCGCAATCTTCTTCAAGAATCTTCTCTTTCCCTTTGTCTCCAAACCATGGTCTTAGCTCATCAAATACCACATCTCGTGAGACTCGTAGCTCCTTTTTCATCGAATTGTAGCACCTATATCCCTTTTGCTCCGATGAATATCCAATAAAAATACATTTTTCGAACTTTGCCTCCATCTTTGTCCTTAGTTCTTGAGGGATGTGAACATAACACACACATCCAAAAACTTTGAGATGTGTAAGGTCAGGCTTCTTACCGGAATAAACCTCCTCGGGAGTTAGATTATGCACTCTAGCCGTTGTGCACTTGTTCATCAAATAAACGGTCGTACTAGTTGCTTCAGCCCAATAGTTTAGTGGCATCTTCATCTCGTTGAGCATGCATCTTGCAACTTCTGTGATATGTCAATTTTTCCTTTCAGCTATTCCATTTTGTTGAGGTGTGTACCTACATGTAAATTGTCTCTTGATGGCATTTTCATAAAGAAAATCTGAAATTTCTTTGAAATATTCTCCTCCTCCATCGGACCTCAAGGTCTTTATGTAGCATCCTGTTTCCTTTTCTACCTGTGCTTTGAATCTCTTGAACATGGAGAACACATCTGATTTTTGTTTTATGCAAAACATCCATACTTTTCTTGAATGATCATCGATAAAAGTGACAAAATATCTATTACCATCCATTGATGGTTATTGTGATGGTCCCCATACATCCGTGTGTATCAAGTCGAGGACATTCCTTGCCACATAGTTGCTTTTCTTCAATGGTTGTCGAGTTTGCTTTCCTAGTTGGCATGCTTCACAGAACTCATGTAGTCCGGCATCATTGAATCTTTGAAGACCTCTTACCACTTCATGGCTGCTCATGTCCTTGAGCTTGGGAATGTTGATATGTCCAAACCTTTTGTGCCACAAATCAATTTCAGCAATCCTCTTGTTTCCAAACTGAATATACATCACCTTTCCATGTGGTTTTTGAATGTCCAAAGTGAACATCCTTCCTTCTTTCCTTCCTTGAGCAATGACCTTGAATCCTTCTTTTGGATTCTTTATAAAGCAGCCTTTTTCATTGAAGATAACATGATATCCTTTCTCTACCATTTGTCCTACTGAAATCAAATTCTTTGCAATAGTAGGAACATGAAGAACATCAGCCAATACCTTTTTATCTCCAAGATTGATATCTCCAACATGCTCAATTGCGTGTTGAGTTTCATCGTTGGTCTCCACACATCCTCTTCCACTTGGAGCTTGTAGCTTTGTGAATAAATCTCCTTGGCATGTCATATGGTTGCTGCAACCTAAATCTATGAACCATTTTTGGTCATCACTTCTTGAGTTGTTGTAGTCATGCTTCATGGCAAGCATGGTTTGCTTGTCTCCTTCACTTGATGTACTTGCATAGTTATTTTGACTCCTTTGGTTGCCTCCATTTAGCCTTCCATTCTTTTGCCAACAATCATTTGCATAATGTCCTAGTTTACCACAATGATAACATGTTATACCTTTATGAGGATTGTATGAACCTCAACCTCTTCCTCTATTTCTTCCTCGACCTCTTCCTGCATATAACATTTGACTATGGTTGTCCTTACCTTTGTTGCCTTCTCCTTGTTGAGCTACCTCTTCAGCCACAAGATTTGGTATAATCTCGTCGAATGTTGGTAGAGGGTCTCTATAAAGAATGTTTGTGATGAGGGGCTTCCACTTTTCTTCACTCCTCAAGCCATTGAGTGCTGTTTGGACGATGTCTTCCTCTTCTATCTTGCATCCAACTGATGCTAGCTGATCTCGAAGCTCTTTGATCCTCAATGTATACTCACTAATACTTTGGTTTGAGCTTTTCTTCATGTTGTTGAGCTCGTTCTTGAGTTGCATCCTCCGAGACCTTGTTGAGGTAGCATACACCTTCTCCAATGCTTCCCAAACTTCCTTGGCTGTTTCTAAGCTTTGCACATGACCAATCATAGTGTTAGAAATAACTTGTGAGATGAGGAACTATTTGATTCAAAACAGACTACTTGTCCACTCAGTTAGGCTAAAAATTGAACTTCACTAAAACCTGAATAACTCACAGACCATAAAGAATTTCATAAAAATCTTCTAGACAAAGGAAGTACTTGAGATAAGCTTTCCAACGAATGTTTAAACACTAAAATTGGATACATATGTTGAGAGATATGACCCTCACAAGTAGACTACCGAAGTGCGGCTGGACATACTCTATGAGAGTGAACTGAACGAAATGACTCAAAACAAATGAAGTAGCTACAAGGGGGCTTCCACGCCTTCTTCCTCTATGCTTGAGTGTCCTCCCTTGCCTCTTTTATAGAAAACTCAATATATGTATCCAATTTTAGTGTTTAAACATTCGTTGGAAAGCTTATCTCGAGAACTTCGTCTGTCTATAACAGTTTTATGAAATTCTTTATGCTTTGTGAGTTATTCAGGTTTTAGTGAAGTCTAGTTTTTAGCCTACCTGAGTGGACAAGTAGTCTGTTTTGAATCAAAGAGTTGGCAACTCAAATCTACTCCACATTGAGTGTTTGATAGCTCATTTGAAAGCTCTAGATGTCTAGTTTGAGTGACCAAAGTTTCAAGTTCATTCAATTTTTCAATTGGTACGAGTTTTCATTTGAAGGTTTTGCAGTTGGCAAGAGTTTTGATCCTGAGAAGGTCTTCTACACTTTCAGCTGCGATTAGGAGAGAAATTCAAGTAAGCTCATATATATTTTTGCAAAAAGGATTTTTTTCAAGTAGAAGAAAAATACAAAAATGAAAAATAGAAGCATTTACTTCAGCAAGTTGTGGAGATCAAAAGAGAATCATTCAAAAGAGAATCAAATCCAAAAACTGAACTGTAAAAGGAGTGGCTATCCAAAGTAGTGGAGAAATGATGGAGAAGAGCTCTCAAACTCATCATGAGAGTTTTAGGTCACTTGGCTATAAAAGAGGAAAGGGAGGACACTCAAGCATAAGCCCCCTTGTAGCTACTTCATTTGTTTTGAGTCATTTCGTTCAGTTCACTCTCATAGAGTATGTCCAGCTGCACACCCATTTCTGGGTAGTCTACTTGTGAGAGTCATATCTCTCAACATATGTATCCAATTTTAGTGTTTAAACATTTGTTCGAAAGCTTATCTAGAGTACTTTCTCTTTCTAGATCCGTTTTATGAAATTCTTTATGGTCTGTGAGTTATTCAGGTTTTAGTGAAGTCAAGTTTTTAGCCTAACTGAGTGGATAGGTAGTCTGTTTTGAATCAAATAATTGCCAACTCAAATCTACTCCAAATTGAGTGTTTCATATCTCATTTGAAAGCTCTAGGTGTCTAGTTTGAGTGACTAAAGTTTCAAGTTCATTGGATATTTCATTTGGTACCAGTTTTCATTTGAAGGTTCTACTGTTGGCAATAGTCTTGATCCTGAGAAGGTCTTCTACACTTTCCGCTACGAGTAGGAGAGGAATTCTCAAACATTTGGTATCAGAGCATTGGAGTTTGAAGAGGCAAAGCATTGGAACTGAACTGAAGCAAAGGAGAAGCTACAAATCAAGGGGAAGCTTCGCGAAGTCAAGAAAGAGCGCCACAATATACTTGAGGTAAACTTCAATCTTTGAAGTTTTCAATGGCTGATTTAGGACAACAAGTTGAGAAGTTAGAAAAAGATAATTATCAATCTTGGAGGTATAGAATGATAAATTACCTTAACGGTAAAGGTTTATGGATTCTAGTTAGTGGAGATGATCCACAACCGGTGGACCTTGAAAGTCCCAACATTACTCCGGCACAAAGGAGACAATTTGCTGATTGGGAAGAGAGGAATCGAAGGGTGATGTTCCTCATCTCACAAGTTATTTCTAACACTATGATTGGTCATGTGCAAAGCTTAGAAACAGCCAAGGAAGTATGGGAAGCATTCGAGAAGGTGTATGCTACCTCAACAAGGTCTCCGAGGATGCAACTCAAGAACAAGCTCAACAACATGAAGAAAAGCTCAAACCAAAGCATTAGTGAGTATACATTGAGGATTAAGGAGCTTCGAGATCAGCTAGCATCAGTTGGATGCAAGATAGAAGAGGAAGACATCGTCCAAACAGCCCTCAATGGCTTGAGAAGTGAAGAAAACAGGAAGCCCCTCATCACAAACATCCTTTATAGAGATCCTCTACCAACATTGGACGAGATTATACCAAATCTTGTGGCTGAAGAGGTTGCTCAACAAGGAGAAGGCAACAAAGCTAAGGACAGCCATAGTCAAATGTTATATGCAGGAAGAGGTAGAGGAAGGAACTCAAGAGGAGGCTCGAGAGGAAGACGAAGAAGCTACAACAACACAAATTTCAGCCAACACAACTTGGAGGACAACAAGGACAACTCAAATGAAAACACACATGGAAGAGGTCGAGGAAGAAATAGAGGAAGAGGTCGAGGTTCATACAATCCTCATAAAGGTATAACATGTTATCATTGTGGTAAACTAGGACATTATGCAAATGATTGTTGGCAAAAGAATGGAAGGCTGAATGGAGGCAACCAAAGGAGCCAAAATAACTATGCGAGTACATCAAGTGAAGGAGACAAGCAAACCATGCTTACCATGAGTCATGACTACAACAATTCGAGAAGTGATGACCAAAAATGGTTCATAGATTCAGGTTGCAGCAACCATATGACACGCCAAGGAGATTTGTTCACAAAGCTACAAGCTCCAAGTGGAAAAGGATGTGTGGACCGGCGATGAAAATCAGCACGCAATTGAGCACGTTGGAGATATCAAGCTTGGAGACAAGAAGGTATTGGCTGATGTTCTTCATGTGCCTACTATTGCAAAGAATTTGATTTCAGTAGGACAAATGGTAGAGAAAGGATATCATGTTATCTTCAATGAAAAAGGCTGCTTTATAAAGAATCCAAAAGAAGGATTCAAGGTCGGAAAGAAGGAAGGATGTTCACTTTCGACATTCAACAACCGCATGGAAAGGTGATGTATATTCACTTTGGAAACAAGAGGATTGTTGAAATCGATTTGTGGCACAAAAGGTTTGGACATATCAACATTCCCAAGCTCAAGGACATGAGCAACCATGAAGTGGTAAAAGGTCTTCTAAGATTCAATGATGTCGGACTACATGAGTTTTGTGAAGCATGCCAACTAGGAAAGCAAACTCGAAAACCATTCAAGAAAAGCAACTATGTGGCAAGGAATGTCCTCGACTTGATACACACGGATGCATGGGAACCATCACAACAACCATCAGTAGCTGGTAATAGATATTTTGTCACTTTTATCGATGATCATTCAAGAAAAGTATGGATGTTTTGCATAAAACAAAAATCAGATGTGTTCTCGATGTTCAAGAGATATAAAAAGCACACGTAGAAAAGGAAACAAGACGGTACATAAAGACCTTGAGGTCCGATGGAGGAGGAGAATATTTCTCCAAAGAATTTCCAGATTTTCTTTATGAAAATGCCATCAAGAGACAATTTACATGTAGGTACACGCCTCATCAAAATGGAATAGCTGAAAGGAAAAATCGACATATCACATAAGTTGCAAGATGCATGCTCAACGAGATGAAGATGCCACTAAACTATTGGGCTAAAGAAATTAGTATGGCCGTTTATTTGATGAACAAGTGCACAACGGCTGGGGTGCATAATCTAACTCCGGAGGAAGTTTATTCCGGTAAGAAACCTGACCTTATACATCTCAAAGTTTTTGGATGTGTGTGTTATGTTCACATCCCTCAAGAACTAAGGACAAAGATGGAGGCAAAGTCCGAAAAATGTATTTTTATTGGATATTCATCAGAGCAAAAGGGATATAGGTGCTACAATCCGGTGACAAAGGAGCTACGAGTCTCAGGAGATGTGGTATTTGATGAGCTAAGACCATGGTTTGGAGACAAAGGGAAAGAGAAGATTCTTGAAGAAGATTACGAAGATGATGGAGGTGTTGTCCAAGAAGAATTTCAGCAAACAAGCACTCAAATGTCAGGTTCAGAAGCTTCTACATCACTTGGAGAAAGCTCAACATGGAAGGGGAGGCTAAGGAGTCATTCCTCATCACCAACATCAGCTTATGAAAGATCTAAAGCTGAAAGTGATGCCCAAAATAGTGATTCAAATGCAAGTGAAGAAGAGTATGAAGAGGTGATCACACCGAAGGTAAAGTTGAACCGGTTGAAGAAGCAATGTTCAAAAGGAAATGAAAGGAGGTCTTCAAGAGCAAGGTATCCAATTGAAAGGCTAAGCTATGATAGTTTTATTGCAAAGAATTTTGCATATATGACACAGGTGGTCAAAGACAAAGAACCAGATGCATATGAAGAAGCATGTACACAAAAAGAATGACAAGAAGCTATGCAAGAAGAGATGAAAGCTCTCAAGGACAATCACACATGGGAGCTAGTTCCAAAGGCTGAAGGTATGAAGATTGTTCCAAATAAATGGGTGTTCAAAATAAAGAGAAATACTAATGGTTCTCTAGCAAGGCATAAAGCTATACTAGTAGCAAAAGGATTCAAGCAAACTCACGGCATCGATTATGAAGAAACTTTCAGCCCGGTTGCAAAGATGGGAACAATTAGAACCTTGATTGCAGTGAGTGCAGCAAGGAGATGGCCATTGTACCAACTTGACATTAAAAATGCTTTTCTCAATGGTGAACTTCAAGAACAGGTATACATGAGTCAACCGATTGGATTTGAAGACAAAAAGCATCCAAATTTTGTTTGTAGATTGAAGAAAGCTTTGTATGGGCTGAAGCAAGCACCACGTGCTTGGAATCAAAGATTGGTCGAGTACCTCACAAGGTGTGGGTATAGTCCAAGTAATGCAGATCCCTCTCTCTACATGAAGAAAGAAGAAGGCAAGCAGGTATATATTTGCATATACGTTGATGATCTCATCATAACAGGAAGTAATGTTACAGGAATACAAGAGATCAAAAGGAAACTCGGTAAGGAGTTTAAAATTTCATATCTTGGTGAGTTGAAATACTTTTTAGGTATTGAGATAGTCTATGGGAAAGATGGCATTTACTTAATGCAAAGAAAGTACCTATTGGATGTTCGTTTCAGATTTGGAATGAGTGAATGCAAACCACTCACTCAACCTATGGACACAAATGTGAAGCTATGCTCAAATGATGGAGAGAAGTTACATGATGTAACTACATACAGGAGTATTATAGGTTCATTGATCTATGCTACGATCAGAAGACCAGATTTGTGTTATATTGTTGGAGTTCTTTCTCAATTTATGCAAGCTCCAACAAGTGAACATTTAAATTCAGCCAAACGAGTGCTAAGATATGTGAAGCACACAGTCAATCATGCTCTCTTTTATGGATATGATGAAGAATTGCAGGTAAAAGGATTCAGTGATGTTGATTGGGCTAGTTCAAAGGAAGACAGAAGATCCACTTCAGGTTATGTGTTCATGATAGGTAGCAAACCTATCACATGGAGCTCAAAGAAGCAACCTATTGTTGCACTATCATCTACAGAAGCTGAATATAGAGGTTTAGCCTTTGCAACTTGTGAATCTATGTGGATTAAGAAGCTCTTGGCTGATCTTGATGTGCAGGTGGAGACCATTCCAATTTATGGTGACAACATGTCAAGCATTCACTTGACAAACAATCCAATGTTTCATGCACGAAGCAAGCACATAGAAGTGCATTATCATTATGTTCGAGAAAAGGTTTTGAGCAAGGATGTGGATATAAAGTTCATTGGAACTAATGACCAGGTTGCAGACATGCTTACAAAGTCCCTAGATGCTTCTAAGCTCAAGAGGTTCAAGGATGACATCAACTTGCAGGATATGGCTGAAGGTGCAAGCTCATAGTGAGCTTGAGGGGGAGTGTTAAAAATAAAGAAGTAAGCTCGTATATATTTTTGCAAAAAGGATTTTCTTCAAGTAGAAGAAAAATAAAAAAATGAAAAATAGAAGCATTTACTTCAGCAAGTAGTGGAGATCAAAAGAGAATCATTCAAAAGAGAATCAAATCCAAAAACTAAACTGTAAGAGGAGTGGCTGTCCAAAGTAGTGGAGAAATGATGGAGAAGAGCTCTCAAACTCATCATGAGAGTTTTTGGTCACTTGGCTATAAAAGAGGCAAGGGAGGACACTCAAGCATAGAGGAAGAAGGCGTGGAAGCTCCCTTGTAGCTACTTCATTTGTTTTGAGTCATTTCATTCAGTTCACTCTCATAGAGTATGTCCAGTTGCACACCCATTTCTGGGTAGTCTACTTGTGAGAGTCATATCTCTCAACATATGTGTCCAATTTTAGTTTTTAAACATTCGTTGGAAAGCTTATCTTGAGTAATTCCTCAGTCTAGAACAGGTTTATGAAATTCTTTATGGTCTGGGAGTTATTTAGGTTTTAGTGAAGTCTAGTTTTCAGCCTAACTGAGTGGACAGGTAGTCTGTTTTGAATCAAATAGTTGCCAACTCAAATCTACTCCGAATTGAGTGTTTCATATCTCATTTGAAAGCTCTAGGTGTCTAGTTTGAGGGATTAAAGTTTCAAGTTCATTGGATATTTAAATTGGTATTATTTTTCATTTGAAGGTTCTGCTGTTGGCAAGAGTCTTGATCCTGAGAAGGTCTTCTACACTTTCGGCTGCCAGTAGAAGAGGAATTCATGATCGTGAATTGTATCCTTGGCTCTCAATCTTTGTCTCTCGATCTCCCCTCTAGAATTGCACGACTAATCATGCCTTTGTAGACATGCGCTCTTAGAATCTACGTGCTCCAAGATAGCGTCTTTTTGCATGTCTTATGTAGAACTCCCACATTATCCATGTCTTTACTTTTCAAATCCATCTCAAGAATTATACCTGCAAACGTAGGGGCAATCCCTACAACACATTCACACACATGTTTTTCACCCCGAGTAACCCACATATCAATCTCTGTTTTCTAACCCCATGACCATGAATAAAATGAATCAATACTTCTCTTTTTTTTCTTTACATACTTTAAAACGGCACTTTTTCAAGCACTGTGACTCAAAAGTAGTGAGGAATTAGCTTAAGCTTGTGAGACACAAAAATGTTTAGCCCTTCAATCTACACAATAGTGTTAGTGATGCCTTAGGTGCAAACACTCTTTCAAATTTCACTTTTGAGCCCTCCCAAATCAAAAAATCTAGAAAGAGATGAAAAAAAATGAAAAATATCTTCATGAACCTACCTTTACACAATCAAATGAGACATAAAACATAAGAACCACAAAATTTTCATAAGATAAACTTTGTCTGCTAAGAACACTCTACCCCTCTCTCATACAACACTTTCTCTAATTCCTACATCTTCATGCTCAAATTTGACATGAAAATTTCATGGGAAAATTTTTCAGAGACAAGACTTATTGTTATAAAATTCTATAGACATAATCGGAATATCCTAAACATGAAATTTCATTATTACCTACATGATGCAAATCAAGAGAAAGCCTATCATGCACTTCTAAGGAATTAATTTTGAGATCACTTTACGTATGAGAATTCGCTTTATACGCATGTGATTTTGTAATTTATTATTTTCGCGTAGTAAAACGTTAAGGATAGCGAGCTTGACCCTCGACACTTTTGACGTGTGAATTGCGCATGCGCTTTTGATGTGTGTCCTATGTTGTGTCTGCCCTTGATGTGATCTTTTGCAACCCTTTGCAAAGTTAATCATTCCAAGGGCCCAACACTGATGGGGGAAGTATCTCAACCCCTAAGCAACGATGAAGCGCGAATGACCTCCACAGGTATCCTTCTTTGACCTCTGCACACCAAAAGTGCTCTTACTCAGAGCTTATGCAGAGAACTCCAGTGAGCTTTTGTAGACCTGTAGTAGACACCAAGAGCTTTCCAACAAAACAAATTTTACTTCAAATGGAAGCTTACACAAAGAGAAACAATGTCTACAACATGAGCTAGTTGAATGCTCACAACTGCTAGTCAAGCAGAGACCTCACTTCACTCCAGCAAGCTTTTCTCAGAGATTATACGGAGAATGAATCTCAAACTTGGGTCAACTTTAGAGCACTCTAATAGCTACCCAATGCCACCAATCATAGAAAATGGATAAATAGAGAAGGAGAACCTTGTGGCTTTTGGCTTCCTTTGATTGCTCCACATGTCCATAAAAGATTCCCCACAAATTTATAGCTTGAAGCTTGACTTTTAACACTCCCCCTCAAGCTTCAATTCTTCGTCCTCATCCAAGCTCCTTCATGTTGATGCATTGCTTGAATTTTGAAATCTTCATTCCATCCAAAGCCTTTGTAAACATGTCCGCAACTTGGTCCTTGGTACCAATATGATGTACTGAAACTTCCTTCGATATCACCTTTTCCCTTATGAAGTGATAGTGCACTTCAATATGCTTGGTTCTAGCATGATAGACAGGATTCGATGCTAGATGAATGCTACTCATATTGTCACAAAAAATTGGATATGTGTCAACCTACAAATTAAGCTCCATAAATAACTTCTTAATCCACATTAGCTCACATGTGACTTGAGCCAAAGCTCTATACTCAGCCTCGGTGGAAGATAATGCCACCATGGGTTGCTTCTTTGAAATCCATGAGATGATCTTGCTACCTAGCATGACTAGGTAACCACTTGTACTTCTTCTATCCTCCTTGGAACCGGCCCAATCCGCATCAGAATAAGCTTTGACTTGCATATCATCATCAAATGAATAGAACAATCCTTCATTTATAGTGGCCTTGAGATATCCTAACATTCTTCTTGCAGCTTGCAAGTGTGTAGTCCTTGGACTATGCATAAATTGTGATAACACTCCAACTCCATATGCTATGTCAGGCCTAGTTATTGTGGCATAATTGAAAGATCCTACAATAGAGCGATAAAAAGTTACATCCTCTAATGGCTCTCCATCAATGGAGCTTAGCTTTACATTAACTTCCATGGGTTTTGAAATAGGCTTGTAATGTAGCATCCCAAACCTCTCAAGTAGGTCTAGAATATACTTCCTTTGTATGAGCATAATACCTTCTTCTTTGTATACAACTTCAATGCCAAGAAAATATCTAAGATCTCCAAGATCAGATATCCTAAACTCCTTTCCAAGCTTTGCCTTGATCTCCTCAATGCCCTTTGTATCATTACCTATAATGATAAGATCATCTACATACACACACATGTAGACTACAAGTTCTCCTCTTTGTTTGATGAAGAGAGATGGATCCGCCTTGCATTGATTGTAACCACATTTGATCAAATAGTCCACCAATCTTTGGTTCCAAGCCCTAGGAGCTTGCTTTAGGCCATAAAGTGCCTTCTTCAACCTACAAACATGATGTGGAAACTCTTTATGAACAAAACCTAGTGGTTGCTCCATGTATACCTCTTCTTCCAAGTCTCCATTGAGAAAGGCATTCTTGATATCCAATTGGAAAAGCTTCCATCCTTTGCTAGTAGCCATTGCAATGAGTGTCCTAATGGTGCTCATCTTTGCCACGGGGCTGAATGTCTCTTCAAAGTCCACTCCATAGGTTTGTGCAAAACCCTTGGCCACCAATCTTGCTTTGAACCTAGAAATAGATCCATCTGAATTCCTCTTTACTTTATACACCCACTTATTACCTATTACCTTCATGTTCTCCTTCTTGGGCACTAGAGTCCATGTTTGATTTTCCTCAAGTGCGTCGATCTCTTCTTGCATTGCCTCTTTCCATTCGGTGTACCTGCTTGCATCTTCATAGCAATCGGGCTCATGATCTTCTACTACTTTGTTCATATATGCATAATGTGTTGCCATGTATGAATCATAAGTAAACCTTTGAGTTGGATACTTAACTCTAGAAGACTTCCTTTCTTCACCTTTTGGAGGAATAAACCTCCTTTGCCTTGGGAACTTGATCTCTTTCTTTGACGTGGCTTCTTTCTCCATCATGTGTCCTTCATCATCTTCAACTTTATTACCTTCTTCATCCAACTCCACCAATGTTGCTTTGCCTTTGTTGATTGATTGCGCTTCATAGCTTGATGAAGATCTCCCCCTCCATGGTGAGTTCATGCTTGAACTATCTTCATTGATGGAACATCTTGGGCCGCTTAGCTCTAGGTCGATTTGTTCTTCATCATGTCCATGCTTTTCTTCTTCATAGTCCTGCATACAATCATACTTCTTATACCAAGGGAGTAGCTCATCAAATGCTACATCCCTTGATATCCTCAAGTCCTTTGTGTTTGGGTTGAAGCACCTGTAACCTTTATGATCATTTGAATATCCTAGAAACACACTTTTCTGCCTTTGGTTGTAGCTTGTGCCTCAATTCACTTGGCACATGTACATAACAAGTACATCCAAATATCTTCAAGTGGGAAAGATCAGGTTTCTTACCATAATAGGCTTGATATGGTGTCAAGCCATGGATCCCTAAGGTAGGAGCCCTATTCATAAGATACATGGCGGTATTTGCTGCATCACTCCAAAACATGTTAGGTACATTCATCTCATTAAGCATTGCTCTAGCGATCTCGGCAATGTATCTATTCTTTCTCTCTGCTACTCCATTTTGTTGGGGTGTGTACCTACATGTTACTTGCCTCTTGATGCCTTGATCCATTAAAAAATCAGAAAACTCATTGGAGAAATATTCTCCCCCTCCATCGGACCTTAGCTTCTTGATATATGTACCTGTTTCCTTCTCTACCATTGCCTTGAATGCTTTGAAACATGTAAACACATCTGATTTGTTTTTTATGAAATAAACCCAAACCATCCTTGTGCAATCATCTATAAAAGTGACAAAGTACTTGTTACCTCCAATGGATTGCTCTTTGGTTGGCCCCCACACATCTGTATGTATCAATTCCAATGGATGTTGGCTTATGTAGCCAGTCTTCTTGAATGGAAGTCTCGCTTGCTTCCCTAGTTGACAAGATTCACATAAATGCTTCATACCTTGTCCTTGGAAGTTTGGAAGACCTTCAACTAGCCTCTTGAATTAAATTTCCTTCATTCTTTGTATGTTGATGTGACCTATCCTCTTGTGCCACAAGTCCAACTCTGAAATCCTCTTGTTTCCATATGTGAAGTAGACATGTTGAGTGGAATGAGAATTTACCTCCAAAGTGAAGAGTCTCCCTTGCTTCTTTCCTCTTGCTATGACCTTGTAACCTTGCTTAGGGTTCTCCACAAAGCATCCACCTTTGTTGAACCTTACTTGATAGCCTCTTTCAACCATTTGCCCAATGGACACCAAGTTCTTTGTGATAGTAGGTACATGCAAGACATCCTTGAGACATCTTCCTTCCTCCTTGTCATCCAAAGCTACATCTCCAACATGGGAGATCTCATGGGCTGTATCATCACCTGTTTCTACATGTCCTTTACCTTTGGGAACATGTAGATTAGTAAACCAAGAAGCATTGCAACTCATATGGTTGTTACATCCACTATCAATATACCAAGTGTTATCTACTTTGCTTGAATTCCCATTCATGTGCATCATCAAGAGATTGTCATTTTCTGAACTTGTAGAAGCATAATTACCTTGGCCTTTGTATGAAGAACCTTGATTATAGCTCCTTTGGTTTCCTCCTTGGTAGCAATCTCTAGCATAGTGGCCAAACTTGCCACATATGTAACATCCTTTGCCATCTTGATTCCTGTTTTGTTGATGTCGTCCTCCTCTTCCTCTTGTTCTTCCTCTCCCTCTTTGTGATGAGGTGCCTTGGTCGTGTCCTTGATTGCTTGAGTGGCCTTGCCTTCCTCCAAACCTTCCTTTGCCCCTTCCTTGTCCTCTTCTTCCTTTGCCCCTTTGATTACCTGCATAGAAAACTTGTGCATCCTTGCTTTTAGTTGAACTTCCACCTATGTTCATTTCTTCGGTGACCATGAGAGCAACCAATTGCTCAAAATCGGGAAGATTATCCCTTACATAAACTGAAGTGGTAAAGGGTTTCCACTTCTCATCATCTCTCAAACCATTGAGAGTATAAACCACAAGATCGTCATCATCTACGTGGCTTCCAATGGATCCCAATGCATCTGATAACTCCTTGACCTTAAGTATGTAGTCATTTATGCTACTCCCTGAGCTCTTTCTAAGGTTGTTGAGCTCATTCTTGAGCTAGATCTTCCTTGCTTTGGTGCTTGTTGAATAAAGCCTTTCAAGTGTCTCCCATACCTTCATGCTTGAATCCAAGTCTTGGATATGGCCAATCATGCTATTGCTAATGTGTTGGGAAAGAATAAAGACAACCCTCTTGTCTCTTTCATTCCATTCCCTAAAGGCCCTTCTCTAGTCATTGGTTGGATTCTCATCCAACCTAGGCCTTGGTTCACTTCCACTAATCAACCCCCAAAGGCCCTTGCCCATAAGATAGTTGGAGACCCTAAATCTCCATGGTTGATAGTTCCCTTTGTCTAGCTTTTCAATTTAAGTGTTGAAGTCTCCCATATCTAGTCTTTGATACTTGACCTAGCCCTTGGCTAATGCTCCAATGTGTGTAAAATGAAAATGAGGCTCTGAGGTTACCTCAATCCAAAGCTTTGCTTAGATGGACACCTTGTGCTCTTGAAACTTTGAGTAGAATAGCTCCCCCTTGATGTGAGCTACCTCCAAGAAGCTTTTGTTGATGCAAATCTTCAACCACCAACTCCAAGAGGTCTTCTTGCTTGTATGTGATGCCTCCAAGATGCCCAAATGCTCTGATACCACTATAGGTATATGCAATACCAAAGCACATGCGGAAAATGATGGGCCAATAACCCAAAAATACCGAAAGTAGAGTTTTGTTAAAATTCAATACTTAACCCCACCTTTGTACATCAGAATAAATCCAGCATTCATCTACATAAAGGGGATCACATCATAGCATCATACATAGACATATCATTATGTCATCTTTAACACTTCATATTCACGCATATAATAAATTATGGCTTCTTCATGTGACCTGCATCTAGCCAAATGTATACATGAACCCACATTTGTTAAGCATGATATCACCATGAATACAAATTCAGGTTTCCATATTCATCGTCATTGCTTTGCGGCCTGCATATAGCTTTTCACCACACATTCACAACATCATACATTATAAACAATAGTACACCATGCTGGTATTGTATAATGGCCTTGCATATATCTGTACCACCATATTCATGTGTTCCCTTTTATAAACAATAGTTCATTATTACCTACATGATGCAAATCAAGAGAAAGCCTATCATGCACTTCTAAGGAATTAATTTTGAGATCACTTTACGTATGAGAATTCGCTTTATACGCATGTGATTTTGTAATTTATTATTTTCGCGTAGTAAAACGTTAAGGACAGCGAGCTTGACCCTCAACACTTTTAACGTGTGAATTGCGCATGCGTTTTTGATGTGTGTCCTATGTTGTGTCTGCCCTTGATGTGATCTTTTGCAAACCTTTGCGAAGTTAATCATTCCAAGGGCCCAACCGGGGTTGAACCGGTGACCTATCGGACTGCAGCCGATTGCTCTACCACTGAGCTATAGACCCATGGTGAGAATCTGAAAACATTTAAAAAAAAGAGTCTATTTATATTCTCTTGACGCCTAAGTAGCACTAGGGGAAGAATACTTATTTTCTATTGACCACTTAGCAGGTATAGGGGAAGGAATTGGAATGCGCGATCTCCATTGACTAGATTAATCTACCATATATCTATATAAATAGGAGTCTCATATGAAGTGGCATATGCTTTAAACTTTTGCAATGAAAGAAGAACTTTGGATAACCTGAAAGACGTAGATATCCACGTCAGAAGAAGATCAGGGCCTCAAAGCAGCATCGGCTCAACCAAAATACCCAAACGGGTGTCCAATTTTCGATGGCTCTTTTATAAAGGGATTTGATGTGTGTCCTATGTTGGGTTTGCCCTTAGAGATATATATATATATATATATCAAATCACAATTCTTTTTTTTGGAACGTGTGATGAATCACAATTGGTTTATCAAATCAAGGTATATATCTCGTGATGTTCTATCACTACTTCAACGCACATCAATATGCAAGCTTTTAAGAACAACAGGAATTGGAAGAACAGTTAATCGGCTCACGAAACACCCTGCCACTTTCGTAAGCAAACTTTCCAAGGAGCTGGTGAGCTCATGGAAGGAAGTTTTTGTAGCGAACCTAAAAACCAGAAGTTCATGTGAAGTGGAGAAGAAGGAATCAAGTGTGACGGCGCAAATACGAATTAAGCCACCCGGAAAAACTGTCGGAGGTCATGAAGAGAAGGATTCTACTTTGGTGCAGCAACCAGATGCTGTTGACCCGCAAGCGGCGACGTATGCCAGTCGTCAGTCTTATCTTACTTCAACGCTGTCCATGGAGGCACCGGCAGCGCGTGTTGGAATGAAAAGCAAACATTTGCACAAATTGGGTTCGAGGAGTCCCCAAAGGGCATGCTTCGATGATAAACAGAAGATGGCTAATGAGGAGCCGCGAGCGGCGATGTATGTCAGTCGCCATTCTTCTTCTCCTTCAACGCTGCCCACGGAAGCTGTTGGAATGAAAAGTAAACATCTGCAGAAAAGATCATCGGGTGGTTCGTCGACTAGTCCCGAAAGGGCATCAGCTTTGGAAGATCATAAACAGAAGATGGCGGATTCGAAACGAAAGCTTTACATGTCCTATGCAAAAGAGCGAGAGCTGAAACGACAGCGCTCCCTCAAAATGTTGCAAAGAAGTCAGCTTCCAGCATCGTCACTTTGCCAGCTATGATGGCTCGCAAATGCTCGTCTGCCTTCTTTTCAAATCCAATTACGACAACTCTCCTTCTGTGAGGCCTCTACTACGAAATACGGCTGAGTACTGTTTGGAATAAACATGGATATGCCACACACATTGAACTGTACTTCGATGTAGAGTTGTATTATATTTGTTGAGCATAGACTTGAACTATTGCTGCTTCATGACTAATTCCTACAGAAGGCTTTTGTATTCTTGTACTTTTCAAGCGTCTAAATGATCGGTCACCGTCCATTGTCAGAGAGAGAGAGAGAGAGAGAGAGAGAGAGCACGGGAGTAGTTTTACAAGAATTTCCGGTGAATTTCTGGTAAATTGAAGAATTCAAGTTTTGTATCTCCTTTGCCTTCTTCTTATCTTTACGTTCTGGTAAATTTCTGGTAAATTCCGTTGGTTTGTGCTTATCCTTACGATTGCTCGGCTAGCGGTATAAGAAATCAAAAACATTAATATAAAGAGCAATTATGCACCGAGGGATTCTATTTTGATAAAGGTCATATATTCTATTTTGAATATCAACGAACTTAGATGTATGTTTCTACACTGAAGCTTTGACGAACTTAGATGCAGTATGTAATCAATAGAGTAGTTACTGCGTGTGAATAAACCATTTTTTGAGAGATAATTCGATGGTGAGTCTGATCATAAGGCCACGGGACATGAAACGAGGGTTAAAAGATAATACTGAAGATTTCATTTTATTTGTAGAAAATTGTATGAGGAATCTATAAAAGATATACTTGGCCAATCTGTGAACATTTAGTTTTTTTGTAGTCTCCTTGATCAACAAATTTTTTTTTTTTTCGATTTAGTTTCCTTGTAGTCTCCTTGATCATCAAATTTTTATTTCCTTCCTCATCTGCAACACGACCCTCAATAAAAGGAAGAGACAAAATTATTAAAATCATATCATCATGTATCTGCTCTACTAAGTCCTGTGGAGCACATACACTTAAAACAAGCTTAGTCTACATAAGAGTTATTCTTCTAATATCTTACTCGTATGCAACATCAAAATAACATCATCAGGTTCTACTTCATTGTATCTCACTTTGATCAATTTTCCATAACTATAAGGAGCAAATCCAATTATTAATTGCACCACATCACAGGCTTGCAAGCCACTTCAAATAGAGGTCTTCTTTTGAGGCAAAATATTGGAGACCCCATTCTAGCTCACTGAATCCCTTCTAAGACATCTTTTTGGGCTGCCTTTTTGCATCAACTTTGTTTGAACCACGTGCCTCCTTGTCAAGAACTTTGATTTGGACCTTCTTGAGCCCTTTAGCATTCTTCTTCTCCCACTCAACCTTTTCAAAGTATTAAGATACCTATAAACAATACAGGAATGTCATTTTCACCTTAAAATTGAGCATTTTTTTAGTAGCAAAAGAGCTTAAATGAAATGCAATAAGATGTTAAGATATACTAGAAAACACATCATTCAGGAGTACAGTATTTTCCTTACATAGTGTTTCATTTGCACCAATGCTATAGAAGTCAAAAGAATAAAATTATTTGCTAAATGTTCAAAGAATTCCTTAGCCAAGAAGCATGTTTGCGTATGGCAAGCCAATGATTGACACGTAGCTCTTATTTATCTTGAATGCCCAACATCTAGATCTTGTTTGACAACCTCCCTTTTTATTGAGTCCCCATCATTCCCTGCATAGGCTTTATCTAGCAAGTCGATGCGTGACATCAACCTCTTTCATAAAATTGATCCTAGGCATCGATTTTCCTTCATAAAACCAATGTGAGGCATCGAATTTAAGTAGATCGCTTGTTCTTGGCAATGGCTTTATGTTGAAAGTTGACATCGAGCATCGACTTGCCACACAAATCAATGCTTTGCAACAACTTCCTACATAAATGTGAGGCCTTGCATGAACACCATGCATGATCTATGAATCATCACTTAAGCTTGGGTTTGGTTTTATGTAGAAAGTCGATGCCAGGCATCAAATTTTAATGTAAACTCAATACCTACTATCAACTTTATGGAGGATGTCATTTCCCAAAATCAACATTCACATAAAGCTAATGCCAAGAATCTTGACATCAACTTTTGGCATAATTACCATCATACACATTGGTTTTACATGGAAAGCTAATGTTCAACATTGACATCCTACATAAAACCAAAGCCCAACATTAAGAAAACTTGATGCCAGGTATCATGTTTATGTGGTAACTCAATTCGTGACATCAATGTTTCACATAAGCACAATGCCTTGCATTGAATTTGTAAACGATGGCAATGCCCAACATTGACTTACCACTAAAATTATTTGATTCCTAACACTAAGTTTATGCAAGAAGTCCATACCCAACATCCACTACTCCTTTTTCCCATCTTTTGAAAATTCATCTACAAAGTTGTACGCATTCATTAAATGAACGGATAATGTTTTTATTATAATTATACATTAAACTGAATGAGAATTTTAAAGGAGCCTTTTTGTGACAAAAATTTCATCACCTTTTATGTTTCTTGCTTTCCTTCTTGGACTCCATGTTCAATAAGTCCTTTTTTTGCTTACTATGAATAGACATTATGTTATAAGGTACTAGAGCTTTGTTTTGCTTTCTAACCTTTGTAAATTTGAAAATGACTGCTCTACCACTTTTATAGAGAGTTTGAGATTGTAACTGGTCTAATTACAGCGTATCAAACTAGTAGTCTAGTGGAATCTAGAGAGTGGATTCTTTTCCTTATGTTCTTTCCATACTTTTTGAATAATTTTGCTTGTCAATTTTTTTGTTTTGGAGCTATTTGGATTCGTATTCTGCATGTTTTGTATAAATAATCTCCTTGTTGTACAATCATAGTTCATTTAAATATATATCAAATAAGATAACCATGTTTAGCATTCTATGTTTCCCCTATCAAGCATGTCTCCAATATTTGCATTGGAGTGTTATTCTTTAACTTGAAATGCTAGATCTACATAGTTCTTGGTTGAAGAGATAAGTCTCTCTTGTGCTAGTAATTCCCCAAAGGATCAAATACCTCCTTCAAAGGTGTATAGTACACTTTTGTTCTCGTTTGAAGAGCTCAATCTTTCTCTCGTATGAGTAATAGTCAAATAGCTCATATGTCTAGTACATACATGGATGTTGCACAATTGTTCTAGGTTGAAGAGATTAATCGTATTAGTGTAGAATGTTGCAATTTCTTGTTCTTGCTGTGTGTGTAAGTAGAATGTTGCAATTTCTTGTATTTTACATATGTGACAAGGATGTTGATATATTTAGGTAGTTATGTGTGTGAATACTCTAGGACCGTGTGTAAGTAGAATGTTGCAATTTCTTGTATTTTACATATGTGACAAGGATGTTGATATATTTAGGTAGTTATGTGTGTGAATACTCTAGGACCACCAGGGCACTTTTTTCCCTCTTTAGGAGATTCTTTTCCCCCGACCAGTATATACACTTATTGCCCTAACGAGCTACTTATCTTTGTACATTCTAGTGGTAACACATTCACCACTGTGTGTTGTGCTCCAAGCTTTTTCTTCTTCCTTGTGTTGTTCGCGTGCTTCTGCAGACTACAAACTGCAACAATTGGTATCAGAGCAGGTCATTGCTTCATCTAGGGCATTGTCTACACCTCTCTGGTTGCAGTCTCAAAATCACAACTCTCTAGCCAAACACCCGATCTGAGCTCATTTTGGCCTCCGAATGCACTATCGTCCTATTCAACTTTTTGAGGTACAGTCAATTTTCTGCATCAAGGTATTTTAGTCATCGGCCATGGCTCAAAAGAGTGATGTATTCCGTATCTTGGTTATTGAGGATAAGTTGGATGGTACCAACTACCCATTATGGGCTTATATGATGCTTCATGTATTGGTCACAAAAGGACTATGGAATATTGTGCAGGGTGTTGAAAGACGTCCTGTTACACGTACGAATACAGGTACTGCAAAATAGAGGTGTTGGAGCTGATGGAGATGGTGTCAAAGATGATGATATTCTATAGATTCCTGTTCGTGCTGCTCTTTTTGTTGCACCTTCTGTAGAGCAAATCATTGGGATGGTAGAGATGATCAGGCACATGCATTGATAGCTTTGTCTATCAAACATGCCATTATTCCTCATATTTGCTCTTGCAGAACAGCTAAGGATGCTTGGGATACACTTACCACATTGCATAGTGATGTCTGTGGTCCTATGCAGCCATCTTCTTTTGGGAACTATCTTTACTTCGTGACTTTCATCGATGATTTTTCTAGGTATGCATGGTTATATCCATTGAACGCAAAGTCCGAAGTGTTTATGTGCTTCAAACAGTTTTTGGTTTTGGCTGAAAATCTGTTAGTATGTAAAATAGGCACCCTCTATTCTAATCAAGGGGGGATATATGTGTTCTAACTCTAATGCATTTCTGGCTGAATATGGGATAAAACATCAGTGTACAATGTCGTATACACCTCAACAGAATGGAGTTGTTGAATGAACGAATAGGTCACTCATGGAGATGGAGAGGTGTATGGTCAAGAGTCACGCTTTACCACATAGTTTCTAGCTTGAGGCTGTTATGTGTGTAGCATATGTATTGAATAGGTGTCCCATTAAAGCGTTGCAATCTATCACTCCATATGAAACTTGGCATGGTCGCAAGCCATTTGTTGCTCATCTGTGTGTTTTTGGTTGTCTGGCATATGCATTAGCACCTGAACAACATCACAGAAAATTGGATGATAAAGTAATAAAATGTATTTTTTTTTGGTACAATTCTAAAAGTAAAGGCTATCGTCTATATCATCCACAGACTAAACACATTCTCGTTAGCCGTGATGTTGTTTTTGTGGAAGATGCTATTCAGCCATTGCTTTCATGTACTAAGAAGACATTTGTTAGCTCCAAAGACATGCATGATACTTTGTTGCCGCTTTTTCTAGGTGGACAGTCTAGTGCTGGTCCTAATAAGGCAACTTCTCAACCTTTGTAGGTCTCATGTGATGATGCAGATGATTACATTCCTAGATTTACATGATGCACTTTTTTATTAGAGAGCTGATATTGAGTAGGCAAAAACTATGCCAAAATGGCTAGTGCAGACCTTGTGTGACAACAAATTAGATGCACCTCTGTCATATCGTACTTGTTCAAGCTCTCATAGTGCCTCTTTTGCATCAAATTGCTATGATATGGCTGCCTCTAGTCTCTATGATGAGACTGAACCTTTTTCATTTGATGAAGCACAAAATTTTAAACATTAAATGGCTACAGTGCAATCTGAATATGATGCTATCATGAAAAAAGGTATCTGGTCTCTATGTGAATTGCCTCCCGGCAAGAAGGCCATTGGCACTAAGTGGGTATACAAGCTGAAGCATAATCCTGATGGAACAGTTGACAGGTATAAAGCTAGGCTTGTTGCAAAGGGTTGTGCGTAGGAAAGAGGCATTGATTTTGATGAAACCTTTGCTCCTACTTGTCCAATGACTACTATTCGTAGTATTTGTGCACTTGCAGCTCATCATGGTTGGAATGTACATCAATTGGACATTAAAACAACATTTCTTAATGGTGACTTGCATGAAGAAGTGTATGTTTTTCAGCCCCATGGCTTTGTGTAGAGAGGGCATGAAAACTAGGTGTGGAGGTTAAAGAAGGAATTATATGGTTTAAAGCAAGCACCACATGCTTAGTATGAAAAGATACATGCCTACCTCATTGCACATGGTTTTCAGAACTGTCCAACTGAAAGCACCTTATATGTTAAGCGTGCTAATGATGTGCTTCTAATCATTGTGGTGTATGTTGATGACATGATGCTCACTGTTCCTCATGACACGCATATTGCTGATTTTAAGGCTGATTTGCATGTCTCATTTGAGATGTCTAATTTGGGCCATTTGCATCACTATTTGGACATTTGGTTTATGCAAGTTGATGGTAGAATGGCTTTGTGTCAAACAAAATATATTGACACATTATTGCAACATTTTTACCTTAAAGACTATAAGCCTATTGCCACTTTTATGGAGACAGGTTTACGATTGAGTCTTCATGATGCTGGAGATGCATTTGATGTTGTTCTCTATTAGTAGGATGTTGGATGCTTGATTTACTTATACATTACTCGGCCAGATATTCAATTTGCTATCTCACAGATGAGCAAGTTTATGCATTGCCTAGGTGTCAAGCATGTTGGTGCAAATGATCAAGCCTACACATTTGGCTTCGCATGGAAGATAATGTGTGCAATTATCACTTGATTAATCATGTGAACCTTGGCTTGTAACCATTTGATCATTAATTATTGTAAAAGATTAAATATTTAAAGAATCTTGTAAAAGCCTACATTTGGTGGAGTTAGGAAGAACATTAGCTACCATTTGATTTGAGAAAATAACTTCAATGGAGTCATTTTTAGTTGGAGCCAAGTTTGAATTCAAATTCAAACTTAGAAGAAAACTCTTATAAAAATTCTTTGTAAATCTTGTGGCATGTGGGTCTCATTCAGAGCTCTCTCCTTGATCATTTGTAGATGTTGAGTGGCTCACATCATAGCTCATCATTGAGCATCATTACAATGCCAATGATCTTGTACAATCATGTTTTATATTACATATACCTCATTGAACATCTCTGTCTACTTCTCTGCTATGACAACTCAGAACAGTCAACTTTCTCTTATCATATCTCAATGAATCCTCAAGCATTTTTCATAATCTTTGGCTTATTGGAACCAACTTGAAGTCGAATTTGGGCTATAAAAATCTCAAGGCATTTTGCTGAGGCATGTGGGAGAAATCACCGTTGAAGTGCTCATTGGTCATCTACTAGTTAGTCCCTAAAAAGTCGGGGGTAAGCTTTGGTTTGCTAAACTTATTTCTCAGAGCATAGTTGATCGTTTTAGATGATTCCACTTGCAATTATTAGCTATCTAAGATAATTGAATTCACCCAAAAAGAATTTTGTCAATTGTTACTCTACTATGAGCTCTGAGCAAAAGAACTAGCAGGTGTGTGGACTAAAATAACAAGTTTTTCAACACTAGCTATCATTGAACTAGTCTGTTTTGATTCCATTGTTTCAAGCATCAACTCCAAAGTACATAGGTACTTTCTTGATGTTATCTGCAAGCAAAAAGTGCCTACTATATAACTCTAAAGTGTATTAGGGTAGATACCAAGCACGTTTTCGTGGTACCACCTCACTTCCTTGAGGTATCCATCCATCTCCTCCAATAGTGGTATCAGAGCAAGTTGAGGTAAAATGGGAGATGGTTTCCCTTATTTTATTGATAAATTGGATAGGAATAATTATCTAGCATGGTCCTTGAGGATGAAGACCTATCTACAAGGAAGGAGTCTCTATGGATACATATCAAGAGATGAGGAGATGCCCATATTCAAAAGCAAAGATCAACCTACAAGAGAGGAGCAACAAAGACTCAACTCATGGTGTGCCAAAGATGATTTAGACAGGTCATATCTACTTAACTCTATTTCTGGCTTCCTTCTCCTTCTTCCTCGTATTAGGAATTGAAAAACTTCTCAAGAGACTTGGGATACTCTATCTTCATATTTTTCCTCCAATTACAAGAGCTAGGAAAAATCAATTGTGGATGGAATTCACTACTCAAAAAAAGAAACCTAAGAAGAATGTTTCAAAGTTTGTGACTCAATCGAAGGATGTAACTGATCAGTTGACAAGCATAGGAGAGGAGATTGAAGAGGAGCAAATAGTGAGATAGATAATCAATGGCATCAAGGCAAATGTTAAGTGGGAATCTTTCACAATTGCAATGGATCTTTAAATGGATATGCAAATCCCTGATCTAACCACTCTCATGGGGCAACTCTTCACCCATGATGCCAAGCTCAACAAAAATGGTGAACCATCATGAGGTAACAATTCTTTTGCCCTCTATACAGATAAAGGAAAGACTAAGGATAAAGGAAAGAGCAAGAAAGTTGAAGATGAGGGTACTACTTCTCAAGCTAATTATGCACGGAGAGGGTAAGAATTCAAGGGAAGGTGTAGAGGAGGAAAGCAAGGTAGGGGGAGACCTTTCAACTCTTCCACATGCAATATATGTGGACTATCTAATCACACAATAGATGAGTGCTATAGGAACTTCAAGAACCAGAGAGGAAGAGGATTTCAAAGAGGTGGCTACTCACAATGAGGAGGAAGGTTCAACCATAATCAAGGACACAACCGTGGCTACAACAACAATTACAACAACAATTATCAAGGAGGATACAGATCAAGAAAAGACTTCGACAACTATACAGAGGATCAAGAGGATTCTCTTCTCATTATGAACATGACTTCAAAACAAGGTATGAATGATGAGCACATCTTCTATATTGACTCAGGTGTTCAAACCATGTAGCTGTTTTAGTGCCACATATATGGACATTTCCCTCTACATCCTTCACTAATTTCCTGTGCTCTAACTCATGGCATCTCAATCTTTGATAAAGCGCTTCCAACGGATGACCTTTTGATGGAGCCCTGCCTTGATCCTTAATCCTATTGGTAGCCAACTGTAAAAATCATGTGTTTGTTGTGCCGTCTAGGCTATGGCTGAATGAATCGCCCAGCCTCTCTGCATGCATTGGAGATCTTCTGAATGTCTCTCTGCCCTAATCTTCTGAGTGTTGTTGGAAATGGGGGACCAATGAAGAGTTCTATGCCAAGATCCTCCTCTACTTCTCCTACATATGTACATGCTTGTGTTAGTTGAGCTAAAGCTTCCATCCTTTCAATAGATGACATGGCAAGTCCTATTATTTCCTTCCTCTATTTCCAACAGTTCATGCTTTTGCAAAATCATGGCCAGACTCAATACTAAGTGAGTATGTTATGTGAGGACCACCATGTGGAATGGTGCACTTTAAACAACCACCTGATGATGACCATACAAAACTTCTCAACTTCCATCCAAGCTTGCCCGCGTCCATTGAAGCTCATAGAAGAATATCTTCTACTGAGTATTCTTGATCGTATAAAAAGATTGTCTTGTGTTATCTGCAAGATCCAAAAAGCCTCACTGATACACATGTCAACCCCATAGTAATAATGCTTGGGACCTTTGCTAGAGATGCAAAAAATGCATCTGTGACCTTGATCCATCTGTTGGGTAGAATATCATAGCTCTTCTTTATACTATTCTTGACAATTGTGTAGAGCAAAACATGCCCAAGATTACAAGCAAATACATCTGAGCAGATAGCTCCAAGTAGGCTAAAATCAAGGACGTTGTGCCAAAAGGTTCGTATGTTACCATTACTCTCTTTCAATTGCATATGTCATGTTGATAATTAATTAATTGCTACAAATAATGCTACAACATCCCTGAACTCACCAAACCAAGTAACAAAGTGCAAAGCTCTAGTCGATAAATAGAATCAAACTCATGCAATCTTCCCAAAACTATGACTTTGCCTTTGAGTTGTAGGTGCTCATAGGAACATTCAATCTTACATGTAGTGAGTATCCATATCAGGTGCAAATACGTAGAATGTATGGATCTTTTCTTTTTGATCTTGTAGTTCGGGCTTAACATTTTCTTTTCATGCATATCATCCATCTTCACCATCAAGAACTGTAAGTAGAGCTTAGCTTGGCAGAGGAACTCTAGTAGCTTGTTGAACCTACTATCAAACAACTTTGGAATAGGCAACAATAGGTTTTTCTCAGCCCTTTTCTGAGAGTAAAGACCCTACAAAGTAGTGGTCAATCCTGATGGCCTTAGACATGGGAATATTGAATTGGTAGAATGTTAAACTTTGGCAAGGTCTCTGAAGACAACTTTAAATGGGCCCTTATCTCTTCTTTACTGCAGCTGCATCTTTCCATCCACTTCCAAATCAAGGATAAAAGTGAACATAAGTTTTGTTCAGTTGCCATCATCTTCTTGAGCTTACTAGCTCAAGAATCTTTGGAGATGTACTCCCACTACCCAAAAAGACTTGTCAGATCTATTGAGGTAATAGTTACTGTAATTCCCAGTTCTTCATCTCTCTTTTTGACACCTACATTTTCTATATTCATGGATGTACTACCCAGCATCTCCAATGGATGGTGTTCATTTGACATTAGTTTGTTTCTAGCTGATGTGTTACAATTGAAATGAACATATCAATATCTGATCCATCAACAACAACCGAACTATTGAAAAGGAGTTGGGAGGCTTCCTGTCTCTTCTGCACATGATGCTCTAAAGCCATCAACAAAACTTTCATAAGAGCTTGCTGGGGTGATCCTCTATGGGTGTTCCTCCCCTCATTTTTGGATCATAGTGTTAACTATGGTGCAAGCACACCCAGCCAAGACAAAGTACCCATGATCAGAGAAAGATGGAATGATGTTTCTGAACCTTTTGCTTTGCAAATGCCACACTCGATTTGAGAGAAATTTTAGTAGTATCACAAATTTTATGTAAAATTGGACATGCCTTGACCTTACTTCAGAGCCTTCATATGTACACGCACATTGCGAGCTCCATAACTTCAAGAAGCTACTGTATTTAATCTTATATATACACACACACACACACACACACACACACACATATATATATATATATATATATATATATATATATATATATATATATATATATATATATATATATATATATATATATATATATATATATATATATATATATATATATCAACATTAACATAGCCCAACAATGCACAAATGCCTTTTTCCCCTAGGTTTCGATGATGGTCAAGAATTGTAAGATCCTCAAGTGTAGACTGAGTTCAAGATGATGCCCAGTTCCACAGATGCTTAAGCAACAATCAGTGATGATAGATCTTAACCTGTTCAATATCAGATGTGACATAGCCTGTCATTGTCGTGCCAAGACCCTATAATGATGAATTGTATAGGACTTCCTATTTCCACAAGTTGGCATGCCCAATAGGAGGAGATGAGTGTGCATATGTAACTCCTAACACCTTTGAATGGTGAGGCCAAAATGCATATTAGATCTGGAGTCCGTAGGATGACCCTTCACACCAAAAAAGAGTTTTCTACGAGAGCAGGAGACTGCAAAAAGTATCACAGATGGGGCATAAGGGAGCCTAATCTCAATGGCAAGCACAAAAGCATATCCAAGTAAGTCTCAACACAATGAGGTAGGCAAGAGATATCATGGTGTTGCCATAGCCCAAAACAATGCTCGAATGCACATCGATAGATCCAAAAGGTGTAGGGGCTTCACGTGGTGATCATCTTAGCTCACTCCTGATGGGAAGAGGGAGAGCCGAGAGAGCCGGAGTGGTTCATCTAGCCCTCATGGTAAGTGCATAAAAGGAGCCTTCAAGAGCCTCAACCCACCAAGAGCCTTAATCCACCATAGAGGTCCGACGGGAGTGCTTGACCCTTGACTGCAGAAGAAGAACCATCTCGATAGTTCCACAACAAGATCTAAGAATGAAGATGGAGGGGGGGAGGGGCTAAAGCCCAACCTCATAGAGGTGAGTCGGCAAGAGTAGAGCTTGTGAGAAGCAGCAACCAGTTTCAGCAATGAAAATGGGGAGCAGAGCTATCGGCCATGGTCAGACAACGACGGAGGGGGTAACCCAAACTACCCAAATTGAAGAGAGGAGCGAGAAAGGGAGGAGTTAACTCCCCTCGACCTACCCCCTCATTCGTGTCAGCATCCTCTGAACATGGACATATTATCCTTGAAAAGTGAGTGTCAAAATGTTTTGAGAGTTTTGCAGCTCCTTCAAGTGAGAGAAATTCTAGCAATTTGCTATTGGTATTCATAAGAAGCATAGATCATCAAATTCCTTTTGGTTTTTCTCAAAAATGAAGAGGTAGAGAGAGGAGAGGACAAATACCCATCCCCCTTTCCAAGGCATTCACTTATGTTAGAGATGGTAGTGGTGGAAAGTGATGCCGAAATGACTTTGTGGAGGTGTGTATAAATGTGAGAGTGAGAGAGATAAGGGGGTTAAGGATTGTTCTTGTGCAACATCTAAAATGAACTAAAACTACCCTACAAAAAACAAGAAAATGGGGAGCTAATGGTCCAATGGAAAGGTGAAAATGTCATGCCAACAGACATAACCTAGGTGTATAAGCAAAAACAATTGCAAATCAATATCTTACCACATGCTCTTGATCTCTCCAAGTGTGGGGCATCTTCGGACATACAAAGGAACACAAATTTCACCTCTAATGTTGTGTACCAAGTGGAACGTGATAAGCATAAAAGAATAGAGAGTCTCTTTTGAAGATCCAAGGTACATAGGATCCATGCAACAGAATGATCTAAGGAAGGATATGGAATATAGATCAGACTCGACAATAGGTGGAATATGTGCTCCAAGACTTCTATGTTGGAACTCAGACAAAATACCATTGTCAAAATTCTTTGTGTGCTCAGAGGGACAAGATTATTTCTCAAGCATGTGCCATCGGTCGCAAGAGGAGAAAAAGATCCAAGTAGGGAGAGATCAAACCTATTCTACAGTTTCTCAACTACAACAATCAAGAATCATTGTAATTGACAAGTTCTAATATGTCTAAAGAGGGAAGTGAATAGCCCTCATGTCTGATGCAATAGAAATGATTGAATGTGCTTTGGCAGAAATATGCTACATGTTGTCTCGCTCATTCAGCTCTCTTTTAGGCATCATGGATGGCTGAAGAACATTGATATATAACTGGAAACACCATCCCCAAGTATCATTTTACAGTGGTTGCCCTCAGCTTGTGGCTATTTGCAGGTATGAGTGATCACATAGGTGTGAATAAAGCTCTAAATTTATCTGTAGGGTAGTCTCTATCTAATATTGATAGGAAATTGGGTGTATGTTCAAAGTTGTTATCCCTACTCCAAAATAAACATTGTGAGCTTTATGTATTGTTGTGTACTAACTACTAACTTGAGCATTATAAGAGCATAGGTGGTGGGTCATCAGAAGACACCGTTTTTTGAGTCCTGCAGCTACTTCCCAAACACCATGGCCCATTAGCAGGTCGAGGTCAGGTTCTTCAAATTGCCATTTATCATTGCCACCTATTGTAGGATGTTTGCAACAAAAAAAGAACACCAAGCACATCGACTGGGTGAAGGGATGCCCCTTTCATGCCTTCATGTGGCCTCTCAAAGACCTATTGGAGTTCTTTTATCTCAGAACTTTGGCAACAGAATATCTACGTAATTTTTTGGCTGTGAAATAATTAGGCGCATGATGTGGCTATGGATCTGATGTTCTCTGTGGCTTTCTAATCCATCTTGTTTGGATTCTACTCATTTAGCTTTCTATGTGACCTCTATAATTGGGAAATGCATACACCAAGGGACTATCCACTTCCCCAACCATCTTGTGGGGATATTTGTCCATGTTTTTTGTAGAATCTATTGGTGAAACACCAGCCCTTTGGTGATATCTGATTTTGTTTGAACATTGACCCAGACTCTAATGCAAAATTGTAAAATATGACTTGAACCTTCGTGGTAAAATGGAATTGTAGGTTAGACTGAGGTGTAAGATATGGGACATGGTTCCTGCATCTTTGTAGCTATGTTTGACGTAGGGATTTCTCTACTGACTGTTGTGTATGCTAGGCTTATTTTCCCAAATTGTTGTGGATGCGATGAAGCTTATTAGATAGACTTCTCGTTGTTGTGGTGTGACTATCTAGTTGGGATCATGTCCACTACTCTTGCAATCATTTTAAGCCTATGATCTACATTGTAGGTTGTTTATGTTGCTATGGGACTTGGCTGCATGAATTCATTGCAAGTTTCAAAGATGCCACAATATTACATGGAGATTATGTTGATCCTTTTTCTTAGCTTTGCAACTTGTCGCCATCCGTCAGAAGCACATATAGAGATCCGTTTTTTGTTCAAACTGCCTAGCCGTCGAGCTCGTATCTTGCTTTTTCATGAGAGACCCTATCCACTTCTCATGTGACTTCTTAATACTCATGAAGAGAGACTCTCCTTTTTTTATCTTCTACCAAGGATTGCCATGTGGCATCCTTCTCATAAGGTGGCTCATACCCAATGAATATTATATGACATTTCCTTCCCCTTGAAAGCATTTTCGTCCTCCAAAATGTAGATGAAATGTCCGTAACGGTAGAAGTGCCTGCTCGGACTCCCCTGAACCCCATGTACTCTATGTACATGGTCATCCTTGTGTGTTATTTCCCCATATCCTTCCCCTTAAGAAGCCTCATATGAGATCATTGTAAAGGTTGGAAACTGTCTAAGAGGTGCCTACTATCTCGCATATACACTCAACTTCCAAGCTATCACTCCCATGACATATAACATCATCAAAATGACCTAAGTCCTTTGTATGTATCCTGTATGGAGTAATAGTATGAAACAAAAGTGTAAAGTGCCAAGCTTATATGCTTCACCATACTATAATGGAGATAGTAAACCATAGAATCCTATAAAATATAGAAAAAGTCCCATTAAATGTGATACTAAACCCATCTAGGACTAGATGATAGATTGCCCTCATACCACTCTAGGTCTTCCTAACCTTGAGTGTACTCACAAGTGATAGTTTAATCTAAACTACCTTGTGAGCTATGCAAATCCATCATCTAGCTCATATATAAGAATTCCTTGGTAGTAAAATGCAATCTCTACATTTCACCAACCAAGAAGTCTGTGGTTTGTCATCCTTTACCTTTGGACTAAGTTTTATTGGAAGAGTATCTATTGGCACTAGTGCAAACTCAAAAATATCCTCTTCCCTATAGTTTGCCATATGAATGCAAAAACATTAACTTGGAGTTCACATAATCCATAAGTATCCATCCTCCTAATTGGTGCTCATCAATTAAGAGTTTGGTACCCCAATAGTTTAGATATATCCCTATCTCCCAAAAACTCTAAAGAGATGTATCATCATAGCTAGTGTCAATATCTAGATCATCTCATCTATTCAAAGACCATCACTGGAAATAAACATGACTAGTTCCCTCTAGAGTCACCACATGAGACTCAATCTAACCACCATGGTTAACTGATCTCCATCTTGTCTTTGATAGAAGAGTACCACTTCTATCTAGACAACCAAAATGAGAAAGTGAAACTCTCTCCGTGTCTCTCTCTATAATCCTTTCAAAGAAAAAGGGCCATGGTAGTGGAATCTATTCCACTTTCCCTTTCCCTTTGTAAAAGATTCTTTTGAATTCAATTGATCTACTCATCCATAATTGACAACATGCACATAAGTTGTCCATAGTTTTTCCTTCCAAAATAGTGGAGAATCATACTCCCATATGAAGGAAAACTATACTAAAAGGTAGAGTAAACGAATTCCTTTTGAAATATAAACTAAAAGATGTTTTCTAAACACCTCTTCTGCCTAAAGGAAAATATGCTCTATTCTTCTCCCATGAAGAAATCATATTTTCCTTTCCTTCTTTCTCTCTCAAAGAACAGGAGCTAAAGTGAGACCACTGAGCTAAAGTGAGATCTCTCCCTAAAGTGAGACCACTGAGCTAAAGTAAGATCTCTTCTTGATCTCTAAGATGATTCCCACTTTTTCCTTTCCTTAAAAGAGAAACTCATGAATTTATTTAGTCCTTTGTTCCATAACTAATGCATAATCTCTCATTACATATATTCCTATGAAGATGGAGAACAAATCTCCCCTAACTAATGAAGGCATATGTAGTGAAGAGTGGATAAAATAAATTCCTAATAAGGGTCAAAGCCCTCTACTAAAATGGTCAACAATGATATGAGATGATACCATAAACACATGTGTATCCATACTAAAGAGCAATCTCTACCAACCATCCTCTATAGATGGATCTATACGATCCAATCAAACTCATGGAATTATCCTTCCTAAAAACTTGAAAATGAGTATGTGATACGAATGGTGATAAAATCACCTATCACATTCTCAACTAGAAGAATAAATCTTCCCTAAACTATGAAGGATAACTCCCAATCCTAAAGAGATGTCTACTAAGAGCTCTCCTATGATCTAGTGAGACATGACGTCATGAATGATGAGTTCTTTTCTTCCTGGCCATAGAAGCAGAGTGCTCAAAGGGAAGTCGTTTCCACCGTCCCATACCAGTGGAACCTTCTTCCAATCCATGGTGTCATACCTTCACTAAACCAAATATATATATTCCATATATATGTAATGGATTATACAGGTGGACTCTAATGAATCCCATATCCTACAGTTATGTCGGTGGACTCAAATGAGTCCCATGCCCTCGAACTAATTAGTTTGGTTCTCATCATCATCATGTGACAATATGTGACAATGGATATCCCTTTCTTATTCCAAACTAACTTGTCCCTAGGTATGAAGACAAGGTCTAAGTATCTGTCTATAGATCCCAATGCACATACATGTACTAGGTACCCCAAGTATTCCTGACTAAGGGATCTATGCTCTATGTCATAGAGCTAATGCCATGCCTGTGGCCTTCCTAACCATCACTCGAATCACATAAGCACCCGTCGATGCTATTTCATGAAACCCATCTGTGTGATCCCATCTAATTGGTTTCTTTAGTAGTGTAGCAGAAATGCTTCACTACTTAGTCAAGTATACCATACTCTCAGTATATATACTTTTTCCCATCCATCCATAGCTAGTGCACCTCTTTTTCCCTCTTCCGAAATGGGAATTTCTTAAATTGAGGTGCTGAAATTGTTTTCTCAAACTGTGATGGAAGGGGGTTTTGTGGAGCTTCAAACTCCCATCCTACTGAGGTATATTTTGGATTTCTTAATCTTATATGGAAGTCCATACATTAGACTATATGTGTGCATGATTTTTCCTACCAAACTAAGAAAAATCTTGCTTCATTTCCCTTCCCCAAAAAGGCTACTAGTCAAAAATAGCTCCTGAAATCTATGTGAAAATCATGAAAGTAGGCTATTCTGGAGGTGCTTACAACTTATTCTTTCTCACAATTTGAAAGAATCATTGAATCTAGATGAGAGTATATACTTCATACTTCTCCATACACATGATTTCCCTCCAAAAACTTGGACCCTAAAGCCTTCGTAGCTTCTCGCAAATGCAGACCCTTTCAAAATTGAAATAATAATACATGTGATTAATGAGAAACTCCATGCCCGTTCAATTTGGAACCAAGACATTGGACAAGTCCTGGAAAGGATGCTCTTCGTTCATGGACTCTTCATGCGGCAAGTGCATCCCATCTCTCTCTCTCTTGTTTGTTCTCGATCCTCATTTGAAGTTACTCTTTAACTCTTGTCCTTTCAACTATGTGAAATCAAAAGGTTACGAAGAGAGGAAGCCTCTTTGATGCCAATATTGTGTCTTTCTTTAGTTGTCCATGGCAACAACTCAATCCTCTACTTGAATTGCAACCATAAACTTGGTATCCTTCCTCTCTAAACTGTGCTCCGTGGGCGACAGCCATTTATAAATGTAAATGTCTGTACTATGGGCATCGAATGCGTTTGGCACCTTGGTTAGGCACGTTGTCTGTCTTTGCTATGGTGTGGGTTCGATTCCTAGCTGGCACATTTTGCGTGCTTTGTTCCCTGAAGCTCTGATACCAGTATTACATGGAGATTATGTTGATCATTTTGCCTAGCTTTGTAACTCGTTGGCATCCGTGAGAAGCACACATAGAGATCCATTTTTTTGTTCGAACCGCCCAGCCGCCGAGCTCGTATCTTGCTTTTTCATGAGAGACACTATCCACGAGTCATGTGACTTCGTAATACTCATGAAGAGAGACTCTCCTCTTTTGATCTTCTACCAAGGATTGCCATGTGGCATCCTTCTCATAAGGTGGCTCATACCCAATGAATATTATATGACACACAACCTCTTATGGGAGCTGGTTCCTTGCTTGCTCCTTCATGTTTGCAATTGTTATGTATGCCCAAGGAGTTTTTTGGGATTAAGGTCTTCCAATGATCTTGTCCAATGTGATACATGCATCCTCAATTGCATGATGCTCTTCATGCCATTCTTTAGGTGGTTGGCTGACTACCTCCTAGGAGGATTCTATCACTCAACACCTAAAGATTTTCACCACCTAGAAGGCCTCGAACATGTCAAATCTTGGATGATACGCACACCTCTTCTCAACTTCATGATCTCTAGGTTGTTGGGTTGATTGCCTCTTAGGAGGATTGTGTCACCCAACACTTAAAGATCTTTGGGTGCACCTTGCTCCTCTGATTTTTCAAAGATGATACTTGTTTGCTGAGGGTTTTTTCAGGAACTACTCCAAGGAATGGTTGCATACTTGGCAACAAAGGCTACTCTTCATGTTGTTGGGCTGACTGCCGCTTAGGGGGATTGTGTCACTAAGCACATAAGGACTCTTCAACACCTTGAAGGCTTGAAAAGTTCAAATTTTGGAAGATATGAAGGGAGAGTGTTGGGTTATAGGGTGTGCACACATTTTCTTTTGTTTTTTGCTCATAAAAATACTCTTTCTATGTATATTGGGGGCTTGCATATGAGAACACGCTCTTAGGCCCTTTTTGAGAATTCTCCAAGACTAAGGTTTGGAGCCTTGTAAATACATCTCTTTTTTGAAAAACATAGGAGAAACCCCACATTGAATTTCCCATGCCTCCACTTCCTTGAGATTTGGGAATATTTGCCAAAATCTCAAAAGATATGTTAGTTAAGCATGTGCTCCCTTTTTGACTAGTCAAAAGGAGCACATGGGGAAATGTCCTTAGTCTATATATAGAACCTCATTTTTGTAAAAGGGGAGCTCAATGTGCTTCATGTATCTATTTTGAAATGAATGGAAGAACTCTCTTTTCTCTGAGACTTTGTGCATATTTGTATTTAATCTTAGAGGGTGAGAGTGAGGTGTGTGTGCATGCTTGTATTTCCTATGTGTGTAAGTAGAATGTTGCAATTTCTTGTATTTTACATATGTGAAAAGGATCCTTGACACCCTTCTGTTCATGTTCTCAAGGGCATGTGGCATAGCATGGGGCTGATAGCCAATGGCTTGAGCATGTTGCAGGTTGGGTTGAATGCAAGGAGAGTCTTTCTTGAGTCCTCCTCTTGCTTCCATGCAAATTTTTGTGGGTCTAGGCTTCCCAAGGGCATACTAAAACAACACTTGACTGAAACTATCCTTGTGTTTATGTAAATTCATCGTAGTTCAAATCTCACCATACAAGAAGTTCTTGGGGGAGTCTCATCTTAAATGCAAGAACATTCATTTTTACATTTACATAAACATCCTAATGGTGCTAGCTCATCATCCTCTAGACATTCCAAAAGGTCAAAATTCACCATTTGCTTTCCTTAATCTTGATGGGGGATGATTCTAACACCCCGATGCAAAAATGGAAGATGGCTGCCCTCCACTAGGTCCACAAGCAATGATATATTCTCACTATTCTAAACGTTTCTCTACACCTCTACAAGGACTTAAAGTGAAACTTTGCAAACTTATAGTAGTCTATAAGAGCTATCCAACAAGATTCAAATCATCCAAAATGGATATTCCAGATGGGCGAACCACCCTCTGCAAAACAGGTTACCTGTTTGCAACACTCTGTGCCTATGTGTAGAGATTTACCTTCACAAAGTTGGCAATTTCTCACAACTCACTTAGTCAATGAACTTGAAACTTTCGCAAAGTCTAGGGCATTATATGAGAGACCAAATGAAGCTTGAAGGCAATGAAAATTATTACAACAAGGAGCAAAAAATATTATGAAATATGGTACAATTAGATTTGGAAAAGCCTAACTACACCTCTAGATAGACAGGAGCAAAGTCATGAGAAAATGAGGTAACAAAGCAAGGGGGCTACTTGCTGAAGTTTATGACTTCACTGAACTAAGTGGGAAACTTGTGGAATGCAGAAAAATCAAGAAACAAAGGTGGTATGGTGCTTATATAGAGTTTTACGTTTCCTACAATCTAGCTAACCACCCACCAATCAGTGTAAGTGCACTTTTTGGTGGTTGATTGATTAGATTTGAATTTGATTGAGTTTCGTGGAGCTTCTAACTTGATTCCACAACTTTGGGTCCTCATTTTTTATTGGTTCACTTGAAAAACTCATGGTTGAGTCCTTTTGCATGATTGAGACTTGATTTTCAACACTCCCCCTCAAGTATCAATGCCTAGTTCCTTCATTTCAATGCATGCCTTAAAGTGTTGTAGCTTTACTCCATCCAAAGCTTTGGTAAACATATCTGAATATTGGTCCTTTGTATTGACATGCTCCACCTTGACATCCTTTGACATGATCTTCTCTCTAATAAAGTGGTAATGCCCTTCTATATGCATGGACCTTGCATGGAACACTGGAATTCGAGCCAATCATATGCTACTTATGTTGTCACAAAAGATAGGTACTTGCTTAACCTGCAAATCAAGATCAACAAACAACTTCTTGAGCCACATAAGCTCACATGAGACTTTTGCTAAGCCTCTATGCTCAGCTTTGGTCGATGAGAGAGCCACTGCTGGCTGTTTCTTTGACATCCATGAGATGGTCTTCTTCCCTAGCATGCTAACATATCCACAAGTGCTCCTTCTGTCATCTTTGGAACCTGCCCAATCAACATCACAATAAGCTTGTACATTTAATCCATGATCAAATGGATAATATAGACCTTGATTCATTGATCCTTTGAGGTACCTAAGTACCCTTTTGGCTACAACAAGATGAGGTACTCTTGGTGCTTGCAAAAATTAAGATAGCACTCCAACTACATGTGCAATATCTATTCTTGTCATAGTAGCATACAAGAGAGATCCAATTATTGACCTATACATGGTGACATCCTTCACTTCTTCAGCTTCATGAGCACTTAGTTTAACATTTACTCCCAATGGATTTGAAATGGGCTTGCAATCACACAAGCCAAACTTCTTCAAAAGATCTAGAATGTATTTCCTTTGCATCAAGTATATATCTTCCTCTTTATATAGTAAATCAATCCCAAGAAAGTACCTTAAAATCCCTAAATCAAAGATTTTAAACTCACATCCAAGCTTCCTCTTTATGTCCTTGATGTTGGCTTCATCATCACCTGTAATGATCAAATCAACAACATATATACATATGAAAAAAAATTTGTTACCTTCCTTCTTCACAAAGAGTGATGGGTCTGCATGACTTTGATTGTATCCACATTTTACCAAGTAGTCCACAAGTCTTTGGTTCCAAGCCCTTGGGGCTTTCTTGAGTCCATAAAGATCCTTCTTAAGCTTGCATACATGATGTGGAAACTTCTCATCTTCAAAGCCTTGGGCTACTCCATGAAGACTACCTCTTTAAGCTCTCCATTTAGGAAAGCATTCTTCACATCCATCTGCTACATATTCCAACCTTTTGAGGCTAAAACTGCAATCAAACTTCTTATGGTGGACATCTTGGGTACTGGAATAAATGTTTCCTCAAAGTCTATGCCATAGATTTGAATAAAACCTTTGGCAACCAGCCTTACTTTATACCTAGAGATGCTCCCATCTGCATGCCTCTTTACCTTGTACACCCATTTGTTGCCAATGAATTTCATGTCCTTTGTTCTTGGCACCAATGACCAAGTATCATTTTGTTCAAGTGCCTTGAATTCCTCCTCCATGGCTTCAATCCATTCCCTATGCTTATTTTCTTCTTCAAAAAAGTTAGGTTCTTCACAAGTTATAACTTAACTCATGTAGGCATAGTGTCTTGCAATGAATGAATCATAAGTTAACCTTTCAACAGGGTATTTAACCCTACTAGATGACCTTTCCTCACCGTTAGGTGGTAGGAATATTCTCCTCCTGGGTTTAGATGCTTTAGATCCTAGAGTTTCAAATTTTTCCATATCTTCATCACTTGTAGATTCCATGTTTACCCATCGATCGTCTTTGTCATTTGCCTTTTCCTTTCCTTTGCTACTCCTTCACTTGAATGAGCTTCATTCCTTATCCTTCCATGCCAAGCGGATGTAGTACTCTCCTCTCATGGTGTGCTTGAAGTGGTTGGACTACTCACCTCCATGGTTTGTTGTTGCTCTTTGAACTTCTTCTCGCCTTCATATGCATCATCAACCTGTAACGCATCTTTGCTACCATACCAAGGCAACAACTCATCAAATATATTACATCCCTATATACCTTAAGCTCTTTGGTGCAAGGATCATAGCATCTAAAACCCTTTTTCTCTAAAGAATATCCAAGAAATATACACCTATCAGCCTTTCATTTAACAAAGCTCTAGCCACTTCTGCTATGTATTTATTCTTACTTTGTGTCACCCCATTTTGTTGAGGTGTATACCTCCAAGTGAATTTCCTTTTGATGCCATGGTCATGTAAAAAATCTGAAAATTCATTTGAAAAATACTCTCCCCCTCCATCCAATCTGAGAGTCTTTATATACTTCCCTATTTCCTTCTCCATTAGGTTTTTGAACCTCTTGACGTCGTGAAACACTTCTGACTTTGACTTCATGCAATACATCTAAACAAACCTTGAATGATCATCTATAAATGTGACAAAATATTTATTACCTCCAATGGATGGCTCCCTTGTAGGTCCCCATACATCTATGCGTATGAGATTCAACACTTCATTGCTCACATGTGCTCCATTCTTGAATGGCAATCTGCTTTGTTTCCCTAATTGACAAGCATGGCACAAATGTTGCATATTTTGAGATGTAAGATCAGGTAGACCATTCACCAAGCCCTTCCTTTGCATGTCCTTCATCCTTTGTAAGTTTATGTGTCCAATTCTTTTATGCCATAAGTCGATTTCTGCAATCTATTTATTGACAAGTAGACAGTGTGAGGGGTTGATGGCTTTACCTCCATGGTGAAGAGTCTTCCTTGCTTCTTTATGGTTGGCACATGAAACACATCCTTCAACACCTTGGAGCTTTGAGATCCATTCAATGCAATATCTCCCACGTGTAATCTTGTGCTCCATTTCATCCCCTGTCTCTACATTTCCTTGAGTGATGAGTGAATGTAAATTAAAGAAAACATCTTTATTGCAACCCATATGGTTGCTACAACCACTATCAATGTACCATGTAAAATCTGAATTGACTCTTTCACTTGACCCGTACATCATAAGCAAGTTCTCATTTTTTCGATTTGTTGAATCACTATCATAATTACCTTGGTTCCTTTTGTCTCCTTGATTGGATCCTCCTTTGGACCAATAATCTCTTGCACAATGGCCTGGTTTTCCACAATTGTAGCATTCTCCATTGGATGCTTCTCTTTCATGTGATCTTCCTCCTCTTCCTCTACTCCTTCTTCCTCTTGATCCATAGCTTTGGTTAGATTCTTCTTGGTTGCTTGAGCTTCAGTTTGACCTTCCTCTCCCTCTACCTTGGGAGTTATGTCCACCTCTTTTGCCTTTGCTTCTACCTGCATAGAAAACTTGGGCTTGGTTGCCCTTTGATTGTGAACCTCCTTGGTTCATCTCCTCAGCCACCATCAATGTGACTAATTGATCAGCTTCTAGTAGAGAATAGCTCACATAAACTAATGTGGTGAATGCTTTCCACCTTCCATCCTCTCTCAAGCCATTGAGAGTGTGTGTGACAAGATCATCATCTTCGATTGGGCTCCCAATTGAGCCTAGGCCATCTACAAGCTCCTTAATGTTCAAAATGTAATCATTTATGTTAGTAGTTTGTGATCTCCTAAGATTATTTAGCTCATTCTTGAGTTGAGTCTTCCTTTCCTTGGTTGACAAAGAGTACAATCTCTTCAAGGTCTCCCAAACCTTCTTGGATGTGTCCAGGTCTTGTATATGCCCTATCATGCTATTGCTTATGTGTTGGGATAGAATGAATATGACTCTCCTATCCCTTTATATCCATTCATTAAGTGCCTTGACCTGCACTTGAAGTGGTGGATCATGTACATGAGGCATTGCCCATAAGGTAGATTCTAACTCAAAATTTCCATGGTTGATAATTGCCTTTCTTTAACTTCTCAATTTGTGCATTATACTCAGACATACTGAGCTCAAAGATGCTTCTCTAGCTTCTCCTCATCTTTAGAAGATGTGGATATTACCATTTGATAGCTTCTCCCTTGCTAACCTTTGACTAGTTGAAATCTCGATCGATGTAGCCCCATTTTGATGTCTTCTTCCTTTGATAAGTCCTCCTTGTGCTTCCACAAGTTGTCTTGATTCATTTAAGTCTTCAATATGATGCCCACTAATGTCTCCAAGCCTCCAAAATGCCTTTGATACCACTGATGGGGGATGATTCTAACACCCCAATGCAAAAATGGAAGATGGCCGCCCTCCACTAGGTCCATAAGCAGTGATATATGCTCACTGTTCTAAACGTTTCTCTGCACCTCTATAGAGACTTAAAATGAACCTTTGGAGACTTGCAATAAACTATAAGAGCTACCCAGAAGGCTTTAAATCATCCCAAATAAATATTCCATCTACGAGAACCACCCTCCACAAAACAATCTATCTGTTTGCAGCGCTCTCTTCCTATGTGCTCGTATATACCTTCACAAAGTTGGCAATTTCTCACAACTCACCTAGTCAAAGAACTTGAAACTTTGGAAAAGTTCAGGGCACTATATGAGAGACCAAATGAAGCTGAAATTAATGAAAATGAGTAGAATGAGAGAGAAAACAATGCTCTGCAATCTAGTACAATTAGATTTGGAAAAGCCTAAGTACACCTCTAGATAGAGAGGAGCAAACTCACGAGAGAATGAGGTAAGCAAGCAAAGGGGCTGCTTTTTGGAGTTTATGACTTCACTAAAATAAGTGAGAAACTCATGGAATGCATACAATTCAAGAAACAAAGGTGGGATGGTGCTTATATAGAGTTTTACTTTTCCTACAATCTAGCTAACCACCCACCAATGAGTGTAGGTGGACTTTTTGGTGGCTGATTGATTAGATTTGAATTTGATTGAATTTGGTGGAGCTTCTAACTTGATACCACAACTTTGGGTCCTCCTTTTTTATTGGTCCACTTGCAAAACTCGTTGTTGAGTCCTTTTGCATGATTCAGACTTGATTTTCACCAAATCTCCCCATGCCAACTACTAAAACTTTGCAGGTTTTTGAAGAAAAGTCAAATTCAGTTTTGAAGAAGACTTTTTGAAGAAAAAATTTGAAGGTCAATTTTATGGAGTTCTTCATGGAGAAGAAGAGTGTGCTCACACTCTTGCTTATGGAGAGGTCATTAATAGCTTGGGGTGAGGATCGGCCATCTACATGATGTATTTGAAGATTGTCTTCTACATGAAGATTTCGGTGTACTTCAAAGACATTGGATGGTGGTTAACATAAGATTTGCATCTTATGTTAAGAATTCAGGTACATATTCTCTTTATGCACATAGGTACTACTTGGAGCTTATGGAGGCAGTAACATTCATATTAGGAGGAGTCCTATTCGGCATAGGTACAAGAGAATTAGTACATATATGCTTTATGCATATTTGGATGAGGTGTTCGAGAAGGTATGTTCATATGAGTTTGAGGATTTCTCGCATTAAACTTGTTAGCATTCTATGCTACTTTTGTAAGTATGTGATCTTTTCACACATGTATCTGACTTAGGGTCTTCCATAGCCTAAGTTAAGATGAGGGTTTGTTGATTATCAGTTTTAGATTGATCCTTCCTCTTTCTGTCACTCATATTCACTCTTCTACAACCTATTAGGTCACACATCTCATGTATATACACATCTCATGTATATTCAAATTTCTGTCCATACATCTGAATATGTTTGTTATATTTGTACATTCACTCATCCATCTATTTCTGTTCACATAGAGTGGTTGAGAGTTTTGCTCCCACGTTGTACATTGAACATTGGTATATATGATAGTGTGAGTAAGCCTTGGCTTACGTAACACTTTACACATGTTGTCTAATCTCTCTCTATATTTGTCTCATCATTTGTATGATTAAGTGTGGTATGTTCATGGCTTGTCAATATTGGAAGATTACTAGATTCCATGTTGTATATGTTGGACCTATGGAACCTTGGACCTGTGGTATTAGTATTGGGCCTACCTAATTTCCAATAGCTATGACCAAAATCAGAAAGGATATAGGTTGTATAATCCCACCAACAAAGGATTTATAGTTAGTAGGGATGTGGTGTTTGATGAAAATAACTCCTAGTTTGAAGATGATTGCAGGAAAATAATGCTACCCTATGATTTGGAAAATGACTTTCCAAATCTAACCAAGGAATAACCACATACATCAGAGGATGTCAACTCAGCAGATGAAGAACATATCAACCTTAAAGAACTCAAATCTTGGAAGTCGAAGGGCAAAGCAAAATTCACACAATTTGAAGACATTCCACAATCATCCAATCAAGCAATTAGAAGATCTCAAAGGGAAAGCAAGAAACCTATAAGGTATGGCTATGACACATCACTACTCGCCAAGCATTCTATATACATGGCTAAAGATTCTATGTCAGAGGAGCCTTCTTCATTTGAAGAAGCCAATAAGAAGGAAGAATGGAGAGAAGCTATGCATGAATGAATTGAAGCACTTCAAGAGAATAACACTTGGGATTTGGTCCCCAAGAAATTTACAAAGTGAAAAAGAATTCAGATAGGACAATCAATAGGTATAAAGTGAGGCTAGTAGCAAAGGGATTTGCTCAAACACATGGAGTGGATTATGAGGAGACCTTCTCACCGATAGCTAAGATGCAAACCATCAGAGTTTTAGTAAGTATTGCTGCTTCAAAGAATTGGAATTTGTACCAATTAGATGTTAAAAATGCATTCCTTAATGGATGGATCTCTGAAGAGGTCTACGTGGCTCAACCACTAGGATATGAAGACAAAGACAAACCTAATTTTGTATGTAAATTAAGGAAAGAACTGTATGGTTTAAAGCAAGCTCCTAGAGCTTGGAACCATAGGCTTATCACATATTTGCAAGACCAAGGCTTTGATGTAAGAAAGGTAGATTCTTCATTATTCATTAAGAAGACTAATTCAAAGGTTATTTACCTATGTGTTTATGTGGATGACATTATCATTACAGGAGATGATGCCAATGGCATCAAGAAGATCAAAGTTCAGTTGAAGGAAGAATTCAAAATCAATGATCTTGGATTGCTTACATATCTTCTTGGCTTAGAGATTGTTTATACAGATTCTGGTGTTTTCATTACTTAGAGGAAGTATATACATGATATGCTAGTTAAGTTCAAAATGGAAAACTCAAAAAATGCATTTACACCTATGGACTCAAAAAATGCATTTACACCTATGGAATTAAATCACAAACTTAGTTCTCATGAAGGAAACCTTGAAGACATTACAAGTTATCAAAGTCTTGTTGGGAGTCTCAATTATGCAACCCTAACAAGAGTGGACATATGCTATGGAGTAAGTACATTGAGTCAATTCATGCATATACCAAGAAAACCTCACATGGAAGCTTCCAAAAAGATTCTAAAATACTTGAAGAGTACCATAAATGAAGGTTTATTCTATCCATACACATCTGACTTGGATATGAAGCTATATTCTGATGCAAATTGGGCTGGCTCAAAAGATGATAGGAGGAGCACTTCAGGCTACTTATCTTTTGCATGATCAAAGTTTTTCATGGTCACCAAAGAAAAAACCACCTATGGAATTGTCATCAGTTGAAGCTAAATATAAAGGCCTAGCAAATGCAACACAAGAAGTAATGTGGTTAAAGCTACTCTACTCAGAATTAGGCATACATACATACACTCCAATGATCTTTGGAGATAACGCTAGCTCACTTTATTTGGTTGCTAATCCTGTATATCATGCAAGAACTAAGCACATTGAAGTGCATTATCATTATGTGAGAGAGAAGCTACTTAGCAAGTACATACAATTGTCTTATGTATCAACCAATTTGCAATGTGTAGATATGCTAACCAAACCTTTGGATGGAACTAAGTTGAATAGGTTCAAGATGATGATTGGATTGTAGGAGATTAAAGAGAATTGAAGTCCAAGCATATTAGGCTTGAGGGGGAGCTGTTGGTGCAATTACTTCAAGCCTAAATGCTTGATCACTTATCCAAAGGATGTTATGTGCATTCATGTATTAGCACATGAATGACCTCTTGTAAAAGCTTGAGTCTTTACCCCTTGTAAAAGTGCATAGAAGGAATCTCTTCAATCACGAAAACTTAGGGAGAATATTTTCACAAGTTATTGGTGAGGTAGATGGAGAATGAGATCCTAAAATTTAGAGATACTTTTGGTAGAAGTTTAAATTCAAACTCAAAAAGAGCTCCAACTTATAACTATAAAAGAGGACTTCAAAAGTCGTGTAATACACCCTCGATTGGAAGAGATATTCAGAGGGATCTTATGTTGATATTGAGCTCATAACATAGCTCTATCATTGACTTCACATTGTGCAAAGTTTCATTGCCAATAACATTGTAATCTATGTGCATTAATATATACATGTTGATTATATCTCATGCTCTCTTCTTTGTCATGTACCACTCAGAATAGTGAACTTCTCTGACTTGGTTCTCAGTGTATACTTGATCATTTGATGTGATTTAAGTTGGTATATAGGTTCAATATACTATCTATTTTCTTTCTATCAAGTTTTATTATCATTTCCTTATCCAATCTCTAGTTATGAGCTAAACAGTGCTCACATATCTGCATATTGTTGGAGCCTGAAAATGTCGAGGATCACCTCTTACTTGCTAAGCATCATTCTTTGAGCATGTTCTATCATTTCAAGTGAAATTACTTGAAAATTTTATCTATCCTAGTTAATTATATATGCCCAAAAGCATTTTATTCAATTGTTAGCAAGTAGAAAGTAATGTTCAATTCTTTGAGCAGGTGTAGTGACCAAAATAGCAAGTTTTGGTCCATAGTTGAAACTCCTACTCATCTATTTTGATCCAATGATTTGAGGATCATACTCCAAAGCACTTGGGTGATTTTTTATGCTTCTTGGAAAGCTCAAGAGGTCTACTTTGCACTTCTCAACTGAATTTGGGCTAGCGTGAAGTAGGAGTTTGCAGCACCATCTCATCTCTAGAAGGTGTCCATCATCTCCTCCAACAACCAGCCCATTCACATTCAGAAAAAGCATGTAAATCTGGCGATAGTGATACTCTCTTGGGATAAAACAATCCAAGTATCCGAGTACCACTCAAGTAGCAAAAAATGCGCTTAACTTCCTGCCAGTGCTTGACACCCGGGCAATGCTTAAACTTGCTCATCTATGAGAGAGCAAACTGATTATCACACCGAGTTATGCATAAGTAAATCAAGCATCCAATAGCCTACTGATAGAGAAGAGGATCAAATGAATGTCAAGCATCATGAAAACTCAATTGAAAACCTATCTCCATAGGAGTGGCAATAGGTTTGTAGTTTTCAAGGCCAAAATGCTCCAATAATGTGTAAATATATTTTGTTTGACACCTAGCTATTCCTCTATCAACTTGCAGAAACTGAATTCCCAAAGAATGATGCAAATGCACCAAATCTGACATCTCAAACGAGGCATGCAAATCAGCCTTAAAGTCATTAATATGCTTCTCGTTAGGACCAGTGAGGAACATTTCATCAACATACACAACAATGATCAGAAGTACAACATCACAATGCTTAACATATAAGATGCTCTCAATTGGACTATTCTCAAAACCATGTGCAATCAAGTAGACATGTATCCTTTCATACCAAGCATAGGGTGCTTGCTTCAAACCATATAAAGCCTTTTTCAACCTGCACACTTTGTTTTCATGCCCTTTCTATACAAAACCATGGGGCTGAAAAACATACACTTCTTCATGTAAGTCACCATTCAGAAATGCAGTTTTAATGTCCAACTAATGTACATTCCAAGCATGATGAGCTGCAAGTGCCCACGTGCTACAAACGTAGTCATTCTACATGTGGGATCAAAGGTCTCATCGAAATCAATGCCTCTTTCTTGAGCATAACCTTTTGCAACAAGCCTAGCTATATACTTGTCAACTGCTCCATAAGGCTTACAATTTAGTATACCCACTTAGTGCCATAGCCTTCTTGCGAGGAGGCAAATCACATAAATATCGTACTATTCTTCATAATAGCATCATATTTTGATTGCATAGCAACCATCCAATTTTTTGAATTTTGTGCTTCATCAAATGAAATAGGCTCATTCTCATCATAAAGACTAGAGGCAACCATAGCATAGCAAACTGATGCAAAAGAAGCACTATGAGAGCCTAAAAGAGTACTATATGGTAGAGGTGCATGTAATTTGCTATCTTGCAAAGTCTAGACTGGCCATTTCGGCATAGTTTTTGCCTCCTCTATATCAACTCTCTCATCAACAAGTGCATCATGTAAATCTGCATCAGAAATGGAATGATCTACATCATCATGTGGAACCTGTAAAGGCTAAAAAACTACCTCATTTTGACCAACACTAGACTCTCCAACTCTAAAAAGAGGCGACAAAGTATCACACATCTTTGGAGCTAAATGATGTCTCCTTAGTGCATGAAAGTAATGGCTGAATTGCATCTTCCACAAAACAACATCACAACTAACCAAAATGCATTTATTCTGCAGATGATATAGATGATAGCATTTGCTTTCAGAACTCTACCCAACAAAAATACGTGTCATTGCTTTATCATCCAATTTCCTACATTGTTGTTTAGGCACTAACACATATGCCAGACAACCAAAGACTCAAAGATGAGCAATAGATTTCTTGCGACCATGCCAAGCCTCATATGGAGTGGTAGACTCCAATGCTTTGGTGGGACACTTGTTAAGTACATATGTTGCATACATAATAGCCTCAAGCCAAAATCAAAATAGAGGGTTCCCATTTTACATGTTGATAGATTTTCAGCCCAAACCAGAAATTGTTTGAAGCACATAAACACTTTGGACTTTGCTTTCAGTGGATACACCCATGGATGCCTGGAAAATCATCAATAAAAGTCACGAAGTAAAGATAATTTCCAAAAGAGGTTGTCTGCATAAGACTATAGACATCATTGTGCACAAGCTGCATTTTCTGAGTAGCTCGAATCGAACCATCTTTTGGGAACAAGGATTGTTGCATTTTTCCCAAAATACACCCTTCACAAAAATGTTTACCAGGTGCCTCAAGTTTGAGCAGAGAGTACACAATTTCAGATTTTTGCAAGCATAGAAAACTAGCAAAATTTAGATGACCAAAGCGTGCATTCCAATCCTTTGCATCTAACATAGCTTGAGAATCATGTACTACACATGTTGAACCATTCATAGAGTTTTCATAGTCTATGAGCTTATACAGCCCACGATATAAAATACCAGAAGCAATTATGACATCTCCATTTGACAGATCATGAACTATACATCTATCATCGACAAATTTCACAATTAAGCCGATCTTAGCTAATGTTGAAACTAATAAAAAAATTTTCTTGATACCTTGCATAAATAAAGCATGCGATAATCTAAAAGAGCTACCATCAATGGTAGTCAAAATGATCTTACAAACTCCCATGATAAGATAAGGTGATTTATTGGCACATGACACTATTCCCTATAGGGGCAGGCTCAAGTGAAGTGAAGAAACTGCACTATGAGGTAATATGTTTGGTTGCCCCACTATCAAAGTACCAAACATCTAAGTCTACTACAAACATACACTGTTCATGAGAAGATGGATCAAAATTGCAAATAGTAGTAAATGCCCATTCTTCATTTTGCATAAGATTAGGATACTCTATTTTGGGTCTAGAAAGTTGTCGCATGAAATTTGCATGTTAAATTTGAGCATGAAGATGTAGGAAGTAGAGAAAGTGTTGTATGAGAGAAGGGTAGAGTTTTCTTAGCAAAAAAAAATTTATCTAATTGAAAATTTTGTGGTTCTTGTGTTTTATGTCTCATTGGATTGTGTGAAGGTAGGTTAATGAGGATATTTGTCACATGAAGTTCATAAGGTTATCTCCCTTTATGATATAAGAGGGTAGAAGAATTAAAAAAGAGGGAGTCTTGCAATGAGACTCACACAACAGAGAGAGGATTGGACGATGGCTCGGCGGCGAACATCAAGAGTCTTTGTGTGTGTGTCCACTTCAGATTGCGTGTGACGAACAACAGGAAAAATGATCGCCGATGCTAAAATATTCTTCATGTTTTTTCATCTCTTTCTAGAATTTTTTATTTTTGAGGCCTCAAAGGTGATAATTGGAAGCATATTTGGACCTAGGGCATCATCAATACTATTATATAGATGGAAGGGCTAAACCTTTTTTTGTCTCACAAGCTTAAGCTTATTCCTCACTGCTTTTGAGTTATAGGGCATGGAAAAGTTTCGTTTTAAGGTAGTTAAAAAAATAAAAGAGAGAGAAGCCTTAATTCATTTTATTCATGGTCACGGGTTTAAAAAATCCAGATTGATATGTGGGTTATTTGGGGTGACTAGCGTGAGTCTGCATGTGTTGCTAGGATTGCCTCTATTTTTCCAAGTATGATTCTCAAGGTGGACTTAAAAAGTAAACGCATGTTTGGTATAAGGGTCTTGCATGAGACATGCAAAAACATGATAGCTTGGAGCATGCGAATTTTAGGATCACGTGTCTAGAAAGGCGTGATTGTTATTGAAGAAAACTCCACGTTTAGCACCTTTAGAAAGTCTGATTGTTATTGAAGAAAATTCCACGTTTAGCACCTTTAGAAAGTCTGATTCATGGTTTCATCTATATATAGGAATTGTTATTGAAGAAAACTCCACGTTTAGCACCTTTAGAAAGTCTGATTCATGGTTTCATCTAGCTTTCAAAACATTTGCATTGCTTACTCTCTCCAGCTCAATTAGTAAGACTCCTAGCCTTATAGAAAATTTACACTTTCTCTTTTATTATTCAAGTGTACTCAATTTTACCTTTATGAATGTTTGATCCCCTCGTTGCCTTTAATGATATAGTTCCACTCCTATTTAGACAACCTAGGGTATAAAGTCTCTCTACACGAGTCCTAGTATGAGACACACTTCGATCCCTAACTTCTTCTTGCTTGTAGTAGTGGAGTAATCTAGGTGTGCTTACAAAAAGTGAAGATACCAAAATCATCCATATGGGTCAAGTAAGTTCACTTGCATGAAAGCAATAACTCACACTTTTCTCATCTCTAATAAGGAAGAGGATTAAAGTGAAATTTCTTCCACTCCTCTTTACCATAAAAGAGATATTAATGAATTCATTTTCTATCTCTTCCATGATATAGAGCATTTGCATAGGCTCTCAAACTATCTTTCCTTAAGAATGTATAACGAATCTCCCATTTGAAGGGAGTTGTAATGAAGAATGAAGTAAATTGACTGCTTTCTACCGCCAAATCCCTAATCCTAGAATGATCATTGGTAATCCCGATCGATTCTATACTACGACAATTATCTTTATAGTTATCATTATGTATGGATGTAAATGAGGCATTCGCTCTAGTTGAATTATCTTCCCATAATTTATAACATGTGTACACCAAATATGTGGGGAGATATGCCAATAGAACATGATTGTGCTAGTATTCCCCTTTTTCTATGAAAATTACTCCATGTGGATGATGAGTCCGTCTCCCCTAACCATATAAGAAACGTTGAGAGGTAAACTATTTTAGTTGCCCCATACTAATGGAGCCCTTTCTGAATCTAGAGAAATGCATTCTCTCTTTTTTGTTTTTAATGTATATATCGACTCAACTAGGATCGAACTCACACATGCTCTATCAAAGTGGATTCCATTGATCCCTCTACTCTTATGACTAGACAATCTCACTTTAAATAATTACCTGATCACAAATATTCCAAGAATGGCTATTCTTTTAAGTATCAAAAGTAGGTATTTTCCAAGATTCGTTCACCCATCGACATCCCAAACTGACTCTCTCACAAGGGATCTATGATTCCTACTATTTAAGCCATGTGAGAATTTATCCATTCTCTCTAGTGAGGCCCACTATAACAGTGTCTGATTGTTCCTAGTTGGTTTTCATCTTTGAATTATTAATGTGGAACTACTAACGACATATGTCAATTTAATGATTTTTATAGAGTTGTTTTTAAAATACTCCTATGTGGGCATCTAGACATACCCTGTATTTTCTATTACCATACTAACAATACCTTAACTTCACCAACTCAAAGATGTATAATACATATCTCTCGAACGCAGCTAAATTTCTCCTAAATTTAAGTATGAAGATAGTGATGTTTCTATTGAAGCTCTATATACCTTCTTAAACTTCTACAAGCAAGACAAAATTTTAGAAACTTTCCCTATGACATATATAACTCAAATCATCTATGTATCTTCTATTTTTATCTTTTATTCCTTACCTAATAATAGATTGCTTACCTTACTATTCCTTATGGGAAGAGTATTTATCTTCGTTTCTTTGTCTCATATATTACTTAACGGCCCATGTCTCTTCTAATATTATTGGTCCTCATGTCATTCTTCCCTTTTTCCTTGAAACGATTACATTTTGATGTAGACTAGAAAATCTCCCCCTAACATAATGATACTGTACCTCAATGTGCATTGCGAGCATGGAACCAAGGTCTCCTTGCAACTTCCAATGTGCTCTTGCTATCAGTAAAGATGGTGGTGGAAGAGGATGAACCAACATTCAAATCAACCAAAATGCATATGAGCCTATGAAAGATTCCCTATACTCCATATAATAATTAGAAGTGTCCTTAGTTGGCCTTTGTATTTGTGCTTTCAGAATTGATTCCTTCTTCTCTAGTTCACCTAAACTTCTGGTTTTTGGGTTCGCTACAAACACTTCCTTCCAAGTTCTATGAGCTCACCAGCTTCTTGGAAAGTCTGCTTACGAAAGTGGCTGACTAATTGGTGCTTCGTGAGCTGACTAATTGTTGTTCCAATTCCTATTGTTTTCAAAAGCTTGCACATGTCTGCACTGGAAGAATGTACCATCACATTCTCTATCTGCAATATCAAATCCTCAATTTCACGATTTTCTGCATCCTCAGAAGCTCTAGTTCTACTTTGAGTTCCATCAAACAGTCGTCCCAGGCCTCCGAGTCATTGAGAAATAGGGAAACTTGTTTTGCTTGGGTTCGTAGTTTTGGAATTGGGCATCCCTCAAGGGGATCATTATTTCCCACATTCATGCTTTTTCTAAATTTGATTGGGCTAATTCAATTGAGATTGGTGTGTCCACATTGGTTTTTGCTTCATGGTTGGTAGGACATGCATATCTTGGTTGAGTAATAATTTTTGAGAAAGATGGATGGACACTCCAAGAAATGAGTTGGTACTGCTAATCCCTGCTTTGTACCTGCCCTCTTTCTCTTCAGAGTTGATTTGTAGGCCTTTTAGCTTTCCAATGACACCAAATAAGTGCCTATGTACTTTGGAGATGATGCATGTAATGATTAATCCAAAACAGATAACTTCACAAGTCACAAGTCATCCAAATCTTTCTATTTGGTTCACACACCTGTTGCTTGTTAAGCTCAGTGCTCCTAGCACAGTAGAAATTAGAAAAAATCCTTCTGTAGATATCTAATTAGCTTAAAGATCTAATGATTCCAATTAAAATCACTTAAAATGATTGACTATACACAAAGCAATCAATTTAATGAGTGAAAACATTACCCTCAATTTTTTAGGACCTCTGCAGAGAATGACTAGTGACCACTTCAAGACACTTTGCTCCCAATCAGCTGAATGAAATGCCTTCAACATTTTTCAGCATGTAGTAGGCTTAGAGCTGATTGGAATTAGCCATAGAACATTGAAAATGATGGAGTAATAACTGAGATATGAGTAAGACAAGAACACTGTTTTGAGTGACAATAACAGAGAGACCAACAGATATACTTAATGATGTATATGTATTATGAAACATGAATTTACAACATCATTGGCAAAGGAATAATACCAAATGATTGTGAGGTGAGTGAGCAATGAAGTGTGCTACTCAACCTCTACTAATGATCAAATGAATGGCTCTCTAAGGGAGTGTAGTGGCTGCAAAATTTCAAAGTGTTTTTATAAATGCTATCTTCAAATTTGAAATTTGAATTCAAATTTGGCTCTCATTAAAAAGTGATCCCTTGATCTAGGAGATATTCTCTCTAGGTGAAGTCGTAGCTTCTCATTCTAACTAACTCCACGAGTTTAGTGGGTTTACAAGATTCTTCCAAGTCAATTGACTTTTACAAAGGTTTAATGGTAAAAACCATAAGCAATAGGTCATGTGGATTTGCAAGAAGTACACATAGCTTCTTCCAATGCCTAGCCAAGTGTGAAGGCTTGGCATTTACACCTATAGCTCCCCCTCAAGCCAAACATCTTGGCTTGGTCTTCTTCATCAATCCTCTTGAATGTCATGCAATCCAATCATAGCTTTAAACCTGCAAAGTTTAGTACCATCAAGTGCTTTGGTCAATAAGTCTGAACATTGCATATTAGTTGATACATATGCCAACTCAATTTTCTTACAGGTAATGATTCCAATGGCATCAAGGAGATCAAGAATCAAATGATGGAGGAGTTCAAAATTAGTGATCTAGGGTCACTAAAGTATTTTCTTGGACTTGAATTAGTCTATATAAATTCTGGAATTTATATCACTCAAAGAAAGTATGTATAGGATATGTTTAAGAAATTTCACTTGGAGAATGCCAAGATAGCAAGCACTCCTATGGAGGTAGACCAGAAATTAAGTGCTCATGAAGGTCATGTGCTTGAGAATGTTGCAGGATACCAAAGCATAGTTGGAAGCCTAAACTATGCTACATTGACAAGGATTGATATTGCTTATGGAGTAATTGTCTTAAGCCCATTTATGCACAGACCTAGAGCACCTCACTTGGAAGCTGCCAAGAGAACTTTGAATTACCTTAAGGGTACTCAAAATCAAGGGTTATACTTTCCTTATACTTTAGATTTGGACATCAAAATATACTCGGATGCAGATTGGGTAGGTTGCAAGGATGACAAGATGAGTACCTCAGGTTATCTCTCTTTTGCAGGTGATAAGCCCATTTCATGGTCTTCCAAGAGGCCCATCCAGAGTTTTTGATGGCAACCTATTAACAAGATAAGTGGCAGTCGATACACTCGCTACCCATAAATAATTAGGTAACCTTTTCTCGTTTAGCATTGACCTAGGTGTTTCAACAATTAATCTCTTTCTCCTCTCTGTCACCCCATTTCGCTCAAGGGTATACCTTGTTGTGATTTCCCTTTTGGTTCCTCTATCCTGCAAGAATGCATCAGACTCATTTGAGAAGTACTCACCTCCTCCATTCGACCTTAGTCTCTTTAGGCTTCTTCCTGTTTGGTTTTCCACAAGTGCAAGATACTTCTTAAAGAAACTGAATACTTCATCTTTGTGGTTCATAAAATATAAAATGGTCCACCTACTAAAATCATCAATGAAAGATACATAATACCTTGATCCAAAAATTGAGGAATCCTTACTTGGTCCCCATACATCTGTATGGACAAGCTCCAAGTAGTCCTCATGCATGGAGCCTTTCTTAGAGAAAGGTAACCTCTAAGATTTTCCAAACTGACAAGCACCACATTTATAGATCATGTGTTGCTTGGATACGTTAGGTATCCCAAGCACACATTGATCTCTACATATTTGCTTTAAGGTTCTCTCACCAATGTGCCCTAATCTCTTATGCCAAATTTCAAGCTCTGACAATGTTTGATCTTTGTAGCTATAAAGTGAAATATTCTTTGTATCTTCAAGCTCAAATGTAAATAACCTACATGTCTTTTCTCCCTTGGCAATTCTCTTGAATCCATCTTGGGGATCCTCCACTAAATGCTCCATATTTGTTAAACCTAACCTGCAAACCCTTTTCCACAATCTGCCCAACACTCATCAAATTCTTGGTGATTGTAGGTACATATAGAACCCTGCTCAACAGATTTCTATTTCCATAAGAGGTTTTAATATTTCCTACCTTGACCACTGAATGCTTAGTGTCATCACCTGTTTGTACCTGATGCATTCCCTTAGGTTCCTCAAGGTGAGAGAGAAGAGCTACATTGCCTTCCACATGGTTTGAACATCCTGAGTCAATGTAGAAGAGATGGTCATCATTCATGCCTTGCTTTGAAATCATATTCATAATCAGAAGGGAATCCTCTTGTTCCTCTATGTAATTCTTGTAGTCTTTCCTTCATTTGTAGCCTCCTTGGTAGTTTTTATTGTAATTGTTATTGTAGTTGTTATTATAGCCTTGATGATGGTTGAATCTTCCTCTTGATTGTGTATAGCCACCTCTTTGGAAACCTCTACCTCTCTAATTCTTGAAGTTCTTGTAACATTCATCTATGGTGTGATTTGATAAACCACAAATATTACATGGGGAAGAGTTGAAAGGTCTCTGTTGCAGAGCAAAGAGAGCACAAGGCAGAGAAAAAGACGGGCCCCAAAATTTTTCCGATTTGGACACCCAATTTTTGTATTATAACCATTCTTGTAATATATTTTCCGATGTAAATGCACTAGAGGAGTCCTCTAGATGCATCCCCACAGAAGATTAGAAGCTTACCCATGTAAATTAGTAGGAAATTAGTCTTTTAGTGAATAAAGTGCCGGTCTCTTGTATGAAAGGACCATTTTTAGGGCACAAGTATATAAGTCAATTTGTGACTCTTTGTAAACACTTTTGGCCATTGTGAGAATCAAGAGCACAAAAATTCGAATTTGTGTCTTCTCCTCTCTATATCTTCTTCTTTGTGAGCTTGTATGCATGTGTGTAGCTTGGAAAGAGTGCTAGGAAGTGTTGTCTATCCGTGAAAGTGTTTGTTTGCTATGGTTAAGGTGTGTGTGAAGTGTTGGAAGTGCTGAAGTGTAGGAAGGTCATTCCCATGACTCAGTTTTTTTCCCATAACTTGAAGTAGGAGCATCAGAATTGAGTGAAAATACCACCATTGGATGCGTCTTCTCAAGAGCTTCAAAATGCATATGCTATTCCCTATATTTGGAGTTCGGAGCTGAGAGAAAAGCTCAATTTACTGTTGGCTACTGTTTCAAGTATCGTGACACCATGACTGACAGTTGAAGCTTGTTTGGATTAATCTTTGCCTTGTTTGCACTCTTTGAGTAACTCATTTGCATTGATTTTCATTTGAATGCATGTCTTCATACACTCGGTTAGGTTTGTATACTCATCGGATTGATAATTAAAGCGTGAATCCCCACTATATGCACTTGAGGGGGATTGAGGTATAGTCTCTTTCTCCACAAGTCCCTAAGTTGGTTCTTAGGTACACACGTTTTTTGGCGCCGTTGCCGGGGAGTGTCGAATCAAACCGAGGCATTCGTGTGATGGTAAGTAGCTTGTTGCATTGAAGTGAGTGGAGGAGTGGTGATTTTCTCTTCTTTGGTAAGTCACTTTCAGCCGCCCTTACTACTTCGCACTCTTGGAGTGTGTGTAGTGAGTTATTAGTCTAGGAAAGTGAGTGGAGTGAGTAGAGTAGTAGGAGTGAGGGAGTAGGTCAAGTAATTAGAGTAGCTTTCAGTCTTTGTCGAGTTGATTTTTTTTAGTGAGTAGGAAAGTTCAAAAGTATAAAAGCCAAAAAATGTCAATTGGTAAGTCACTTGTCTTCTAAACAAGTATCGTGAGAGGTGCTGTCTAGTATCGTGAGTGAATCTCGGGCTGTTTGAGCTGCACAGAGCTAATTAGAATTGCTGGAAGAGTTGAGAGAGAGTACCAAGGTAAGCATACATATCATTCTCTTATCCTTGTCACAAAAGTTAAGCATTTCAGTAAAAAAACGATCTACGACAGGTATCGTGAGGGTATTACAGGGGGTAGAAGGTGTGTTTTGGGTAATACAGAGAGTGAGAAGAGGGTAGATGAACCTGGAAAACATTTGTCTCCATTTAAAATCCAAAAAACTCCAGCAAAAATTTGAAAAAGGGTCAAGTATCGTGTTCTCCCGCGGTTGAGTATCGCGATACCTGACAAGTATCGTGATCTCCTGTGGTTGAGTATCGCGATACTTCCCAAAAATCGTGTATCGTGGATTGCCCGATCGCGATACTTCACCGGGTATCGTGTATCGTATTACTTCTGATCGCGATACCTCTCAAGTATCGTGTATCGAGTATCGTGTGTAACCGGGTATCGTGTATCGTATAACTTCTGATCGCGATACTTCACCAAGTATCGTGTATCGTCTTATTGAAGTATCGTGTATCGTGTTCATTGAAGTATCGAGTATCGTCGTTGCCCGATCGCGATACTTCATAGGTATCGTGTATCGTGTGATCAAGTATCGTGTTCATCCAAGTATCGAGTATCACGTTTTTTGAAATATCGAGTATCATGTGATCCTCGATCGCGATACTTAACAAGTATCGTGTATCGTGCTATCTCAGGTATCGTGTTCATCCAAGTATCAAGTATCGTCTTTCTCCGAGTATCGAGTATCCTTTTATTGAGGTATCGTGTATCGTTTGGCTCAAAGGTCAAGTATCATGAAATTTTGAGTCAAGTATTGTGACTTGAGATTTCATATTCAGTCCTTTTCCATCCAAATTCTTCTAGAATTCTGACCCATAGTGAAGAGTTCTAGAAGCTAGAGGTTAGCAAGGGCTGATCAGAGCTTTTAAGTGGATGAACCTGAGATATGGAAGAACCCTAGGAAGCCGAAGGAGTGTGATCTCTTGTGTAGGAAGTGTAGCTGAACCAAGTAGCCGCTCACATTATTCTGAGACCTCTAGTGAGTCAGAAGAAGAAATTCCCATGGCTTCAGAGGATATGCAAAACACTGTACCAATGATTGGCATGATGTCAATTATTGAGGGAGAATATCAAACATCTTTAGAATATGTGACCACCAATCAACATGAGATCCCCATATACCTAGATGGACTAAACTGATCAGTGGCCAAACTGAAGAAAGCTTCAGATGCTTACATAGTGCCTAGACCAGCAGTTAAATATTCAGGAGGATTTTATAGGGATAAAAGGGACATCCAGTATGTGGTTACAGAACATCCGGAAAACATTAATGAACTTGGGGAAGAAAACAATGTTCAAAACCCTAATGAAGAAGGAAATGAAGAGCAAGTGACCACACCTAGAGGGAGATCTACTGTTGTTAGGGTTTGGAGAGGAGACCTGATTCCCCAAGATGACTCCTTAATGGATGTATATTTGATCAATGGAATGGAGCATCTCCTTAGAGCCCACTCTTCATTATGGGAAGCAGCCCCTAACCTAGTGATTGTCTATGAGTTACAAGATCCTGACTTCTCCACCATTATTACATATTTGGACAAAAACCAGAGAAGGTATTGGTCCCTAACAGATTCAGAGAGAGCCGGGTTGAAATATCAGAACATTCCATTGTTTCCCCCAAGGGATCAAGCCACTACTTCACAAAACCCACATGGAACCTCTCAGGATAATTCATTTCAACAGTCAGGACAAACACAACAAACTCAAATCCCGGTTAGACCACATGTGCAGTTTGCTATGCCTACAAATAACCCTAATTATCGGCCTCAGCCACCTGTTGACCCATGGAATGGAATTCCTGCCCCAGTTAGACCACCTGTAGCAAGAGGACCTGGTATACCTATTGGAAGACCAGTTTTCCCTGTGATGCCTAGACCGCCTGAAGCAGGAAGAAGATTAAGGCCAATTCAAGTAGCCAAATGCATGAGAAATCATTATGATGGCTCAAGTGAACCTTACAATCATATAGCTGAATTCAAGCAAGTAATCAGAGCCGAACAAGTAGAAGATTTTTTGATCCAATATGAATCTTTTGGTCTAACTCTCACAGACACGGCTTTAGCTTGGCTCCAGCCACTAGATCCTAATAATTTTCAAAATATGGAACAAGTCTATCAAGAAATGATTGAGGAATTCACTAAGTCTGGAGTTAAAAACAACTCGTCATCATTAATCCATAGCTTTAAGCAAGCTCCTACGGAATCAGTGAGATTGGCAGCAAGAAGATTCAAGCAGTATGTGGATAGATGCCCAGTGGAAGAGAGACCCACCCAAAACAAAATGGTGTCATTGTTTTTGGAAGGATTATTGAATGGATCATTAAGATCTCTGGTGTATGTGAAAAGAGTACAAACCTTGCAAGAATGTATGAAGGAATGTATCGACTTAGAAGACAATCTAGCAGAGGATCTGAAAATATCTCAAGGTAGTATGAAGAGTGAAGATTCAGCAAGCAGCACATCAAACCCTAAGAACAATGTTGAGGAAATAGCCGACCTAGTAGCAAAGAAGCTGAACATCCAAGGACAGAGGAACTACCCCAATAACCCAATGAGAGTACCCATGCTTAGGAGATGCATGCATTGTGGAGGTGATCATCCCTCTCATTTGTGCACTAGGGGAGTAGTCCCACCACCTTCCTATGCTTACAATAGACCACCTGCTCCAAGACCTTTACAATATTGGAGCATAGAAGAAAAATACACAAATCACAGCTCAGAAAATTGTCCCTACAATAGGCAAGCAAGACCAACACAACCGCTCATGAGACCTTACGGATACCCTCAGAGAGATCAAGGTGGTGAAGCCTTCAGATATCCCACGTATCAGCAGCAGGCACCTGTACCACAACCATATGCTTACCAAGGTTACAATCAACCACAACCGGTGTTAGGACAATAACCACCCCATCCAGAATGTTGTCCCAGTGAAAATAGCTCAACCTGAAGAAAAATTAGAGAGAGCAATAGTCCCAGCCACACCTTTGACTAGTAATGAATCGTATGACTCATCCTATGACCATAGTCAAGGAGCATATTCCACTTATGAAAGCTCTATGATAGAATATGGGCAAATGTACGAACCATATGCCTATGGCATGAAAATGCCAGATAGTTCCTACGGATATGAGCAGGACTATGTGTCATTAATGTACACAGCTCCAAGAGCACCCATACCCCCCCGACCTATGAAAAGACCGCCTAGATGCAGAAGTGATCATTATATCAGAGAATGTACACTACCAAACCCACCACCACCACAGCGAGTCTGGGAAGGCTACTGTAGTGATTGTGGTAAGGAACACCTTTTCAGAGATTGCCCCAAGAACCCCAACAAGGTTACATCCAATGTGCAAATCAATGTGATAGAAGTAATCGAATCATCAGGGAGCGATAAGGAATACACCGTGCCATTGAAAGCGATAACGAGAGCGAAAGCTAGAGAGACTCCAGAAAAAGCTAAAGAACACAACCAAAGTGATCGAGGGGTGAACACACCTACACCTCAGATAGTTGAAGACTCAGAAGAGCCTGAGAAAAGTGTTGTAAGCAAACGGACACAAAGATGGAAGAACCGTAGAGATAGGATAGAGGAAAAGAAATTACTACAAAAGAAGGAAAATGAGAAGGGCGAACAAAATCAAGGAGAGAAACAGGAAGTGGAAGGAGAAAATCGGAAAGAAAAGTCTAAAAAAGAAGAGGTAGGATCAGTTTTAGCAGATCCCATGCCTGAAGAATTAGCCATGTGGATTCAGGCATACAAGGCACGAATAAGAGCAGGACCTACCATAGAACAACATGAAAGAGAATATCTTAGAGATGACCTAGAGAAAGAAAGATTGGAGATCTGCAAAAAATTAATAGAAGTTGCTCAATAGACCTTAGAAAAACCTGCTTTTCCACTACCCAATACACGAATTTCAGAAAGAGAATTCCAAGAGTGTGTTATCCCTAAGGAACACGAGAGACCCGAAACAGGTAAGACACATAATGGAAGTCACTGTGAGGAAAAAAGGGAAGGATCCATTGTTCCGGAAGTAGAAGGGGAATGGCCTAAAGATTTGTGGGCAAGAGTCCAAGAAGACAGATGGAAGAAAGTGGAAGGAATTGAACCACCCTTTGAAGAGCTAGAAGCAGAAGATGGAATAGAGGATTCAATACCTGAGTTGAATTCTGAAGAAATATTACCAAATGATCCAAGTAACGAAGAAAATGATAGTGTAAAGGTTTTGCCAAATTACACACGAGAGTACGAACATAATTCGGAAATATATTGCATTCCCTCAATGAGGAAAAAAGAACCTAACCCATCAATCCAAACATCGGATATCATACAACACCTTAGAAAGGTAAAAATCCCTTGTACCCTAACACTGGAAGAACTTCTGAAGATCAAACCACATTTGAAGGAGAAACTGACCAGTCAATTGGAGATCAAGACGAAAGAAAAAGAGGTATCTGATGAAGTAAATACAGTAAAGATCCCAATCGATAAGGTTGGAGATTTTAGTGAGGGAGATGAAGGAAACACGTGCCTTCCAATTACTTATAGGGGTTACACCACCAAAGCCATCTTAGATTCTGGAGCTGGAGTAGGAATTGCTACTAAAGAAATTTGGGAGAAATGGGGAAAACCAGCTCTAAGACCAACACACATGAAGATACAAATGGCAGACGGCCACATTGAATGACCCTTGGGATTATTGGAACGAGTAGTTTTTACCACTTGCGGTGTTGAGTTAGAGCACACCTTAGCGATTTGTCAATTTGAAAGGCCTAGCAATTATGAAATGATACTTGGAAGACCTTTCATGAGGCAACTAAAGGTAGTGCAAGATTGGGGAAAAGACGCAGTATACTTACAGCATGAAGGAACCACCACAAGGATAAATCTTCACACATACACATATCAAGATGTTCCCCCCTTACAATGGAATCAGATTCATAAGGAGGAAGATAATCAGTCGATTCATAGTATAGGTTCAAGTGATCAATCATGGATGAACGAAGACACTCATCTATGGATATGCCAAACTGCGAAAAAGGAGGAAGATAGGAGAAAAGGATGGCAGCAAAAGCAAAGAATCGCTAGATCTGTACAAGATCCAGCCTATATGCCTCAAATATTCTTAGATGAAGAATTTGAACCTCACGGTTGGATGGAGATTTTAGCTACTCTCGATGTGTGTGTAAACGAAGAGGTAATAACCATGAATGAATGCATTGATGAGGAAGGATATGACGTTAGTCTATATGTGGTAGTCCTTCAGGAGGCTGAAGAAGGAGAAGTCATAGAAAAGGAATGGAAGGAAGACTATGAGAGCATTGAAATGGAGCAAGAACACATGGAAACAGAAAATGAAACTCAAGAAATAAGTGTCATAGCTAATGAGGTAAATCAAGAACCAACACAGGAAGAGGAGCTTGGATTAGAAAAAGCAAAAATTGATGAAGAAAACAAGCCTCAGGACCAATTTGAAGTGCCCGCCCACTTCAAAAAATCTGAAGTAGAAGAGAGAAGAATTGCTATTCAAATTCCAAAATGAGAAGCACGGCTAAGAATAGCATATGAAAACAAAGAGCAAACCAAGAAGATAGTAGTAACGTTAGAGGAAGGAGAGGAGCGATGTACTTTCATAGGATAGGATGTCTCAATGGAAGAAGAACGAGAGTTAATACGCCTCATAAGGGAATATCGTGATGTCTTTGCCTGGACCTATAAGGATTTGAAAGGAGTAGATCCATCTATATGTGCACATAGAATCCCTATGACATCTGAAGCTAAACCTTCCAAACAAAGACCATACACATATAACGATGTTTACTTAGCGAAGATTAAAGAAGAGATAGATAAGTTGTTAGAAGCTGGGTTCATATATGAGATTGAGCACACGAAATGGGTGTCGCCTTTGGTGGTCGTACCGAAAAAGAATGGAAAGTTAAGAGTATGCATAAATCTAAAAAAAGTAAATGCCGCTACCATAAGGGATAGTTACCCATTACCCATCACGGATCATCTATTGGAAAGAGTGGCAGGAAAGGAAGTTTATAGTTTTCTGGATGGCTTTTCAGGCTATAATCAGGTAGCCATTGCTCCTAAGGACCAGCATAAAACAGCCTTTGCAACTGAATGGGGAGTATACGCCTTTAGGGTTATGCCTTTCGGCCTAACCAATGCCTCAGCCACCTTCCAAAGATTGATGTGCCATGTATTCAAAGAGTTCCTGAGAAAGAGTATGGAGGTATACGTGGATGATCTATGTACTTATTCAGCAATACGATCAGAGCATATCCCTGAACTAGGAAAGATCTTTGCCAAATGTCGACAATATCGAGTATGCCTCAATCCAGAAAAGTGTGTCTTCATGGTTCGACAAGGAAAGATATTAGGACATATTGTCTCTAAAAATGGAATTTCAACTGATGAAGATAAAATCAAAGTAATTCTGGATTTACGGAGACCAAAGACTGCTAAGGAAGTCCAAGCATTTATGGGACATTGTGGATACTACCGAAGGTTTATACATATGTATGCCATAATTGCTAGACCTCTTTATGCATTATTGACACAGTTTAACTGGACTGAAGAATGTGAAAAAGTCTTTAACAAATTAAAGAGTCGATTGAGTTCTGCACCAATCCTTCGAGTACCCAATTGGAACAAGCCATTTCACATTCATGTGGATGCTTCCAAGTTTGCCATTGGTTGCATCTTAGCTCAACCTGCAGATATAGGAAAGTTAGATCATCCTATAGCCTATGCCAGTAGACAATTGAATCAAGCAGGACGCAATTATACCACGACTGAAAGAGAAGGCCTAGGGATGGTGTATGCAGTAAAGAAGTTCTGACATTACCTTTTGGCAAACAAATTCAAATTCTTCATTGATCATCAAGCCCTACTGTACTTAGTCAACAAGCCTTGTAATACAGGACGACTAGTACGATGGTTTTTATTGTTGATGGAATTTGATTTTGAGGTAGTAGTAAAGAAAGGGAATACCCACATAAGAGCAGATCACTTATCAAGGATGACACATGGGGAGCCACCCGTAGGAGTACCCGATGATCTGCCAGATACGTACCTCTTTAATCTCAAAGTATGTCCCCAGTGGGCAGAAAAATTGATGCCCATACTCACGCATGGACCTAAAGATGGGATCACACCAAACCGAACCCAAGACCTATGGAAGACTAAAAACCTTCATATCATTGACGGAAGTTTGTATCACCAAGACTCAAATGGATTACTCATGAGATGTGTAGAAGAAGAGGAACAGGAAATGTGGCTTCAAAAAGCACATGTAAATCAATGGAAAACTCATCTAAATGCGAACGGAACATGGCAAACACTAAGGAGATTGGGCATATATTGGCCAACCATGCAGAGGGATGCACATAACTATGTATTAGCTTGCCCAACCTGTCAAGAACGGAATCCAGAAGAGAACTCCACTCTATGCTACTCCATTGTAGCACCAAGATGGAGCATGCCCCTAGTGAAGTTCTTAAAGACCCAAGAGTACCTAGAAGGAGCCACTCTAGCAAGGAAACGAGCACTGGTAGAACAAAGTAAGGACTATGCTCTTATAGGAAAACAACTCTTTAAATGAGGAAGAGATAATCATTTACGAATGTGCATTCATGAAGACGAGTATCTTGTTGTTTTAGAGATGGCACATACAGGAGCTGCAGGAGGACATTTCTCTATAGAAAAGACAGCAAAAATGATTCTCTTTGCTGGAATGTGGTGGCCAACTCTACATCAGGATGCAGCCACATATGTTCAACGATGTGATACATGTCAACGAGCGAAATATCCAATTAGAAGGGATGAAATGCCATTAAAACCCATGATGAGTGCCAGAGCTTTCACAAAATGGCGAATAAACTTCATAGGACCTATTAGCCCCCCAGCTAAAGGATCCCATGCCGAGTACATAATTGTAGCCACAGACTATCTGACCAAATGGGTTGAAGCCAAAGCAACCAAGAAAAACGATGCAAGGACTACGGCCAAGTTTCTCTTCGAGAACGTTTTCACTAGATTTGGACTACCGATAGAAATTGTGAGTGATAGAGGTACGCACTTTGTGAATGAAGTTATAGAAGCCTTACTGAATGAATTCTTGGTAATTCATAATAAATCAGCCCCTTATCACCCACAAGCCAATGGAAAAGCCGAAAGTTCCAATAAAATCTTATGCACAGTCCTCACAAAAATTGTGAACAATGGTATATCTGATTGGGATAAACAATTACATCACGCTCTATGGGCATTCAGAGTAGCCTACAAAACCGCCATAGGCACTACTCCTTTTAACTTAGTGTATGGACAAAATCCTATTTTACCAATTGATTTCTTAATACCCTAGAGTAGCAACAACATATGAGTGGACGGGACATGAACTCTCAGCTCAATTGGATCAAATAGAGAAGCTTCATGAAACTAGGTTACAAGCAGTAGTAGGGATTTATGCTACTAAAAGGTGACAGAAGGCATATTTTGATGCTCACATTAAAGACAAAAATTTGCAGGAAGGAGATTTAGTTTTGGTATATACCTTGAAACAACATGCAAAGAAACTACAAAAAAGAGGATATGGCCCATTAATCATCAATCACATATCCACCAGCGGAGCCATGAGCTTAGCAACCCTAGATGGAGAAGTATTACCAAATTATATCAGTGGATGTCGAGTGAAAAAATATCTAGAACCACTAACTGAAGAAATAATGTCACGATTGATAGCGGGTAAAAATAGACATCTAGAGGAAGAAAGGATACGAGAAGAAGCCAGACAGGAAGCACTAGAACGAATCAAGAAACGGAAAGAGTGGATGAGAGAGAGAGAGATGAGAGATATCGCCTAGGAGAGAAACTCATCCCAATGGCTAATTTAAGGGCCACTAAAAACCTAGGTCAACAGAGGACACAACCATATTTGAATGTGGGAGCCGAAAAAAAGGAATACCACTTAGTGGATGCTCTCATTGACACAGGAGCCGCCATAAGTTGTATCAAACTTTCATTGACTCAAAAACTCAAGGAGGACTTACGTCCATCAAAGGCACAATTGATAGGAATAGGGGGAACGATTACTCAATGTATGGGGGAAATAACCTTACCTCTACATTTAGGAAACAACACAATGGAATAGAAGCTTTTAGTATATCACGATTAGGATTTATTGGAAGAGCTGGTGTTAGGTCAAGACTGGATATACGAATATGAGGTGACTATTCAATTGGCCTTAGGATACATCTCAGCCAAGATAGGACATTGTGAAGTATTCAGTATGCTAGACGAACGACCAATTAAAGCCGTAAGTATAGAGCCAAAAACTCACTCAAATGAACAAAGTGATGCATGTATGTTTACTAGCACTATGGAAACCCCTTCATCGAGTACTTCAAGTGAGGATACACCGAATTCTGCTTGCACACCATCTTCTAATCTAGCAAGCCACAGGAATGTCATTCTATCTGAAAACAGCCTTAGCAAAGAACCATGCACAAGAGAGACTAGTTCTCCGAGGAATCCAAAGTCTGCACCTATTAGAATATACCCCATTCCTTACACTCGACAACGTCAATTCATCAACTGAGCACTGAGAAAAAGTTTTAGCAAAATTTGGAATACTCCCACCATTTTCGGGCTCTGCAGAGATAGACCACTGAGCAGTAAAATGCAGTTTTCTCACAAATACTAAATTCAATGGACATGAAATTTTGTGATCGTAAATTAGACTTAGAAAGATATCTAGTTCACTTCAAAACTCTGAAAAAGGTTATGTATAGTCCGAGATATAAGCTTCTCAAGTTTATTGTTCTGAGTGAGTATAGCAAAGAACAAAACAGAGGAGTAAAAGATGAATGTATAGATTCACATATGATTAGAACCTCATTGGCAATGAGTACTTTCACAATGGGAGTAGACTGATAGAGCTATGGAGTAAGCTCTTCAATCTCTACAAATGGGCATGAAATGGTCATGAATCAAGCACTCCATTTGGCAAGTTTCTTCTTGCTCCTTTTACAGCTACTTTTGGAGGTAGTTTTGAATTTGAATTCAAATGACTTCACCTAAAAGTGATGCTAGGAATTAGGAAATATTCCCTCAGCTAATGGATTCATGTTTTTAGGTAGTTAGAGCCACAAATTTTCTTTTTACATCATGGATTACTTAAGCCATTCTTTCTTTTACAATTACAAGAGACAAAATGTACTCTTTTACAAGAGGTGTTCATATGTCTACACAAATGAACATCATATCAAGCATATCAAGCATATCAAGCATGTAGGCTTGGGTAAAATGCACCAAAATGTATGTGTGTGTATATGTGTGTATGTATGTGTGTGTGTATATATGTGTATGTGTGTGTGTATATATGTGTTTATATGTGTAAATATGTATGTATATGTGTGTGTAAATGTGTGTGTGTATATGTGTGTATGTATGTGTGTGTGAATATGTTTGTATGTATATATGTGTGTGTATATGTGTATGTATATGTATATGTGTGTGTATATGTGTATATATGTGTATATATGTGTATATATGTGTATGTGAGTGTATGTGTGTGTATATGTGTATGTATATTTGTGTATATATGTGTGTGTATATGTGTGTGTATATGTGTGTATGTGTGTTTATATGCGTGTATGTTTGTGTATATGTGTGTATGTATGTGTGTGTATATGTGTGTATGTATATGTGTGTATGTATGTATATATATGTGTGTATATGTGTATATATTTGTATGTATGTGTGTGTATGCATATGTGTGTATGTATGTGCATGTGTGTATGCACATGTGTGTATGTATGTGTGTGTATATGCATGTGTACCTACCTTGGGACTCTCTTGCTCAGGATTTCTTGAATTGCTCTAACGGCCACGGAAAAAGTGATTGTGAAAGCCTTTATTTTGTTCAAACCCCTCTGTTACCTAGGTCACTTTTCGTCCACGTGAGCCCGCAATTGCACGCCAATGAAACCTTGGAGAAGATGGAAACATACGTGCATGGGTAAGCATCCAACCCTAGTGATTCCTTCTAAAAATCTCTCTCTCTCTCTCTCTCTCTCACTCCCTTTCCATCATTTCCCTTGTCAATATTTTGGGTATTTTTCAGAGTCAAAATATTAAAATCATCACACACGTACTGGCTGTTATGCGGCAAGTATGTTTGAATAGTACTATTACACCCATGATCGTTCTCTGCTCAATCGTCTTCACCATAGTATGTCCCTCTCATTTCGCAAGGACATCCTGCCTTTGTCATAAAAGAATTCTCTTTCTGACACTGAAAACAACTCGAGCAGTTGCTTCACCTGAATCCAATGGCCAGCATTATAACACAATCATTTACCGTTTGTGGTAGGCCTTGAGCTTGGATGCGGTTTCAAATACTGCAGATCAAAGTCAATCGAATCCAGAACCATTGCGAAAGTACAAATTTCATTATAAAGACATTCATGAAGTCTATGTGATTATACGCATTCGAAAATGTGTTACAAGGACGATCATAACAAGGTGAAAATGCTCTACATCATCCGTCGCCAGTAATAAGAGCCACAATCTACTCTGCACAGCTACGTGCACTAATACCCATACATTTAACATAGTCCATGCATGAGAATACCACGTACAATATTCTGCTCTTCAAACTGGAACTCGTAAAAATAAAAATAAAAAACGTCAAGTCCACAGCAATGCCTGGTTTCCCCAGGCCTACAATTCAAGCTTACGAAATTTCGATGAAACATAGAAATTTCTCGTCATCCCAACTCTCTTATTTGCTGTGAACAAGGAATCTATATCTTTAAATGCCACAATATAGTAACTGGCTAATGCATTGTTTTCGCCTCGTAAGTATTCACATTTATACATAAATAGCAACTCCGAAAGAAGACTTACCAAAAAACCTTCTTTCCAGATCAGGGATTGCTGCAGACAGAAATGAAACCAGCAAAACTGAACGGAGGCTTCGATTCTATAACATAAGAGTCAGTGTTTAGAAGGACCTTCTGCGCCACCACCATAATAGCCTGGATGATATTCATATGTGAGGATGCTCTTGACTATAGGTGAAGCTCAGCAATCCTCTCAGGAGTCAAAACTTGATCCATGCTGTTCAGAACCTGTCTGTGGGGGATATACTTTATGCAACTCCAACCCCCTTCCAATCGCACAGAGTCGTAACAGTCCACCATTTTGGTACTGGTGCCTCATGCCAAGTACTGGTTTGTTCGATCCTCTTCAGGCCATAGCAGCCGCTTCCACGTAGTCCCGCACGATAGAGAGAACGAGAATTTTCTCCATGCTTCGCTTGCAGGTGTGGTGTGCAGAGAGTTCCCATAAACTCGCTCTGCGCCTTTTCTGTATATTCTCCAGTCTCGGCCGTTGTGTCCAAGGTGTCAGCAGTGTCGACCTCTTTTCCAATTCCCCCTTTCGATCTCCTGCTGCCGCCCACTGAGCCCCCACTGAGGATGCGCTCGTCAGGCCTGCCACCCCAACGGACCTGCCCCCTTTTCTCGTTCTCTCGTCAGAGCCACTCCTCTTCGTCAGAGAAACGGATCCGCCCCACCTTCCTTCTGGCAAAAAAAACGAAAAAAGGGCTTGGCCTGGCAACTCCATGGTAAAAATAGCTGATGATTCGCAGGGGGTCATCAAAAGTTAAATACCCAGATTGATAATGTATCAATTTTTCTCCTTTAACAAAGATGAGAGTAGGGAATTCCTCGATTCCCATCGCAGCAACAAGGTCTTCCTCAAACGATGCATTCACCTTTATGAGCCGAGGGGGCAATACATGACTTTTCCACATGCGATTAGCAGCATCCTCCAACTCACGAAGTACATGGTAGCACTCACGACCTCTTTTTCCATATCGTTCATATATAAGAGCAACTAAAGGACTAGGATCATGTAAGACTGTTTGTGTCCAACTCATTGAATCCACATCTAAAGCACTAAAATTCTGAGGCTGGAAATCCCCATCAGTGTTTGGAATGTCCTGGACATCATCATCATCATCCTTATCATACTTCCTGCGATTTGTGACTCTGAAGTCTTCTTTGAAAAGATCTGAAACTTTAAAGCCCCATCCATCATCTGGCTCATCTAACCAGTTAGGATCATCTTTCTCAATAAAAAGTGGATCTTGTTCATCACTATCATCGTCATCTGATTTATATCCACGTTCAAGGTCTGTATTGATCATGCCTTGAATCCACTGATGAGCTTTGTTTGAGTTTTCCGTGTTGAAAATGTCTCTCTCTGATAATTCAGAAGTTGGGTTACTTGTTGCCCGATCCTGCACAGATGTCATTTCAAGACCTTCCACATGTTTCTCATCAATCCCCAAATCTGCTATGCAAGTACTTGAAATCAAGCAACTTTCCTGCCAAATAGAACCGATTAGTGCATCAAAATCAACCATTTTTTGGGCTAACATACTTCCCTCTTCTTATTTGCGAAGTCGTCCTCGACAAGCCGTTCTTGCTGCAATAAAAATCCAAACAATTATGAACATGTCAATTTACCATTGGTTCACCTACCGTTTTCATCGAGCCGTCACTTCCACTGAATCCTGCACTCATTGAAGCTATTAGTGCTGAAAAAATCACTCATGAATACATTCAAATCAGTCACTTCCAAAATGATCCAAGAACATGCACATATACGCAATCCAATTCAGCCATGCATTACTTTGCTCATACATTCCATTACGGAAAATGGTCTCAACCAAAACAACACATACATACCTTTCCATATCTTCCACATGAAACTAGCATTGCGAAAAACAGAAAGAAAATGCCAACATAAACAACAACAACTAAAATAAATCAAATCGGAGATGCAAAGATACCCAAAATGCATAACCCTTTTTATTGACCTACTATTCGCTATGTACAACCATTCCATGACTAGACACTTCCGAAGAATCGCCATCGTCGTCCTACAAAAATCATCGAAACTCAAGTACAAGTCAAGACCGGTATAAAACACCTTGGAGTGTCCCACACTCTTGAAAAACCCTCGGATAGAGCACACAAGTTATAAAGCACTACCGTTGCATCACCTCGCTAAAGCCTCATCCCTAAATACATATAGAGTCTCCGTGCCTTCAAGAATGTTGATTCAAAGTGAGCTGATCTGTCGCAAGCCAACACATACCAATCACACAAGCAAATAACGTTCCCTTCCAGGCGATCATCGCCCTCTCCTCTCTCTCTCTCCCCCTCAGGAGTGGGGAATAACTTCATATGAAAATTTTATTTTAATCACACATTGGCCTACATTGACACTGGATGCGATTCGTGGACATGACCACCCGACCAGGTTGATTCCACCCATCTACCAACGCAATGCAGCGCACAACACACGAACACACAATGATAACACATAACATATATCAGCTAGCCCATAACGAAGCTGGATGCGGCTCGTGGTCGTGACTACCCAGCCACGATGGCTCCATCCACCTACCAACTCGTTATGGCGCGTAGCTAAGACACAACCATATGTATCCCAAGCCTATGGCGAAACTAGTTGCGGCTCGTGGTCCTAACCACCCGGCGAGGATAAATCCACCCACCTACTAGCCCACCATAGCGCATTGGTACGATCACAACAACACAATATTTTTTCTTTTCTTTACTTTTTCTTTCTTTTCATAGTTAATTAGTTCACCCAAGTCCTGAGAATTAGGGAGAGGAAGAAAGGGACTTTACCCACCGTTCCCACACATACATGCAAAACAGATACACTCTAGCCTTTGACAGATCAACCACCTCTTCACTTCATTCTCTCAATTACAGACACTACATACGTATTCATCGATTCGACTTTTCACTTGGCAACTACAACCAGCTATGCCTTAGTCCCTTGTATACCTATCCCCAGGTGTCCTAGAATATGAGTCCCCGGAATGTCTCATGTAGTCTCACATCGTACTCGCATCCCGACAACTTCCCTAAGGCGAGTCAGGTTCAACTTCAGGAGCTCCGTCATCACTTCCTAGCGTCAGCACATCTGCCCAAGCCCATGTGATATCATTTTCCTCGTTAGGCATTTCCCTCAAAGGATCAAAATAGTAGTATCGATCTCCCGCCCATCCTACATGTCGAGCTAGGTACTCCTCAAAACACTGCAACACCCAAATCCTGGTTTATAAAGCATACCAGCCAATGTGCTTCCTCAACATCGTATTCCGTCTCAAGGTCGTCGACATCTATATCCATGCGAGCGAATGTTTGGTCCAAGAAATATATCCTTAGCTCGTACAAGTAGAGTTGCGTAATTTGGTCTGCCATTTTGTTACTTAGGCTCTAACAGTCTCTGCATAACACAAAAAATATTAGAAGTCCAAATGCTCGAGCTAGCAAGGAATGATATTTATGACACACAAATCATAGATCACATATGCGCATATATATATAATACTATACATGTATGTACAAGGAGTTTACTTCGTCACTTCGTTTGGATCCTGTCTGGCTTCTCTCATCCTAACATCACTTGAAATATGGTTTAACTCGAAGCGCGTTAACCTTCACGGGAGCATATTCTTCTCCTAAATCTTGAATTTGCATGGAACCATTGGGATTGAGTTCCACCACCTTAAACGGTCCCGCCCATCTTGTCTGCAACTTTCCTGGGAATTTATAATATTTACTATCATAGACTAGTACCAAATCCCCTTCCTGAATCACATAGGTTTTGAGATTTTTTTCATGCCTTTCCTTACGTCTCTTCTGAATAGCTTCCAAGCTTTGTTGTGCGATGAGCCTCTTTTCGTCCAGCTTGACCAATTGTATGTACCTTTCCTTCAATGACTCTTCCTCGTCCAATCTGGCTTCGATGGCCACTCTTAATGTCGGAACTTCTTTTTTGATGGGGAAGATGGCTTCCTCGCCATATACTAGAGAGAACGGAGTGCTCTTAGTTGTCACTCGGTAGGATGTTCGATATGCCCACAAGGCTTCCAAAAGTCTTTCATCCCAGTCTCTCCTATGCACAGCTACTGTTTTTGTCAGAATCTGTTCAAGGATTTTGTTGGTGACCTCCACTTGTCCATTTGCCCTTGGATAATATGGAGTGCTCTTTCTATGTTTGATTTTATAGAGTTCCATTAATTCTTCAATCAGCTCGTTGACAAAATGTGTCCCTCTATCACTCACTATTTCCAACGGGCATCCAAATCGAGTGATAATTTGCTCATACAGAAATTTCACTACATCAACAGCTCGATCAGTCTTCAGAGCTTTGGCTTCCACCCACTTGGTAACATAATCAGTACAGACCAAGATATACCTATTGGATCTTCGTCGTGAGGGAGGATCAATAGGCCCCACAAAATCAATTCCCCATTTCTCAAACGGCTTAAGAGCCAACACCGGCGTAAGAGGAGCAGCATGTGATAATGTGGGTTTTCCCATTCGTTGGCATTTGTCACACTTCTTACAATATGTATGTGAGTCCTTGAACAATGTTGGCCACCAATACCCTGCTAATAAAATCTTTCTTGCCGTCAATTCACCAGCAAAATGTCCACCGCAAGGTTCGTCATGCAAAGCCCTCAACACTAGATTTGCCTCTTCTTCCTCGAGACACCTCCGATAAATGCTCTCATGAACAAAATATCGATAGAGTTGCCCCCCAATGATGCTATGGTGCTTTGCCAATGCTAGCAGTTTTTGTTTCTCTCTCTTGCTTGCTCCTGGCGGGTATTTAGTAGTGCACAAGAAATTCACCAAATCGGCATACCAAGGTATTTTCGCATCAACCTAGAATAGATGGCCATCAGGAGCATCGTCGGGCACACCAAAGATTGGCTCCTCATTAACAATTCGAGATAAATGGTCGGCCAATATATGTGCTTTGCCTGGTCTGGTGACCACTGTGAACTGGAATTCTTGGAGAAGTAGCATCCACCTCATCAGTCGCCCTGACAGTTCTGGTTTATTAATGATGTACTTAAGGGCTTCGTGATCCACATAAAAAGTGAAATGCTTTCCCATCAAGTAATGCCGATATTTATTCACCGCAAAGACCATCGACAAGCATTCCTTCTCTGTAGTCGTATAATTCCTCTCAGTGCTATTCAAATTGCGACTTGCATAGTAAATAGGATGGTCCAACTTCTTTTCGTCGGCCTGGCATAGTACTGCTCCAACTGCAGTATGAGAAGCGTCGGTATGTACATGAAATTCCTTCGTCCAGTCAGGTGCTACCAAAATCGGTGCATTTATTAACCTCTCTTTGATCGAGTCGAATGCAACTTGACACTCTCCCGTCCACTGGTATTGTTGGTCTTTTCTTAAAAGAGTCGTCAGTGGTGCCGCTATGGATGCAAAATTTAATATAAATCGTCGATAATAGTTTGCATGGCCCAAAAATCCTCTGAGTTGTCGCAAATTTTGCGGAGGTGGAAGTTGTCCAATTTTCTCCACTTTATCCTCGTCAACCGCAATCCCTTTTTCGGAAATGACATGACCCAAAAGCAATCCTCTTCGTACTCCAAACGTACACTTTTCAGGATTCAATGCGATGCCTTTTTCTATGCTTCTTCTTAAAATTGCTTCGATCCTCTCCATCATGTTCTCATCGTCGCCTCTGATTGCGAAGTCATCAAGAAATATCTCCATCCAATCCTGCAGGTAGTCTTGATATGCAGCTATCATTGCTCTCTGGAATGTGGCCGGTGCATTGCATAATCCAAATGGCATCACCCGATATGCATACGTACCCCATTCTGTCGTGAAAGTAGTTTTGGATTGATCCTCTTCATGAATTTGGATTTGGTTGTACCCACTGAAACCATCCAAAAATGAGTACAACTTATGGCCAGCCACTCTATCCAAGATTTGATCAGTGAATGGCAAGGGGAAATGATCCTTCTTCGTGCGCTCGTTCAACTTTCGATAATCTATGCAAATACGGATTTTCTTGTTTTTCTTTGGAACAACCACAATTGGTGATACCCATTCGCTGGATGCGATGGGATATATAAATCCTGCCTCCAATAATTTGGTCAATTCCAGCTTGATCAATTCCGAGTAGACTGGATTCGTTCGCCTGAGTCGTTGACATATTGGTCGTGTGCCTTCTTCCAGGTCTATATAATGTTGGCAGATTTGGGGATCAATTCCTCTCAGATCACTGTACGACCATGCAAAGGCCTCGCTAAAATTTTTTAGTGTCGTTTTAATGCAGTCTCGTACTCCATCTGGTAGCTCTGACCCTACACTCAAGAACTTTTCTGGAAAGACTTCCCATTTTTCCAACTGAGCTTCTCGCGAATAATCTTTATTTCTCGATGGCACTGTGATTGGAATGTGCTCTCCGATCACGCGTGCATGGTTGGCCAGTAAATCATTGTCTTGTTCTCTTCCGATTGAACCTAGTTTCTTCAATTCAGCTTTTGCAATGGCTTCCGACACTTTAATCTTACTCTTCGATTCTTTCTCCGATTCTCGACTTCTCTTTAGAATCTCTGCTTCTAGCATTCTAACTCTTTCCCTCAACTGTTGCACTTCCATCATCGGAGCTAACTCCAGCTTCAACTCTTCTTTTGAAGTTCCCTTTTTCAGGGATTGAGTAGCTTTGTTTTTACTTGTGTCTATACTCAACATGTAGCAATCAAATTTACTTGTATGTGTCAACCATCCTAGCAACTCCTGATCCGAATCGTCCTTATAGAGCAATGGATTTTGATACTCTCCCATCTTCGTGTCTTGATTCTTAAAGAGCTGCAAGTTGAACCCGTCTTGAAGCAGATTCTTGTAGGCATCCGTGTTCAAAGAAAACCTAGCTCGTGCACTCTCGTGCCTTGCTTTCTCCTTTTCTTTCTTTTCCATCTCATCGACTATTATTGTCTTCTTCTTGTTGCTCGAGGGTGGGGACACTTGTATTTGAATCCGATCAGACTTTGGCCCTATCGAAATAAAACCTGTGCGCCAGTCATGCACACATTCGGCTTGCACCAACCATGGCCGTCCAAGTAGGATCGAGAAGGTAGCCTCTGAGGTCCTTGGTCTTACTATCAGATAATCAACTTTAAACTCTAAACCGCCCACAATTGTACTTACATTCTTCAAAAGGCCCGCAGGCTTCACTTGTGTTTGATCCGCCATTCTCAAAGACATCGGCGTCTCTTCCATGTGGTTGAGGCCTAAAGCTTTCATCATGAACTCCGTCATCAGGTTGACTGCGGCTCCACTATCTAATTGAGCACCAGGGACTGCATACCCTTTAATCTCGACCGTCACAGCTGGAGCATTTGAATCAATTTGCGTCGTAATACTTTGAATGATCCCTTGGACATCCTTGTCTTGTCTCTTTTTATCTCGAGCTTTCCTCGGCTTCTTAATATATTCGTTATAGAATTGTTTCCTATAAACAGGCGAACATTTTAGCAATGTGCCAATGTCCAGCGTGACTTCAGTGTCAGCGAGCAACTTCACAATATCTACTTCTTCCGAACTTTGTCTTTCCTTTCTAATCTTAGGAGCTTTCAATCTTTCAGGGAATGGTGCTATGCCCGGCACAAACTCCTTGGTTACTGGTGGAAGGATCTCAATCTCTTCCCCATCCTCAAACTCTTGCCGCTCAACAATTCCTCTAACTTGATCCTCTACCTCTTCGTGTTCAGCTATCCTCTCTTGACTCCCTTCTTCACCTTCGCCTCTTGGGTTCTTCTTCGAGTACTCTTGAGTCCTTGTGACTACTGCCACAGTTGGATCTTTGTGTGGTTTCTTGGCCTCGTAAGCATCCACAAAGTGCATCGACGAACTAGAGCCTTCTTGAGGGTTCGGTGTCTTGAACACTACTCCGATCGTAGGAATGTGCTCTTGGGCTCTCGATGTGGGATGCATCTGAGTATCAACATAGTTCGAGGATCCTACTGGTCCTTTTTCCTTGCCGGCAGAAGCTCTTCGTTTTGGACAATCTTCATCAAAGTGGCCCTCCCCACTACAGTACCTACATAATGGAGTATAATCAATTGGCTTCTTTTCGTTTGGACATCTAGATTGAGTATGGCCAAAGCCATGACATCTCCAGCACTGGATTGGACCATCTCTTCTTGGATCACGCGTGGCTCCTCTTGGATAGTCTCCTCCTTGACCCCTAGCACCATATCCATAAGTTGGTCTGTTTTCCCAACGAGATGTAGGTGGTACACTTTGAGCGGGCAATCCCGTGTAAGGTCTTTCTCTTGTATCTCCTGATTTCATGGTCCTCTCTTCATAGGCCCTCTTGTTGTAACATCGGTCCTCTGTGTGATTTGTCCTTCCACAAAAAGTACAACGCATCCTAGGTGGCGACCTATCTGTGAATACTCTCGAGACTGTAGGGCATTCTGAAGCCAAATGGCCGTAACCATGGCACTTTCCACACCATGTATTTGATCGAAACACTTGATTCGGGTTTGTTGTGACCTCTGGTTTTACTGTGTACGTCTCTTGAGTTATCGTGGCAGCTTTAATAGCTTGCGGGACCAATTCCAATATTCTTTCTTCGGTTAGCGCAGGCTTTACCTCGCCTGGCGTGCTAGTGGCAGCTACAAAAGCTGGAGTTGTCAATGCGGGACTTACTTGGCCAGGATCTTTCATCGGTATGTTTCCTGGGCCTCCCATTGGCTCGTATAAGAGCTCCATCTTCCTTTGTTGGCATAATTGTACTTCCTCTCAAAGCCTCGCTTGCTCTTTAGCATCCATTAAGGTTGCAGGTCTTGTCAGGCTAATATGCTGTTGTGCCGTAGGATCTCGCAATCCTGAAATGAATCTACGTTTCAATGTCTCATCATTCGGGGCATTCACGCCCATCTTTCTTACCAAAGTTTCCATTCTCTGAATATAGTTATCGATGCTCTCATTGACTCCTTGTCTCAAATAATCCATTTGTTGGGCCAATCTATCTTGGAAGCCTTGTCGTCGAAACTTTGCCAAGAAGGCTTCCTTGAGCATTTGATAAGTTCCACGTTCTTGTGGTGTCAGATTCCCATACCAATTGGCTGCCTCATCACGGAGAATAGCCGGAAAAATTCTCAACCTTTGATCCTGGTCAACTACGTCATTGGCCTCACAGGTGACCTCAAACAACTAGATAAAACTATCCGGGTCTTCGTCCCAAGTACCCGAAAACTTGGTGAAGTCCCCCAAGTGAACTGAAATCCGCTGAGCCATTTCGAACAGAGGTGTGATGTCAATATCACTTCGATCCCAAAAATTTAGCACACGTGGCTTCAGGATCCCTCCTTCAAACTTCCGTACTTGACTCGCGACTCTCCTACGGGAGTACACGTTTCTGACTGACTTCTTCGAACCAATCGAAGTCCACTCACCTGGCGGTTCCCACCGTCTCCTTTCTCTTTCAAGGGCCCTTCTCTGAGCGCGTTCCTCTCTTTGCGTTTGTGTTGCTCCTGAGGATGAGCTCCCCTCGCTCATGTACTAGATCGCGGGGTCCACAAGCTCGGCCAACCTGTGGCGCTAGGTGAACCTATGGCACTCTCTTATAGAGACGTACCAAGCTATTCCCGGCAAACGCACCAAAATGAATTGCTCTAACGGCCACGGAAAAAGTGATTGTGAAAGCCTTTATTTTGTTCAAACCCCTCTGTTACCTAGGTCACTTTTCGTCCACGTGAGCCCGCAATTGCACGCCAATGAAACCTTGGAGAAGATGGAAACATACGTGCATGGGTAAGCATCCAACCCTAGTGATTCCTTCTAAAAATCTCTCTCTCTCTCTCTCTCTCTCTCTCTCTCTCACTCCCTTTCCATCATTTCCCTTGTCAATATTTTGGGTATTTTTCAGAGTCAAAAGATTAAAATCATCACACACGTACTGGCTGCTATGCGGCAAGTATGTTTGAATAGTACTATTACACCCATGATCGTTCTCTGCTCAATCGTCTTCACCATAGTATGTCCCTCTCATTTCGCAAGGACATCCTGCCTTTGTCGTAAAAGAATTCTCTTTCTGACACTGAAAACAACTCGAGCAGTTGCTTCACCTGAATCCAATGGCCAGCATTATAACACAATCATTTACCGTTTGTGGTAGGCCTTGAGCTTGGATGCGGTTTCAAATACTGCAGATCAAAGTCAATCGAATCCAGAACCATTGCGACAGTACAAATTTCATTATAAAGACATTCATGAAGTCTATGTGATTATACGCATTCGAAAATGTGTTACAAGGACGATCATAACAAGGTGAAAATGCTCTACATCATCCGTCGCCAGTAATAAGAGCCACAATCTACTCTGCACAGCTACGTGCACTAATACCCATACATTTAACATAGTCCATGCATGAGAATACCACGTACAATATTCTGCTCTTCAAACTGGAACTGGTAAAAATAAAAATAAAAAACGTCAAGTCCACAGCAATGCCTGGTTTCCCCAGGCCTACAATTCAAGCTTACAAAATTTCGATGAAACATAGAAATTTCTCGTCATCCCAACTCTCTTATTTGCTGTGAACAAGGAATCTATATCTTTAAATGCCACAATATAGTAACTGGCTAATGCATTGTTTTCGCCTCGTAAGTATTCACATTTATACATAAATAGCAACTCCGAAAGAAGACTTACCAAAAAACCTTCTTTCCAGATCAGGATTGCTGCAGACAGAAATGAAACCAGCAAAATTGAACGGAGGCTTCGATTCTATAACATAAGAGTCAGTGTTTAGAAGGACCTTCTGCGCCACCACCATAATAGCCTGGATGATATTCATATGTGAGGATGCTCTTGACTATAGGTGAAGCTCAGCAATCCTCTCAGGAGTCAAAACTTGATCCATGCTGTTCAGAACCTGTCTGTGGGGGATATACTTTATGCAACTCCAACCCCCTTCCAATCGCACAGAGTCGTAACAGTCCACCATTTTGGTACTGGTGCCTCATGCCAAGTACTGGTTTGTTCGATCCTCTTCAGGCCATAGCAGCCGCTTCCACGTAGTCCCGCACGATAGAGAGAACGAGAATTTTCTCCATGCTTCGCTTGCAGGTGTGGTGTGCAGAGAGTTCCCATAAACTCGCTCTGCGCCTTTTCTGTATATTCTCCAGTCTCGGCCGTTGTGTCCAAGGTGTCAGCAGTGTCGACCTCTTTTCCAATTCCCCCTTTCGATCTCCTGCTGCCGCCCACTGAGCCCCCACTGAGGATGCGCTCGTCAGGCCTGCCACCCCAACGGACCTGCCCCCTTTTCTCGTTCTCTCGTCAGAGCCACTCCTCTTCGTCAGAGAAACGGATCCGCCCCACCTTCCTTCTGGCAAAAAAACGAAAAAAGGGCTTGGCCTGGCAACTCCATGGTAAAAATAGCTGATGATTCGCAGGGGGTCATCAGAAGTTAAATACCCAGATTGATAATGTATCAATTTTTCTCCTTTAACAAAGATGAGAGTAGGGAATTCCTCGATTCCCATCGCAGCAACAAGGTCTTCCTCAAACGATGCATTCACCTTTATGAGCCGAGGGGGCAATACATGACTTTTCCACATGCGATTAGCAGCATCCTCCAACTCACGAAGTACATGGTAGCACTCATGACCTCTTTTTCCATATCGTTCATATATAAGAGCAACTAAAGGACTAGGATCATGTAAGACTGTTTGTGTCCAACTCATTGAATCCACATCTAAAGCACTAAAATTCTGAGGCTGGAAATCCCCATCAGTGTTTGGAATGTCCTGGACATCATCATCATCATCCTTATCATACTTCCTGCGATTTGTGACTCTGAAGTCTTCTTTGAAAAGATCTGAAACTTTAAAGCCCCATCCATCATCTGGCTCATCTAACCAGTTAGGATCATCTTTCTCAATAAAAAGTGGATCTTGTTCATCACTATCATCGTCATCTGATTTATATCCACGTTCAAGGTCTGTATTGATCATGTCTTGAATCCACTGATGAGCTTTGTTTGAGTTTTCCGTGTTGAAAATGTCTCTCTCTGATAATTCAGAAGTTGGGTTACTTGTTGCCCGATCCTGCACAGATGTCATTTCAAGACCTTCCACATGTTTCTCATCAATCCCCAAATCTGCTATGCAAGTACCTGAAATCAAGCAACTTTCCTGCCAAATAGAACCGATTAGTGCATCAAAATCAACCATTTTTTGGGCTAACATTTCTCTTTTCTCGGTCTCTTCGTTCGATCTGTGCCGAGAAAAAGCTATTTTTTTCAACTCTTTGATCATCGCTTATGTGATGCCAAAGCATCGCACGCAGTTTTCTTGCATTGCTAGGCTTTGATGCTTCTAGCGATGCTTGTCATGAGTGTCACATAAGTGATGCTATGCATCACATATGTGACAACCCCGATTTATTTTGTTGGTTTTTTTCCCAGACGTCCCTTATGTGATGCTTTTTTTAAAGAAGTGTCGCATAAGTAATGATGCCTGCTTTTTTTTCAATCGGAGGTGTTGCTACACTCGTGTTATTCTTGTAGTGAGATTCAAGCTGATGCTTAGCGATTGGGAAGGGATAGTTATCACATATGGTAGCGGCATTAACTTTCTTCAAGTTAATGCATACACACAACTTCCCATTCTTTTTAGGGACTACTACAATGGGGGATACCCATTCCATATGCTCTATTTCATATATAAATCTTGCTTTAATCAAACGATCAATTTCTTCTTTTATTTTAGCTGCATAATTGTCATTGTATGTGTAAGGCTTTTGTTTAGTTGGCTTGGCCTCTAGTCTTATGGGGATCCTATGCAAACAAATGTCCGGATCCACCTCTTTTAAGTCCTCATAGCTCCAAGCTAACATATCTCTATACTCTCTTAGTAATGCGATCAACTCTCCTCCTCGTCTTCAATTAAATCATGTTCTATATACGTGCATTTTTCCTCTCCTTCTTCAACCATGACCAAAATCTTTTTAGTATGCTCTTTGTGATCATAAGCTTCTCTTGTGAGGATATCCCTTTTGGCCATTTTCATCATGATTATTCTATCCTCAACTTCATATTTCTTAAAATTTATTGGCACTTTGAACAATGATTCTCTATCTTCTTCTTGGGTGGGAGAATTTCGTTGCTCCTTTTTCTCAAGTTTGTTTCCCATTAGCTGAGTTATTGTCTTCTCTTGGTTATACTCCACTTGATTAGGGGTTTTGGCATCTATTAAGTATAGATATTCATCCTCTGAAGAGTAGAATGGCTCTATGATGATGGAATATAAGTCCTAATCACTTACTCTTGTTGAATCTATGGTTGTGTCATCATACTACTCTAAGACAGGCTCAAACACTAGGGGCTTCTACCATGAACACTGAGATATCATAACCATTCTCATCACAATCGTTCGTCCCTTGTTCCTCATTCACTGCTATGTCGATGGTGGCTAATATCTCTACCCAACCGTGAGGTTCACCTCTATACCATACGGTCGTGTCAGGCCTCTATACTATAAGATGTCAACTAGTACTCCCCTTGACGAGAGAAGTTCCTTTGCATTCTCTCAATAACGAAGTGCGTACTGATGGGAATGAATCACAAAATGTGCAATATTTATAGTTGAGAAGGGGCTCCTTTTCGTGCACTTAAAGAATCGACCAAAAGCAAGAATCCGCCAAAAGCATTAAAAAGCACGAGACGCCAAAAGCATAAAAGCATGAGAGAGCATATTTTTCCCCTTCATATATAAATATCTCAACAAAGATCTCTCCTCTAAAGTCGCCATAGAAATCACAGAAGAGGAAATCGTTGAGCAGGAGATTAAATACAAGAACTTGCCAAATTCTTGTTTTCACTGTGGAATGCACGGCCACAGAATAAAGGAATGTCCTTTAAGATAGAATTCCAATAAAAACAAGAAAAACCTGGAGAAAGCTAATATAACAAGGAACAAAATTGTGGCAAGGGCCTAGAGAATATTAGAAGAGCATCCATTGGGGTCTCAAAAGGAGAAAGAAACATAAGTCTTGGAAGCGGATCCAGATGGCTTCACGAAATTAAGACAAAGAAGAAGGGGAAGCCCGAAAGGTAGTATTCAGAAGAACCCCTCTTGTGCAGCTCCAAAAACAAAAATCTTTTGTGACTTGGAAAAGGAGGTCAATGACATAGATTACCCAGAGGCATTAAATCTCAAAGACTATCACAATGACGAGGAAAACTTAGAGGAATCCTCCTGCAAGGAAAATAACCATGAAGGTGTCAACACTAACAAAGAGGTTTGTGCACCACAACAACGATGATAACCAAGATAGTGAAAGTTTGATAATTGGCTCCACAATCCATGAAAGCTTAACAAATATCGTTTTCAAGGATGACTGCTCACAAAGGAAAACAACCAGTTGAGATTCCCTAGAAGAGCCCCTTAAGGGTAAAATCCTATATCAGAATCCCTCTACCTCGAAGAAAAAGTCGAGGAGAAAAATAAGAAAAAGAGGGACAAGGCCCCTCTCCACAAAGATCTCAACCTCTGATAATGATTATCGTGTCTCTCAATGTTAGAGGGCTATCGGACCCCTCAAGAGAGACCATGATCGGCCAATGGATCTGTGATAAAAGCATAAACTTGAACTTCATCTATCTTCAAGAGATCAAAATCGATAGGGGGGAGCTATAAAAGAAACTTAAGTGTATTTCATCATCCCATGTCTAGCTCTCCACCACACACCCTAGGGAAAATGGTGGCATAGCTATCAGCATCAGTATAAGTTGGCACACTAGAATTGTGGACTCCCTTACTGACTAGAACCATCACTGGGATGGTGCATCTTTTGGGGGTCCTCTATAGTTTTCCATCATATCCTTGTATGCTCCTAATATCGATTTAGAAAGAATCTCCACTTGGCAGTCATTGGATTCTTTGCACCCAAACGTGGTTCTTTGTGGGGAATTTAATATGGTGGAGGTCCTTTCTGACACATGGGAGAGGAAGGGATGGGTGATTGATGGATAAGAGAAGGAAGTTTGGGATGGAGTCAAGTTACACCTAGATCTGGTGGAGATCAAGGACATTGATGGTGGTCAAACCTCCAAGATAGTGTTGAACTGTGGAAAGCGAGACTCGATAGGAGCTATATCTTGCAGAATATCATCAACAATTGCCCCCCCTTCCCTCTCCCAAAGTGTGGGCCTAGTCATCTCTGATCACTACCCAATTGCGATTAACTTCAAGCCAATTGTCAGTCTCAAGAAAGCCACTTGGTTTCATGCATATCTGACAACTTTCTCTCTCCCCTCGATCAAGTGTGAGATTATTGAGGCTTGGAGCAGGATCTTTGCCTCCTTCTCCTCTCCGGCTAGGTGTTGGAGGAGGGCTATCCTACAGACTCACTACATCTTGGCCAATTTCTATGGTGCATAAAGGGAAGGGGCTTCTTACAATTGGAAATTCTTTTGCCTAAAAGGAAAAGAGATCTTTCAATCGACCATTCTTTAGGGGGGCTTCCAAAGTTGCAAACACACCTCTCTTTCCATATTTTCCATGGAGTCTTCCCTCTTCTAACATTCCACAATGCTGAGGAGCATCCAATTGCCTCACCCAACAAAGCTTGCTTCTAGTTGATTTGTCCATGTAACCGCATGATTCTCTCAAAGGTATGCCAGATTGATATTGATTTGGGGCACGAATAGAAGAGGTGTCCCAAGTCTTCCATGCCACGAAGGCATTGTTTGCACCACAGGACCCTAAACATTGTTAGCTTTTACATTGGTCCAAACACCACAGTGTATGATTTGCCACATAAGCACATACTTTTTAATCTCAATGAGGGGGTGCCAAAGGGATTGGAACTTGAAGTCCCACCTCCAGTGAAACTAATCTAGACATCACTTCCTATTGAGCATGATATGAATTCCACATCCCTCTTCAATCTTGGAATTCTCTCAAGGCTATTGCCATTGGGCCATCTCAAACCATCAAGGTGAGAAGACAATGAGGAGGTGAGTTCTCCAGCATTCCCAAGCATTGAATCTGCTCTGCAATAGACATCATTCTACATAGTCCACTCTTTTGGCCGGATCAATGTCCTCGAATCTAATCCATTGACAAGTCTCTTGGTTCCAGAGGTATTTCCACAAGCAAACACCTTTGTTCCAAAGCTTCCTAGCCAAATCTATGCATGGATAAGGTGTTCAAATAGGTGAATCCTCCATGGCTACTTCTTGTTTTTTATTGTTGAAGTTGATTTTCATGGAGGTTCCAAGACTCCACACTTCTAATGCCCTTGATAGGGAACTAGATTGACCATTTCCAATCTTCATTGATTTTGATAAACTGTTTAACTTTGTTCCAACTCTTCCATAGAGAACAAATCAAGCTTGAGCCTTTGCCTAATACGGGTTGCCCATTTCCAATCTTCATCGATTGTGATAAACTGTTTAAATTTGTTCCAACTCTTCCATAGAGAATAAATCAAGCTTGAGCCTTTGGGAGTCACCGGGCTTATAAGAATCTTCAAGCCATTCCTCTCGCTAGAAGGGAAAATCTATATCGGAGGCTTTGGTGTTTGGAGGCTTTGGTGAAAAATCAAAAGCATGATGAGATACAAAGAAGAAATTCAAAGAAAGAATCTACAAATATACTTTGAAGATTGGTGGGCAAGTAGGGTGGACAAGCCTACTAAATGGATGTGCGGCCTTCTCAAGAAGAAACAATCCGAGGAACCGATTCCGTTCATGATGGATGCCAATGGGGTTGAATGCAAATTGGATGAAGAAAATAGTACACTAATTATCAACCACTTAACCCAACTATTGGGGGTTTCCATGCTTCTTTCTCCTAATAGACATGACTGCATGGCCACCATCTCATGCATTAGAACCGAAAAAATCCTGCAAAACATGAAGGCTCTTTGTGAAGCTTCCATCTCAGATGCTAAAATTCTAGAGATAATTGGTTCCCTTCCTAATGGCAAGAGCCCGAGGTTGGATGGCCTTACCAATTATTTCTTCAAGACCTTCAAGCATGTGGTGGTCACTCCTTTATGTTTAGTGTGGCAAGAGGCTCTTTCTTTTGGTGTGCTTCCCAATTGCCTCAATGAGGGTGTCATCAAGCTCATTGGTAGCCAATTACAATGTTGCAAATCGGTTACAAGATCTTGGCAAAGGCAATTGCAAACTCTATTACTTGTCACCTTCATGATTGGATCAGTGAGGATCAAAAAGGGTTCATTTAGGGGAGGTCCATCCTCGAGGCTATCATCAATGTTTGGGAAGGTTGGTTTTTTGTTGAAGAATTAGCGCAAGATTTCCTCTTCATTAATATTGACGTTGACAAAGCTTATGATAAACTCAAGTAGGACTTCATTCTCCAATCGCTAAAAGACATTGTCTTTGGCCAATGATTAGATTAAAATTTTCTATTAGATAAGGGTGCATGTTGGCCCTTCTTCTCTTTGCTATCACAACCGATGGTCTTAGCTACCTTGTTAACCATGAAGCTCACTTAGGTCATATCTAGGGCCTCAGTCTACCTTTCAATCATGATCAGATGATCATGAGTCTTTTCATCGATGATACTAGTGTCTTTGTGCATGATATGCATGTATGTGTGTACATATATGTATGTGTGTGTATTTATTTACCATGTATGTGTATGTATGTATATGTGTATGTGTGCGCATGTATGTATGTGTATATGTGTATGTGTGGGTATGTATGTATGTATGTGTAAGTGTATGCATATGTGTATGTGAATGCATGTATGTGTGTGTATGTATATGTAAGTGTATGTATGTATGTGTAAGTGTATGTATATGTGTATGTGTATGCATGTATGTGTGTGTGTGTATATGTATGTATGTGGGTATGTATTTACTATGTATGTGTGTGTATGTATATGTGTATGTGTATGCATGTATTTGTGTGTATATGTGTATGTGTGGGTATGTATGTATGTGTAAGTGTATGCATATGTGTAAGTGTATGCATATGTGTATGTGTATGCATGTATGTGTGCGTATGTATCTGTAAGTGTATGTATGTATGTGTAAGTGTATGTATATGTGTATGTGTATGCATGTATGTGTGTGTGTATCTTTGTATGTGTGTGGGTATGTATTTACTATGTATGTGTATGTATGTATATGTGTATGTGTATGTGTATGTGTATGTGTATGTGTATGTGTATGTGTATGTGTATGTGTATGTGTATGTGTATGTGTATGTGTATGTGTATGTGTATGTGTATGTGTATGTGTATGTGTATGTGTATGTGTATGTGTATGTGTATGTGTATGTGTATGTGTATGTGTATGTGTATGTGTATGTGTATGTGTATGTGTATGTGTATGTGTATGTGTATGTGTATGTGTATGTGTATGTGTATGTGTATGTGTATGTGTATGTGTATGTGTATGTGTATGTGTATGTGTATGTGTATGTGTATGTGTATGTGTATGTGTATGTGTATGTGTATGTGTATGTGTATGTGTATGTGTATGTGTATGTGTATGCATGTATGTGTGTGTATATCTGTATGTGTGTGTATATTTGTATGTGTGGGTATGTATGTATGTGTATGTTTGTATGTATGTATATGTAAGTATATGTATGCATGTGTAAGTGTATGTATATGTGTATTTGTATGCATCTATGTGTGTGTATATATATGTATGTGTGCGGGTATGTATTTACTATTTATGTGTATGTATGTATATGTGTATGTGTATGCATGTATGTGTATGTGCGGGTATGTATGTATGTGTAAGTGTATGCATATGTGTATGTGTATTCATGTATGTGTATATATGTATGTATATGTAAGTGTATGTATGTATGTATGTATGTATGTGTATGTGTATGCATGAATATGTGTATGTATATATGTATGTGTGTGGGTATGTATTTACTATGTATGTGTGTGTATATGTATGTGTGTGGGTATGTATTTACTATGTATGTGTGTGTATATGTATGTGTGTGGGTATGTATTTAATATGTATGTGTGTGTATATGTATGTGTGTGTTTGTCTATATATGCATCCTTTTAAATTTAAAGTTTTTTTTATATTCTGATTCTTTTTTTTGTTTGAGATTGAAATAATAGGAGATATTGTATGGTAGAACAAAATAAGAGAAGACCTAACATACCACCTGAGACATGGAAATATTTTCATAGATAACTACATCTTTAAGAGACATTTCCTCGGCAAAAGGTATACAAATCAATAGTTTATATTACAGTGATTTATAATTCTCATATGTTTTATATTTAATCTATGTTTTTTTGTTTCATTAAATAAATGCAGGCAGATGCAAAAAAGAGAGTTGAGTCTGGTCATACATCACACTTAGGCCAAATGAGTGATCATGGTTTTGTAGCTACATTTTTAAGTATATGTATTGTTGAAATTATATTTTTTATTTTAGCTAAAACACTATCATTAATCTTTTTTATTTGTTTCAATGCAGCGAAAGGATTATGGTCGATATCCTATGAAAAAGGAAATTGATTCTGCTACACATTGTGGATATCGACGTCTCCGTGAGTACATGCAAGATCATCCAAATGCTTGTGAGAGGATTAGTGAATTCAATATAATTATTTTTATATGTTTTATTTATTTATGTTTATTATATGTAATAAAGGAGTATTATGGAGAGGTAGATATGGGTGAGGTGGAGAGCCAGACATAGGCAGGATGATCTCGATCATCACAAAGTGTTCACACCTCTACCATGATGCCACTACAGATACATCAAATCATGCAGATGATCATGATGATGAGGACTTACAGGATGATGAGGATGAGGATGATCATGATGATTGATATATTACATTGGATAAATATTTTACATTGATATACTTACTATATATATATATATATATATATATTCTCATTTTCGTTATGTTTTGAATTGTTTCTATGGTACTAATTAATGAAAAGTCTTGTTTTAATGATTTTTATTGTTGTTTATATTTAACATGTGATTTAATACTTTAATTATATAGTTCATTCATATTATATGTGTGTTTGTGTGTATGCATGTAGTTGTGTGTGTATAAAATGAATGTATGCACATCTAGCACTACAAGGAATACGGACACATAGCGACAATTAACGTGACACAATTTTGTGGCTATATAATTGCATAAAGCATCTCCCATCAAGCGTCAGGCGGTCAGCATCGGTTAAACGATGAAAACTTTGGCGTTCCTATCGACGTGTGAAGCACCATGGATTATGATGGTAAAACCAAGCATCGCTAAAGTAACGATAATAAAACAACATTGCATAAGCGACCATAAATAGCATCACATAAATGATGCTAAAAACCATCGCTTATGCGATGCAATCTCGAGACGGATTTACGATGGTTTAGCATCAATTACACGATAGTTTTTTGACCAAAAAAAGTAAAAACATTGGAGGCTCTTCAATCGACATCTACACGCATCTGATCGAGAGTTCTCCAATTGCGTTGCACTTATGAGTTGAAACAATCGCTTGCTGAACTTTTGTCTAATCTCTATCTTATTGTCTTTCTCTCGTTGTTTCTCTCCTTTCTACCTCTTTCTCTTTGAATTATCTCTCTCTCTCTCTCTCTCTCTCTCTCTCTCTCTTTCTTTCTCTCTCTCTCTCTTTATTGCAGGTTGTTCAAGAAGTTAACCAAGCAAAAAATATGGCTAACTATTGTAAGTACAATTTCCATTCTTTGTATATCATTTGAATTGTGTTATTTTGATTAATTATCATACTCACACATTGATATGCACATATACACTTATACATTAAGATGCACGTTCACACATATACACATATACACATGCACATACACACACACATATACATACACATACATATGCACATACACTTACACATATACACACATACACATATACACACATACACATGCATATGCACAAACATTTATACAAACACATAGAAGGACTTGCATGCATGCATTATTCCATATACACATACACATTAACACATTAACACATACTTAAGTACATGTATATGCACACTCACATGCATGCACATTCACATGCATGCACATACACATGGATGCAAATGGAAATGCATCCACATGCACATGCATGTTTCATACATATACACATGCATATACATACACTTGTATATGTTTACACACATACACATACATAAATATAACCACACATACACATATATACACATATATATGCACATATGTACACACACATACACACACATACACATGCACATACATACATATACACATATACATGCACATACACACATATACACATAAACTTACACATATACATGAACATACATACATATACACACACATACACATGCACATGCACATACGCATATACACTTACACATGCACATGCACATACATGCATATAGACATGTACATATGTACATACATACATATACACACACATATACATGCACATATGTACACACACATATGCACATACACACACATACACATGCACATATATACATATACACACATATACATGCACATACACACATATACACATACACTTACATATATACATGCACATACATACATATACACACATACACATGCACATGCACATACACATACATATGCACATACACTTACACATGCACATGCACATACATGCATACACACACATACATACATGCACATATATATACATAGATACATACATATACATGCATATAGACACACTCACACAAATTAAGATATATACCTACATGTGCATACATACATTTTATACACACATAAGCACACATAAATATGAATGAAATGTATAATTAAAGTAATGAAACACATGCTACTAAATATAAACAATAATAAAAATCATTAGCACGACTTTTCATTACTTAATACCATAGACACAATTCAAAACATAATTGGAATGAACAATATTATATATATATATATATATATATATATATATATATATATATATATATATATATATATATATATATATATATATATATATATATATATATATATATATCAATGTAATTATATATCCAATGTCATAATCAAGAATCCTAATCATCATCATCATCATCCCATCATCAAGAGCCTCATCCTCATCCTCATCATCATGATCATCCACATGATCTGATGTATCTGTAGTGGCATCATGGGTAGCGATGCAAGTACTATGTGATGATCAAGATCGTCCCTCCTGTGTCTGTCTCTCCACATCATCCATATCTGCCTCTCCATAATACTCCTATATTACATATAACAAACATCAAGAAGTAAAACATACAAAACATGCATAAAAATAAAATAATTATATGAAATTTGATCATACTCACAAAAGCATCCAGATGATCTCGCATACTCGCTCAAACGCCGATATCCAAAATGTGTAGCATACTCGATCTCATGTTTCGTAGGATATTGACCATAATCCTTTCACTACATTGAAACACATAAAAGAGATTAGTCTCTTGCATTTTAACTAAAATAAAAAACATACTTTCAATAACACATATATTTACAAATTTAGCTACAAAACCATGATGGGCCATTTGGCCTAAGTGAGATGTGTGACCCAACTCAATTCTCTTCTTTGCAACAGCCTGTTTGTTTAATAGAAAAAATACATAAATTAAATGTAAAAAATTAATCAAACATATGAGAATTATAAATATGAACTATTAATTTGTATACCTTTTGCTGAGGAAATGACTCCTCAAGGCGTAGCTATCTACAACAAAACTACCACGTCTCAGGTGGTATGTTAAGTCTCCTCTTATTTTTTTCCATCATACAATATCTCCTATTATTTTAATCTCAAATAGAAAAAACGAATCAGAATACATACACACATATAGCATGTGCATACACATATACATACACTTACACATACATACACATATACATACATACTAAATACATGCACACATACACATACTCACATATATATAGTAAAAAAATATATATATATATAGTAAAATATATATATATATATATATATATATATATATATATATATATATATATATATATATATATATATATATATATATATATATATATATATATATATATATATATATATATTACATTTTATATTTATATATTATTTTTATATTTATAAATTTATTTATATATTGTATGTTTACTGTATATATATTTATATACATAATTATATTTATATATATATATATATTTATATACATATTTATATTTACTATATATATATATATATACATACTAATTTATATTTATTGTATTTATATTTATTGATTTATATTTATATTGTCTATACATATATATATATATATATATATATATATATATATATATATATATATATATATATATATATATATATATATATATATATATATGTGTGTGTGTGTGTGTGTGTGTGTGTGTATGCACACATAAACATACATACACACACATACACTTATACATACATACACACACATACACATATCCACACCCACATACATACATACATACACACACATACACATACACATACCCACACACATGTACATGCAAACATATACACATACGTACATGCATACATATATACATATACATACTTACATAAACACACATATGCATATCCACATATATACTTACACATACACATGCATGCATATACACACGTTCATACAAAATACATGCATTTATCCCACAAGAATGTGTATTTGTGTATATGTGAATATGTGTGTATGTGTAAATGTGAATGGTTATGTATGTAAATAATCATATTATTAATATCTAATACCATTATTTACAGATTTCAATCAATCAGACGGAACTCCACCACCATCTCCTAGTCGTGCAAGGACTATATACTGTAAGTATATCAAAGTTATAATTTTAAATATATTTGATAGATACATAATTGATATATGTTTTTTTATTATTATAATCAGATTCTGATCAATCAAAGGGCACTCCACCACCTCCTACCCATGCAATGAATTCACATGTGTCCTCCAATAGGAATTATGATGAGTTTTACTATCAAGAGCATATTATATGTTGGTGTAAGTTTGCTATGACACATATCAAAGACCATGATTGGAATGTATTGAACATGAGACAGAGTATGGTACTTTTGAGCCTGCACCACCACCTGGTCAACGCGATAATGCTTGAGTATGTATTCTTTCCATAAATTCATCTCATTATTTTATTTTAGAATCATATAAAGAATCAAATTATTGTTGATATATAGGAATATTTGCTCGATGATGATGATGATGATAATTCTCATACTCATAATGCTAATATACCTTGTACATGTCATTGACTTGTTGTTCATCAATTACAAGCAGAGGTTTCTAGAAATCCTCTACCTCCTAGTTTAGAGACTGAAATGGCTGGAGATTATCCATTGCCAACTCGTGATCGTTCTCTATTACAAACATATGATAGAAGAAGATATAGAGGATGGAATAAAGGACCACTTTCTTTAGATGGAGAGGTTTTTAACTTTTGGGGTAACCGCTATATGATTGCTCCATCCAATATTACTAGTGTTGGTCGTGATCTCTTTATTGTAGTGGATTTGTATGTGCCTCCGAACTCTGAATTCACTCTTATGTCATTTTGTGGTCCTATATATGGATGAGGAGATTGCCATCGACTTGCACGTTATGTTCAAAGCATGACTACTTGTGGAATATGCTTGAATGCAGCATCCCTTACTAGTAGAGGGATTTCACATGTAGAAAATGAAAGCTTATATATTGATGGAAGACCTTACACAGATGGAAATATAGCAGGTTTAATAAATAGTAGTCAAGGGTTACATAATAGTTCAAGGATTGATTGCACATTTGAGGAGCGTGAAAATAGTCATGAATCACCATACATGAGTAGAGATGTAGCAAGATACATAGTTGTCAATGCTATTACTTCATTACATGTTGGTGATGAATTATTAGTGAATTATGGATGGCTCTAATTTCAATCTCTTTTCAAAATAACTTACATATTTAATTTTATGCTTAAAGTTTACTTTTCATTCATTTATGGAATATTAATGATTTTTATTAATGTGTGTAGATTCCAATGTATGATGTTGATGATATTCCACCACACCATTCAGAGTTGTGAGTAAGACCTCGTTTATCAGAAGCTTCTATGAGGAAGCTATGCAAAAGTGATCCTGTGGAATATGCAAGGTTGAAAGACCTATATTCAAAAGAAGATAAAGTACAAGATTTGTGTGATAATGATGAAGATGATGGCATGGTAGATTTTATTGAGGATTGGTATCAAAATGATAGTGAGAGCATTGATATTTCTCAAAATGAGAAATATCTTCAAGAGGAATGTCTAAAGCATGTATATGAAGGAAGTCGTTTGACACGACTAAGTGCAAGATTACTTATTCTCAATCTTCCAAATCATTTTGGATGGAGTAATGTATTTGTTTCGACACTATTAAGGTATAATTTTCAATTTTATATATATATATATATATATATATATATATATATATATATATATATATATATATATATATATATATATGCATACACATATACATATAAATACATACATACATAGACATACACATATACATGAATGCATACACACATATAAACATACACACATACATACATACATACATATGTTATGAAAGTAAGGTCAAATTATACATACCTGTATCGAATGAAGATATTCTGTCCATCTAGCCTTTGGAATTGTCTGCCCAGCTAGCTTTAGAATCTTCCTGGCACATCTACTTCTCCTATTCTAGTTGACCTAATACCTGTGCTGCTAACTCTTTTATGAACTTTGCATACAAATATTAAGTATCAATTAGCTATGGAGGTATTAGGTTTGGGAACTAGGAGAAGCAAATTTATCTAGAAGATTTTGAAGGATGGAAGAATAATTTTGAAGGATGGGTGGAAAGAAAGCATCCATTCAATGTAGGTTCTTGTTCTTACCTTAGCTAAGGTAAGAACAAGAACTTGCATTGAATGGATGCTTTTCTATCCACCAATCCTTCAAAACTATTCTTCCATCTTTCAGAATCTTCCAAATAAATTTGCTCCTCCTATTTTCCAAACTACCTAATACCTCCATAGATAACTGATACTTTATATTTGTAAACAAATATGTAAGTCTTAGTTAGCAAGGTAGGTAATTGATTGACTATAAAATGGGAGACAGCCAAATGATTCAGTGGTCTAGATATCTATATTAAAGTCTACATACCACAATAAACAAAAAGGAAATTAGAAATGAAATCAAATATACACACCTACACATACATACATACACATACATACATAAATACACATACATAGATACACATACATACATACATATACATACATACACACATACACATACATACATATATGCATACACATGCATATGTATACATACATACATATACACATATACATAGCATATACACACATACATAACATATACACACATACACATATGCATACGTATACACATGCACATGCATATACACATCCACATACACACACATAAGCATACAGATATACATACACATATGCATATATATATATATATATATATATATATATATATATATATATATATATATATATATATATATATATATATATATATATATATATATATATATATATATATTTATTTATTTATTTATTTATTTATTTATTTATTTATTTATTTATTTACTTATTTATTTATTTTTATTAATATGACTTTTTTTCATGAACTTACAGGTTATTATTTGAAAAGTGTTTACCAAGTCATAATATTCTTCCTACCTCACATGATGAAATGAAGAAGATAATAAACAATCTTGGTATAGATTATCAATGTATACATGCATGTCCTAATGATTACATTTTATATAGAGGTGAATAAGAAGACTCTTTGACATGTCCAAAATGTCAATATCCTCGATATAAGGATGAAGAAGGTAAAATCCCAAAAAAGGTATTGAGACATTTTTCATTGGCTCCATAGATTAGACATATGTTTCAAAGCCCTGATCAAAGCTTTTGACATGGGGGCATGATCATAAAAGTTCTAATGGAATAATAAGAATTCCAAGCTTTTAAACATATTGATTCTACATGGCCTGATTTTGCACAAAAACCATAGAATCTAAAGTTAAGAGTTGCATTAGATGGGGTTAACCCATTCTCCATGAAATCTAGTAAATGGTCAACATGACAAGTGGTAGTCATAAACTACAATCTTCCACCATATTTTAGCATTAAAAAGGAACATTTAATGCGTTCACTTTTAATCCCAGGAAAAAGACAAGTTTTAATCCCATTAAAAAGGAACATTTAATGCTTTCACTTTTAATCCCCTTCTCTTTGCCATTGCAATGGAAGGGCTTAGCAGGCTGGTGGAGCATTAGGTGGAAGCTGGTAATATCAAAGGTCTTTGTTTGCCTCATGACCATGGCCAGATCACCATTAGACTTTTTGCTGATGATATGAATGCGTTTGTTCACAATGATAGTACCAGCCTGGAGACATTCTGGAGGTGTCTGGATACTTTTTCTGAAGCCTCTGGATCCACAATCAACCACTCTAAGACCGCCTTCAGAGCTATTGTTGGGTCACAACCCGACCTTCTCATCGATCATGGATGTCAAATCATTCCGTAGGGCCAAATTTTTTGGCTTCTTGGGATTCCCTTGGGGTTTGGTGTCTCTATGGAACAGTGGTGGAACTCGGTGCTGGCCAAACTCGAAAACAAGCTTAACTATTGGAGAGGTATGCAAATCAATCTCGCTGGTCGTGCTATGGTTATCAACACGTTCCTCTTATCTTCTGCCATTTATTTCCTTTCTTGTTGGAGACCGAAAGAGCAAGATCTATCCAAACTGGATAGTATTTGTAGAAACTTCCTTTGGACGGGTGACCACAATAGGAGGGGGGTGCCTAAAATCAAGTGGTCCATCTGCACCAGCCATAGAGATAGTGGGGGCCTTGGTATCTTGGACATTGGGTGCATGGCTAACAAACTAGTGGCCAAATGGATGATTAAGTCTTGGTGCAACGGGAAGGCCTCGTGGGCCAAGCTGATCTTCAGAAACAAGAATGATTTGGCTTTCATGGGTTTGCCAAATTGGAAGAATCTTGACATCTTGACCTTGCTATTTTCCCTGATCCCCGTCTTCTTGAAAGGCTCAAATCTTGTGTGCTCCCTATGGAAGAGTTGGAATAAAGTCAAAAGCTACACAATAATAAGTGAAGACTGGAAGTGGGCAGTCGGTATCAGACAAAACAACTCTATCTGGTTTCTGATCCATGGCATCCGGAGTGTGGAATCTTGGAACATTCAAAATGCCAAGAAGTTATGGAACAAAGGCTTCAAAAAATGGAAGCATCTCTGGAAATTTAGTGTAAGTATACAACTATACATCCCACCTGATGGGCATGTTACACAATATACAAGTGACTATGTAAGATCATGAAACAAGTAATACCCATCAAGTGACAATAGTGTCGAAAGCTATCCTGTGGTAGAGCTTTAGTCAAAGCATTTGCAGCATTATCTCGAGTGTGTACCTTCTCAAGAATAATGCGCTCAGTGGCTAAGCAATCTCTAATGAAGTGATACCTCACCTCAATGTGCTTGGTCTTTGCATGATAGACCGGATTCTTAGCCAAAGCAATGGCACTCTAACTATCACTGAGCAAACGAGGTACATGCTGAGGTAAACCCATATCACAAGGAAGACGAGAAAGCCACAATGCTTCCTTACATGCCTCATTTGTTGCAACATACTTTGCTTCTGTAGTGGAAACAGTTGTACATTCTTGAAGACGAGATATACAAGAGATAGCACCTCCAGCAAAATGAAAAATTTACCTTGATGTAGACTTACGATTGTCTACACAACTAGCATAGTAAGAATCCGTGTAACCAATAATGGATGCTTTTCCTCTACCTAAGCATAGTTTCGCTTGTCCTTAGTGCCACTCAGATATCTTAAAATCATTGCTAGGATTAGACATATATCTGCTCACAACTCCCACTGCAAATGCAATGTCTGGTCTCGTATCCACCATAGCATACATGAGACTACCAACAACAGACTAATAGGGAATTTTGGTCATGAATTCCTTTTCTTCATCTAATTTGGGGCAATCATTCTTGCTCAATTTCACATATGTGGGTAAAGGTGTACTCAATGCCTTTCCACCCTACATATTGAACTTGTGAAGTACTTTGGATATGTACTCACTTTCAGACAAGTATATGCATCTTTTACTCCTATCACGAGTAATGTGCATGCCAAGAATATGTTTGGCATCCCCCCAATCTTTCATATCAAATGTTTGACTCAACTTCTTTTTGAGAATTGACAAGTCATAAGAGGACTTCCCAACAATCAACATATCATCGATGTAAAGTATCAAGCATATCAAGTTGCCATCTGAGCATCTCTTTGTGTAGAGACAATGATCCTCATTACTTCGAGAATAGCCTTGAGACTTCATAAAAGCATCAAACTTTTGGTACCATTGTCTAGGGGACTGTTTAAGTCCATACAAGCTTTTCTTGAGCGTGCAAACTAGATTTTCCTTGCCAGGAACTACATAACCCTCTGGTTGTTCCATATATATCTCATCTATAAGATCTCCATGCAAGAAAGCAGTTTTCACGTCCATTTGAACTAGCTCTAAGTCCTCCATTGCAATGAATCCAAGCAACATGTGCAGGGTAGTCATCTTGACCATTGGAAAGAAGATTTCCTCGAAATCAACACCATGTTGTTGCTTAAAACCCTTTGCAACAAGTTGTGCTTTATACTTTGGAGAACCACTATCTGATGTGAACTTCAGCTTATATACCCATTTACATGGTAAAGCTTTCCTTCCCTTCGGTAAAGGTACTAAATCCCAAGTACCATTCTTGTGAATAGAATCCAACTCACTCTTCATGGCATGCTCCCACTTGACATGATCCTTTGTTTGCATAGCCTCTTTGTAGTAAGAAGGCTCACTGGCATCTGTTAGCATAACAAAATCTAAACCTGGAACATATCTATCAGGTGGATGTGAGATACCTGCAGATTGTCTCAATGGTTGCTGAACAAGAACATCTGCAAACTGATCTGAATGGACATTCTCTTGAACGTCCCTATGTGCAGCATTTTTATGCATGCTAACTAGAGGACTAGTATCCTCAAACACCACCCTTCTCACTTCAACCTCCTTAATGGGTTGTTTATGCATCTTAGACTCATTGAAAATGACATCACTACTTTTGAACCTTGACCATGTTTTAGGATCCCATAAGCGATATCCAAATTGTCCTTCTCGACCATATCCAAGAAAAATGCATTTCTTTGACTTATGGTCCAACTTTTGTCTAAGATTCTTGGGTATATGAACATATGCTTCACACCCAAAAACTCGAAGATGATCATAATATGGTGGCTTCCCTGTCCATAACTCTTGTGCCACTTTCAGACCTTTCGCGATACTAGGTGAAAGGTTAATCACATGAACTACAGTCAATACTGCTTCTGCCCAAAAACCATGTGAGAGGTTTGCATGATGCAACATAGAGACTACTCTATCTTGAATAGTTCTATTCATCCTCTCAGCTACACCATTCTGTACTGGGGTATATGGAGTTGTAAACTCTCTACAAATCCCCCTAGATTGACAGAAAAGGCTGAATTCATGTGAGGTATACTCACCCCCATTATCTGAACGTAAAGCCTTAAGCTTAGTTCCTTTTTTGGTCTCAACTGAAGCAAGCCATTTTTTGAAAGTAGGGAATACCTCATCCTTCAATTTGATAGGATATACTTAGACTTTTCTAGTAGCATCATCTATGAAAGTGACAAAGTAAAGAGAACCACCTAAGGACCTAGTGGGCATAGGACCACACACATATGTATGAATGAGATCTAAAGGCTGAATTGAAGAGTCAATGTGCCTTCTATGCACATTTCTGGTTTTCTTTCCATATTGACAATGCTCACAAAATGAAAAATCATAGAAAGATAACACAGGTAAGTAGCCAGAATGAGAAAGATTTTCCATTCCACTATGAGATATATGGCCCAAATGACCATGCCAAATACAAGCCATAGGTTGTTCAGTAACAGCTAACAAGTGTTTTTTCTGTGATACAAATAAAGGATAAAGTGAGCCAACTTTTCTTCCTTTTGCAATAACCATATTGCCCTTTGATATACGAAAGGATTGGGCATAAAAGACCACCTTGTAACCAAGGTCATCAAGTTGACCAACTGACATCAAACTTCGTGATAACTGAGGTACATGGCATACATTATGCATAGTAAATTTTGAACCATCAATGAACTTCACAATCACATCTCCAATCCCCACAACATCGCACTGGTAAGAGTCACCAAGTCTCACGGTACCAAGAGACTTTGTTTCATAATTAGAGAACCATTCTCTGTGTGATGTCACATGGAAACGATACTAGTCAGTTATTTTTTTGTCACCTGCATTTTCACCCACACCCACTCCACTCTACACTATTGACACCATCGATAGCATGTCCAACGACATGGACATCTCACCATCCATGACACCTCGACTCACAATTTCCACACCACTTCCACACCATCCAATTCACAATCACTCACCACCACATTCACTTCAGCAGCAACTTCTCCCTTCCCCTTCCCCTTTGCATCTCACACTAACCTGCATACAACCATGCATTCACTCTCCACCTTCTCATCACCCATCATCGATAATGCATTACAACAAATGTTCAATAGCATGCATCAAGTCCGCATTGAATTCATCTCCCTGGGCCAGTGGTACCAAGACTTGCACTGGACCACCATTCAACTCCAAGCTAGTCTTAACTCATTAAGCATAGAAAATGCTTCCCTCAATACCCGCTACAAAGAGGTTAAAGATTCGTATCATACTATGGATTTAAAATTAGAACAGAAGACCAAAGAGGCAATTGCAGAAGCCAAAGATCAACTTCGACTACAAATGGAAAGCATGCACAACTAACTCAAAATATGGGACTTCTCAACAGGGAAAGACACACTCAGCACATATCAAGGCTCAACTCAAGGCGATGGTGGTAATTGAATAGAACACACTCTAGTCTACATATTTTGTAGAACTTGTGCCAAGAAGATACATTTTGACTAATGAACTTCAATATAAACCATACTTTATGTATCTAGCCAAGTACAACTTAAAGATCAAACGTAGTACAGAGAAGAAACCAACACATGCCACACAGTTCCAAGTAGAGGACCTCCCTCCACAAGCAACTAAAGGCACAATCTTTCAACCAAATTGGAGGCGAGATCTATTAAGAGAATACCCAGAAATGCTCTACAACTCTTATCCACATAATTTAAAATTCACGCTATGGCCTGATGCCTCGACATCATTCCTGGTCATAATTCACCATTAAACTGCAAAATTATCCAAAATCTCAGGACTAGTTCAATTACCCATACTTTACACCCCCTCAAAGACCCCCCACAGTGGTGTACATGATGGCGATCATCCTACACTGGCTTCCATGTCTAAATCATATGACCGATGTAGCAGCCAAGATGTCTATCAAAATTTTTGACCTCATGCAAACCACATTCAAGGTATTCATAAGGGTCCGTGCAGCTCATGTTTCAACACTAGGCTTTGAGCACGACAACATAGATCTAGTAAATGATATGAGCACCACCCCCTTACTCAAAACTTCCTATGCTTGGCATTGCAGAATAAAGTACCTACCTGCATTCTATAAACAAACCTGAGATGTTTACCATCGAGATTTTGGAATATCACTCTGAAGTGTTCATTGCCAAGTCCACCCATCTTCTCTAATTATTTACCTGATTTGATACCCCAAAAGTAGCTTAAGGCATAAATTTTAAATAGATCGGTCATTAGATGTGAAATCGGTCATTTCACCTAAAAAACTATAAAAGAGCTAGAGAGCTCATTTTTTGGGTTGGCTAGTTGAGGAGTGAGCCTTGTATGAGAGCATTTGTATTTTAAGTAATGAGAAAAAGTGAGTTTCCTTCCATATCTCTCTTATTGTCTCTTCCTTGTGTGTGTGTGTGTGTGTATGTGTGTGCACTAGAGTGCTTCTCACCTTCATCTTCATGCACATCACTTGTTCACAATCTTCATATCATCCTTGCATCTTGCTGATTGACAATAAATGAGGTGGATTTCCATGACGTGATACTCACCCTTGTCTAGAGCAACAACAAGCTTGCTCATCTAAGAGACAAAAACTGAATTTCAATTCATGTCATGCACATGTAAAAAATACACATCCTACAAACTATGGATAGAGTACAACATCAAATGCATATCCAACATTTTGAGATTGATAGTCATCAAGGTTGCAACATTGCAATAAGTTTTTCATATGCTTCATTTGAAATAAATTTATTTGTTCTAAAGTGACTCTTTGGTTCAATACCCCCAGAGGTAATGATAACCCCAATGTATAGTAAGGCTGAGCCAAGCAAGGAACTTAGCCTAAATGGTAAAGCATTGGGGTAGGGACTATGAGGTCACACATTAAATCCCCACCAAAAGTATTTCTCACAAGGCTAGTCTTAAGAAGCTCTCACCTAATATAACTCAAGTAAACATAAGTGAAAGGGGACACTTGGGCAAGGTAACTCAAGTGGTTTATGTTGGGAAAGATGGATGGACACTCCAAGAGATTGAGTAGGTACTGCCAAAACCTGCTTTGTACCAGCCCTCTTTTGCTTCAGAGTTGATAAGTGGACCTCCTTAGCTGTCCAATGACACCATAAAATGTCCTATGTCCTTTGGAAATGATATATGTAATGATTGAACCAAAACAGATAACTTTGAAACTCAAAATCTCAAGAAAACCTTCTATTTATGTCTTGATACCTGCTGGATCTTTTGCTCAGTATGACCAGCACAATAGGAATTGAAAAAAATTCCTTTTAGGGGTATCTAATTTGCTTAGCAAGCTAACTATTCCAAGTGGAATGGTATAAAAAAATTAACTATGCTGAGAGAAATCACTTTAGCAAATTAAACTTTACCCCCGATTTTTTAGGACTGTTGCAGACTATGACCAGTGATCCCCTCGACAAGCTTTTCTCTGAAATTGCTCAAAAGAATCTGTTCAAATTCTCATAGTATGTAGATAACTTCAAGCTGAATCCAACAAGCTTTGAATCTTTGAATTTGGTGAAGAAATGAGGGAGATATGCACTCCACAAGTTGACAAACTTTCAAGTAGTATGACAGAGAACTCAGTAATGACTAATGAAGATATATGTATTAATGAACACTTGTATACAACTCCATTGGCATGAATATCATTGGCTAATTGTGTGGATAGGTGTGGGCTAGAGTTTAGGCCTCACACACACTCAGAATTGACAGTAATGAGCTCGGGAATGATGAGTCTTACCCGTGACTTTTCCATGACCACTTTTATAGTGATTGGGTAGAAATTTGAATTCAAATTCAAACTTTTGGCTCCCTATGATCAAGCTTCTATATTCTAGGAGATATTCCTTCAATCAAAAGTTAAATTTTTTCCATGAATCCTTTTGGTAGGTGTTTACAAAGATTCCAAGTCAATTTGACTTTCACAAGAGATAAAGTGGTAATTAACCACTAGCATATGTTCCTATGCTACTCCATGTATAAATGATCTTCAAGATATTCATCTAGCCAAATGTGTAGGCTTGTGAATTACACCAACAGCTCCCCCTCAAGCCAAACATTTTGGCTTGGTCTTCATCTTCAATGTTCATTTATATCATGCAATCCAATCATTGTTTTGAACCTGCAAAGTTTGTTTCCATCCAAAGCTTTAGTCAACAAATTTGCACACTGCATATTGGTTGATATGTAGGTTAGTTGAATGTCCTTTCTTAATAACTTCTCTCTCACATAATGGTAATGGACCTCTATGTGTTTGGTCCTAGCATGATAGATAGGGTTAGCTGCAAGGTGAAGTGAGCTTGTATTATCTCCAAAGATTATTGGTGACCTAGTATACAAACCCAATTTTGTATATAATAGTTTGATCCATATGGCTTCTTGTGTGGCATTAGCCAATCCTCTATACTCTGCTTCTGTAGAAGACAAAGCAACAGTAGGTTGCTTCTTTGAAGACCATAAAATTGGTTTTTCACCTGCAAATGAAATGCATCCAGAAGTGCTCCTCCTATCATCCTTGCATCCTGCCCAATCTGCATCTGAATAGATCTTGATTCAATGTCTGAAGTGTAAGGAAAATACAAACGATGATTTTGTGTACCCTTGAGATACTTCAAGATTCTCTTAGCAGCCTCTAAGTGAGGTATCCTTGGCTTGTGCATAAACTGACTTAGCACACTAACTCCATATGCAATATCTATCCTTGTTAAGGTAGCATAGTTCAAGCTACCCACCATACTTTGATAACCTGTAATGTCATTAACTTCATCACCTTCATGGGCACTTAGTTTTAGGTTTACCTCCATTGGAGTACTTGCTACTTTGGCATCCTGCAAATGAAACTTCTTCAACATATCCTATATGTACTTTTTCTTAGTAATGTATATTCCTGAGTTAGTATAGACTAACTCAAGTCCAAGAAAATACTTCAATAGGCCAAGATCATTGATCTTGAACTCCTTCATCATCTGGATCTTGATTTGTCTAATTCCATTCACATCGTTACCTGTAAGTATGATGTCATCAACATAAGCACAAAGGTATATCACCTCTGAATTACTTCTCTTGATGAATAGAGAAGTATCTGCCTTGCTCATGACAAAGCCTTGGTCTTCGAGGTATGTAGTTAACCTGTAATTCCATGCCCTAGGTGCCTACTTCAATCCATATAAAGCCTTTTTTAATTTGCAAACATATGTTACCTTCTTAGGGTCCTCATAGCTAGGAGGTTGTGACATATATACCTCCTCTGAAATCCATCCATTCAAGAAAGCATTCTTGACATCCAATTGGTACATGTTCCAATTTTTTGATGCAGCTACACTCACCAATACTCTGATGGTTGGCATCTTGGCCACAGGAGAGAATGTCTCTTCATGGTCAATGCCTTGGGTTTGTGCAAAACCCTTGGCTACCAATCTGGCTTTATACCTGTTAATTGAGCCATCAGAATTTCTTTTGAGTTTATAGATTATAGATCCATCTGGATCCTATTACCTTCATGGATTCCTTCTTTGGTACTAGTTCCCATGTGTCACTTTCCTTGAGTGCTTCAATCTCCTCATCCATAGCTTCTTTCCATTTTGCCTTGGTTATGGCTTCTTTATATGATCCTGGTTCTTCAATTGACAAATCTTTGGCAAGATAAATAGAGTGTTCAGTAACAAGAGATGTATCATACCCATATCTGATAGGTTTTTTGCTCTCTCTTTGTGATCTTCTGATTGACTGATTTGAAGATTCAGGTATATCTTCAAGCTTCTTCATTTTGACTTTGCCCTTGGACTTCCATGCCTTGAACTCTTCAAGTTTGATAGTGTCTTCATCATCTGAATTTGAGTCTTCATTCTAAGTAGGTTCTTCCTTAGAAAGACTTGGAAACTCCTCTTCCAAGTCATAGGGTAGTTTAACCTTCCTGCATTCATTCTCATACTGTTAGAGGAAGCATTTTTTGAAGAGAAATATTTGTAAAATGATAAAAAATTATAGAAATATTTATGCAAATGATGTAAAAATGAGGAAGAGTCTTCCTCATGTAAATTAGAATCATATGTAATTTTTCTAGAATTTTTGGAAACTCTTAGTTAGCATATTTTTAGATTAGAAAGGAAAAGGACCAAAATTCAAGTGTGAAAAGGGACATTTGAAAATGTATAAAAGATAATTTCCTCTATTTTGAGAGGGAACTTGGTTATTTGTATTTGATGCTACCCAAGTAATGAGAAGAGTTTCCTGCAGAAAATCGTGATTCTTCCTTTTGTGTGAATTTCTTTGATTTGTGAGTCTATTCTATGTGTATCCATGGAATTTGCAAGCTTCTAGTGTGTATTTCTGATGAATCTGTATGAAGAGAGTTGTTTCATGATGTGTTGAGTGAGAAATTGTTGAAGAATAGTGCTGGAGATGAAACTTGTCAGTTTCCATAGAATCGCGATTGTCTCGTCTGGAGGTTACAGGTATCATTTTTGAAATTTGACTTCATGATTGTGTTCTGCTGAGAAAATAACACACTTTAGACACCAGATCATTGAAAATGATGTAGTTTTGCTCAAGATAATCAAAACCGTAGAAATTTCTCTTCATCTTCATCATTTCTCAGAAATCCAACCAATTTTCTCTTACTTCTTGGATTCTATCATCTAGAAGGGGCTGTGGTCTCTTGTATACTTCCAGGATTAACAAATATAAGATGTGTTGTTGATTCTTTATGCTAAAATGATTGGAGAGGACAACTCCAAAGGTTAACAACAAACATTTTTTGGTGTCGTTGCCGAGGAGTAAAGCAAAAGCTTCATTGAAGTTGGACCTTGCTGGATCTTCTATTGTTGATGGTATTGGACACATTGAAAAGGTAATAATCTTTAATCAAGAAATGGGAACATGAAAAGGTAGGTTTATTTGTTTGTCTTTTGGGAAAAGAAAGCAATAGATAATCTTTTGAGAATAAGAAGTGATGAAATTCTTGCAAATTGATAGTTGCTCATATCATTTTTTGAGAGTAAAGTGCAGGTGAGTGAAAAACTGAATCAAGAAAGCTGAAGATAAGGTAAAATGTGTCTATCTTTGCATTTGTAGAATGCTTTTTGACCAAGTATCAAGTAAAATTGTTGATCTTAGGATAGATAACATGATTGCATTGAGAAAAGTCAAGTAAAGTAGCTAGATGCAAGTAGATAAGACCCATTTGTTAAACAAGGTGAAGCAATAATCTTGAGAAAAAGTTTATTTGCATCTTGAAAAGAAAATGTTTGAGTTTATCTTTGCATGAATTGATATTTGCACTTCTCAGCACATTTTCCTTTGGGAAGTTTTGCTCATGAACTGAATAAATAGCAAAGCATAAGGGAGTATAACCAATCGGGAAACACAGGATCAATATATCACTAAACAAGAAACCCTAAGTGAAGTGTTTACCTTAATTTAGGGCAAAATACTAAAAAATTTCATAAAATCCATTAAAACATTCAAACAAATTTCTTTTTTCTTTAGGAAGTTGGACTGAAGTGTTGTTGTTAATATTAAAGGGGACCAAGTAGAAAGAAAAGTCAAAAACTGAAAAAACTGGAGGTTCAGAAAAACACGATTCTCTTCACAGGATCGCTAATTTTTGTTTATGATGAAAAATTGCAGGTGACAAGTGATTTGGAGCTTGTGAAGAATCTGGAAGAGGAGTAAGAGGAAAGAAGAATCAAGATTGCAAAAAAAAACAAGAAGTTCAGAAAAATACGATCCTCTTCATAGGATCGCGATTTTCTGTAAGGAAAAGAAATTGAATTATTTCCTGCACATTTGGGTATAAACGTAAGAAGTTGTAAGGGAATTTCATAAACAAGGGTAAGAAATTCAAATTTCAAAAATATCAGAGAGAATTAAGCATGAAATGAGTAAAATTGAAAATTAAGTACAGAATCGCGATTTTTACCAGTGAAATAAAGGAAGTAGCTGGTAATGAAAAGCTAGGAATTTGTGACTTAAAATCATAAAATTGTGAAGGGTAAAAACTTGAACACGTGGAAAGTGAAGATTTTGAAAAAATTGAACAAAATCGCGATTGTGTGAAGACTATAAAAACCTGGAATCCTAGAAAAAGCTCATTTGAGTGGGAGAGAGGGAGAGAGAGAGAGTAATCAGAATCGCGATTGTCTACAACCACAAGTTTTTGGAGATTTCTGTATCAAGCAAGCAAGGTAAGCAATTTGCAATATATTTTTTTGCATTCCTTCAAATTTTTAAAGCACAAAAACACACAAAATAGCCAAAAACACGGAATCGTGATGTTTGATTTCTTGAGTTTTCAGTGGAAAAAATAATAATTTTGTTACTCTTTTATTGCATGTTAAAAGTTTAATAAAGCGATTCTACTGAAGAAATAAAAACTTTAAAAAACAAGAACTTCAAAAAATTTCAAAATCTGCACAGAATTGCGATTCTGTAGTCAAATACAAAATCGCGATTCTCTGAAACAAAACACAAAATCACGATTCCCAGAGCACGATTTTCATAAGAAAATTGTGTTTTCTAACGATTGTGAGCAATCACGATTGTCTGGGAACAAAATCGTGAAAAACACGATTCTCATCACAGAATCGTGCAAAACACGATTCTCATCACAGAATCGTGAAAAACACGATTCCCATCACAAAATCATGAAAAAACACGATTCTTTCCACAAAATCGTGAAAAACACGATTCCCATCACAGAATCATGAAAAACACGATTCTCATCATAGAATCGTGAAAAACACGATTCCCATCACAGAATCGTGAAAAACACGATTCTTTCCACAGAATCGTGAAAAACACGATTCCCATCACAGAATCGTGAAAAACACGATTCTCATCACAGAATCGTGAAAGAACACAATTCTCATCACAGAATCGTGAAAAACACGATTCTTTCCACAGAATCGTGAAAAACACGATTCCCATCACAGAATCGTGAAAAACACGATTCTCATCACAGAATCGTGAAAAAACACGATTCTCATCACAGAATCGTGAAAGAACACGATTCCCATCACAGAATCGTGAAAAACACGATTCCCATCACAGAATCGTCAAAAACACGATTCTTTCCACAGAATCATGAAAAAACACGATTCTTTCCACAGAATCGTGAAAAACACGATTCTCTCCACAGAATCGTGAATTAATTGAATGATCCTTAGGTCTGGTAATAAATTGTACACACATTATAAGCAAGAGCTAGGAAGGAAGGAGGTAGAGCCAGTGGTAGGAGAATTGCAAGAAAAAGATTTAGGGCAATAAATTAATATGGAGAATTTAAATGAAACCAATGAATCCTTTGAAACTGGTGATTATAGAAACATTCTCAAATACATGTATACAAATAGGTTTGGAACCTATGTATATCAGGATGGAATGCATAAGTTTCTCATTAGATTGAGAAACTTAGAGGTTCCCCTGAGTATAACACCAGTAGCACAATTCAAGGATGGTAGATATGAGGATAGGCAGGGATGTGTATACATCTTCTCACAAGACCCAGAAAATTCTAATGACCTAGGGCAATATGCAGATAAGAGACCTTGGGAACAAAACTTGGGGCAATCAGACTTGCCAAGACAACATGAAACTCACAACAATAGTGAACAACAACAAGGTAGGAGACTACATACTTCACCAAACCCTTTTGAGAGAGAGGCAGAAGGACTTAATGATTTTCCATTGAGAAGAAGACATCAGTGGCAAAATCAGGGAAGAATGCTTAGGCCATATCAAGTAGCCAAATGCATGAAGAATCAATATGAAGGATATTCTGATCCTCATGCTCATGCTGTAGAATTTAGACAATTAATTAGAGCAGAAGAAGTTGAGGATTACAAAGTCCAATTTGAAGCATTTGGTCTAACCCTAACAGGACCTGCACTATCTTGGTTCATTCCCTTGAGAAAGGAAATGTATCTAGATATTGAGTCTTTCCTAGAAGCCTTCATTGGGGAATTCTAAAAAACTGGAATAAAACATAGCACAGCTACCTTGATACATAGCTTTAAACAACAAAAGGATGAAAATGTCAGAGAGGCAGCTAGGAGATTCAAGCAATACATTGACAGATGTCCCAGAGAAGAAGTACCTTCCATGGCAAGACAAGTATCCCTATTCATAGAAGGATTGAGAAGTGCTCAATTAAGAACCCTAGTGTATTATAGGAGATGCCCTGATCTAGGAGCATGTGTAAAAGAGGCAATAGATTTGGAGGATAACAGAGGACAAGACCTGTTAGCATTTGAATAACCTAGAACAAATGCAGATAAAATCCCACCAGCACAAGAATTGGCACAAGCCATTGCTAAAACCCTGGAAGTTAGCACCAAAACAAATTTGATAAACACCAAGATAACAACAAATAAAAAATGTTATAATTGTGGAGAAAACCATTTGGTACCTACAAAGAAGATTATCATTGGAATGAAGGATATCAGGAAGAGAGGGAAGGATATGAGCTGAGAGAACCAGAACTACAAGCCCTAGACTTGGGAAATGGGAGAATTGAAATGGATACAGCTACATTCATGTATATGACCAATAATTACATGTCTAATCAGAGATCTCAGTTCAAAGGAAATCAAAAAATAACTTGTTATAGATGTGGAGGGGAACATTTCATTAGAGACTGTCCACAACCGCCCACACTAAGAGTAGAAGGAACCTATTGCAAGGATTGTGGTAGGGAACATTTAATAAAGGATTGTCCAAGAAATCCTCAAAAACAACAAAACACTTCTAATAACATACCATTACAAGCAGCCGACATCATGGAGCAAGAAGAATTGAGTGACCCTGAACAAGTAAATGTAAATGCTATAACAAGGGCACAAGCCAAACAACAAGAAACAACCAAGGAACAAAAGAAGAATTCATCTCCAAAGGAGAAGAAAAACAGACAAAAAGGGAGATGGGAGAGAAAAATGAGAGTGGGTAAAAGTCAAGAAGAAGAAAATATGGAACTGCCAAAACATAACCCACCCCAAAAGACACAAACCCAGCAAGAGATAAGCAACTCACAAAGTTTGGAAACTATGATAAAAGCATACAAGGGAAGAATTCAAGAGGGACCAAATCCCACATACCATATAATGGCTTATCCTATACCGGATATAGAGCATGAAAGAATGCAAAAATGCAAACAAATCATACAAGAAGCACAAATTAAACTGGGGGAACTAGATAATTCTAAAACAATAGCTGGAGAAACAAAGGTAACAAGAACAAAGGAAATTATTGATCAAGAAGATGACTCACAAATAACATTCCAGGTAAATATAGACAAACAATGTACAATCTTATACCACACCACAATGGAGGAATTGGTAAAACAGAATCCTCACTTACAATACAAAATGGCAAAATGAGAAGCAATACCAGAGAATTTTGACCCACTGCCACAAGAACTGGAAGAGTTGCTGTACATTCCTATTGATAAAATAGGAGGATATTGTGAAGGAGAAGAAGGGAACTCAACTCCAAAAAAACAATTTGGTACAAATCATGCCCAAGCTATATTGGATAGTGGATCAAGTGTGGTTATCATGACTAAACAAACTTTGGAAAGATGGGAAAAAAATGAATTAATACCCACTAAAATGAGATTGCAACTTGCAGATGGACACATAGGAAAACCTCTAGGAATATGGGAAAAGGTGATTGTGGATATATGTGGAATAGAAATAGAGCATACTTTTGCCATAGTTGAATTTCCACAATCCACTTTATATGAAATCATCCTAGGAAGACCATTTATGAGACAAATGCAAATTGTGCAAGATTGGGGTAATGATTGCCTATATCTTCAGAGCAAAGGAAGATAACCAGAGTGAATCTAAGAAATGGTCATTCTGTGACATATCCCCTCAAGAATGGTTCAAAATACATCAGAATCAGGATTTGAGTGAAGAATCAGAGATTGAAGATCAAAATGGAATAGAATCATAAATATGGAAGTGCAATGTGTTAAGAAACCTTACAAATAGAAAAAGAGGATTAAGAAAAGAAGATTGTGTAGAAGGGAGAAAATTACAAGATGAGAGCTATGTACCACAAAAATTCAAAGATGAAGAATTTGAACCTTATGGTTGGAACCAGATTTTGGCTACCATGGATCTAGCCAATGACGAATATGTGGGAGTGAAATTCCAAAATGAAGAAGGATATGATGTTTTTCACATAGGAATACAAATGATAAAGGTATCAAAAACAGAAGAGGACCAGGAAAAAGAAATGATATTGAAAAATGAAAAACACAATATTTGGAAGAGGTAAAATCTGCAGATGCAATAAAAGATAAAATCTCAAGGCAATATAGAAAAAACAAACACAAGGAAATGGAAGAAGATCAAGAGGATGAAAAAAATAAGAAAATGACAAACAAGGATCAACAATTTGATGTACCTGCAAATTTCAAGACTTATGAAGTAGAAGACAGATTACTTCTAAAAATGAAACCAAAGAGAGAAAAGAAAAGAGGGGAGGCATATGACAATGAGGAACAAACAAAGAAGGTAATGATCACTCAGGAAGAAGGGGAAGAAAGACATATTGTAATAGCTGATGACATGACAAATCAAGAGGAGGAAGCATTAAGAAATTTGGCCAGAAACTATAGGGATGTGTTTGCTTACAGCTACAAGGACTTGAAAGGTATTGATCCTAAAATCTGTGAGCATAAGATTCCTATTACACCTGATGCAAAGCCTAGCAAACAAAGACATTACACATTCAATGATAAATACTCTGCTAAAATAAAGGAAGAAATTGATAAGTTGTTGGCTGCCAATTTCATCTATGAGATTGAATACACAAAGTGGATATCTCCTATAGTTGTAGTACCAAAAAAGAATGGGAAACTTAGGGTATGCATTAATTTGAAAAAAGTGAATGCGGCAACTATAAGGGATAGCTACCCATTGACTATAACAGACCATCTTCTAGAAAGAGTGGCAGGGAAGGAGGTTTATAGTTTTTTGGATGGCTTTTCAGGATACAATCAGGTACCCATAGCCTTAGAAGACCAACATAAAACTGCCTTTTCCACAGAATGGGGAATTTATGCTTTTAGGGTTATGCCCTTTGGGTTAACTAATGCCCTAGCAACTTTTCAAAGATTGATGTGTCATATCTTCAAAGAATTCCTGAGAAATGTAATGGAAATTTATGTGGATGATCTGTGTACTTTTTCATTAAAAAGACAGGATCATTTGGAAGATTTAGAAAACATATTCAGGAAATGCAGAACATACAGAGTATGTTTAAATCCAGAGAAGTGTGTATTCTTTGTAAGACAAGGAAGAATGTTAGGCCACATAGTTTCCAAAAATGGAATTTTAACTGAGGAGAAAAAAATTAAGGCCATAGTGGAACTTCCAAGACCAAAAAATGTAAAGGAACTTCAAACTTTCATGGGACATTACGGGTATTATAGAAAATTTGTAAACAAGTTTGCTGATATAGCAAAACCTTTGTATACTTTGATCACAAAATTTGAGTGGACCAAAGAGTGTGACCAAGCTTTTGAGACCCTGAAAACTTGTTTGGTAACAGCACCAATTCTAAAAACCCCACAGTGGGATAAAATTTTCCATGTCCATGTGGGTGCTTCAAATTATGCTTTGGGATGTGTGTTAGCACAACCAATAGAAGGGAGCAAATTAGATTTCCCAGTTGCTTATGCTAGTAGGCAACTGAACTCAGCAGAGAAAAATTACACAACCACTGAGAGGGAAGGGTTGGGGATGATATTTGCTGTGAAGAAATATAGACATTACCTTTTGGCCAACAAGTTTAAATTTTTTGTGGACCACCAAGCTTTACTTTATCTAGTAAACAAACCTTGTCACACTGGTAGGATAGTCAGATGGTTTCTTCTACTAATGGAGTTTGAGTTTGAGGTGGTGGTCAGACAGGGAAAAACACATTTGAGAGCAGATCATTTGTCAAGAATCCAGGCTAAAGAACCAAGTTCACCTTTAGATGATGACCTGCCAGATACATATTTGTTCAAAGTAGAAAGTATTTCTGAATGGGCCATGACTCTAGTACCTTTGCTAACCATGGGACCTTGCAGAACATTTGGAAACAAAACACATTTAGTATTACAAAGTAGGAATTTTATGTTGCTAGTTGGGCACTTGTATCACCTCAACCCTACAGGCATATTGGAATATTGTACTCCAGAAGAGAAGCAACAGGAATATCTGAAAAGAGCTCATTGTTGGAACCCTTGTACTCATGCTTCCATAATAGTCACCTTAAGTAATCTCAATAGGATGGGAGTACATTAGCCTAATAAGATTCAAGATGTAACAAAATATATTGCTAAATGTTGGGAATGCCAATCCTTGAAAAATTCAGAACTTGTAACTCTATATTGGTTTCAGAGAAACCCAGAATGGAGTGAGAACATCATTGAGGAATTGAAAAGAAACAAGAAAGGAAAACAAGAAAGAGAAAATGCAGACTCAAAAAATCTACAAATGATTTTTGAAGAGTATCAATTAATAGGAGATCAATTGTATAAAAGAGGGATGGATGGATATTTAAGAATTTGTGTTCCTGAAGATAAATATGTTGAAATGTTAGAAATGGCACATTCTAGAGTGGCAAGAGGTCATTTCTCAAGTGAAAGGACTGCTAAACGCATATTATATTCGGGATTTTGGTGGCCAACTAAATTTCCTGATGCAAGAACATATGTAAAAAGATGTGACATTTGTCAGAGAGTGAGTCAACCAAATAGAAGAGATAATATGCCATTAATACCATTAATTTCAGCAAGAGCCTTTAGTAAATGGGGGTTGGATTTCATTGGACCCATACATCCTCCAGCAAAACAATCCCATGCTGAATACATAATAATGGCCACAGATTACTTGACCAAATGGGCAGAGGCTAGAGCTACAAAAAAGAATGATGCTCATACTACTGCAAGATTTCTCTATGAAAATATCATCACCGGATTTGGATTACCAATTGAATTGGTAAGTGATAGGGGACTCATTTTTTGAACCAAATCATAGAAAACATAACTGAATACTTCATGATTAGCCATAGAAAGTCAGCCCCATATCACCCACAAGCCAATGGGTTAGCAGAAAGTACCAATAAGGTACTTTGCACTGTATTGTCAAAATTGGTAAACACAAATAGGAATGATTGGGATTTACAACTTAATCATGTCCTATGGGCCTATAGAGTGGCATACAAAACTGCATTAGGAACCACACCATTCAATCTGGTATATGGACAAAATGTAGTTTTGCCCATAGAATTCCTTATTCCAACACTAAAGGTGGGAAGTCAATAAAAATGGACTGGACATGAATTATCTGATAGAGTGATGGAATTGGAAAAACTAGGAGCTTCTAGACTCCAAACAATTATGAGCATATATGCAGACAAGAAAAGACAAAAAGCTTATCATGATGTTCACATTAAAGAAAAAGATCTACAAGAAGGAGATTTAGTTTTGGCATACACAGTAAAGGAACATCAAAAGAAATTTCAAAAGAAAGGGCATGGACCATATATTATCAATCAGATCAGTAATAGTGGAGCTATTCAATTAGCTAACATAGATGGAGAAATCATGCCAAATTTCATAAGTGGATGTAGAGTAAAAAGGTATGATCTTCCATTAACTGTCTCTGAATGGAGAAGATTACATCAAGCTCAAAACAGGAAAAAAGAAGAGGAAAATATTAGAAAGGAGGCTCAACAGGAGGCAAAAGCAAGGATAAGAAAAATCAAAAATCTTAGGGAAGTCCTTTTGTGTGAAACACCTCTAAAAAAAAGAGAACATTTGCATGTTATAACAATGAATGTTCAGGATGAGAAAATCAAGGTCTTGATAGACTCAGGTGCACAAGTAAATTTGATCACTTCAGCTTTGTTGAAAAAGTTTAACCCAAAAAGGACTAAAAGCAAAACTTTTATCAAAACTGTGGAAGGACATCTCATACAAAGCATGTCTTCATCTTCTATTGAAGTTAAGTTCAATGAGGAATATATGGAAATAGATTGTGAAGAATGGCCAGATCACTTGATGACTGAGAAATTGATTCTAGGACAACCATGGCTAAAGCAAGGTAAAGTAATTTTGGATTTTGAAAAAATGAAGCTTAAGTTGACAATAAATGACAAAAGGTTTTTAATGTTTTTATTGAGTAATGAATAACAAGAAGATCAACAGGATATTGATGACTCAGACCTGGAAGGATTTACTTTTTCATTACAAAACACACAGACATTACCAATACAACCACTTTATGATCAAACTTCATTTAATCAAAACCAAGAGAGAATTGAAGGAGCAAAAGATGGTGAAGAGATAGAAGCAAGGTGGCAACTATGGCATAGTCAAAAGAATCAAGGCATCAGAACAAGAAGGATGTGGAAACAAAGTACACACAAGCCCTGCTCATCAAAACAAATTTCCAAAACAAAATGGATATGGAAGCCAAAAAATTTCAGGAACAGCTTATCAAAAGAAGATGGGTGTATCCATAGAACAGAGTCAGCACGGATTAACTATTATTGGGTAAAAAAATCAGATTTGATTCAATGGAAAAGAACATGAGTATCTGATATGCAGTTAGGATCTTTGATAAGAAAATCAAAGTGTTTCAGAGACAAAAATTATGACATTTTGAGAATATTGGCAATTTGTTCTACCTTATCCTTTTTCTGAGAAAAGAAATAGGAGGGGAAGAAAGGAAGTTGAAGGTAATTATTAAATTAGAAAAAAAATAAAGAGAAGAAAAAAAATAATAAAATATTATTATTAAAAAAAAAGAGGAAAAAAAGAAAGAAGGAGATAAAAGAGAAAAGACAGAAAAATTATCCATTTTTTCTTTTATAAGATATAGATAGAAGTATAGCAGGTTTCCATTTGTTATTTCTTATTTTTTATTTTTTTTATTTTATTTCAATCTTCTTCAACAAATTATAGTTTTTCAAATTTTTCCTTTCTTTATAAGAGCTGTCAGAAGAGAAGAGAGCACTAGACATCTTGCTACACATGTAATGATCACTCTAATTGAGTTTTTGAAGAAGTCAGGATTTAATGGAGATTCTATTGTCATTCTTCCTTCATTTCATCTCAATATAAATGTCATCTTTTATTTCTTGTGACTCATGTGGGTGGAGTTTTCCTTTTGTGTGATGCTATATTTTCTTCAGAATGGTGAATTTCAAGGAACTACCAATCCATGATTTCAAGGCAGACTCAGTAACTCTATCCAGAGGACATTGGTTCTTAGACAGTACACCATGCTGTGCCAGGAGTTTTACAAATTCCAGAAAAGTGCAGTCAATAGTTGGCCCATTTGGCCATCTTGAATTATTTTCTTATAACCTTCTGGTATATTTTCTTCTAGATTGAACATCTATAAATTACACTTTACTTCAGTTAGGGGTAGTTGGATACCTTGTGTCAAAAAGTCACTCCCATGTGCCAAGGGTGGACATAGTCAGGATTGGTCTATTTCTTCATTTATTTCACAAATTTTCACAATGCAGCAGTTTGAGCTCCTCCTCATCTAATTGAATGAGTTATCTTTCTCAAGTGGTAAGGAGGGCATGACCTCAGTATCCATTATATATCCAGATGTTTTCGCATTATTGCACCCTTCTTACAAATCTATCTACAATTTTCATTGCTCTTGGTGGAGATCCACAACATGTTTATCCACCAATCTTGCAATGCCCTTGTCTGCCTCAAGAAGGATATTTCGAGGAGCAAAGGAAAGGATGTTTTCTAGGGTAATGCAATGATAAAAAACTTCAACATAAATTATCAACCTTGTACTAACGTAAGTACCTTTTTGACAATGCAAAGAGGTGTAACCGAGTATTGTCCTTCCAATGTCACTATGAATGGTGTTGCCTTCATCAAATCAAGCTTTAATTTCTTCATCCTGAATTCAAGCATCAAGTTAATACCTGACCCACTATCAACTATAACTCCTATCAAAAGCTCAATCTTAATTAAAAGACTCAATCTTGAACTATGGTAATCAACTATTGGATCACAAGGGAAGTCCACAATGTACCCGTCTACACTTGGTGGTGAGCTTAAGTAGGCGAAGTGTATGACCTTACGTAAGTCACTTCCTACCTTGACATCCATCTTAATAAGTAGAGGTAGGTTGACCTTATGATATGTTTCCATCACAATTTCTTTTATATGTACTACATTTGCACATGCTTGAGGGCGAGGTATTAGGTCCATTATGGTATCCTCATCTTCTCATAAGCTAGTTCTATGGTCTCATTCTTGCTCAATTCTGCATTCTTCCCATCTTCTTTCTCTTTAGTCTTTCTTGCTCTTCTAGCCATGCCACTTCCACTTGCCTTACCCCAGTCATCATAGGTGCCATAGAGTATGAAACAACCAATGAATGTGGATTCTTACCCTCTTCCTATTGGAGGGGCTACTATCATGTGAATTTGGATGGTGTAGTTGCATGATAACTCCCTTGTATAGTGATCTTTAGCATCTCGACAATAATGATAGGAGTGCACCCTCAGGTGGAATGCACTTAATTTGAATAATATGAGCACGTTCTCCGCATCAATAGCACATGAGAAAGCTTTTGCATTTTGGCCGTTTTGGGAGATTATTGTTGATATATTTTGGTATTGATGTGTGTGAAACACACTTAGCACTATCAAGGAACTTATTTCCCTCTTTATGAGGTTTTTCCCTTGACCTTTATATACACATATAACCCTAATTGATCCACTTATCTTTATACATTCAATTGATAATACAATCAATACTGTGTTGTTCTCCAAGCTTCTTCTTCTTCATTATGTTGTTTGTGTGCTTCCCCAGACCTTGAACTCCAATAATCGGTATCAGAGCAGGTCGCCATTTCTTCTAGGGCATCTTTGACACCCCTCCAATCACAATCTCAGAATTGCACAAAAAATTGTAAGCATATTGGGGATGATTAGAGGTTCAAAATTGCTTTACTTTGTTGCATCAAAATTTTGATTTGAGCTCAGTTTAGCCTCTGAATCACTATCACAATGATGTGCAAGCAATTATGTGCCTTTGTATCAAACATATATACATGTTTTGGTTTGCTACTACAACTAGCTCAAAGTTTGTCGTAGGTTTAGTAGAGCTTGACTGGGTGTTTCTATTTGACTTTTTGAGATGCCATCAATTTTCTGCATCAAGGCATTTAGTCGCTTGCCATGGACAAAAGCAATGATGTATTTTGTATGTAGGCTTTTTTTTTTTTAATGGAGGTTCGGCCTAGGCCTACTCCCCCGGACTTTAGCTTTGAAATTGCAACTGTACAAGGAAGGGCATAATACCCATGGGACCCCCCCTATCCCACAAGAACAGGGGTTTACAAGACTGGGTTAAACGGCGGTCACAACTACCGCGAGGATGGTCAAACGATGGCCAACAACCACATACAACAGTTTTTCCAGGATTCATATGTCCCTTACATGTTGCTACTAGGGGTTGAACCCTCGCCCCCACCTCAAGAGGCGAGAGGCCCAACCATCAGGCCAGCGAACTGGGACATTTTGTATGTAGGTTGTTGAGGATAATTCAGATGGCACTAATTACCCATTGTGGCCATACATGATGCATCATCTATTGGTAGAAAAAAGGTTATAGAATTATGTGCAGAGTGTTGAAAAATGTCATAATAAACCTACAAATAGAGTGATTGAAGGTGAAACAAATGGTGTTGAAGATGATGATCTTCAAGTTCCTAGTCATGCTAGGGATGGTAGAGATGATGATCTTCAAGGTGAAGCAAATGGTGTTGAAGAGATGACGATCTTCAAGTTCCTATCACACCTACTGCAAAGAAACTTCCTTGGGATGGTAGAGATGCACAAGCATATGCATTGATATCTTTGTCTATGAAACATGCCATTATTCCTCATATTTTCTTGTGCAAAACAACAAAAGATGTTTAGATACTCTTACAACATTATACTAGGCAAGAAATGAGGCTCTTGCTTACCTCCAAAAGCACTTGAAGAGTGAGCATATGAATGAAGGAGATTCAATTGAAACTTCTTTTACAAATATCAAAGATTTGAAGGAGCAGTTGATTTTTGTTGAAGAAATATTTCCAAATAGTTCCCTTGTCCAAATTGTTCTTAACGGTCTTCTAGGTTCATAATAGAGTTTTTTCTTCTAGTCTTCAATTGTTGATGAAAGGAATCCAAATTAATGCCATAAAATTTGAGGAGTTATCTCTATTTTGTTGTAGGAAGATCAATCCAAGAAGAATAGGTCAATTATGTGTGTTGCAAATCAAGCTTCCTTAGCTAGTCAAAAGGACAAAGATAGACGGAGCTCATATACTAGTAAGTAGAGATCTTATTCTTCTGCATAGTTAAAGAAATAAAGAAAACAAAAAATCAAAAATACTTTTGAAAGTACTATAAGGTGATCATTTCATAAAGAGTTATCCTAAATTGGCTACAAAGAAAGGAAATAAAAAATATGTTGGAATGGTTGTTGTAGAGGCCTCTACACCTAAAATAGAGTTTCCTAATCTTGTTTAGAATGAAGAATGGGCATTTACTATTGTTTGCATATATGTGTCATCTTCTCATGAGTAGTATATGTCTATAGTAGACTCAGATGTTTGGTACTTTGATAGTGTTGCAACCAAACATATACCTCATAACAAAGTTTCTTCACTTCACTTGAGCCTACCCCTATAAGGAGTACTATCACATTTGCTAAAAACTCCTCTAATCTTGTAATGGGATTTGGAAAGATCATTATGACTAGTGATGATGGTAGTTCTTTCACATTGTGAGATGCCTTATATGTGTTACAGATCAAGAAAAATCTATTATTAGATTCAACATCAGCCAAGATTGGCTTTGTTGTCAAATTTGAAAATGACAGATGTACAATTCATGATCTCCCAAATGGTGATGTTATCAATGCTTCTGGAATTTTATGTCATAGGTTGTATAATCACATAGATTACATGACATCTATGAATGATTCAACATGTGTTGTTCATAATTCTCATGATATCCCATATCCAAAGCCTTGTCATGCACAATTTGGTCAAATGAAATTAGCTAGTTTGCTTTGCTATGCAGAAATGTGAAATGATGTCCTCTCTGCCTAAACTTGAGACACCTTCTTAGCATGTCTGTGAAGGTTGTATTTGGGAAAAATATAGTTTTCCTCCTTCCCAAAAGATGGTTTAGTTAGAACTACTCATAAATTGCAGCTTGTTCATAGTGATGTTTGTAGTACAACTTCATTTGGGAACTACTTATATTTTGTGACCTTCATTGATGAATTTTCCATCCATGCATGGGTTTATCCCTTGAAAGCGAAGTCTCAAGAGTTTATGTTCTTTAAAAACTTCTTGGTTAGGCTGAAAATCCATCAGCATGCAAAATGTGCACCCTCCATTCTAATCGAGGGAATACACGTCTTCTGAGTTTAATGCATTTTGGGTTGAGCATGGGGTAATACATCAGTGTACAATGTTATCTACACCTTAAAAAAATGGGGGTTTTGAAACAAAGATCAGGTCTCTCATGGAAATGGTGAGGTGTATGGTCAAAAGTCAGGCCTTAGCACATAGCTTCTGGCTTGAGGCTATTATGTGTGCAACATATGTACTTACCACTAGTGTTGTACTTGGACACTTTAGTGTCTTGAAAAAGAGACAATGTTTGATGAATTTTTTAGATTACTAGAAGGAACCATTTATAAATGTAACTATCCACCAATTTCAAATTTCAATTTCTCTCTTCTACAACAACAAGAGCAACAACAAGAGCATTCCTCAAGCACAATGCCATCATCAAAGATCTCAAAGCACCACTGTCTACATCATGATAGAAAAAGAAGAAGCTCAAGTAATAATCTTGGAAAGAAAATAGAAAGAGACTTTGATTCTCTTGGAGTCACTACAAAAAGAAAGTGAATTATCAAAAGGTACTATGTCCAACCTCAAATGCCATCTTGATGCAAAGGAGCCATGCTTATGGATCACCAAAGATGAGTACTACAAGAATTATGCTACTTTGAAGGTAGTAGAACAAGAAAGAGATGAATTGAGGGCTAAAGTAGTTGTAAAGATAGATTTCCTATGTCTCACATCGAGAAGTAATCCATCAAAAGTAGAACTTCAAGAAGAGAATAATGCACTAAGGGCATATATTTAAAATCAATAGGTAGAGATCAAGTGCCTCAAAACAATATATGAGCCATTTGATTTGTGTCTTGAACAATTAGAGGTAGAAGATCCATTGACCATACAATGGAAACCCAAGAACATAATGTAGAACAATCACCCATTAGATATCTTGATATTGAGGTGCCTATTGAGGCCTCAAATAATGAAGAAGTGGATGAGGGATCCACTTCATTATCTCCAAGGCTTATGACTAAGGTGGCGACCAAGGCATAAACCTTGGCATACATTTTCATCTGAGTCACTGAAGTCACTGTTAGCACCATTGGCTATGCGCGAGGGAGGACCTCAATGATCAAGGAAGATAGAGGTTCCTTGTACATCCCAGGAGGTCACCCATCCTAGTACTGTCCCCTCGGAGCTTGCTCAACTTGCAATCTCTTGTGGTGTTTGAAGAAGGGGAAAGATTAAGGTTAGCATTACCTTGATCATGTTTTGGGCCCTCAAAGCTTCGTTCTTTGCTTTCAAAGCCTATTTTGAAGCATTTTTGGGGTGATTCTTGGAACCATTTTGGAGTACTTTCGTGCATAGTTCTCTTTACACAGGTTCAAGAACATCAAGAAGAGTGTTGTTTTTACTTCTTCAACAATGAATGTTCACCTTTTGGGGTTGTGCTTTAGTCACACTAGTAAATCCATAGGTTTCTTGAAAGGTTTTATTTTGTGGTGGGAGCAGCCACCGCAAGTCTATGCAGGTTTTTTTGAGCCTAAAGAACAGAGATGCCAGACACATTGTTGGCAAGTGTTTGGGCTATGAATTCAGCCTTTCAATGCCATTTTACTAAATATGTTGAGAGCATACACACTATGTATGCTTTTGTGGATACCACTTATGTAAATTCATGTGGTCATTGATATAGTGGTTACATTTTGTTGCATAAAGCCTTTTACATTTGATAAAGAGGGACATGGTGAGTTTTCTTAACTGGGAGACACCCAAATGTTGGGGTCTCTTCGGTGATGCAGGTGGAAGACTTACCTAGCCATGCCATAGGAGATGTATGATAGTTGTTCATAGGTGCTCGATAAGCCTAGTTAGCTTCTTTCAGGTAACTGATTTTATGCAATGGAGTCAGTGATTCATTATGGAGTTTAACATATTAGTACTTGTAGTTTTGTGAGATTTTGACATTGGCCATAAGATACTCTGGCAAAATTTTTCTAGATTTTTTTGGTTTTATCAACTATACAATGGTCCAATTTACTCCTTGATACACTTATTGGTGTGAGCACATTTATTCTCACATAATCCTTTTGGTTGTTCATTAATTCATTTTTCTGGGAAGACTATGTTGAAATTTTCCTAGAATCTAACATTTTGGTGTTTGAAGTCTTCTAGCTCCATTATTAGTCTATTAACTTCTCTAACATCATGGCATCAAAGGTCTCAGGCACATCTAGTGGATCAGGGTCTACTGCTAGTGTTCCGAGGAGATCTATAACTTGTAGGGCAAAGAACATTTTGAGATCCAGAAATTTGATGGCACAAACTTTGCTCTATGAAAGAATCAAATTAAAGATGTGTTGATTCAAAGGAGGCAATGGAAGCCAGTAAATGGAATCTCAAAGAAGCCTGTTGACATGGATGAAGATGATTGGGATGAGTTGGATGAAATGGACAAGTCTACCATTTGATTTCACTTGGTAGATAATGTTTACTTTACAATATTAGACTGTGAAAGTGTAGAGGAGCTTTGGAAGAAGTTATGTAATACATATGAAAAAGAAAGAACATCATATAGAGTGTATCTGATGAGAAAGTTATATGAACTTTGCATGAAGGACACAAATAGTGTTGCTTCTCATCTAAATGAGTTTGATGCTATATTTTCCTAGTTACAAGCTTAGAAAATGGATATGGATAATGAAATGAAAGCAGTATTCTTCTTATGCACCTTGCCATCATCATGGGATACGTTTCACACAACTATTAACAATAGTGCACCTAGTGGTAAACTACTCTATGATGACATATGTGGAGCACTCTTGAGTGATGAGATTCATAGAAAATCTATGGTTGGCACTCAGAGTGGAGATGCATATAATGTTTGTGATTCTTACCAAGGAGAGAATCAACAATGTGGAAGGAGCAAGAACAAGGAAAAAAATGGTCAACGCAATAAGAGTAGAAGTAAATCAAGGAAGAGGGATATCAAATTCCATTGTTTTCATAAGAAAGGACACATGAAGTAAGACTGCTATGTATTAAAGAGTGCTAAAGGTAAAGGAGAGAATGTTGATGGGCATGTTAACAGTTACATGCATCATCTACTTCAACTGTGAAGATTGAAGAAATCAATGCTATTTCTGATGATGTTGATATGTTGACACTTGGCAATAATGTGCCTTTTCAGGCTCTTATAACCGATTCTCTTTCCCACACATGGATACTAGATTCTAGTGCTTCTTTCCATGTGACACCACATAGAGAATGGTTCTCTACTTATGCAGCAAAGTCTCTTGGTACTGTGAGACTTGGTGACTCTTACCAGTGTGACATTGTAAGGATTGGAGATGTTGTTGTGTATTTCATTGATGGTTCAAGATTTACTATGCATAATGTACGCCATGTACCTCAGTTATCACATAGTTTGATGGCAATTGGTCAACTTGATGACCTTGGTTACAAGGTGGTTTTATATGCTCAATCCTTTTGTATATCAAAGGCCAATATGGTCATTGCAAAAGGAAGCAAGGTTGGCTCACTTTATCCTTTATTTGTATCATAGAAAGAACACTTGTTAGTTGTTACTGAACAGTCTATGGCTTGTATTTGGCATTGCCATTTGGGCCACATACCTCCTAGTGGAGTGGAAAATCTTTCTCATTATGGCTACTTAGCTACGTTATCTTTCTTTGATTTTTCATTTTGTGAGCATTTTCAATATGAAAAGCAAACTAAGAATGTGCATAAAACGCACATTGACTCTTCAATTTAGCCTTTAGATCTCGTTCATACAGATTTGTGTGGTCCTATGCCTTTGCCTGGACTAATCTTCTTGCAACAAAACAAAGACTAACACCTCAAATATTAAGGCATTTGGATCACCTTTCATCCTCAATCAAAGAGTAGAAGGAGAACTCTAATATGAATCTGGAAGACAATTAAGAATAGGTTGTACAAGCGAACTATCTAGCAAGAATTTGAGTTCCTCACAGATGGGTGTCTCTACCTTACGAGGTTGGGTGTGTGCGTATGTTTTCAATTCATTCTACTCTCAAAAAAAATCAAATACTCCTTCAAATCTTTGATCTTTGTCAAAAAATTATTCATAGAATCTCCTTCTTTCATATGCTTACTCTCCAACTGTTTTCCGAGGTAAGCAACACGACCCACATTTCTTGTCTAGTATAAAGTGGTTAGTGTATCCTAAGCAATGTGAGGGATAGTGACACGTTTGACAGACAAAGCTATCAACGCATGTGCATGAGCATCTTTGCCATCCCAACAAAGTTGCTCTGCAATAAGTGCGACAGAAAACCGCATCATGAACAGGAATTTGAAGATCATCACCTTCAATTCCATCTGCATCACCTTCAATAACTATATTCACAGGTGCCGTAAGATGTTTTTCAACATCATGCATAATATTCCACGTCCCTTTTACTACCAATACATGACACATCATATATGTCCACAATGGGTAATTAGTATCATCCAACATATCCTCAATAGCCAACATATGGAATACATCATTGCTTTCAACCATGGCCACTGATTAAATACCTTGATGCAGAAAAATGAATATACCTCAAAAAGTTTCACAAAACCACCCTATCGAGCTCTACTAAACTTGTAGCAGACTTTGAATTGCTTCTACTCGTGAACTGAAACCTATATATATGTTTGGCACAAAATGATAGAATTTCCTATATAGGCACTGCAATAGTGTGTTTGGAGGACGAAACAAGCTCAGATCAAAATTTTGATGCCACATGCGAAGCTGTTTTGAACTCCTAATGGCCTTGAATATGCTCACCAATCTTCGTGAAATTCTGAGACTATGACCATAGGGGTTTTGATGACACCCTATTGTCATCAAATTGTGACCTGCTCTGATACAAATTGTTGGAGTTTGAGGTCTATAAAAGCATAGAACAGCACAAGGAAGAAGCAAAACCTTGGAACACAACACAATACACAATGAATTACCAAGTGAATGTACAAATATAAGTGACATGTTAGATTTATAGGCATATATATAAGTCGGGAAAAACCTCTTACGGAGGGAAAAAAGTGCCCTAAAAATCCTAAGTGTGTTCATACACATCACGATCGATATATATCAACACTTATAACTCCATGTGAACACATCCTTAAAATTATTCGTAAGTGTGGTCACCTATGTGAGAAGTAGTGGAAGTCTCACAAGCAACTTGCTTGGAGAAGGTTCTATGGGTTTTCCTTTTAGCCTAGGTTGAACTATCATCAATCACTATTACTTTCCTCTTTTCTTGCATCCATCGGGATCCAACTTCTTCTATTGGGAATATAGTTTCTTTCACTTTGTCTTCTATCCTATTGACTTCATCTTCTTTTGTAGATTTACCTCTCTTTTGGTCCTTAACAGGTTCTTGTAGAACTACTAACTCCACAGTAGGTTCTTCTTCTTCATTAATGACTGTGATTGTAAAACATGATGAATGATTAGTTTCATCTATACATTCCATTATCTCATTTAGGTCTCCCATAGTTAGTTCCTCCGCCTTGTATTATGCTCTTCAATTTCAACGTTTATGTCTTGAGACAACTTATCCTTTGATGCCTCGAGTAACTCCAGGTGGACTTCACCAGATGCCCATTGGGTTGCCCAACCAACCGTAGGAGTTGGCCATATGGGATATGAGCAACCAACCGTAGTGAGTTTCCCAAATTGGGGGATGAGCTACCCATTCAGTTCCCAATTTGGAGGTCCATTTGCCCAAAATGGTACCTAGACCTTGATAGTCACCTAACTTTCATGTGCCCAAGTAGTTGAAGGCGCCCTATTTTCACTCGCCCTCTTTTTAGGTGCCCAAGTAGGTGAAGATGCCTTGTTTACACTCACCCACTTTTCAGGTGCCTAGGTAGGTAAAGGCATTGTGTTTTCACTCACCTAGTTTTTAGGAACCCAATTTTGAGGGGAGGCTTCTCCACTTCCATGGTCCATGGTGGTGGTAGTGGTATGGCTGAAATGCTTGCTAGCTCTCGAGTTTCTTGTTCATCTAGTTCTTCATCTTCTTCGCAGATACCTCTATTACTATCTTTTGTTGGCCTAGGAATTTTTGTATTCATCTTCTCTAAGGCGAGTTGTTTTGGGTGGAAAACAACCTGAGAGGTTCCCAGTGTTTCATTTGTTCCTCCTTCTAGTTGAAGTTGTAGCATGGCTCTCTCTGACTCTACCACCCACAGGATGTCATTGTCCTAATCATGCAGTGCTTGATTATGATGTAGCCATGGTCTTCATCTTCCTTTTCTGTTATTATATATTTCCCTCTTTCCTTACTTGTACTAACTAATTTTGATGTTTCCTTGATTATGTCCTTCATTGTTGCCTTCTATTTTTCTGCACATGTCATTACTTTCGAAAGTTCCTCGAGTTGGACCACTCAAGCACTTGGAGAATCTGTGTTGTTCTCACTTATAGTCACCATAATCATGTGCAAGGGACAGAAGTTCCCTGTGTGCTATGGGGCTGATTTTGAATAGTCCTTAATACAATTTTTCAAAAACAATTTTTGAATGGCAAGCATCTTCAGGTAGGGAACACTTACTATAGAAATGGCCATATTCCCTGCAACGAAAGCACATTATGGGCCTAGGAGGGAAGTTTTGATGAGGTCTTCCTTCTGGCATTTGTTGTCCTTGATTGGTGTAAAAAGTAGTAACTAGAGGTGCTCTTGTGGATGGTTGTCCTAATAAAGATGATTGAATTGCACTTATCCATTGAACCATGGTGGTGGGTGTCCTAATACTATATTTTGGTTTCCTAGACCTTTCAAAAATAGCAGTCCTTTGCTTCATGGCCTCCTTTCCCGCAAAATTGAAAAGCTTGTGATCCCTTGGGAGATTTGCCCTTGATTAGCACAAAGGGAACAAAAAATCCACTTCTTACCTCCTTTGATGTTCTCAATTCTTCTAGTTCTTGGCATACCAATACGAGGCTATCTGAGATGCTCTTGTCTTCTCCCTAATTCTTTTAAATTTTAGAGCTTCCGATTCTTTTCACAATTCTAACATAACATCTTTCTTTGGGGAAGGGATCATACCTTATTGAGTTCCAAAATGAGCTCTTGCTACTTCAATCCTCATAACTACCACCTCCAATTCTCTTGAGGTGACATCTAAAATCTCTCTCGATTTTCGTTGGGTGGTTGTGGGAAAAGGTTTTTCCACCCACTTTTTAATCATGAAATCTCTTGGTGCATTTGGAAATCTTGCATGAGTGACCTTGTCATAGTAATCAATTTTGAGAAGGATTTTCTTGCATGTAATGTTAAGTTTTCCAACTCATCTAGTGTCCTTTTTGTCGAGTTACCTTGCTTGAAGTTCTCCATGAATTTGGCTTTTAATGCCTCCCATGTCTCAAAGTGATTGTTTGCATATTGGCTAAACCTTCCAGGGTGGATGGAAACAAAGTGTGGAAGCATCTTGTCCTTGTAGGCCCCTAATCTTGCATGTTGAGAGAAACATGTGCATGTGCTCTTCAAGCTCTTCATTGGCACACCATGGAATGAGGAGAATTTGATGTTGATTCTAGATAATAAGGTAGAAAGTTCCTCAACCATGTTGAAGGTAGAAAAATATATAGGAGCAACAACCTTTCTTGGGAGGAGTTCTTGGGTTTTAAATTCTCCTTCTAATCTTAGAACTATTTCCAATCTCTCAGAGGTGGATAGGCTTCTACCTAGTGTTGAATAGGGTTCTTGCTTTGGGCTCATTCGGTGCTCAAAAAAGTTAGGCATTTTGGTGCCGAAAAATCGGAAATCTTACAACCCATAAAAGTTGTGTGTCTTGATAGCCATAAAAGTTGGGTATCTTGGAGCCTAGAAAAGTTGAGCGAGTCTGATCTTCCAAAGTTGGATGAGTCATATGTCGAGTTCTTTAATAATGGTGTTTTCTTTATACTTTCACACACACACACACAGATATATATATATATATATATATTATCAATCACCTCTAGCACCACTTGTGGAGCTATGAAAGAAAGAAAAGGATCAAGTAGGGCTTCTATGCAAACCTAAAACTTGAGTACGATGGTTAGTACTGACTTGGAAAAATGCATGATGGAATAGAATAGAGATGGTTGACTTCTATCATTCAAAAATATCCCTGATGGTCAAACAAAAGGAGTCAATCAAATCTCAAAGGACATGTCAAGAGCTTCTATCCTCACAAGCCAAATTGATATGAAAGACTATTTTGACTTTGTAGAATTTACTTATGATAGTTCAACGCACTCTACATTTGAATTTAATTCATTCATTCCGATAATAGTTCTATCCAAGAGCCCCACGCCTAGTTGGACTTCATAGTGAGAAAGTCATGCAACAAAAGATTTCTTTTAGGATATGCACTTTAAGTTAAAGAGACAAGGAAAATCCATGAAAATCTCAAGATCAAAGCACTCAAAACATAAGGATCTCAAAAACTCCCTCTACTTTTCACTGACCTTTGTCTTGTGAGCTGCAACGTTCTAAAAAAGCATTGGTTCATCTAGTCTTCCAGGTCAACCAACTTAATAAAAGATTAGTTGACTTTGACAGTTTGGTGTCTTAAGGAGGCATCATCCAAATAAATCCTTCAAAGGGATGTTCCACATGAGCCAAACAAGGGTACTAAGCACTCGAGAAAAACATGCAAGAGTAGGTCTTTGGTTTAAAATCGGGTATCATTGGGGTGTGTTTGGCCAAGGAACTTCTAGAAACATTCAACTCAAGTCTATGGGAGATAGCTCAAAAAAATTAGGACATAGGATACATGATCTACATGTGAACTAAATGAGTAAGGACAAAAGGTAGATAAGCAACTAGAGTTTTCTAGTACACATAGATGGAATAAGTAGTTGCATTCCAACCAAATGGTAGATAATAAACTTAACTATTGGCGGGGTTTGCAAATTAATCTTGTTGGCTGGGCCATGGTGATCAACACGTTCCTCATATCCTCAATCATATACTTTCTTTCGTGTTGGAGACCGAAGGATCAAGAATTAGCCAAGTTGGAAAGTATTTGTAGGAACTTTCTGTGTACTAGGGACCATAACAGGAGGGGAGTGCCTAAAATCAAATGGTCCATATGCACTAGCTAAAAGGAGAGTGGGTATTATGGACATTGGCAGCATGGCCAATAAACTTGCGACAAAGTGGATGATTAAGGCCTGGTGCAACAAAGATTCCTCTTGGGCCACATTAATTTTCAGAAACACGAACGCGATTACTCTGATGGGCTACCCTGGATGGAAAAAGCTCGACATCCTCACCCTCTTATTCTCTCCGATTTCGGTCTCACCCAAAGGATCGATCCTGGTAAGATCCTTGTGGATGAGTTGGAACAGATTCAAACCTCACATCAGAATCAGTGAAGATTGGAAGTGGGCTACAAGTATTAGACAAAATGACTCTATTTGGTTCCCGATCCAAGGCATGAGAAACGTGGAGCCTTGGAATGTCTTAAGTGCTTAGAGACTCTGGAATAAGGGATTCAAACAATGGAAGCACCTCTAGAAACAGGACACGAACACATGGGTGGACTTTGAGGACCTTGACCGTAGCGCTGCGATCACGTACGAGGAATGGAATATTTTATTGAGCATACGCCATGCTTGGGACTGCTCTAAAATCCGACTACTTATGGGACTGGACGCTCCGGACCTACTGGGCCTTAAATGGTAGAATGGTAATCGTCTTTCTAAGCTTCCATATGTCGAAGCTCGCAATGACATTCACATTAGTCTCAACAAGAAATGGTGTCTCAATTGGACACGACTTCGACAGGATATGAAATTTATGTCTATTTGGCACCCTCTCATTGAAAACAAAAAGTCGGTCCTTCTATGGCAAATTTTACACCGTGGAATATGAACCAATGCAAAAGCTAACAAGATCTGTGGTGTTCCGCCCTGGTGCAAGCGATGTTGCCATAGCAAAGAGGATATTGGTCACCTATTCTTTGCTTGCCCTAAATCCTTTCAGATATGGAAGGTCCTTGGTCATTCTCTGGGCTCCAAGAACAAATCAATTGGAAGCAAGCCCTCATTGGTGAAGCAATCGATTGCTTTGTAGCGTTGTGGAATGCGATCAAGGGAGAGATCCTTTGGAAGATTTGGCGAGAAAGATGCACTCACAACTTTGGCAATACCCCCAAGGAGTGGTCGATCGAGAAGTCTCTTTTCCTTCTCGGCAAAAGAATTGCTAACTATAACCCCTCCCCCCTTAGACATCAAAAAGAGCTGTTGTTTGTCAACAATAAACTTAAAACCAAGTGGGCTCTGCATGATGGGCATGCGAGGTTTATCAACCTCCTCTATAACTTCATGTAAGCTTTGTAAGGTCTACCACGAAGGTATGACTTCTTTACGTGTTAGTGTTGCCCCTTCATTGTGGGACTAGAAGGGTCCCGTGGGCACTAGTCCTATTCATTTGTATTTTTCTTTTGTTTAATTAATTAAAGTCACGGAGAGTAGGCATTTCCGAACTCCCTTTTATGAAAAAAAAAAAAAAAGAGAATGATATGTAAATGGTGTGGTTGGATTAACTGCAACCACCACTAGAAATCTGAAATTCCCAACTCATATCTCCAAGCTATATAGAGAGGAGTACATTAGGAGGAAACACCTCTCGAGAACTTTTGGCATAAGCATTCAATTTATATCCACATCACAAAACAAATACGAATGTCAAGGACATCAACATTATTCATCATTTACATGCATTCAATAAAGGTACCTAAGAAGTTTGATAAATTATATTTCATATACAAGTACAAGCATGCATAAAATTGTACCTCTACATTAATTATATGCATCAAAATCCAACATGTCCCTTGGACGTAATAACTTGTTAAACCATGTAAGAAAACGACTTCATCTTAATCATCAACAAAGTTGAATATCCAATCACGCTACCCATGTAAGAAAATGACTTTATCTTAATCATCAACAAAGTTGAATATCCAATCACGCTAAGAAATTACACACGAGGAATAAATTGTTAACTAAGGAACCAATTACTTACCCTGGACATATAAAAAAAAAGATCCAATCTATACAAAAAACCAAAAAATCATGAAGCCAGCCGATGCAAAGGTATATAAATATGATACTTGTACGTATAAACGTGTCTCGTGTACAATGTTTATATTCGCATAATGTTATGAATATGCAAGGTGGAATTAAGAATATGACATTCAATATTTTCAAAGCACATGTGGATTAAGAATAATATTTTCAAAACAAATCTGGCATTAAAGAATGTCATCTTCATTATTTTCGAAACACTCGTTTGTGCGCGTATGTGCGGTGCGTAGACATGTGCATACGTTTGCGGGCAGCGTGTCTGTCCGTGCGTTCGCGCGCGGCCGAGTGCGTTTGTGTGTCTGCTTGAAACCGCGCCGGGGTTGGGGGGAGTTATTTCTGCTCTAAATGATCGAGGAAAAATGTGAGTTGAACTTCAACACATAAACTGACCATTAACGTTCAGAGACCTAAGATCTTCAGATCTTCACATCCACTTGACCTTCTATATTTACAAAATCGATCGGCTAAAGCAACATTGAATAGCAAAGATTGAGCTCTACTGCTAGAGAGCAGACTTCCCTACACGAAAATATATGATCTACCTGTCAATTATTGTAGCCATGAAACCACTTCAATTATCATCCATATGATTACATAACCATCGCCTCTGGTAGAAAGTCCACCTATAAGCTTTGCCATTCACATTGACAATTACAACCCTGTAGTAGACAAAAGCTTACGGAGAACCGTACACAGTCCATTATAGGTATTACATTGATGCAGAGTTCAAGTCAGCGAGTTGCAGCCTTTACTCCAGAGATGTTCAATGAATTCAATCGAAATGGCCATCAACTGATCACAGCTGTCATGTAATATACAGATGCAGAAACAAATGGGTTATAGAGGACATTGAGAACTCTTCTATAAAGCTTTCTCAGACATTGATTAAAATTGTTCTCTTCATGCAAGGGAGGTACATCTCAGTCGGGGGTATTGGCATGGATTGCTGTGTGAGTTAGGCATCTAATCAGAAAAAGAAACAAGTATGAATAGCTTGGAGATTGATGAATGTGCAATCGAGCATACTAATCAATCTTCTTCTTCACTATCTTCACTTGGATACAAGTTTTCAAGAAGAGTTCCATCAGGTCTGATGATAAAATTATCTTTCGAATCCATTTGCCACTGCTTTCTCAGTTCCTCTAAAGCCTTCAGTGCAGCTGCTGCCACCGCAGGATTGACATCCTCAGCCAGCCTCTGTATGAAAATTCTTGATTGAAACTTCCGTCGAAACAGAACAAACAAAAAGTGGCTCAATTGTAAACCATACTTGTAGTGCACCGATTCCAGCATTCCCTAGTGCCCACAATGATGGTGCATTTCCGAGTGCATTTGCCAATGCTTGCCTGTACTGGCCATAAAAGTCCCATTTAGGACAGAAAACGTCTATTTAATGCAGTGAAGCTTGGACCAGCGACCAAAACAAAGTAAAGCTACTTCCCATAACAAAAAATAAACCTTGTACATAGAACAAATGGACAGGTACCTGGTTGCTACATCTGGAGACTTTGCACATTCTGCAAGCATTGTTGCTGTACTTGCACTATCCACAGCATCCATATCTAGTAGTGTTGCAATAATCAACTCAAGCTGTTCAAAAGAACAATTTCAAATTCAGCAAAACAAAATGAAACAAAAAAATGATCTAAGAAAGTAAGACAGTCATCCACAATAAAATAATTAAGATTGGCATCTAGGACACTTAAATTTGTCAACAACAAGATTTCTTTGATTGTTAAAATGATATTTATTTTCTTCAACAATTTTCCGTTCTTTCCTCATTGTCTAGTTTACTTACCTTTTACAAGGACCAAGATATTGTTGGGTATGTGAGAGTGAGGAAGCACGAATAAAAGTACACACGAGTGAAGGAGATCGATGTTGTGAGAATGAGTGAAGTGAGGGCTATAAGTGAATCCCTAAGTACTTTGTACCACCACATGTGTATCGGTCACTATATGTGGAAGGACCATTAATGGAGTAATCACAGATGGAGGTTAAGGTATAAATCTGATGCCATATTTTATCCTCAAAACACTAGGACTTCAACTTTTGGGAGAAGCAAAGTTTACATTTACTTGAGCAGACTAAATTCGAATTAAACCACTTGGTATTGTAAAAAAATACCTTCACAAATGGAGGGTCTCCCCTTTTCTTTGATAGAGGGTCTCACAATATTATAAAAAAGGTACCTCCACAAACAGAGGGTCTCACCTTTTCTTTGATGGAGGGTCTCACCTTTTCTGTAGATTATATGGTGTTAAATCTCCCGCAAGTAAATAGAAGCTTTCCTCTACTTAGGGAGGCCATGTCTAAAGCACATCCAAGCTATGCATGATTGGGATAATGACACTATCCTAGTTAACCTACCAAGAAAATTACAAAGGCAAGTACACTTAAGGCATGAAAGTGGAGCTTCCAATGGATACAATCATTCTTTCACAATTATTGGAAGCCAAAACACTATAATCACTGATGCTGCTAATGAATTTGAGGTCACCAATGGCGAGCACCTTTTGGAATAGTTAGAAGCAACACATGCATCAACCCATGTTTTAGTGTATCTGTAAGAAAATAACAGCACAGCAGAATAGACCAGTAAATTGAGAGAAAAATGCAGATAAAGATAGATGCAGGCTGACAGATAGAGAACTCAAATTCTCAGATTGCCAAGCGTAATGCAGTTACAATGATGATGTTGTCCACTCGTGCGCTCCCAGTGTGGAGCTTCGATGGCGACCTAGACAGACTCTAGATGAAGGGCTTACTAGTGCGCAATGCTATGTAAAGCTCAACATGGGCCATGCTTATATAGCTTTTACAAGGAGAGTCCATATAGATAAATGTAGTCACGAGGAGATAAAAATAGTCGGCAAAATATACAATCCGACAATATCTCCACGACAAGAAGTCCTACCGTCTCAACCCTACAGGCAAGGGGGATAGGCCCCCCGGACCCTACAGAAGGGGGCAAGCCTCCTTCTACACTCCCCCCATTAAAGTACTATAGAAAAACCGGGCGACGCCACAAGGCCTTTAATTTTGCTTTGAATGGCGACCCAATGGCCCAGAAGTTTATGCCCTACCTAACCTAATGGATAGGCTCACAAAGATCATCTATAACCATCAATGGTCACACATAGACCTCATCTAACTTGGAAGTTAAGGTTCCACAAATGTCCCAGCTCTCACAATGGCTTCTCCTCATAATGGGGGCCTTACAACTTAGAGCACCATGGATCATTTGTGGTCACTTGAGGGTGGAGTACTCAGCATTTCTAGCAGTATCTACTTGTGACGAAGAAGTTGAACAAGTAAAGGCTATCACGCTCGAAGAATCGGCCATGGACTTCATAAGAGGAAAAAAGGGACCCACTTAGGACTTCATCCATTCAACCCAAGAAAAAAAAAAACTGAGAAAATAAAAGAAACATAAAAGAAAGCTTATTCACTTCATTTTCTCTGAGGACAAAGAATGTTTTAGTGGTGGGCAACCTATGCAGGGGCACTTCGATCACAAGTCCCTCAAAACTATGTACTTCTTTCATCTTTCATGTATTCACCTTTATGTAATGCACACTATTGAGGGCAAGGACAAAAGGAGTAACCAGCTCATGCACTTATGTCCTAGGGTGCAAAAGTGGCATACTAGATCAAACTGCCAAAGTACTCCAAAATGAGTAGACTACACCAAAAGTAGTCCAAAATCATTGGGCCGAGTTTTCAAGTTGTCCAAGTTTTTTTAACTTGTCGGTCAAGTTCCCATGAAGTGGTCCATAATTAGTTGTCAGGAAAACAATTTCCCAAAGTAGGCCAATGCAGTTCAATTTGCAAAAGTAGACCAATTTTTTACCAAAGTCATCCAAATTCTCAAAGTAGATGAATTCTTGGCCAAAGTTATCCAAATTTTCAAAGTAGACCAATTTTTAACCAAAGTCGTGCAAATTCTTAAAGTTGACCAATTTTTTTACCAAAGTTGATCAATTTTTTCCAAAGTTACCCAAATTCTCAAAGTTGAGCAATCTTTTGCCAAAGTCGTCCAAGTTCTCAAGTAGACCAATTTATGACCAAAGTTGTCTAGCTTCTCAAAGTTGCCAATTTTTGGGCAAGGTCGACCAAATTTCAAAAGTAGGCCAAATTTAAATAATTGTCAAATTTCCTAAATTTAATTGATCAAATTCACAAAACTTGCCTACATATTTAAATTAAGAAGACTACTTTTGGAAGTGCGCAAAAAACAACCAAATTTTCCAACAAAACATGGAAGCTTCCTAGCAAGCAAAGAAGATGGGCCGTATTAAGGCACGCCAAAGACCACTTCATCCAAGAGATCCTCTACCACGAGTACCGGAATTTAGAAGATAGTGGCAGCCAAGAAAACAATAACCGTGAACCAAAGTTCAGACCTTCAAAGGAACCTGTAAGTGAACTTGCAAGAGAAGCAAATACCATGTGGCAAGAAACTGAGTTTGTCACTTTTGCCACCAGCCACAAGTCCACACCTTAGGAGTCCAAGAAAAAGCTTATATAAGGAAACCTCCCCAAGAAGGAAAGGAACACATATATACATACACAGAAGAGGAGAGAAAGCTCGTAAAGAGAGAGCATTTGTTGAGCACTCAGAGTTCCTTTATTGCTATTGGTTACAGCATCAGAGCACTTAGCTCATTTGCTAGCACTTCATCCTTGAGAGTAGGAGCAAGATTTCTTGGCACTGTGTAAGTAGAGATTGTGGCCCGTGGGCAAGCAATGATGAGCTATTCTTCTATTGATAGCAAGCTAGTGTAGGAAGGTTGAAGTCTTAGTGCATGCACACCTTGTGGTCCTAGACTAATCACCTGTATATTTATACTTATTGCCTCCTTGAGTTGTGTATTTTGTACCACCATCTTAAGCATTTTTCTCTTTTCGTTATTGTCCTTGTGCACTTGTTGCGTAAAGCCTTCTTTGCTTTGAGCTCTCAAATTGCAACCCATAGTGCATACTACATGTATGAGAACACACCACCTAGAGCACTAGAACAAAAAATTGACCTACAACTGACTACGGGAGAGAGCCAAGAAAGTTTCCAAATGTCCTCGATAAATGGATCTAAGCAATGTGCAAAGCATGGACTCCACACAATGCTTGGAAACTCAGCCTCTACCAACTATTTCATTCTCTTACAGTGACAACTTGTACTATATTTTGTACACCAATTTCTTCAATGGTACTTTTAATATGCTTACAATGAACTCTCCAATGATGTGTGTACTAGCATAACTACAATCAATGGCCTTAACAAAATATATGCCTAAACAACTATTGACCATTATATTTATGATATGGTGGCATGGTATGTCACTCCATCCATCATATAGAATGGTGCATCCATATGAATAGAATGGTGCATCCATATGATTGCCACCTCAATCTAAAGGCTCTACAAGTGTCTCAATCCTCTACTTCTCTTCTATAAGCATGGGGCCACAAAAACTCTTGTAATCAATTCCATGCCAATCATCATGAGAGTCAACTTGAGCTATTGCCTTTACCATCCTCTTCCATGCCTATGTATGGATGACATTGAAGGGAATGTTGCACTTAGTATGCAGCGCTTTATATCTATGTTGACTACTTTTCGACATTGCTTTTGCAAGCTGCCGGATAAATGAACAAATTGAATAGAAAACTCTGGTCCTTTGAATTTGAGAGGAATGTCCCTCTAGTGGAATAGACTCTTATTTCTCATCGCATTGAGAAGAGGTGCAACTTCTCATTGTGTTAGCACAAGGCCCTACATCCTCAACTTCCTCTAAAATATCCTCAGAAGCTACAAGAAATTCATAGTGACAAGGTTCTACTACATCTTGAACAAGTTATGCTCTTTGCACATGGCCTTTGCGATGTCTTCTCGGACTTGTGTACACCAACTAATGCCCAATCCTCCTAATCCTAATACATGCCAGATACAACGAGTAGTTGTGGTGCAAAAAGACTTACCACAATATTTACAAGTCTTCTCATACCTAATCAAATCCAGTAGCAATCATCAACTCATTATAAGTTGTATGGATACTCCATAGTAGTGAAATCCCACAAGGCACGCTAGCAATAACCAAAATGACATTGATCCTTGACTCTTGAGGCTTGTAGCTACTAGCTTGAGCCTTGTATGAAGAGTCAACTCTCTCTCTCTCTCTCTCTCTCTCTCTCTCTCTCTCTCTCTCTCTCTCTCTCTCTCTCTCTCTCTCTCTCTCTCTCTCTCTCTCTCTCTCTCTCTCTCTCTCTCTCTCTCTCTCTCTCTCTCTCTCTCTCTCTCTCTCTCTCTCTCTCTCTCTCTCTCTCTCTCTCTCTCTCTCTCTCTCTCTCTCTCTCTCTCTCTCTCTCTCTCTCTCTCTCTCTATATATATATATATATATATATATATATATATATATATATATATATATATATATATATATATATATATATATATATATATATATATATATATATCCCTCCCTCCCTCCCTCCCTCCCTCCCTCCCTCCCTCCCTCCCTCCCTCCCTCCCTCCCTCCCTCCCTCCCTCCCTCCCTATCTATCTATCTATCTATCTATCTATCTATATATATATATATATATATATATATATATATATATATATATATATATATATATATATATATATATATATATATATATATGTATGTGTGTGTGTGTGTGTAAGTGTGTGTGTGTGAGTGTGTGTGTGTGTGTGTGTGTGTTGTGTTGAGTTGTGCCTATAGCTCAGAACGACTTTTAGAATGGATACGGGCCAGCAAATATGCCTTCATGCTCTCCAAGAGGTCAGAATTGAGCACACAAGCTTAAAGATTCAAAGGCTATGGCACAAGGCATTCAAACTCTCATGCTCACAAGTAGGTTGAGGCTTGATGTTGCTCTATTTCACAAGTTTGCACACAAGACAAGTGAACACAAGTGGCAAATGCATGCGATACTATTAGAAAACTCAATAATTTCTTAAAAAATCACATTTAATGCACTGTTTGGTACAAAAACTCACAGAACCTAAAGAATCTTCCAAACATCTGAGTTCAGAACAAACATATAATGATCATAAAATAATGGACCATAAATACACTACGTAATGAATGTTGGTTGTTCATTCTACACAAGGTTAGCACACTCAGCCTCAAGAAGTAGAGATTTCTACGACAACCATTCTAGCCTCTTTCTTTTTTTAGGAGGGAGTTTGGGACAGTTCATTATTACATGGTCATTGGCCTTATAGTACTTGCAACATTGTTTCGCTTATGGATCTCTTCCATCCCGTCAAAGTTGCTTTGCAATGCAAAAGAGTGTTGATGGTGTACCTAACATATTCACAGCAAGAGATTCAAGAGAACTAGAGACAGGAACTACACTAGAAATGGAACCTGTAACATCTTCAATACCACCTACATCAGCTACATTTTGAGTATCTATAGCCATAGTATAATAATTCACGAATTTTTCGTATATTATAAAATTCACAAAATTCTCACCGCTTAGAGTCAATCACTATCCATTATCTACATCCATTCTCCAGGTATTTTATCATGGGAAGAGCTCAATCTGATCTTCCTTCTCATAGGAAGATGACGGCCACGGGACCCAACACTTGAGAGTGCAAGTATTGCAAAGGGATTTATGTTGGTAGTGCTTCATATATCAAGGCACACCTATTAGGACTACGAGGTGGTGGCATTGAAAAATGCCACTCTCTACCTCAAGATGTGTTTGAAGCCTTGGCTTCAAAGATGCAGATGAGTCAAAGTGTAGGGAATATGGGTTCCCAATCCCATTCAAGTGGTCATGAAGAAACAAAGATTCACATTGATGAAAGCCTTGGAGGGCCATCAAAAAGAGCTTATTCTCATAGTGTGAGCTCTAGTGCATCTCCCATGGCAATACGGGTACCAGAGACCAATATGTTTGCAAGAGGTAGCATAAGAGCCTCCATGCAAAAACAAGCAATGGAAGAAGCTACCAAAGAAATATCAAAATTATTCCTCTTGTATGGCTCACCATTCAACATTGCAAACACAACTGCATGGAAGAGAGCTACGAGAGCAGTGAGCCTCATAGGTGCTCCTTGGGAGGGCCCCTCAGGGGCTATGCTATGCACTGTAGAGTTGACTAGACAAAAGAATGCCGTGGAAACTGAAACAGACAATGTTCTTATATGGCATACCGGAAGATGCACCTGAAGGCTAAGACAATGCACTTCAGACGATTGCCAGAGGTGAATTCATTTATGTTGGAAACAATGTCAGAATAGCACAAAAACCCTAATTTCCAGCAACCCTAATTTTTGGTACCTAACCAAATTTTGGCCAAAAAAGGTCAAAAAAATTTATTAGCTCATTATATAGAGCTTGAAGAGAGCTTTCATTTGATATACAATATTCATTCATCAAAGGTCCATATTGAGATAAACCCTAATTTTTGCTAAAATTAGGTTTTTAGCTGATTTTGTTCCTCTAAATGAGTAGGTCAAGGAAAGCACACTCATTTGATTATCTGATGGGGGAATTGTGTGATCGTTGTAGTTTTCTTCATGAAAAGCAATATCGTAATTTTTTAAACACCAAAAGCTGAGCACAAAGATTAAAGCTATTGCTATGCTTTTTTCTTTTCATGGAGCTTTTTGCATGGGCAGCTACAAAACTATTTAAGAACCCTTAGGGGGTCACTTGGAAATCATCGTTGGAGATCAAGTGCTCAAGTCTATCACACGTGGAGGTCTTCTATTCTTGGAGGAGGTGTGCTCTATCTTTGGTGCAGCCATAGTTGGATTCTGACGCGTCAGGTACCTTTTATCTGAATCGTTACTGACTTTATTCTGACTCGGCGTCAGGAATGTATTTCTGATGGGGCTGTTGCAAGAATTCCAGGAGAAATGAACAAAAAATCTTCAGGTTGCACCTGGGTTTGCTCATTCCAGCCCCTAACAATCATCAGCAGAGACATGAGCAGAGAATGGTGAATCTCTATAGCCTACAGCCCTCCCATTTGCATCCGTGCAGTCCCATCCAATCCAGTCCACTCCAGTTCAGTCCAGCCCAGCCCAGCCCAGCCCTTACCTCTCAAGTGGTCAAGGTATGTAGTATAGAGTTCCATCATCTATGGGCTGCCTAGTATTCCCTCCCTGCAGGGCATTGTTACTCTGTATATGTGGTTAAGCTGTGAGCCATTCACCATGGCTTGAAGAAGGTCATATGCTACAAGTTTGCAGCTTGCATTAAAGTGCCATAGAGCGGTTGCTACTGTTTACAGCAGTATATATTGTATAATGAACATGTGGTCTGCTGGGTAGTGACATTTGAAGTATAGTGGTGAGATGTCGAGAGAGAAAAGTGCTCTCAGATGAGTCTTTGGCCCTAATGGTTGATTTCAACATTCAACCTGGCACATCCATGTCTTGCCCACATGTTAGTGGCTTTGCTGCCTTGTTGAAGTTGGTTCATTGTCATTGGGGCCCAACTACAATCAAATTTGCATGGCTGGAAACATCTTATGACCTTCATAAATAATACACAAGTAATATCAAATTATAAAGAAAAGACTCTAATCTTACGACCCCTTCTCCATAGGGTAGTGGGCATGTGAATGCTAATGCTAGCCTTCATGCTACAATGTTAATCCATATGGGAGTGATGTATATATATGTTTTCCATATTATTTTGAAGAACAGTCACGTCAGAAAACTTTAGAAACATTTTTTCTTACTTGTAACAAATGGGTGCAGCTTTGGAGGAGATTTTGGCAGCCAACAATCAGCTTCATGCTAAGTACTCTGAATAGCAAGTCCCATCTTCCGTTTTTCACTTGCTAGTTCATTAGTTTCTGATTTAGGGTTTCTGAAACCCTAATTTCAGAATTAGGGTTTGCTATAAAATAGTTCTAAACTGTTCATATTCACTCCATTCTCATATACAAACACTCTTCATACCGGGAAGTGATAAAGACTCAAGAAGAAGCACAAATGGCTATTGTTTCTTTCTTGGAGATTGTCTTATCTCTTGGTTATCAAAAAAACAGCCTTGCTCCATCTTCTAGTGAAGCAAAGTATAGGGCTTCCTTTACAGCTACACTTGAAGCTATTTGGTTGCAGAAGTTCATCTTCCTATCCAAACATTTTGAGACAGTCAGAGTGTTATTGTTATTGCAAAGAACCCTGTTCATCATGCTAGGACAAAGCATATCGAGGTACATTACCACTACATTTCAGAACAAGTTTCTAAAAAGCACATTGAGCTAGTCTACATACCTACAAGTGAGAATGTTGCAGATATTTTTACCAAAGCATTGTCCAAAGACAGACATTAGAAGCTTTCCACATTATTAAACCTTGTACCATTCTGATACTGAAGGGGGAATTGTTGGAAACAATGTCAGAATAGCACAAAAACCCTAATTTCTAACAACCCTAATTTTTTGTACTTAGCGAAATTTTGGTATAAGGTAATGTAGGTAAGCATTCAAGCTTACCGTTACACTTCAAAATCTTGTCTAGTCTCTCTCTATCTCTCACTCATCTCTTTTTGAGTCTTAGGGTGTGTATGCTAAGGTTATCTGTTGGGAGATCCTAAACCTGTGATTATTATTATTATTGAAGCCCACCCCACTTCCAACAATTTACTCCTGTGTCAAAAAGACCATAGAAGATGTTAGAAGCAAGAATGTCGTGCACGTGATCACAGTTAATGCATCTAATTGTGTGGCCATGGGATGCATGCTGGAGGATGAGTTTCCTAGAATTACATGGACTTCTTGTGCTAGCCATAGTCTAGACCCTCTAATGGTAGACATAGGTGCCATGGAATGGGTGAAATCCATCCTTATGTGCATTGTGTGTCACACATGCATGTGCATTGTGTGTCATACATGCATCTGCGTGCAATGTGTATCCTTATTCATAACGCAATGTGTCATATTATATATGCACGTGTCATAAAATACCATTGCAATGTAACATACTATATATATGCTATTGTGTGTCATATTATATATATGAAAGATGCAATGTGTGTTATATGTATGCATGTGTCTGTGTCAAATTATCTATATGTATTACATATATGTATTATATGTGATAAGCGGCTGAATTTTTAAATGAGAAGCAAATTTTTTTTTGAAGGAACGCGTTCAGAATGCTGCTTGGAACACATGTTCTGTACGGAACGTTCCAACCACGTTTGGAACGTGTTCCAATCCAATTATGATTAGTAGAATTGTTCTATTATATCCCTTCCACCTCATGGTAGTCAACCACAAGACTATATAGCATATAAGCTCCACTATGCATAGTATCTACTATCGACTCAATACTATGACATCCCCACTAACAACATCAATGCCCAATAGTGGGAACAAAACTACAAATGAATACATGCTCACAAACGCACCCCACAAGGCACACACACACCACAAGCATGAACTCACAAGAAGCTCCACTATCTGAGTTTATATCACTTTTGGAAGTGATGGGCAAACTCAGCCATAATAAAGCCTAGCACAAAATGCAAACAAAAGATGGGAAAAATAACATAAAATGCATATTTGATAGGGTATAAACACTGATCAACTGGTCGCAACTCGGACGAAGAATCTAGAAGTGAAAAATGCATGTACAGTAATACAACAATCATATACCAGAATGAATCCAAGTATCACCCTCAAACGGAAGTGCATCTATAAGCTCATGGTAGTCAACCACAAGACTATATACTATATGAGCTCCACTATGCATAGTATTGACTCAATACTATGACAGTATTATCGACCTATTACAGATTTACAACAAGCTGCAATTTTGTAAAATGGGAGTCTATGCTCATAGATTTTTTATTACAAAGGCAATTAAAAGCCTTTCCTATATCTTATACTTAAGAGAGACCGTATATGGGCTGTTATAGAGGGCTCTCTTTAGGGGAACCATGTTTATTAGCTGAGGATAAGCATTATCGCTTCTATGTAAGATAACAAGAATCTTTTGGAAATTGAGAAATTCAAGAAAAATGGTTTCAATCCACGCAAAGTGTTGTGCATAAAGGCCCCTAGGATTCCCCAAATGTACATATAGACCCCTTCACCCTCTAGCTCGTTTCAGAAGCTTCCTAGCTCTCCTTTTATTGTATTTTCTGGCCCAATAGCATGGCATATATTGGCATTTTATTGTCCTTATGTCACTTGGATATGTTCACACATTGATTTTTGTCCAGGTGCCCATTGCCCAAATGACGACATTTTTATAAAATCTTAATCCTCTGCTCCCATAACTCAAAGGAAGGACTTCAGAAGTCTTCCATACATGCTGCTCTCTCCCTCTCCTCCTCAATTTCTGAGCAAGATTTTTCGCTATCTACCTTGGAACTTGCTCTCTTCATACAGAGGTCTTCTTGGGCATGCTAGGTTTGCCATTGTGCAGCCCATTATCTGGTCATCCTTGCCTCATCTGACTAATAATACAGTCAGACCTGAAATAAATGGTCAAAAATCCCAATTTTCTTCGAACCCTGATTGCTAGAAAAACTTATCTCAAGTGCTCACCTTCCAGTGAAGGTTAACACATAAAAAAAGATCTCTCCAACAATTTAGCCCGAAAGAATGACTCTCTTGTCAAAAGTCTCTACTCTTCATGAAGCATCATAATTCTCGCATGAAAGGTTGTGACCATTCAATGAAAGATTGCATGCACTTGATATAGAAGTTTGTCTTTTTGGCACAAAATCAAGGGATGGGTCCTTTGGATGAAAATTTTGCACCTTTTCCAGTGGCAAGCTTAAGCATTTTCCAGTGCCTCCTCTTGTTTTATACTTCTTCCATGATCTCTAATACTTAATGAACAAGAGACTTCTGCAATATGAAAATATGGAAGCGTTTGAGCTCCGCAAAGCACCAACAAATATTATACAGAGTCCAAGAAGGAAACTCACATTAACTTGTTTGTTTGAGAAACATTTACTCCACAACTCACCTACACTCCCCATCCTATGGTTTCTAAATAGATTTTTCCGAATAAGAAATGGTAATCAGCATACTTTCAGAGATACGGATTCTCAAATAACAGCTGTGGTGTAGCGGGAAGCCTTGAACGCTGTGGGGCAGTGTGCCTGGGTTCAAGTCCCACTCAATGGGCATGTTCAGCCTTCGGGCGTATCCAAATGTATGGGTGCCTCTACCTTACGAGGTCGGCTGTGTGTGTCTTTTATTCATTGTACTCTCAAAAAAAAAAACAAAAAAGGGGATTCTCAAATAATACTGTTAATATCAAAGTCTAAACTATTGGCATGATTCAGCATGATTTATCCACACTTTTTGGCAGCATTGACAGATACTGTAATTTCAATCCACTGTGCTTAAATGAAGAAGAAACAGAACCATGAAAGCGAAAATTGTGTTTCCTCAAATAAATGTTGAAGTCATGAATATAAAAAGTCATGTCAATGATAAAGTTTCCCTGGTTTTCAGTGCCTGACTATCATCAGTTTAAATGTTTTATCCAATAGCTGATGAAGAAGTACCTCTTCTGGATCACTGTAATCGATGCCATCAGCTTCTGATAAAGCCGATGCTATATCCCAGTAAGCATCCTTAGTAAATGATGAAAAGCTCAATTAGCTCAGCAAAATGGAAAAAACCTTAACTATGAATGTAAAGAATTTAAAGTCAAACTTTGACAGAGAGTGGAATGCATGAAGTTGAAGGGTAGGAGGTGGGGGAAGGATCAGAAGTGTGTGCAGATGTGTATGTACATGCTCGTGTGTGTACATGTGTACATATATGCATGCTGTGTGTGTGTGTGTGTGTGTGTGTGTGTGTGTGTGTGTGTGTGTGTGTGTGTGTGTGTGTGTGTGTGTGTGTGTGTGTGTGTGTGTGTGTGAGAGAGAGAGAGAGAGAGAGACAGAGACAGAGAGAGAAGTATATAAATGTCTAGAAGAGGGCAACTTCGTCCATGACATGAATCATACAATCATAGTAGGGTAAACACTCTCATCCCCAAACGAAGAGAAATTCCAAAGTGCACAGTTGCATTTGCAAATACAACATAGTCCAGCAAGGGGGGGGGGGGGGGGGGGAGGGGGGGGGGGAGGGGGGGGGAGAGAGAGAGAGAGAGAGAGAGAGAGAGAGAGAGAGAGAGAGATTCTGTGTATTTTATTCCTAAAATATTATACCAAAAGCAAAAAGCAGTTGAATACAATGCTCTCATCTACTGTGCAACATGTGAAAAATGAATCACTTAAAATATAATAATTCCATCACAATAAGCCACAGAAAGTTTACCTGTTTTCCAAGGTTATACCTGAAGAGCTGTTAATCGATCAAACATTATGTTCTCGGCAGGATCAGAGCTATTGAACATGTCATCGGTACCTTCCTTGATCTCACTCTGCCTGGACATGGAAAAAATGTTCTTTCTTGCAAGATTATTCACTACAGAGTGGTGAGTAATAAAAATCATGACAATACCTCTTGTACTCCCGCTTCACCATTCCATTATGAATGCTCTTGACAAGCTACAAGAATGCAATAAAGGTTGCCTCTTAGATATCGAGATCTATTGGTGATGTATTAACAGACCTTCAAGATGAATTCTGAAGCTATTGTAAGCACCATTGATCCTAACACCTCGGAACACCTTAAAATTGGGGCCCCAGTAAACAATGTGAAATATGGAGAAGCTACTGACTACAATTACTTCTGACATGTACCAAAAGAAAAAAGAATACAAGCAGATACCTGGCCCATACTAAGGTAAAAATTGTTTAAAAAAAAAAAAAAAAAAAACTTCCAATCATACAACAAGCAAACATAAATAATAACAATCATGAGGCAGTGTGAAAAAGGTAAACATCTTGCAAACAAGAAATCAGGAAGTATGAAAGCCCAATGTGCCATGCAGCAATATCTAAGATGTGACAAATGACACATTCCCGCATTCAGAATATGAGTCACAATGCCCATCAACTAAATCAAGCTGTCTAGCTGTTTATGAGCTCGTACCTAACATTTTTATCTTGACTGCATACCCACAAAAGCCCAAGAAGGGGGAGCGAAAGGGGGGGAAAGGAAGGGGAGGAAAGAGGGGAAAGGTTTTGGGGGTTTTTTTTTTTTTTTTTTTTTTTTTTTTTTTTTGGGGGGGGGGGGGGGGGGGGGGGGGGGGGGGGGGGGGGCAACTTCTATGATTGAGAGTATGTGAGCTTGACTGTTAGACATCGATCTACATGTGTGTGTGGGACAAGGGCTAAGCATAGCCAAGGTCCCTAACTCAAGGGCTATCCTAAGGTAGCTAAAGAGTAATGGGAATGAGTGTGCATGATGGCAACATCCACACTACAGCATTCCAAATCATTGCTATTTTGGGAACAAGAGGATATAAAGGATTGGAGGAGAGTGCACACATGACATTCAATCCTTTTGATTTTCAAGTCCTCTTGAGCAAATTTAGAAGACCCTACACTTGATAATCAGAGCCTTAAGGCAGTTTTTCGGATTTGAAATGTGTAAATTTTTTGCGTGAGACTTTGGGACCATAGATACCAGAAACATCGTTTTGAGCCTTTGAAAATGGTTCGGCCGTTTCACCAAACCGTTTCACATTGGAAACACGTCTTCAAGCTATTATTCTTTTGTTCATCCTTAGGTTGAAATGCCTTTGCGATTCCTATTGTTTACCTTAGCGTTTTGGCATTTCTTGAAATTCATTCCAACAAGAAACTACGTGCCCTTAGAGCACCTATCTTCCCTCACCTTGTGCCCCTTCAAAGGTCAGCTCCTACTACCTAGTCTCCTTGCAAGTTAACCTTAGCTACTACTAAATTGTATGACAATGATGATTGTGTTGATGCTTCATTATGTTTAAATATATGATCATTGTTGTTTTGATTTCTATCATTCTTGTTTGTCTACAATGTGTAGAGTGTGATCATTGATTCAAATAACTTGAACATCATATGTATTTTATTATCTTGACTCAAATGTGAAGGGCCTATGAACTTTATTTTTCTGTTCTTGATGTTTCAAATTTAAAGCTTAAATGAATATTGTCAATCGTAATGTATTACGTAATCTCATATCATTAATATATTCTTATATGTATGTATGTATGTATGTATGTATGTATGTATGTATGTATGTATGTATGTATGTATGTATGAATTCATGTATGTATGTGTGTGTGTGTGTGCGCGCGCGCCACATACAAAGAGGAGAAAAACAGGTTGATGCCTAAGCATGTTGAAAAATTAGTGTATATTCATACAAATCTACGTCTCATATCCAAAATCAAAGAAAGAGGATTTCAAAAATTAGAAGTGACACATGACATGATAGAGAAGGAAGACGATGATCAAAGACTTCTTGTTTTGCAAGAGGAAAATGCCAGGGAGATAGTTCATTCATATGCTCATACTGTTATATAGAGTCGTGAGCACTCTATTGAGGATGATGATGATGCTTCTGCACATGATGATGATGATGATGTAGGGCTTAGCACGTGACATGCTTTTATTTCACCATAATTTTCGATCCATCCATGTGGGCATTGGGATATATGATGTGCCACATACTTCCTATCATTGTCTTTATCTTTGACTCTTTATTATGTACGGTCTACTTATCGGACATGAGTTTGGCCTCTATTTTGTTTAATAGTCATCATCTTTTGTCTTTCTATTATTTCCTATATGTTGTCACGATAATTCTACTCCTTTTTTATAACTTTTGTGCAAAATTTTTTGGCGGCGTCAGATACCGTCAGAAACATTTTTCCTTACTCATCAAACGTCCGCTAAACGTCAGAAGTCAGAAGTCAGAAACCCGTCAGAAACAACTATGCATATACATATACATATGTGTGTATATATATATATACATATA